>OZ014520.1:243380364-244580364 GCA_963966055.1 Lathyrus aphaca
ACACCCGCTGAGTTGAAAAGCCGCATCGGACAGCTCAGGCAAAAAATGGGTATCCCGATGGATTGAAAACCCGAAAGGGCGATCCATGCAAAATAAAGGAATAAGCGAACAACTGCACTCTGAATTCGTCTATAACACTCACAACTTGGTAAGCTTCAAAAGGATTAAGTTTCAATCAGAATCAACCTCCTCCAGAAAGTAGGACGAGAAGAACGTCAAAAGTCATACGAGTCATAAGCAAAAGAGGAAAGCTCCTTAAAGCGTCATCAACGTCGCCAGCACTTTGTTTCTCAATTTGCAACAGTCTCTTCATTTTAGGAGATTTGTTTCTCTGACTGTATCTTGCCAATTCAGGGCACATAAATCAATAAAATCAGATTTTCAGTCATGTTTCGTCTTGTATATTTTTATTTTGCAAAGATGTCCGATGTCTCTAAAAAAAAAAAAAAAAACTGATTGCATAAGTACAGATGCTTATCTTCAAAAATAAAAAACACGTGCTTGCAGAAAATATACTTACTCTCAGAAGCGTCTAACTCCTATGACGGAATCCGGTAAGGGATACCTTGGGATCACTTGTACGTTTCTATCTTTACAGGATTGCAGGAATCCGAAGCGCAACATGGGGCATGTAGGCTTCATCCCAGTAAGCTGGCAAACCAACACTCATTCTGGGCACCAGAGGTGTTTCCTCCCCAGCTGAGTTGCCACCGATAACTCTCCCCAGCTGAGTTGCCACTTGTTGTTTTCCCCACCAGGCATCACCTCTCCAACAGGGCAGTACTAGAAGGATGCCCATATCCCCAGCTGAGTTGTCAAAAAAAAAATCATCCTCAGCAGAATTTTCTAGGAAGATCTTCCAGTGATCTTTCGTATTCCCAACCGAGTTGCCATTTGCCAAATACAAAACCAGGGAACCATTCCTCCCACGGAGCTTCAGCCTCTGTTCAGAAGAGCAACGCATGAAGAAATCACAACAGAGCGACGAAAGCTTCTACAAACCCCAGCTGGGTCCCTCACCACAAGGATATCGGTAACCTATATCCTCAAGCAGAATCATTTCATCAGATCTATCAATGATCTCATCCCCAGCTGGGATGTCCATTTCAACCAGATCAGATAGAAGTCTTCACAGAAACAGGACCTGGATCCGTATCTTTGCATAATCATGACATTGTGCATCATATTCACCCACAAAGCGTAGCATTCCGTCTGATACGGAGCATTACGGCAAAAATCAAATGCATAGCATAATCATAAGCCATGTTTTGAATCAAACACTTGTGAATAATAACCGTTCATCAACATCGTACAGAAATATCCCCACCAGAGTCCTCAGCAAAAGCAGTTGCCTCACCTTCACAAACACCAATATATATACTCCCTTTGGCACCCATCCGTGTCATCTTTCCCCAATAAAGTCACCTGAACACCCTTTGCAAACAAAACCACTCATACTACAGATACTTCCTGACACCCGTCCATGTCATAACTCCAGCAGAAAGCCAAAGACATCCCCTTTGCACTCACAAATACTTATATGTATACATTTCCTTGACACCCGTCCGTGTCATCTTCCCCAGCGCAGTCGCCTACATTTTGTATACCAGATACTTGTTTATACTACACTTTTCTCCTTTTGACACTCGTCCGTGTCACCCTCCCCAGCAGATAAACACTCATCTATACACCACTCATACTTGTTACTTATACAGATACTCGTCCGTATCTTGTATACACTATGTATATCCCTTCAGATTCAACACTCGTCCGTGTTCTTTGTTAACCAGTTGGCACTCGTCCGTACCATCATCTTAGAACATGCGTCAAGCGTTTGTTTCTACAAGATACTCGTCCGTATCTTAGTCTTAAGGATGCTCGTCCGCATCTTTAATCCATGCACCGTGTCAAACACTTTTGTCTCCTTGAATTTAGATACTCGTCTGTGTCTACTATTCCCCAGAAGAGTCCCTTCAGATTCAACACTCGTCCGTGTTCCTTGTTAACCCAAATGATACTCGTCTGTGTCATCATCTCTGAACACGTGTCAGTATTTGTTTCTACCCGATACTCGTCCGTATCGTAGTCTTAAGGATGCTCGTCCGCATCTTAAATCTATACACAAACATCTAAACACATACCTTTTGTTTCTTGGATGTAAACACTCGTCCGTGTTTACTATTCCCCAGCATAGCAAATTTTCCTTTTTATCTGACACTCGTCCTGTGTCATGATAAGCTCTGAGAGCAGTCGTGCCCTACTAGGTGGTCGTCCTCCACCTCTTGATGGTCGTCCTCCATCATGCTCATCCGATGGCCGTCCCCATCGTTGATTTTTAGCAGCCGTCCCCTGCTAGGTGGTCGTCCTCCACCTCTTGATGATCGTCCTTCATCATTTTATCCAATGGCCGTCCCCATTGTTGATTATGGTTATCTGACATTCGTCCTATGTCAAGACAAACCTTGAGAGCAGCCGTCCCCTGCTAGGTGGTCGTCCTCCACCTCTTGATGGTCGTCCTCCATCATGCTCATCCGATGGTCGTCCCCATCGTTGACCTTTTATCCGGCATTCGTCTTATGTCGCGATACTTTCAGCAGCCGTACCCTGCCAGGTGGTCGTCCTCCACCTTAGATGACTGTCCCTCATCTTAACCCAACAGTGCAGCCGTCCCCTGCTAGGTGATCGTCCTTCACCTTTGATGACCGTACCTCATCATCTGTTTATTTCATTTATTTTTTTAACCCGATGGCCGTCCCCGTCGTGGTCCCTTTTCTTTTTAACCCGATGGTCGTCCCCATCGTTGGTTACTTTGCTTTATGAACTTGATGGCCGTCCCCGTCATGTTTCGTTAACCCCCAGAGAATCTTACAGCTTTACTTGACGGCCGTCCCCATCATGATGCCTTTTATCCCCAGCATGTCGGTCGTCCCCGTCATTGCTTTATTTTCCGCACTTTTCCCAGCATGTCGGCCATCCCCGTCATTGCTCTTTACCCAGCAGTCGTCCTCTGCTCGACGGCCGTCCTCCGTCGCCCACACTTTACAATATACTTTATTTTCCTTTACAATCTATATCCCTTTTCTTCTTCGTTCTTTGAGTGCAAATTTTGGACTGTCTTTGGTATTCAACCACAAGTTATCTTGTTTGCCTGTTAAGCCGTTGCTTACATCCTGCACAGCTAACTCATGTTTGAATAGGGGCAGCTGTAAACACCCCAAATTTGCCCTCACCCATTCACACCATGGCTTGTGATCATTTCATATGCATAAACACAACCAAACCATCTCATATTACATTTTTGATCCACTGCATTGTTCCTAAGTCATCTGCATCTAGGGTTTGTGATCTGAGCAATCCAAGAGCTTCTTGAGCCACTCCAAATGCCACCAATCACTTCAAAGGGGTCCATGTGTGTTCTTATATCATATTATATCCTCTCAAAGTCAAAAATTCCAAAGAATCACAAGAACTGGGATTGGTATGGAAGCAGAGCCAGACTTGACTGCACAGATGACCTGAATTTAGGGTTTTGGTTTCAGAGGCCATAACTCCAAAATTTTTGGTCATTCTTGTTTCTATTGGTCTCTATGTGGTATAGGGAGTATGCATATCAATTTTCATGAAGAAATTCCATGGGGAAGTCATCTGATCAAGAGTTGACTTTCTGGACAAGTCAGTGCAAAATCAGGGCATCTGAGGCCCCCAATGACCCAACCAATGGGTGATCTTCATCATTTTGAGTGTATATGATCTTTATTTGATCATGGAAGAGGGTTGAAGTTCACAAAATTCAAGAATTACAAGTTTTTGCAAAGATGACTTTTTAGGGCATGGTTGACTTTTAATGAAATGTCATTTTATGCAACTTTTTCAACCCTTACTTTTTGATTCAAAAATGCTTCAAATGGAAAAACTTTGGTCATGAAAGTTGTAGATTAGATCTTTCCCTTTTCAAAAAGTACAAGAACATGACCTAATTCATTTTGGATCAAAAGTTATGGTGTGTCAAAGTTGGAAAAAATCACTAATTTTCAAAATGTGCACCAAATGAGAAACTTGCAAAATCTTGTACCAAGGCAAATTGTGACTTCTAATTGACATCAAACCATTACACAAGCATCATGTAAGTCCTAAAGTTCAGATTGAACCAAGATTTCCTCATGTTTCATGCCTTTGGAGCAAGATATTTTCATGAAAAGGCAAAGGCAAGCAAGTTGCAAAACTCATGATCACATCTCACCCACTTGTTGCCTTGGATGCTGAACCACACTAGCCCTTTCCCCTCACCATGCTGCGCAGCCCATAGCCATTGTACCAGCCTAGAACACAACCCATGCCTCTCTTACACAAAAGTTGACAATTTGCAAAAGCTAGCACACCTATCACAGCAGGCCAAGTCACATCCACTGACCAATAGTATTTGTTTATGCAAAGAAAATGCTAGCCATTACACACAAGAAGCCAGCCTGAAACAAGCCATAGCAACACATTCCCATTTTCACTCCCTCAAGCAAAAGCATTCGAAACTTACTCCACAGGCCATAAACACTCAAACAAACTCCACAAACCTTCTCAACTCATCACCCTGATCACAAAGAACCCCTCACCTTTGCCTGAAACAGCCTGAATCACAAACACCATTCTCACCTGAGCTTGAACAGAACTTGTTCAATCTCCCTAACCAGCCAGCATAAACTTCTGCTAAGCATCCAGACATCATCAAGGGGTCATAAGGAGTGGATTTCACAAGGAGGGGAGGTCAGAAAGTTGCAAGATTGAAAGCTTCGAAACTCAGGTAGCTCAAGAACTTTTTTTCCAGAAATCTTTTTTTAAGTTCTTAAGTTGTTCTTCATGCTTCCCTGATCATAAATATGTCTTTGGTTTTGAAAATGGTGGAGAAATAAGGATGTAATCGTGTTCTGAAAGTCTTGCCCTAAAATTTTGTTTGTTTCGATTCATGAGTTTGATGAATTGTAAATGATGTTTGTGTTAGGGTTTTGATTCAGTAGGTTGTGGGAATCATTTCTGTGTTCATAGATTTCATTTTAGTTACGTTTTGAGAGTTTTAGAAATTTTCAGGTGGGTTTCCCACCGGAGAAGACGACCGGAGGTCTTCTCCGGCCACCTGAAAATGATTAGGGTTTTAATCCTGTAATTAAGGCAGTTTGAATCTGGAGCGTTAGATGCTTTGACCTGGTTGACTTGCCGCGCGTGTGTGTGGCTGAGATCCATCATTAGAAACCCTAATCACAATTAATTATTTAATAATTCAGATTAACCAAGTTTGAATGTGGGCCTTTGATCTGCGCGCGCAGTCAATCCCTCTTCTCCCAGGATTCATCTCAGCCCTCCATTCAGTTGACTTCTCATTTATTTAATTTTCTTTTCATTATTTCTCATTTAATTTGTACAATTTATTTTAAATAGCAAAAACCATTTAAAAATTATGAAACTTTTTGTCAAGAGTTTCATTAATTTTTAAAACACAAAAATATTTTTATTTTCATTTTTTGCATTAAAAAAGTATTTTTAAATATTTAAAAGTTTATTCTTAATTGATTAATGGAAATTAATTTATTAAAAATACTTTTAGGTATTTAAAAATCACCAAAAAAATCATGAAATGTTTTAAGACATTTAGAAACATTGTCCAACCCTCAAACCAAATTTCTTTTTTGATCTTGATGCATTTTGAGAATTTTTCATGGAATTAAAATCATTTTGATGCATTATTTTGATCCAAACTTCCAAAAATCATTTCTGCCTAACCCCAAAGAGTTGGACCTTGATTCTTTTTGCATTGCATTGTGTCTAGCATGTAGAATGAGAAATTAAATTGGCATGATTTGATCTTTCATTTTCCATTTGTTTGGCATTTTTCTTGTTAAGGAACCCTAAAACCCTAGAAAACTTAGGAAAATCACAACTTGAATTTGGTTAGGAGTTGAGACCTCTCCTTTGGGCATTGGGTTAGTATAGGATTAGGGATCCTTTGAGTGCATTTTCAATTTTTTATAATGTTGTTTGCTTCTGATTTTGGTTTGTGTTTGTTGCTTTGATCATAAACCCTAATTTGGGCTTCCATATGCATTCACCTTGCATTTTCTTGCATAACATGACTTGCCATGACATTTCATGCCTCCATGTGATTCACTTAGCATCATAAGACATATTGAAAGCATGTTTGATCATTGCATCATGTATTTGCCATGTTGTATGCCATATGCACTTCATAACTTTTCATGTGTGTTCATGGTTCATAACTTGCTTCATTTGCATCCATGAGCTTGTATGATCATCCACATGTGTTGTTTCTGGTTTGTATCATCTCATAGCATCATTAACATCATGTATGTGCTTCTGGTTTGGTTTTGCATCATGTCATTCCATCCCATTTTGCATTGCATTGCATTTCTTTTCTAACTTTTCAGGTGGTAAGTTATCCTGAGAAGTGAATTTGCCTTCACTTCTCATACTTTCTTCTCATCTCCCTTTCATGCACCCTTGCTGCATTTTATCATGTGCTTGAGATTGAGCTTGCTCATTCTTCTTCTTCTTACTTTCTTTCTTCAAGTGACTTGCCTTCTTAAATGAAGCAAGTTACTTTGCTTATCCTGATCCTTTCATCTGCTTCCTGGTGGTTCCATTGAAGATCTTTCTTGTTAAACCTCACAAAACTTAGGAACAACCAAGCATGGCAATAATTAGGGTTTTGATTAGTCCCCCATTTAGATTTTACCTTTGTGTCTCATTGAGTCTTCTCTTCTCACCTCATAATCAAGGACTAAACCCTAAAGGCTTTAAGGCTTTGTGATCAAGTTTATGCCTGCATCCTTCTATTAGGATGGAGTGTATAACTTTAATCCTAAGTGTTAAACCCTTAATGTGTTTGAATCCTTTAATCAATTCATCTAATAATCATCAAGACATCAAGCTTGTAACTTGGGCCTTGCATTAGGGTTCTAATTCTTCCTTAATTGGTTAAGAAGGACTAACCCTAGTGTTAATGGACAAGTCCCTCTCAAGTTGTCTTACAAACCCTAAAATTCACTTCATCATCTCACTATTAAATAAAAATCCACTTAATCAAAGGCTTGTTTTGTCATGAGTTTAATCCCTAATCATGGATTAAGTTGAGGAGCTTTCCTCAGCTTAAACATTCTCATCTATTATCCTTCTATTAGGATGGTGTAATGAGTCTGTTTAATCCCTGATTATGGCTTAATCTCATTACTTAACACTAAACAAAAACACCAAAAACATCTAATTAATCACAAGTAGGTTAATGATCTTAATCCTACACCAAAGGTGATTAAGTGTGAGAATCTGACTTCACACTTAAGGTATTCTCATTACCCCTAAACAGAGGGAAGACGTGATGAGTTTACTAAATCCATTGGTTTAGGCTTAAGCTCATTAACTTATGACAAACTTCAAAAGCAATAAAAGACTGAAAACACAAGAAACAAACAATAATCGTCTCCTCCGGGATTCTTTTCTCACCTCATTCACTCACAAACGAGAGCTCGCTTCTTCCGTCTAATGCAAGACAGTTTGCACCTGAGCCAGACAGGTCATACACTTGAGCATAGACAAGTAAGCAGTTCACAAGTCAATTCACCTTTCAGTCTCTTTGGGTCGAACTACGGTGTTCTGACTTCCTCATTGCACGAGAGGATACGTAGGCATAACTTAATAGTTATCGAACAAAAGTCTCTGTATATTCCCCCTCTTCCAGCTTTATTCTTTAAGCCTCATAGTCTTGAGCATTTCACTCTTGTCTTTACACTGACACTTCATTTATACACATCACTTTCTTTTACACTGACACCTGTACATCCTTTTCCAGTTCTTTTATGCACAAATTGCACTGACACTACCCCTTTAAACACAAATCTTTTTAAGCGTGGATCCCGTCGAGTACGACGGACAATCTGGGTGCTAATACCTTCCCAGGTTGTAACCAACCCCCTTTCTCAGTCTCTCTGGTTCGCAACCGTCTTATCCATCTTTTTCTAGGTTTATGCAGCATTACCTTTCCTCTGGGATAAAAATGCCTAGCTGGCGACTCTATTCATTTCCAGTGAGTTCACTGCTGTGTGTTCTCATTGTTCCTTTCGCCGACCGTTCGCGTCTGTACCTTCATTTGGGCCATTCCCATTTGTCGGGAGCGACAATAGGCAGTTCAAGCTTTAATTCACAAGCAATTTCCTTTTAGTACCCCTAGTTAGGGGAACTACGGCGTCTCTGATCCTCATTATCCTGATGAGGTACGTAGGCAGCGGGGTAGGGCCCGTTCGAGCAATCTTTATTTTCCCTACATTTTTCTCTTTGTTTTCTTATTCAGTTCTTTTCTCAGTTTCTTTTCCAGTTCATTTTCATTTCTTTGTTGCAGTTTTCATCCCCTCACCCTTTGAAACAGTTATCTTTTGCAAGCGTGGATCCCGTCGGGTACGGCGGACGATCTGGGTGTTAATACCTTCCCAGGTCGCAACCGACTCCCGAACTCAGTCTCTTTGGTTCGTAGGACCTGTGTCCTTCCTCTTTCTTTCTTCTGGTTTGTGCAACATTACCATTCCTTTTCTTCGGGATAAAAATGCCTGGCTGGCGACTCTATTATTTTTCCGCACCACTTTCGCGTTTGTACCAGGATGGAAATCTGGGGAGCGAAGCTGGAGACTCTGCTGGGGACTGCACACCAGAGATCTCTGGTTCCCCTGTGAGTCTCTCCTAGCGCTTGTGTGTTTCTGTTTCATTGGGTGATGTTTGCTTGTTGTGGCTTGTTGTATTTTATTGTTGTTTGTTTACAGCTTTATTTACAGTTTTCAGTATTTATTTTCTGCATCATGTATATATGATGGATTGTCTGTGTTTGGTGGGATGGGTGTTACTTGTTCTTGAGAGATGAGCCAAGTACCCGGCTCGAGTGCACCTTAGGACTTAGAGTGGTTCCACTTTGGCCTCATGAGATCTTGTCATGGGGATAGTAGTGAGTTCCACACCCAGGTTGCGATTGTCTTGGAAATGTCTTGATTTGGGGATCTTCCTCTCTCATTACATAAACTTGATAGTTATGTGCAGCTGGGGACCGATCATTGAGAACCTTGTGGAAACATCCCTCTTTAGTGATGACAGTGGCAGCCCACATTTTGTGGCAAACCCATTCGCATCCGAGGGCCCACTTGGGGATCACATAGGATGACCTTGTGTCCTGGACTCAGCTGAGGCCTCCCTGCGTAGTATATAATACCAAACCGATTCCCTGATTTGGTCACGAGCCATTTCTCGGAGATGGTGACAGTATTATTTCTATTCGGCTTTGAGAGTCCGTGATGTCTGACCCGGAGCCTTTTACCAATGAGATTGGGAAGGGGTTTACAAGTGTGCAGGAACCCATGGCCTCAACATACACTCATCTATTCAGTGGTCCTTGTTATGATTTGTGGTTCTATGATTATGATCTTTGGTCCTATGGTTCTATGGTTCTGGAGTTCTGGTTTTCTTGTTCTGGATTTCTTGGTACTGTGGTCCTAAGATCTTCTATCAGAGGGTTGTGATTATCAGAGAGTTGTGACTCAATGGACTTTTGGTTTGCCAGTGTTCATAGGGGCCATTGTCAGTGTCCAGTTCAGATGGTCCCAGTTGATCATATGCTTGCATTGCATTGCATTTGCATCATTCTTTGCATTAATTGTTTATGTTTCCCATTTTTCAGGTCATTGTTCTTAATCTGCTCCCAGTTCTGGTAATCTTATTTCCATGGCAGAAATCAGAAGAGTTCCAAGGAAAAAGAATGTGCATTATACCTTTCTTCAGCCTGAAGTTAAAAGTGTTCAGAGGTTAGCGGGTCTGATGAACGACCAAGTCTTGGGCAATTTCAAGAAAAGATATGGCCAGATACTGAAGTTTGTGAACAAGCCCACTGCAGACCAGAAAGACAGTTTGCATACCCTGTTGCAATTTTATGATCCTCTGCTGCGTTGCTTTGTTTTTCCAGGTTACATCTTAGCTCCAACATTGGAGGAGATCTCCAGCATGCTGAATGTTCCAGTCAGAGAGACATTGCCATTATATGGGTCAGAGATTGTGCTTAAAGATGAAGACATAGCTAAGGTTTGTAGGCTGCCAGCTGCTTCAGTCAGGAAGGCTCTGCAAGAGAGTGAAGGTAAAGGACTACCCTGGAGTGTGATAATCCTAGAGGCAGAGAAATATGCTACAGAGTCTAAGTGGAATGACTTTGGTGCTTTGCTCGCATTGATGGTGTATGGGTCCAGTTTGTTCCCTGGAGAGAAAGAGTTTGTCAGCTTAGAGGTGATCTCAATCTTTGCAAAAGGCAATCCAGTGCCTACTCTTTTGGGTGACTTCTACTACAATGGTCATTACAGAAATGAGAAGGGTAGAGGTGGTCCAGTAGTCTGCTGTGCTCCTTTGTTTGCTGAGTGGTTTGCTAGACAGTTACCTAAGTCAGGTGCCTTCAAGGAGATGAGGGATGAATGGAGATGGTCCAGAAGATTGATGGGGTTGACTGTTGAAGATATTGCCTGGGGATATGACAGGGATCTGCTAGGTAAAGAGTTGATGGTCAGTTGCGGAAGGTTTGCTGGAGTACCTTTGCTGGGAAGGAAAGGTGTCATCAGTTACTATCCATCATTAGCCAGAAAACAGTTTGGCTACCCTTTGAAAGATCCTCCTCAGATGGAAGAATATGCTGAATCTTTGTTCTTTCCTGTTGAAGGAAACAGAGAGTTGGTACAACAAGCAGTCCAAGCTTGGGCTCACAGGATAAGAAAGGGTAAGAAAGACTTCGGCCGAGTTGATCCCAAGACATATCCACCATATGCTGCATGGTTGCAAAGACATGTAGAAGCAGTTCTCATGCCTTTTTCAGTTGAGGCTCCACTTTATCCCAGAGAAGTTCCTAGTCAGAGCAGTACTGTTTCCCTTGAAGAGTACAAGAAGCTAGAGGCTTAGCTGCATGAAGTCAGAGTGGAGAATGCTGAGATGGTAAGCCTGTACCACCAAGCTAACAGGGCCAAGAATGAAGCTGAAGACAAGCTGCAGAAGCTCCAAGCCTCCTTGGAAGCCAAAGAGAAGGACTTTGCTGGTAGAGAAGCACATTTCCACAGGTTGGGTATGATGGAAGCCCAAAGAGAAGCTGAACGCAAGAAGACTCTAAAGACTCTCAAAGATGCTCGTCAATCCATTGTTTGGCTGCAAGGACAAAGGGAGGAAGAGCAGAAGAAGTTCAGAGAGAAAGAAGAGTTCTTTGAAGTTCAGATGGCCTTCAAGAAGGAGGAAGTGGATCAAGTCCACACCATCCGGATGGAAAAGACCCAACAGCTAGCACAAAGTCAGTTAGCTCTGGAGGAAGCAAGGAGAGAGATTGAAGAGCTCAAGCTGAGAGCAGGGGTCAAGAAGGGCAGAGCAGAGGTGGCAGAGCCTGGGTCCTTAGCTTAGTTTATTTTTCAGACTACCTACAGGCCTGTTGTAGGAGTCTTGCTTTTATTTCTTTTGTCTTTCATTTATGTACTGGCTTGTAACCCTTCGGGGAATATTTCTGGTTGTATTCTGACTTTTAGCCGGCAGTGGTTTGTTCATATACAGTATTAAGGTGCAAGTTATCATTTTGAATGTGCAAGACTCGTTTGTCTGATACTGCTAATGTCTGAACACTCATCAAAGAGAGTTTGAAAGCTAATACTGAAAGTGATTGTCTAAGAATAGATGCCAGAACTGGGGCATGCAAATGCTTTAAAATTGGGAACATGAATAGTTACATTGCATTGCATATAACCTGTTTGTTTGTTTTGTAGGTAGTGTCTCAGTTACTAACGTGTTTTGTGTTTCAGGCACTATAGCTCCCCGGAAAGTGCGGGAACAACCAGTTGCACATAGATATTCAACAAAGATTAACAGAGAGCGAGTCATGGACCAGATGCAAGCAGACTTGGAAGATCTGAGACTGAGAATGGATAACTTTATGACAGTGATGGCCGACATGGGTCAGAACCAAGAGCGTTTGCGGGAGATGATTGAGAATAATCAACCCATGAACAACACTGCTGCTGCTGCTACTGCTGATAATCGTACCGGTGCGGGCGCACGTCAAGTTGAAATCCCTATTGCTCAACCAGGGGTGACAATAATCAATGATGGGTTGAATAATATTCAGATGGATAATCATGACGACCAGTTCACTCTCCTGGACGAAGCTGAAGGTCAAGGAGCTGAGATGAACAAGAGGTTTGAGGAAATGGCTGAGCAAATCAAAGCTATTCAATCCTAGAGTTCTTTGGGATTTGACATAACAGATTTGGGCTTGGTTCCTGGGGTCAGGATCCCATACAAGTTCAAAGTTCCAACCTTTGAGAAATATAATGGCACTACATGCCCAAAGACCCATCTTCAATCTTTCGTTGGGAGAATTGATGCTCACACCGACGATGAGAAACTCTGGATGTATTATTTTCAAGACAGTTTGGTTGGAGCTTCTCTGGAATGGTACATGAAGCTTAGCAGAGTCAATGTCAAGAGTTGGAAAGATCTAGCAGAAGCCTTTGTGAGGCAATATCAATATAATATGGACATGGCTCCGGACCGCACGCAATTGCAGCACATGGCTCAGACAGCTAAGGAAGGTTTCAAAGAATATGCTCAGAGGTGGCGCCAGCTTGCTGCCAGAGTGCAACCACCGCTGCTTGAGAACGAAATGGCTAACATGTTTATGGGGACTTTGCAGGGTGTGTTTCTTGAAAGACTGGCGTCCAGTTCTGCCACTAAATTCAATGATATTGTTATTGCCGGAGAGAGGGTTGAGACCTTGCTGAAAATGGGGAAGATACAAGATCCAAGTGCTAGCAGCTCGAATGGAGCGAGGAAAGATTTCAGTGGACCTCCTAGGAGAAGAGAGGGTGAGACAAATGTTGTATTTGGCCAAGGCTGGGGCCGTGGTTATAGAAGACCCTATGAGCATGTGGTAGCAGTCACAATTCCTTCAGCTCTAGTGCAACAGATGCAACCTCTACAACAACAACATCGACAACAACAACAACCCCGTAACAACTATCAGCAGAGACCGTATCAGCCAAGGCAAACTCGCCCGGCTAATAGGGTGATTGAGGCCATCCCTATGACTTATGCTGCTTTGCTTCCAAGACTGCTAGATTTGAACCTGATTCAACTGAGAACTTTGGCACCACCACCTCCTGGAGAGCTTCCAATGGGTTATGATGTCAATGCACGATGCGCTTTCCACTCTGGAGCACCCGGGCACTCGACTGAGAAGTGCGGGGCTTTGCATCACAAGGTTCAAGATCTTGTAGACTCTAAAGCAATCAACTTTGCGCCACCGCCGAATGTTAATTCGAACCCTATGCCGAATCACGGAGGGGCAAAAGTCAATGCTGTTGAGGGTGGTGACAAATTGAGTCTTGTGCTGAGTATTAAAGAAGTGAAGACTCCTTTGAGGGTAGTGAAAGAGAGACTGCTGAAGGGTCAAGTGTTTCCTGGTTGCTGTTTTGATTGCGAAGATTGTATGAATGCTGAGAATGGCTGTGAGGAGTTGAAGATGGGTTTGCAAGGTTTGATTGATGATGGATCCTTGCAGTTCAGTAAAGTTGGTGATGATGAAGCTGATGATGTGTCAACAATTACCATATTCTATGGTGAAGCTGACATGCCTGTCAGAAGAGAGCCGGTTACAATCTATGCTCCTCAGATTAGTCCCGTGACTATCACCGTACCTGGGCCTGTTCCATACACAGACGATAAAGCCATTCCTTGGCATTATGGCTCAGATGTATATGTAGCTGGACAGAAGATTAAGAGCAAGGTTGCTGCTGTTGACCCGACTGTAGAGAATGTCGGAGGAGTTGGGGGTTTCACCAGAAGTGGTCGTTTATTCGCTCCCCCTGTGCTGAGAGGGGATCCTGAGGCTGAGGCTTCATCCAAAGCCAAAGGAAAGCAAGCTGTGAATGATGAGTCAATTACTCCTGTTGCTGGGTAGGATACGTTTGAAAAAGAGGTTGAGGAATTCATGCGGATTATCAAAAAGAGTGACAACAAGGTGCTTGATCAACTGAACCAGACACCTTCCAAGATTTCCATCTTGTCACTGCTGATGTGTTCTCTCGCACACAGAGAGGCCTTACTGAAAGTCCTGCAAATGGCCTATGTTCCTCAGGAAATCACTGTCAACCAACTTGAAGCTGTTGTAGGAAGTGTTAATGCAAGCCATGGCCTAGGCTTTACAGACAGAGACCTCACGTCGGAGGGCAGAAATCACAACAAAGCACTACATATCACTATGGAGTGCAAGGGTGCTGTGTTATCTCACGTTCTTGTAGACACAGGATCTTCCCTGAATGTGCTTCTGAAGAAGGCACTGATGAAGCTTAATGTTGATGGGATTGTCCTGAGACCAAGTGATCTGATTGTTAAAGCTTTTGATGGTTCGAGAAGATCAATTTTTGGAGAGGTTGAGCTGCCCGTCAAGATAGGCTCTCAAGTCTTCAAAAGTGTTTTCTACGTCATGGATATCCAGCCGGCATACAGCTGTTTGTTGGGTCGCCCGTGGATACACGCTGCTGGAGCTCTTACTTCAACCCTACATCAGAAGCTCAAGTATGTGGTTGACGGCCAGGTCATCACAGTTTGCAGAGAGAAGGACATATTCGTAAGCCACTTGTCGACGTTCAAGTATGTAGAGATGGATGGAGAAATCCATGAGACTTTATGCCAAGCCTTCGAAGCAGTCAACGTCAGCATCTTGACTCCGGTGGAGAAGAGCAGCGAGAAATAGGGTACATCCATCCATTCTTACAGGGAAGCAAAAGAGGTTGTTCAATCAGGCAGTGCCCAAGGCTGGGGCAAGCTGTTGGAGCTGGAAAGTAAAGATGATAAGTTTGGCTTAGGGTATCAGCCAGGTGGATCTACTCCAAGTGGTAAGGGCATCACGTTTACAAGTGCTGGGTTGCTCGACCGCAATTAGATCTGTACAGCAAGCCAAGATGGGGATAGTGACGGTGACTGGGACAATTGGATCCACCCGTGTGCGCCCGACGAGGAGCTAACAAACTGGTTTGCTGAAGACATTGTTCAAGTCACCTGGCTCTCAGAGTAATTATTTTGTTTCCTTTTATTAGCATACTGCATTGTCAAATCCAGCATTCGGCCCAAGATGCTTGGATCCATTGTATTGGGCCACCATGTTTTGTATTGCATCTTATTTTGCTATGAAATAAAAGGACATTTTCAGACAAACTGTGTTCCCTTTCTTTGTTTTAAACCTTTTCACAAAAAATATAAAAATGACAATGTGTTTTCATTTTTGTTTTGTGTTAGCGTCTCTTTTTCAAAATAAGCAGATTCTGAATAAGTACATCATCTGTGCAGTGTTGATCATCCGGATTCCACTGATAACATTCCTGCTATGACTATGCATGACTTTGACAATCCAGTCTACCAAGCTGATGAAGGGGTTAAGGAAGACCGTGACCTCCCTGAAGAATTGGTCAGATTGTTGAAACAAGAGTAACGGGTTATTCAGCCTCATCAAGAAGAGATTGAGATCATCAACATTGGCAGTGAAGATGTAAAGAAAGAAATCAAAATTGGGGCCAGTCTACAGGCCGACGTCAAGAAAGAGCTGATCAGTATGCTGAAAGATATCTTTGCTTGGTCATATCAAGATATGCCAGGGTTAGATACCGACATCGTTGTGCATAGGCTACCTCTGAGAGAGGATTGTCCTCCTGTGAAGCAGAAATTGAGAAGAACTCGTCCTGACATGGCGATGAAGATCAAAAAGGAGGTTCAGAAGCAATGGGATGCCGGTTTCCTTGCTGTGACTAGATACCCACCTTGGGTAGCTAACATTGTACCTGTACCAAAGAAGGAAGGCAAGGTCCGGATGTGCGTTGACTACCGGGATTTGAATAGAGTAAGCCCAAAAGATGACTTTCCGTTGCCACACATTGACGTGTTGGTAGACAATACTGCTCAATTCTCGGTGTTTTCCTTCATGGATGGCTTCTCCGGATATAATCAGATTAAGATGGCGCCGGAAGACATGGAGAAGACAACGTTCATTACCCCGTGGGGTACATTCTGCTATAAGGTCATGCCCTTTGGTTTGAAGAACGCCGGGGCAACTTATCAACGGGCGATGGTCACATTGTTCCATGACATGATCCACAAGGAGATTGAGTGTTATGTGGACGATATGATTGCAAAGTCCCAAGACGAAGAAGAGCATCTGGTCAACCTGAAGAAGCTGTTTGATAGACTGATCAAGTACAAGCTGAGGTTGAATCCAAACAAGTGCACTTTCGGAGTGCGTTCCGAGAAACTGCTGGGTTTCATTGTTAGTCAAAGAGGAATTAAGGTGGATCCTGCTAAAGTAAAAGCTATTCAAGATATGCCTGCACCGAGAATAGGAAAAGAAGTGCGCGGGTTTTTAGGGAGGTTGAACTACATTTCTCGGTTCATATCTCATCTAACGGCCACGTGCGAGCCAATATTCAAGTTGCTAAGAAAAGAGCAAACAGTCAGGTGGAACGATGACTGCCAAAGAGATTTCGACAAAATAAAAGAATATTTGCAAGAGCCTCCAATTCTAATGCCTCCAGTTGAGGGAAGACCATTAATCATGTACTTGACCGTGCTAGAAGGGTCAATGGGGTGTGTTCTAGGCCAACATGACGAGTCTGGTCGAAAAGAGTACGCTATTTATTACCTTAGCAAAAAGTTTACCGATTGTGAATCCCGATATTCACTGCTTAAGAAAACTTGTTGCGCTTTGGTATGGGCTGCTCGCCGACTGAGGCAGTACATGTTGACTCATACCACATTGCTCATTTCCAAAATGGATCCTGTCAAGTACATCTTTGAGAAACCAGCGTTAACCGGAAGGGTTGCTAGGTGGCAGATGATTTTAACTGAATACGACATCCAATATACTTCTCAGAAGGCCATCAAGGGAAGTGTATTGTCGGATTACCTTGCACAGCAACCTCTTGAGGATGATTATCAGCCAATGAAGTTTGATTTCCCTGATGAGGACATCATGTACCTCAAAGCAAATGATTATGAGGAACCACTTCCGGAGGAGGGGCCTGACCCTGAATCCAAATGGAAGTTGATGTTTGATGGGGCAGTCAATATCAATGGTCGTGGAGTTGGTGTCGTACTTATCACTCCTGAAGGTGTTCACTTACCCTTCGCTGCCAGAATTACTTTTGGCTGCACCAACAATGAAGCGGAATACGAGGCATGCATAATGGGAATAGAGGAGGCAATTAATCTTCGGATTAAGAACCTCGATATATTCGGAGATTCAGCCCTCGTCATTAATCAAGTTACCGGCAAGTGGTATACGCATCAAGAGCATCTAATTCCATACAGGGATTATGCTAGAAAACTGTTGACGTTCTTCACGACAGTTAAACTTCAATACATACCACGTGATGAAAATCAGTTTGCCGACGCATTGGCCACTCTCTCTTCGTCGATCAAAGTCTTGTGTTGGAATTATGTGCCCAAAATTGACATATCCAGGCTTGACGCTCCATCTCATGCCTTCTCTGTAGACGTCGTGTCTGACGAGAAACCTTGGTATTTTGATATCAAGTTATTCCTGGAAAAGCAAGAATACCCAATTGGGGCATCTTCCAATGACAAGAAGACCTTGAGGCGACTTGCTGCTAGCTTCTTCTTGAACACAGACGGGGTTTTGTACAAGAGAAACTTCGACATGGTCTTGCTCAGATGCGTGGATAGACACGAAGCAAGCCTGTTGATGCAGGAAGTCCACGAAGGATCTTTCGGTACCCATGCAGGAGGGCATGCTATGGCAAAGAAATTGCTGAGATCGGGGTATTACTGGATGACAATGGATGCAGACTGTTGTTCATTCGCTCGTAAGTGCCACAAGTGCCAAATATATGCAGACAAAGTGCATGTTCCTCCAAGCCTGCTCAACGTCATGTCATCTCCTTGGCCCTTTTCTATGTGGGGCATTGACATGATCAGGAAGATCGAGCCTACTGCTTCAAATGGTCATCGCTTCATCTTGGTCGCGATTGATTACTTTACCAAATGGGTAGAAGAAGCATCTTATGCCAATGTCACCTGTCAGGTGGTGGCAAGATTTCTGAAAAGAGATATCATATGCATATACGGAGTGCCCGAAAGAATCATTACTGACAATGGTTCTAATCTCAACAACAAGATGATGGCAGACTTGTGTCGGGACTTCAAGATACAACATCACAATTCTTCTCCTTACCGACCAAAGATGAATGGTGCGGTAGAGGCAGCTAACAAGAATATCAAGAAGATTGTGCAGAAAATGGTTGTCACTTACAAAGATTGGCATGAGATGTTACCATTTGCTTTGCATGGGTACCATACGTCAGTCAGGACGTCAACAGGGGCAACTCCCTTCTCTCTTGTGTATGGCATGGAAGCAGTCCTGCCTGTTGAAGTAGAGATTCATTCATTGCGAGTGATGATGGATGTTAAGCTTGATGAGGCTGAATGGGTGCGTGCTCGTTACAATCAACTATGTCTAATTGAGGAAAAGAGATTAGCGGCTATCTGTCATGGTCAGCTTTATCAGAGGAGAATGAAGCGTGCATTTGACCAACGAGTACGTACTCGAGAGTATCAAGTGGGAGAGCTTGCGTTGAAGAGGATCGTTCCTCCAGGTTCAGATCACAGGGGCAAGTGGACCCCAAACTACGAAGGACCATTCATAGTGAAGAAAGTCTTCTCAGGAGGAGCACTGATGCTCACCACTATGGATGGAGATGACTTCTAATCCCCTGTTAACTCGGACGCAGTTAAAAAATACTTCGCATAAAGAGACCCGCTGGACACAAAAACAGAATTATAGTCCAGGCAAAAAAAGGGCATCCCGGCGAGCTAAAAACAGAATAAAAAGCTCGGGAAAAAGTTAGGGAAATAAATATAAAAAAATTGTACACCCGCTGAGTTGAAAAGCCACATTGGACAGCTCAAGCAAAAAAGGGTATCCCGGTGGATTGAAAACCCGAAAGGGCGATCCACGCAAAACAAGGGAATAAGCGAACAACTGTGATCCGAGTTATCTGAACCACATCATCGTTTCGTACAACTTGACAATATCAGAAGGACAGGAAACAGTCCCCCCATCCTCTCAGAAAGCCAAAGCAGAATGAAGAGTCTTGAAGGCATGCTAGTCATAGCAGAAATGGAACTCCTTGGAATGCCGTGTACATTGCCATTAGGATAGTTTCTTTTCTCAATATTTTGGTGGCTACCTCTTTCCAGGTGGTTGCTTCCTGATGTAAAATTTTTGCATATTCAGAGGCCATTCAATAAAAGAATATTCAGTCAAAAAGTTGTGTGTGTTTATTTTTGTTTGCAAAATGTCCTGAATTTTTTTGGCAAAAATAACATTACATTAAAACATGGTGATAATTTTGAAAAGAAAACTGACATGCAGGGAAACTGTAGCCCTCTTTGAGTGTCGGGTGACGATGGATGAACAGACCATACCATTGCAAGTCCCCGGGCACACTTGTGTTTTCTGTTGTTGCAGGTTGCAGGATGGCGTCACATTCTCCTAAGCAATTTACTCTTCCCCAGTAGAGGATCTCCCCAAGCAGAGATTTCTTGTCCCAGCAGGTATCTGAAGCCTGACATCTCCAGCAGAGATTTTCTCTAGCTAAGCCTTGGCAGCAGCTTCTTCTTCCCCAGTGAAGTAGCAGTTTCTTCTTCCCCAACGGAGTATGCCCAGCAGGTACCTGAAAGCCTGACATCACCAAGGTTGGAGTTATCAGAATCCCATCCTCAGCAAGAGTCTTTCCCAGGAAGGGTCACAGCCAGAGCTTTGAATCAGCAGATGCTCTCCCCCAGCTAGAGTATTATTGAAGTAGCTTCCCCAGCTGAGTTTGAAGATGATCCTGTCCCCACATAGCTCATATTTGATTTTCACCTCTGTCAGTGAAATGTTCCCCAGCGAAGTTGCCATACTTTTGGTTAATTTAATTGATACAACCAAGTATTCATCACCTCATTCAGAGTTGGGTATCCAGACCTCTTGACTTGTCTTCCCCTGCAGAGTTGTAACTTTTGTGGCCAATCAGGCATTTGGCTATCGCTCGTCTGCACTCCTTAGCACTCGTCTGTGTTATCCCTAAGCAGAGTTTTCCCAGCAGTGACACATTAATGCTTTATTGCTGCTCGGACGCATTTTTCAACACTCGTCTGTGTTGGCCCTTTGGTGTTGCTCGTTTGCTTTCCCCAACAATGGTTTATGATTACCTTGATGTTGCTCGTCTGCAATTTTTCAGCACTCGTCTGTGTTTGGTTATCTCTTTGTTGTTGCTCGTCTACAACTCCTCAACACCCGTCTGTGTTTGGTTATCTCTTTGTTGTTGCTCGTCTACAACTCCTCAACACTTGTTTGTGTTCTGATATAATTTTTGCTGTTGCTCGTCTGCAATTCTCAGCGCTCGTCTGCAATTTCAAACACTCGTCTGTGTTTGGTTATATCATATGTTGTTGCTCGTCTGCAATTCTCAGCGCTCGTCTGCAATTTCAAACACTCGTCTGTGTTTGGTTATATCATATGTTATTGTTCGTCTGCAACTTCCAACACTCGTCTGTATTTGTTATTGGATCCTTTGCTGCACTCATCTGTGCCTTGATATGTAATTTCAACTATTGCTCGTCTGCAACTTTCCAGCACTCGTCTGTGTTTGGTATGCCTGATATTTGTGGATACTCGTCTGTATCATCCTCAGCACTCGTCTGTGTTGTTTATATGTTTGAAGCTCGTCTGCTTTGCTTGGATACTCGTTTGTATCATTCCCAACACTCGTCTGTGTTATGCCTATATCTGTATGTGTGGATCTGCTGTTTATCTTGATATTCTTCTATTGCTGCTTCAAATGCTCGTCTGTGTTTGAATTTCTGGTATTCGTCTATACCAGTTGCTGATACTCGTCTGTATCATTGCCTGAAGCGCTCGTCTGTGTTTCTCAGATCATCGTCTGATACTCGTTTGTATCATTGACTTTTGGCACTCGTCCGTGTTATCTCGATGATCATCCAATACTCGTCTGTATTGAAGAGGTTTCAAATCCTGACAGTGGGAATTAATGTCAAAATTGTTACCGGTCCTGGCGTAACAGGCAAATCCGAAGGAGGCTCGTCTGTCTCAAGCACCAATTATGGTTGCTGCACCTGGCGTCACAGGTTTGCTCAAAGAAGACTCGTCTGTCTTATACCATATATCCGCGGATAATATATGAAGAAGGTTCGTCTATCTTGATTGCATGTCTATTCCACAGACTTAAGTGCATTACCGGTCTTGGCGTAACGGGTAAATCCGAAGGAGACTCGTCTGTCTCAAGTCAAGTGATTGAGGACTCATATGTCCAGCTCCTAGCGTCACAGGATTGTTTGAAGACTCGTCTGTCTCAGATTATGTTCTTGAGGTGTTTGAGGGCTCGTATGTCCAGTTCCTGGCGTCACAGGATTGTTCGAAGACTCGTCTGTCAACGTGTTCTTATTTCGGATATCAGTTTCAACTTAGAAGAAGCTCGTCTGCTTCTTTCTCCCCTGTAGTCCCCAAAGCGTCATCTGGTTGGGTTTATTTCCCAGAGTTGGCATTCTTCGTCAGAGTGCAAATTTCTGGTCTTCTTGGTATTCAACCACAGTTTATCTTGAATGGTCGATAGCCTGTACTATCATCCTTTTCAGATTAACTGATGATTGAATAGGGGCAGCTGTAATACCCCAAATTTTCCCTCTTCATTTTAAGCATCATATCACATCATATTCATCATACTCATATCATTTTCTCAGCATCATATCATGGAAAGATGAAGCATAACATCCCTCATGTCCTAACATCAAGCATATGGTCATCTGTGGAGGTCCTAGAAGCCTTTCAAGCCATGACAAGGGTCCCAATGAGTTTGTACAAGTTTTATGGTGAGTCTACATTCCATTTACAAGTTTAAGTCTGAAATTCTGTGATCAGGTATGAGATGTCCTATGAGATGTCCCAACACTTGACAGATTTAACCAAAACTTAAAGTGCAAGAAAATTAAACAACACAGAAGTTTGTTAACCCAGTTCAGTGTATAACCACACTTACATCTGGAGGCTACCAAGCCAGGAGGAAATCCACTATAAGTAATATTAATTCTAGACTTAAACAACCCAGTTTAATCTTTCACTTAATATCTACCCAATGCAATTTCTACCTAAGTCACTACTTAGATATGAGTACCAACTCACTCCCCCTCAATCACACAGTGATCTTGTTTACAAGTTTAATAAAATTGAAGTCATACTTCAAACAAAACAGCTTGATCTTACTTCACAGTTTCAATCAAGTCACAAATGCACTTTTGCTTAAAAGCTCATAAAGTGGTACAATAAAAACAACCTGCTATTAAAACAATAAACACCCTATTTGGTCTTCTGGAATTCGTACTCAATTCTGTGAGTTTCTGTTGATTAAATAGGTGTTTGTAATTTGGGCTTTCTGTAGGTTAATCCAGTCCTAAAACACAGCAGCTTCCACCTAGAATTAGGGTTTGTTACTTCCTAGATTCTAGGTGATTTAGTTCTTCTGTTTAAACTGAATCCTCATAATAAAACTCCCTACAGATGCGCCTTGTTCTGTTTTTATCCATCCATAATTAATTCCAGATAACTCTCCTTAAATATCTCAGATCAGTTAGTCAATAATTAATTCTGGTAGCAGGTTTGAGATGTCTTAACATCTGTTGGGACATCCTGAAAAACTGAACTTAAGTCATTTACACAATGTCCCAACATCTGGTGAGATATCCTGAAATAAGTTCTTATACTCTGTTTAATAATGTCCCAACATTTGATAGGACATTCTGAACTGAATTCAATATTTCTTGTTGGTAAAAAATTCTTCCAATTCTAGACATCTACAAAGTCCATTGGCAAAATCTCAGAAGATTGCATGATCATCAGAGATCTCAGGACAAGGCAAAGCTCCTATGCAATGCACCCAAATTAGGGTTTGAGATTAAAGCACCAAGATCTTCCAACTTTGGCCATTTCTTGTGGGCCAAGTCTTCTATATGTTAAGAGGATCCTATGTGTCAAATTTCATGAGAAAATTCCATGTGCAAGTCAGTCAATGCCTCAGTTGCTTGCAGATGAAGCAAAAAGTCAACAGAGCCCATAAAAAGTCAAATGTGCAATTTCAAGGGGTATAACCCATTTTTTTTGGCCAAGAGGGGTCTTTACAATGTTATAAGAGGTTTGGAATGCCTAAAGTTCAAGAATCATTGAGATTTGAAGGGTTTTGCAAAAATGGTACAAAGTTGGTTTTTGAAGTTTTCCAAATTTGGCAACTTCTGCCCTAATTTTCAAGTGGCCTTAACATGATCAAAAATTCTTAAAATGGATCAAAGTCAAACATGAAAGTTGTAGAGTAAGGGCTCCCATTTTCAAAAAGTACAAGTACATTTTCACTGGATTCCTGGATCTCTCTAAAAGCCATTCGAAAATTTCAACATCCTAGGGCATTTTTCAACTTTTCAAAATGACACCAAATGCAAAAGGGCTCAAATCTTAATTTTGTGACTTGGTACAGGCCCAATCTTGTTTCAAACTTAATATGCATTGCATTAGGACCATTTTGCTCAAGAGAATTGGTCATTTTCGTGCACTTTAAAAAAAATCCCTCCAAAACATGCAAATTAGCAAAAATCATGAAACAAGTGTGACACTTGAATCTAAGGGCCAGGAATGACTGGATTTGAATCAAGGGTGGAAAATGAAAGCCACACATGCTGAGAGGCCCAAGAGAGCATGAGCATAGCATTCTTATTCCACCAAGTGCAAATTATGCAACTTCACACTTTTCTCATTTCTGATTCGTGCACTTTCTCTCACACTTTCAGCATTGCTTTGTGAGATCATAACAAAGAGAATTAGGGTTTGACAAATCTTAGATCTACTTCATTCTCTCATTCTCAACTTTCTTGCAAATTTGCATTTCCTCACATATCTCTCCATTCTTTCACATTCTTCACAAACTTCTTCCATATTATTGATCAGTGAATCATATAGATCAAGAATCAACCACTCATTTGAGCTTAAAGCACTGAAATAGAAGCTTGCCATTTCAAAGCAACTTGTCTTGAAACCTCAGATCCATTCCATTTCAAGACCTTAGATGCATTTATTTTGCATCTAAGGAGTAAGAGGAGTGATTTGCACGCATTGGTTGGTTTTCTAGCTAAATATTTCAAGGTCTCCATCTCAGGTATGGCTTGAAATCTCATGTTCTAAAAATGAAATTGAATGGTTGCTTTGTGTTCTTTGATCTCCCCTGGTCATGCTGCACTTTTTAGAATTGATTTTAGTGCATTGTAGTGAAAGTTATCTTGATTTCAAGTTTGATGGACAATCTTTATTTTGCTCGATCTGGCCAATTCTTTGAGATTCAAGTGTTTTTGATGCCATATTTGAGTTCAGTGATGTTGATTTAGTGGATCTGGGTTATTTGTTTTCTTTTATTGGTTAATTTTTGGTCCTGGTTTGGTCTCCGGTGCCGGAGCCCTAGCTCCGGTCACCGGAATTTGTTTTCATATATCTAGGGTTTTGCTGCGAGGAAGACGAAGTATCCACCCTTGGATCTTCAATCTAACGCCTATTGCGCTGCCACGTGGCCCTCATTCTCCCTTCCGTCTCTTTGTGTTTTATGTTTTGCTTCATTTAATCAATATGTAACACAATCCATGTTAACTATCCTGCTCCAACCAATCATAATGCGCCCTTGGTCCACCTCATTTAATGAGGTTATTCATCACAGTCGTGGGATGAATCCAGCGCCTCCCTATTTTTCCAGTTATTTCTCATTAATTATACTAATATCCACAACAATAGACATGATCCAGCGCCTGCTTTGGGGTTAGTCAGATTGATATTCGCACCTCACTATAACCAGCCCAATTCCATTTACACGCACAAACATCTGCTATTAACACCCCTTGCCAATTCTTTTTAATTTCCTTTTTCCACTTTTATTTTCTTTAATTCAGTTCCATTTCCATTTAATTAAAATAGTTCTAATCGTCCAAAAAATACAAAAAAAATCATGAACCTTATTTTGTGTCTCTATTATTTTTTCATATTTTTATTTTATTTTATTTCTCTTTTCCACGTGTCTGAATTAATTCACCATTGCACCTAGCTTCTTTTTAAGTCTTCTTTTACCACTCTGCCTTGTATAATTTCCATAGTCTTCAATATTTTGAGTTTTGACCCCCTTCTTTTTTATTTGAATTCTTAAGACCATGTACTTTTAATGTGATTTTTCTCTAGATTTTTAGAAACTTATTTCTTGAGTCTTGGTCTGATAACTTGTGATGTAAGTTTGTAACCTTCACCTGTGTTCTTGCCTCCATTAAACCTAGTTTGATTCTAAATCTTCTCAATTACTTTAGGCTAGTTGATCTAACATGTTTGAAGATCATTTGGTTTCAGTTGTGGAATTTTTAGATGGTTGGTTGATTTGTTGTGAATTTTATCTTGAACCTTGTCCCATTTTGCTTCCTTTGAACCTTTTGGTATCTTATGAGCCTAGAAAGGCACTTGTGCCCATTTCTTCTTCTCATTTGGGGTTCCTTTGGGGTGTGGGTACCTTCCTGGTCCTAGGATAGGGTTTGTGTCTTCTGAATTTTTGTGTTTGCTTCTTCTTTAAGTCATTTGTTTCCTTAAGTGTTTTCACTTCATCTTATTGATTCTTTTGCTTCCATTTTGGTATTGTTTGGCCTTGTACCTCTCTTCTCTTCATCTTGTTGGCTTCCTAAACCATTCTTCATCTTGTTTTGGTTCTGGTTGTGAGCCCAGTGTTCATGTCTTGTGCATTTTGCATTGCATATTTCATAAGTGTGCATTTGTTTCCATATGTGTTCATGTTGCATCATTTTGAGTTGTAAGCTTCTTCTCTTCTTTTCTTTGAGTTGCATTTGCATTGTGCATATGTTCATACCATTTCACTTCTGATTGTTTGATGTTAGCATGCCATTTGCTTTATCTTTCTTTACTTATATGCATACTAACCTTGCGGGGGCTTGGTAAGTGTGAGGTGTGGGAATTGAGTTCCACATCTCCAAATCTCATCTTCTCCTATTATGTTTATGTGCACTAACCATTTGTTGTTGAGCTTAGGCCTTTCTAATCCCTTCTTCTATCTTCTTCTTCTTCTTTCCTTCTTCATTAGGATAGAAACCCCATTAACCTTAGGACATCCATGCATGTTAACACTTAGGATTACTTTAGTCCCCTTTAGAATTTTTCCTTTTTAGATCCTTTTGGTTCTTCTTATCTTATCATCTCATAACTCTAAAAAACACTTTAATAAGTTTGAAGTGATGTCTTGATCCATAGCCTTATCCCATGAGGTATGCTTGTAGTCTTCCCATCTTGGGATAGTACAAGTTTACCTTGTGATGCACAAGTCTGATCAAGGTATCTTCTTCATAAAAGAAAATCATAAAAAACACTTCTTCATTTGTAAATAACCAAAAAAACACTTAATAAGTAAACAAGTCAGTGAGCCTAAGCCCTAATCTTTGGGTTCAAGTTTTGGGTATCTTCTCCTTACTTGAGTGTGCTTGTTCTATTATTCCATCTTGGAATGTAGTGACAAGTGCACATTCCACGGAAAGGAGCTTGAGTTCACTTTCTTGTGACACACTCCTAAAAGCTTCTAAAAAAACACAAACAAACAATAAGCGTCTTTCCTTCGGGAATTCTTTTCTCATCTCCTTCGCTCCGTACGCGAACTTGCTCCTACTTGTCACTTTGCAAGACGGTTACGCACTCGTCGTCCGAGTCTGCAACACCTGAGTAATGGCATAGGCAGTTCAAGCTTTAATTCACAAGCAATTTCCTTTTAGTACCCCTAGTTAGGGGAACTACGGCGTCTCTGATCCTCATTATCCTGATGAGGTACGTAGGCAGCGGGGTAGGGCCCGTTCGAGCAATCTTTATTTTCCCTACATTTTTCTCTTTGTTTTCTTATTCAGTTCTTTTCTCAGTTTCTTTTCCAGTTCATTTTCATTTCTTTGCTGCAGTTTTCATCCCCTCACCCTTTGAAACAGTTATCTTTTGCAAGCGTGGATCCCTTCGGGTACGGAGGACGATCTGGGTGCTAATACCTTCCCAGGTCGTAACCGACTCCCAAACTCAGTCTCTTTGGTTCGTAGGACCTGTGTCCTTCCTCTTTCTTTCTTCTGGTTTGTGCAGCATTACCATTCCTTTTCTTCGTGATAAAAATGCTTGGCTGGCGACTCTATTCTTTTTCCGCGCCACTTTCGCGTTTGTACCAGGATGGAAATCCGGGGAGCGACATTCCTTAAGTAAGTTAAGGATAATATGGGGCTTCCATATGTTGTCAATACACTAATTGACTTTTAGAACCCTAGTTATCCCATCTTGGCCTTTAGAAAGTAGTGAGATAGCCGGCTTTGGTGAAGACTGAAGTTGGTTGATACTAGATACTACGCTCATTGAGATCCTAAACTCAGAGGGTTTTGGTTGGAAAATAAGTTGCCTACTGAACAACCACCCTGGGGAAGGATCAGTGATATTGAGATCCCTTAGAACCTGGTTACTTTTGTAGGACAAGATGAACCAACTAAATTTTAGAGGAGGGTACTTACCTTTAAACCACATGCAAGCCTTCAAACCTAAGGCTATTGTGTGACTTTTTTGTGTATGCCACATGTTTGTGATTGAGCATAACATCATGACATCATAAGCATAGCATTTTCACTAACCATTTCAAGGACCAAATAATTTATCTTTGTTCTTTGTTGTAGGTCATGGCTTCTGCTCGTAGGAATACTATCCGGATCAACTTTGTAGGGATACCTTCTAAGCTTAAAGAATTGGTCTCTCAGGTTTCCGAAAACTCTCAATTCATCAAGATGCATGGTCACCTGATGGATCTAGTCACTTCAGGGTTCAATGAAGACATGATGAGTGTCCTATTCCAGTTCTTTGATCCTAAACATCATTGTTTCACATTCCCCGACTATCAGCTGGTTCCTACAATGGAAGAATTCTCCAAACTACTGGGTATACCTATCCTTGATCAGAGACCTTTCACATGCTTAGAGAATGAGCCTAAACCTGAAGTCATTGCTACAACCCTGCATTTGAAGAAATCAGACATTGTCCTAGAAACGAGAAGCGGCGTTAAGGGTATTCTTGCTAAGGTATTGATGGAGAAAGCTCAAGTGTTCTTGAAGGCTATGAGTTATGATGCTTTTGAGGAGATCCTAGCCCTATTGATATATGGCTTAGTTTTGTTCCCTAATCCAGACCAGTTCATAGACGTACACGCCATCAACATATTTATGACTCATAACCCAGTGCCTATATTACTTGGAGATATACTACATTCTCTTCACACTCGTACTACGAAGACACGAGGAACTTTGATGTGTTGCATACCTCTGCTATCTAGGTGGTTTATTTCTCACCTTCCTCGATCCGTGATGAAAAATGACCAAGGGTTAAGGTGGTCTTAGAGGGTCATGTCATTTTCTCATTCAGACATTCATTGGTGCTCTCGATCTATGGCGATTGTTACTATTATTAACCGTTGTGGGGAATTCCCTAATGTGCCACTACTTGGCATAAGAGGGGAATTACCTACAACCCTTCTTTAGCACTACGTCAGTTTGGTTATGCTCGGAGTAATGGTCCTCATGACATGCTTATTCAGGGTATTGTGTTCGACTACGACAACGATCTTCAGGGTTACCATCAAAGGTTTATACGAGCTTGGAACAAGGTGAACAGGATTGACAGCAACACTTTGGAGCCAAAGTATTATATTCCTATGGAGCCTTATCTTAGATGGGTTCGATCTCGTGCTCAGACTCTTATGATGCCATATCCTGTTGTTCTACCAGTCACTATGGAGCCTGTTACTGAAGGAGATGCTCCTTATACCATCCTTCATCCAGACATGCCTACTGATTTGGAAGAATTGCAGAAGTCCTGGATTCAGTTGAAGGAGCAAAGGGATACTTTTGAGACTCATTTCAAAGCTGGTCAAGAAAGAATTTTGGAGCTAACAAGGCAACTTCGCGAGGAACAAAACCTTAACAAGTACCTCCACACAAAGAGGAAGCGTCCATGGGAGACTTAAAACCCCATATATTTATCTTTTGTACTTTATTGTTATTTCTTTGTAAGCCCAAGGGGCAAAACTTATATTAAGTATTTACTAATAAAATTTTGTTTTTTGTTTTCTTTAAACAAATTTAAATCATGCGGTCCTTGAAAAACATTGCATAAACATACACATACCATATCATTACATCACAGGTTTCTTATGAACAGGTATTTTATCTTCTCGCTGTTTATTTCAGCAGAAATGGCTCTTGAATAAACTGTTAAGGATCTCCAGACTCAGAATGCACAATTTCAAGAAATGATTTTGAACTTGTCCAGGGGACAAGATGAGCTGAAGGAACTTTTGACCAAGAAAAAGAAGAAGGCTAGAAAATCAGTGGGCTTCATCAACCTGGATAGAATATTCAGAGGTCATGTCAAGACAGAGGAAGAGGTTGAGAATCTTGAGTCTGAAAATTCTGAGAGAGAAGGAGGCAGTCTCCATGATACTGTGGAAGATTCTAATTTTGAGGAGAACTATTATCATGATCCTACTAGTGAAAAGAAGTATAAGATGCTGGTGGACATAATGAATGCTATGGAACTACAAAAGAATTTTGGGTTTGACTTTGAAGATTTGAGTTTGATTTTTGGAGTCTCATTCCCTATGGATTTCAAGGTTCCTACTTTTGTGATGGTGTGTCTTGCCCAAAATTGCATTTAAGGTCTTATGTCAGAAGAATTTAACCCCATACTCCTGATAAGAAGTTATGGATACATTTATTTCAAGAGAGTTTGTCTGGATCCCAGCTGGAATGGTATTATCAACTGGAGAGTACCAACATTCGCAACTGGAATGATCTTGCTGAGGCTTTCTATAAGCAGTACCAATACAATTCTGATTTAGCACCAACTTGCATGCATCTCCAAAGCATGTTCATGGATGCTAAAGAAAGTTTCAAGGAGTATGCTCAGAAATGGAGAGATTTGGCAAGTAGAGTTCAACCCCCTTTGATTGACATGGAATTAGTTGATATGTTCATGAACACGTTGACTGGTCCTTTCTATAGTTATCTCATTGGAAGCTCATCATTTGGCTTCACTGAGCTGATAATGACTGGAGAGCGTGTGGAAAGTGGGATACAAAGTGGAAAGATTCAGACAGTTGCTTCTTCAAATATCACCAAGAAACCCCCTCATAGGAAGAAGGAATCCAATGTTGTGTATGGCCAGCATGGTCGTAATGATCGTAACCAATATGTGGGAGCTGTTTTGATTTCTAATCCGACACCTCCACCACAAGAGCAACAACAAAATAGTCATCCCAAGCCTATGAGGAAATTTACCAAGCTTAATATGTCATTGGCCCAGGCTTTGCAGCATATGTTGAAAGGAGAATTGATTACTTTGAAGGACCCACCACAGAATATCAATACTTCATCTTCTCGTTACAATCCTAATTCAAGGTGTGCATATCATTCTAATAGCCCTGGCCATGATACTAACAGTTGCTGGTCATTGAAGAACAAAATCCAGGATATGATTGAGAATGGAGAAATTGAGTTTGACCCTCCGGAAACTCCTAATGTGATTACTGCTCATATGCCTAAACATGAGAAGACTGTTAATGTTGTTGATGAGGTTGTTTATGTTCGTACTGTGGCTGAAATAACTACTCCTCTAGCTATTGTCAAGAAGAAACTTGTGCAAGCCGGTTTATTTCCGGGTTGCAGGGAAGATTGTTTTTACTGTGCCTATAAACCTGATAGTTGTTAGAGGTTGAGGTCAGGTATTCAACGCCTAATAGATAATTATACTATACTATTTGAGAGGACCCCTTCTATAGAAAGTCTGTGTGGAGGTTTGGCTCAAGATTTGAAAGTTGAAGATGTGGCTATGGTTAACAAGATTCCTGTGAAGATTACTTCCAATGGTCTAGTGAGGATCACTTCTAAGGGTCTTGTGAAGATTACTGCTGAGCCAAAGGTGGATCCAATGATTATTACTACTCCTGGTCCTATCCCATATACCTCTGACAAGGCTATACCCTAGAATTATGGTTCTGATGTTTATATCCATGGTGTTAAACAAGATCCTTTGACTGATGCACCTGTTACTGATGTTAATCTTGATGTGGACAATATTGCTGGATCCAGTAAGGTTACCAGTAGTGGAAGAATTTTCTCTCCAGAAGACACCTCAAAGACTGCTGCTACTCCAATTCATATCTCTAACTCTGGGCCAAGTACTGAGGCTCGGGGCAAAGGACCAGTAATTGAACCTGTTCAAGCTGAAGCACCAGTTAGTGAATACCTCTCTAAGCAAATGGAAGAAGTACCGAAGATCATCCGCAAGAGTGATTATGATGTTGTTGACCAGTTGGGGGCATACTCCCTCCAAAATCTCCATGATATCTCTACTATTGTGTTCTGAAGCCCATGCCAAGGCTTTAATCAAATTCTTGAAGACTGCTCACGTGCCACATGAAATCTCTGTGGACCAGTTTGAAAATTGTGTTGCTCATCTAACTAGTGATAATGGTTTGGGTTTTATTGATGCTGATCTGACTCCTGCTAAAAGAAACCATAATAGAGCTATGCACGTCTACATTGAGTGTAGGGGCACTACTTTGTCTCATGTATTGGTGGATAATGGTTCTTCGTTGAATGTATTACCTAAGGAGGTTCTAGACAAACTCAACTTGAAGGATGTAGTGTTAAGACCAAGTAATGTGGTGGTGAGGGCCTTTAATGGTTCAAGAAGAATGGTGCATGGAAAGGTGGATCTTCCAATCAAAGTAGGCTCTCAAGTCTTTGATTCCACTTTCTATGTGATGGATATTCATCTTGCGTACTCCTATTTGCTTGGGCGCCCCTGGATCCATGGGGCAGGTGTTGTGACTTCCACTTTACATCAGAAGTTGAAATATCCGGTGAAAGGGAAGATTGTCACTTTTTATGGTGAATAAGAATACATGGTCAGTCATGTGAATACTTTTAAATATGTTGAGATGGAGGGTGAATTTGTTGAGACTCCTTGCCATATATTCGAAGTTGTTCCTTAAGTCGTTCCTGCTACTAAAGCTCTCCCTGTTGTTAAAAGAGTTCATATGATTACCAGAGTGCCTCCTACAATGGCCTCCCTCAAAGATGCTAGATCTGTGGTTGAAGAAGGTGGTTGTACTATTTGGGGTCAGCTTCCTGACATTCCTTACAAGTCTGACAAGTTTGGTTTGGGTTTTACTGCAGAATCTCAAAAGGTTGTTCGTCGTGCTCGTGCTGCTCGTATCACTCATAAAGGAATCATATAGGACCAAGTCAATGTTGTGGAAGATTGTGATGAAGGTTACAACCTGGATGATTGGATATTTCCTACCATGGGTGATGGAATCAACAACTGGAAAGCTGAAGACGTTGTTCCTATCTCCTTTCGTCAGGAGTAAACGCTACTTCATTTTTCTAAATTTATTTTTGAACAATTAAATACTTTTAAGCCTTGTGCCTTTCCCGGGGCATAATGGTATGCTTGTTAGGGTTGTCATTTCATTTGCATATTTTTATTCAATAAAATCAATGGATGTTTCTCGCTTTCGTAAATATTGAGCTCTTTGTCTTTCTCTTACTTTTTTCCTTTTATAAAAAAAAAGCTATGCGTTCTTACACACACCCGTGCCACTAAAATGCAGATCTTCATCCACTATGGATCCTATTGATAACAATTCTGCTATTGCCAATTATGACTTCGAGAATCCGATCTATCAAGCCGAGGATGGAAAGGAGGAAGATTATGAAGTACCTGCAGAGTTGGCTAGATTACTACAACAAGAAGAGAAAACTATACAACCACATGAGGAACGAATCAAAGTTGTGAACTTAGGAACTGAGGAAAACAGGAAAGAAGTCAAGATAGGTGCTGAGCTGGAAGATGGTGTCAAGAACAGGTTGATTCAGATGTTACGTGACTATGTGGAAATTTTTGATTGGTCTTATGAAGATATGCCAGGGATGGATACATATATTGTGGTTCACCGTCTACCAGTGAAAGAGGATTGTCGCCCAATAAAACAGAAAGTTCGTCGTATGCGTCCTGATATGTCAGAAAAGATTAAGGCAGGGGTGATGAAACAATTCAATGCAGGGTTTTTAGCTGTTACTTCTTATCCTCAGTAGGTTGCAAACGTGGTGTCGGTGCCTAAGAAAGATGGTAAAGTACGCATGTGTGTAGATTACAGGGATTTGAACAGAGCCAGCCCCAAAGATGACTTTCCGCTTCCACATATTGATGTTCTGGTAGACAACACTGCTCAACATAAGGTATTATTTTTTATGGATGGTTTCTCTGGGTATAATCAGATTAAGATGGCACCTGAAGATATGGAGAAGACTACATTTGTTACACAATGGGGCACTTTCTGCTATAAGGTAATGCCATTTGGTTTGAAGAATGTTGGGGCAACATATTAGTGTGTTATGGTATCTTTGTTCCATGATATGATTCACCATGAGATAGAGCTATATGTGGATGATATGATAGCCAGATCTCAGAATGAAGAAGAGCATCTTGATCACCTGCACAAGTTGTTTGAGAGGTTGAAGAAATACAAGTTAAGGTTAAATCCAAACAAGTGTACTTTCAGAGTTAGATCTGGTAAGCTTTTGGGTTTTATTGTCAGTGGTAAAGGTATTGAAGTGGATCCTGCAAAGGTAAAAGCTATACAAGAGATGCCTGCTCCTCGTACTAAGAAAGAAGTTAGAGGTTTCCTGGGACGACTGAATTACATTTCAAGATTTATTTTCCAGTTGACTGCTACTTGTGAACCAATCTTCAAGTTTTTGAAGAAAGATCAAGTATTGGAATGGAATGACGAATGCCAAGTAGCTTTTGATAAGATCAAAAGGTACCTACAGGAACCTCCTATATTGATGCCACCAGTTGAAGGAAGACCCTTGATTATGTACTTGACAGTATTGGATAAATCAATGGGGTGTGTGTTGGGGCAACATGACGAGTCTGGTCGAAAAGAGCAGGCAATATATTACCTTAGCAAAAAGTTTACTGACTGTGAAACAAGATACTCACTGCTCGAGAAAACTTGTTGCGCTTTGACATGGGCTGCTCGCCGACTAAGACAGTATATGTTGACTCATACCACCTTATTGATTTCAAAAATGGATCCAATCAAGTATATATTTGAGAAACATGCTCTCTTTGGACGAATAGCAAGATGGCAAATGATCTTGACAGAATATGACATACAGTATACTACTCAAAAAGCAATCAAAGGAAGTGTAGTAGCTGACCATTTGGCTCATCAAGCAGTGGATGATTATCAATCTATAAATTTTGAGTTTCCATATGAGGATATTATGATTGTTACTAAAGAACCTAGACAATATGAAGGACCTGGAGAAAGATCCCGATGGACTATGGTTGTTGATGGAGCTTTTAATGCGCTTGGTAATGGTGTTGGTGTTGTGATTATTTTTCCTAAAGGTTGTTATACACCAGTTACTGCAAAGCTTTGTTTTAAATGTACCAACAATATGGCTGAGTATGAAGCGTGCATCATGGGTATCAAGGTTTCTATTGATATGAAGATCTAGTTTTTTAATGTATATGGAGATTCAGCCCTGGTAGTTAGTCAAGTTAAAGGAGATTGGGACACCGGGCATCCTAATCTCATCCCTTACAGAGAGCATGTGTTGTCTTTGATCCCGTACTTTGAAGAGATTAACTTTGGACATATTCCACGAGAAGAGAATCAGTTGGCAGATGCATTAGCTACCATGGCATCTATGTTTGAAATCAATTGGGATGATGAAGCTCCGAGAATTACCATTGATTGATTTGATAAACCTGCATACTGCAATGAAGTGGGTACTGAAGGAGTAGAAGAAAAGCCTTGGTTCCATGAAGTGAAGAGGTATCTTGAAGCTCAGGAGTTCCCTGAAGGAGCATCTGTCAATGACAAGAAGTTTCTAAGAAGGTTTTCTGCTAAATTCTTCATGAGTAATGGAATTCTGTACAAGCGCAACCACGATTCAACTTTGCTTCGCTGTGTGGATACGAAAGAAGCAGTAGAGATTATGGAAGACATGCATGATGGTATCTTTGGTACTCATTCTAGTGGGCATACTATGGCTAATAATATTCTAAGAGCAGGTTATTATTGGTCTACCATGGAAACTGACTGCTATCAACACTTCAAAACTTGTCACAAATGCCAGATTTATGCTGATAAGGTTCATGTGCCTCCAGTTCCGTTGAATGTTATAACTGCTCCATGGCCTTTTGCCATGTGGGGGCATTGATATGATTGGTGAGATCAAACCTACTTCCTCTAATGGACATCGTTTCATCCTTGTGGCTATTGATAACTTCACAAAATGGGTAGAGGCAGCTTCATTTGCTTCTGTTACCAAGAATGTTGTGGCTCGATTCGTCAAGTATAATCTTATATGTAGATATGGCATCCCTGAAAGGATTATCACAAACAATGGTACTAATTTGAACAACACTATGATTACTGATCTCTGCATGCAGTTCAAGATTAAACATCACAATTCTTCTCCATATCGTCCAAAGATGAATGACGCAGTGGAAGCCGCCAACAAGAGCATTAAGAAGATCTTGCAAAAGATGACAGTTACATATAAGGATTGGCATGAGATGTTGCCATTTTCTCTTCATGGTTATCGTACCACTATACGTACTTCAACAGGGGCAACCCCATTTTCCTTTGTGTATGGTATGGAAGCAGTTTTACCCATTGAAGTTCAGATTCCCTCTTTGAGAATTATGAAGGATGCATGCTTGGATGAAGATGAATGGATTCAGACTCGACTTGACCAGATAAACTTGATTGATGAGAAAATACTAGCAGCTGTTTGTCATGGTCAGATGTATCAGAAACGTATGATCAAGGCCTTCAATAAGAAAGTTAGGCAGCAAGTGTATCAGGCTAGTGATTTGGTAATCAAGCGTATTATATTACTACAGGGTGATCCTAGGAGAAAATGGGCCCCCACCTATGAAGGGCCATTTGTTGTTAAGAGGGTATTTTATGGAGGTGCCATGATGCTCACCACTATGGATGGTGAGGATTTCCAGCAGCCTGTGAATGCAGACATAGTTGTAGACACCCTAAATTTGCCCTCTGGTTTTCTAGTTTTATTCTGGCTTTTCGTTTTTGCATTCATACGCATTTTGCATACCATTTGCATAGTCTCCTGAGACATGGGATCACATTTTCTGAAGAATTTGGGTTTCACGTTTTTATCTGCGGATTATCATAGAACTCAAGTTTTCGGTTATGCAGCCATCAAGGGTATCATCCTCATATTGCTTTTGTCACTGAATTAAGGTTTATTTCTCTTATTAAGTGGTATTCGAGGGTTTCACGTTTGAAGATTATATATTGACTTATTTGGCAATGAAGTGTGAATTATGGGTCTCTTCTTCACCAAGTTACAAGGCTTTTCTTCTTTCTCAATATCTCAAAAGCTTTGGATTCGGTTCAAGGGTGATTGTTCATTCACGATCCATTTCAGATGCATGTTTGACCTAATCTTGGTCAAACTATCAAGAGATTTCTTCGAGTGCAGGTTGTTTATGTCAATGGTTGACTTTTTAGGCAATGTGTATCCAAGGTTGTGGTGTGCAATTCTTCAGGTTATCAAGTGTCAGTTCGTGTGAGGTTTGGTTCAGAAAATCGGGTTTATCAAGATCATCGCAAGTTCAGTTGTGTTCATCTGTGGATTTATTTTGCCAGAGTTTCTTTTAGACATATTCATAGTAATTCAGAGATTAATTGGCCAGAACTTCAAATGGTGATTCGTTCAGAGGGTTGTTGTTTCAATTGTGAGTTATTCAGCGACATTTGTGCTCATCTTATTTGAGGCGGGTGAAAAATAGTGCAAGTTAATCTCGAATTAAAGATTGAGAGTTCATGGTTGTTTGTACTAGGGGGAGTTGTAAATTCATTTCTGATAAATTCATTCACTATCCAATTTCCATTATTCAAACATATCCATTTTCCAATTATCCAATTTTATTTTTAATTTTTCTTTTTTTTTAGATCCACGTGTCTATATCATAAACAATTTCTGTTTTTTTTTCTAAATTCCACTTTCAAACACATTTCTAATAACAACCATTTTTTTCATTCCACCTTATTCGTATAATATCCATATACTTTTTTTCTTAAGTCCATTTTTCTTCCATTTTTTTATATACAAGCCCATATCATTTTGCTAGCCCATGTGACATGAAGTATGACTTTGTTTGACCTACATATAAATAGAAACAATGCACTGATCCCTGGGAAGGAGAGGAAATTTCGGCAGGAAAAAAAGGGGGAAGCGGCGCCTACATTCATGTGAGAGCTTCCTCTGTTTGTGAGAAATCATTGTAATCTTCAACCCTCAAATCTTCCACCTCCAACTTACTCACTTCCAAAAACAGAACAACTTGTGAACTTTTTTTTTCCCGACTCACCACCATAACAGCTCACACAACACTCTTCTTCATCACGCACTCCCCTTCCAAACTCACTACCAATCCATAACTCACGAACAAAACCACATCATCTTCATTTTCTCCTTTAACAATTCATTTTCATTACGACCCTAAATCACCACTCCTTCTGCCTCATTAATTTTATTCGCCACCTCAAACCTTATTGACATCAACTCAACAATAACACTCACGCCACCTTCAAAAATCCCATCAACACCATTTCTGACTCTTCATCACAACACACCTCTTCAAACCTGCAAAACAACATAACCTCTTCAACAACAATAAACCAATCTCCAACATCAAAACATCCAACAAGGCCAGAAGAAGAACACGTAAATAGAAGAAGAGATGAGATAAGTTTGAGCACAGAGCTTGCGAAAGAAATTTCAGATCGAAACTTACCGTGATTCAGAAACAGAGAAAAGACTCGGAGGATACTATAGTGAGCCGAGTTTGTACCGCGTAGGGGCGACGAGTTTCGCCATCGCCGGCGAAAAGTTTGAAGCATACGGTGAAAAGGTGCGCTGAGATGTCGACGACGGAATCACGGCGGCCGAAACCTTTGAAACTCTTCAGTTGAAGCTTGAGAGGTCGCAATCCGCGACGGGGTGAGAGCTGAGACAGAGGCACCGTGTTGACGAAGCTTCGGCGGCGGCTTGTCGAAAGGAGACGCGGAGTTTAGAGCCGAAGACGCCATCGTGGAAACAGAGCGGATGTAGAGATGTTGTTGGTGATGACGAAGACGCACCGGCAAGTTCTCTCTCGCATGAATGTTTCCGGCGGTGCAAGAAGCTTGAGCGGCGGTATTGAGGTTGGGAGAGAAAGGGTTACTCGCCGATCTACATTTGAGAATTGGAGTTGTTGTTGACGGACCTTTCCTTCTTTTCCTTTTCGTTCTTTTTGTTTTTTTTTGCTATTTGTTCTCTATTTACTTTTTTTAATAAAATGAAATCTTGTTTTTTTTTGTGGAAATTATTTGGAGTGGGCTTTGACCTGTGAGCTGCAAATTACACTTCCGCTTCATTGTACTTTTTTTGAGAATTGGTTGCTGTTGTTGTTGTGGGTTAAGCCCACCGGTTTTCATCATCTCACCTGCATTTGTTTATGGACCGGTAGGCCCATTGGTTTCTCTCCTGCACCCTAATTTTCAGCGCACACATCCCTGCTCACTCTTCCTTTTCACTAATTGTTTTTATTTCATTTATTACTAATTGATTTGTGACATTTTTTTTTCTTAACTAACATTTATTGTTACATAGAATTTTTATTTGGGTTTTTGATTTAGAATTAAATTGTTAATTGTTGATTATTTTGTTTTTGATTAACTATTTGATCTAGGTAGTAATTGTTGATTACATTTCTTTTTTCTTTTAGATTTAATGGTATTCTTGATTTTAATTCTTGATTCTAATTGAGTTTGATTGTTGATGTTAGTTGAACCTTGAGTCGAGTGTGATGTTGAACACTTCGGGACTAATCAGATTGATAATGACGAAACATCTGCAATTTTTGATGTTGGGTGGATCATTTCTTGGGCTTGAAGAGTTGTCTTGATGAATGTTCTTGTTGATTGGTAACCATGGTGCACGACTTGAGCTTGATACTTGAACATACTTTGAGTTTCTGAAATCTTTCTTAAGTTTGTTTGCGCGTATTGAAGAGGCAACGAACCTTTTCCGTTAGGTAACGCTATGGCCCGATTTTAATTACTGCATGTTGTTGCATCTGGAAGTCCTACTGGTGTAGGCTCTGTTTGTGCATTACTCCATATCGCACTTTCATCTCTTTATCTTATCTCCATTTTTGCATTCTCATCTTCTTATCTTATGTCTTCTTCATCTTAATTTTTCTTCCTCATCTTCTTTATCTATTGCCTTGCTTGAGGTGTGCCTAGGCCACCATGGAGCTTCTCCTTTCATCTTTCTCTTCTTTCTTTCTTCTTTAGGATAGTGAGCCTCACTAACCTAGGACCATCCGAGCATGTGAATATTGATTAGTCCCCCACTTAGCTTTTACCTTTGTGTCTCTTTGAGTCTTCTCTTCTCATCTCATAATCAGGGACTAAACCCTAAAGGCTTTAAGGCTTTGTGATTAAGCTTATGCCTGCATCCTTCTATTAGGATGGAGTGTATAACTTTAATCCTAAGTGTTAAACCCTTAATGTGTTTAAATCCTTAAATCAATTCATCTAATAATCACCAAGACATCAAGCTTGTAACTTGGGCCTTACATTAGGGTTCTAATTCTTCCTTAATTGGTTGAGAAGGACTAACCCTAGTGTTAATGGACAAGTCCCCCTCAAGTTGTCTTACAAATCATAAAATTCACTTCATCATCTTATCATTAACTAAAATCCACTTAATAAAGGTTTTGTTTTGTCATGAGTTTAATCCCTAATCATGGATTAAGTTGAGGAGCTTTCCTCAGCTTAAACACTCTCATCTATTATCCTTCTATTAGGATGGTGTAATGAGTCTGTTTAATCCCTGATTATGGCTTAATCTCATTACTTAACACTAAACAAAAACACCAAAAACATCCAAATAATCACAAGTAGGTTAATGATCTTAATCCTACATCATGGTGATTAAGTGTGAGAAGCTGACTTCACACTTAAGGTATTCTCATTACCCCTAATCAGAGGGAAGATGTGATGAGTTTACTAACCCATTGGTTTAGACTTAAGCTCATTAACTTATGCAAAAAACACCAAAAACATCTAAATAATCACAAGTAGGTTAATGATCTTAATCCTACATCATGGTGATTAAGTGTGAGATGCTGACTTCACACTTAAGGTATTCTCATTACCCCTAATCAGAGGGAAGATGTGATGAGTTTACTAATCCATTGGTTTAGGCTTAAGCTCATTAACTTATGACAAATCTCAAAAATCAATAAAAGATTGAAAACACAAAAACAAACAATAATCGTCTCCTCCGGGATTCTTTTCTCATCTCATTCACTCACAAACGAGAACTTGCTTCTTCCGTCTAATGCAAGACAATTTGCACCTGAGCCAAACAGGTCATACACTTGAGCATAGACAAGCAAGCAGTTCATCATTCAATTCATCTTTCAGTCTCTTTGGGTCGAACTACGGTGTTCTGACTTCCTCATTGCACGAGAGGATACGTAGGCATAACTTAACAGTTATCGAACAAAAGTCTCTGTATATTCCCCCTCTTTCCAGCATTATTCTTTAAGCCTCATAGTCTTGAGCATTTCACTCTTGTTCTTACACTGACACTTCTTTATTTCACTTTACATTTCTTTTGCACTGACACTTGCATTCTTTCTAGCTTTGATACACAGATAGCACAGACACTACCCCTTTTAAAACATAAATCTTTTAAGCGTGGATCCCGTCAAGTACGACGGACAATCTGGGTGCTAATACCTTCCCAGGTTGTAACCAACCCCCTTTCTCAGTCTCTCTGGTTCGCAACCGTCTTATCCATATCTTTCTAAGTCTATGCAGCATTACCTTTCCTCCGGGATAAAAATGCCTAGCTAGCGACTCTTTCTTTCTTCTGAGTTCACCCCTGTGTGTTCTCATCCCTCTTTTCGCCGACCGTTCGCGTATGTACCCCTTCTGACCAGGTGTCATTTTGGTGGGAGCGACAGCTTGGCGACTCTGCTGGGGACCCTTATACTGTAACCAGGGCTTCTGGTTCTTTTTGTGGGTTCCTCCTAGCGCTTGATTGATTTGTGTTCACTGGGGTGTTATGTGCTATTTGTGTTTGTATATTTTATTTATTGTTTTATGTACAGTTTTGTTTATTGCTTTCTTTATAGCTTTATATACATCATACTGTCATACTATTCTGGCTGGATCTGTTGTTTCTGTTTTGGTGGGTGGGGGTTCTACTGAGAGTTAAGGTCCTATACCTGGGACCTGAGTGACACCTAGGCTAGAGTGGTTCATGTTCTTTCCCATTCCATTTCGGTCTGGTGCGGGAATATGAAACACGGTTCAGATGTGGGTTTCTTCTTGAGAACTCTGTGCTACAGATTTCCTGTAGTTCTAGGGCTATCTGGGAAGCCTGCTAAGTCTGGATGACCTTTATTATGACCTTCAGAAACTGAGGAGAATTAGAGGAGGATTTTTATGGTTATTGTAAACATTGTACCTCCGGGTTAGAAGTGTTTACACTTCTCATAACTGATCCAAGTCTGAGGATCCTTGTTTTAGAACACTACCTGTGAGGGGGTTGGGCTGTTTACAGGTTTGCAGGAACCCATGACCTCAACATACCCTCATTACCAGTGTAGTCTTATGTTTTGATCTGGTCTCTATGATCCTGGAGTTCTTCAAACTTTGGTTCTCGGTTACTATTTTGGGTTATTATGCAGATCTTGTGGTTACAGACACTCGATTCTTGGTCCGGCATTCCAGATTCCAGGCAGTTTCCAGCTGTGATCCCATGTCTTTGCATCTTTTGCATTATCATTTTGCATTTTGCATTTGCATCAGCATTGCATTTCCTTCTTCCAGAGAGCTCATCCTTCCTTTTTTGTCCATGACCAGCCAGCTGATTTCCCTGTACTCAGTTTGAACAAGTGGTCACAGTTAGAAGACGACAGAGTGTGTGAAGCTAGACTGAACAGTGTCAAGAGTTAAGAGGGGTCAGTTTGAAAGCCATCAGTAGCTATGTCAGAGAGCAACCGTCAGAATGTTGAGTTTCCACCTGGTTTCACTTCGGTGACCAATCCTCTGTATGGTCTTTCTCCTGATGAGGATCTTCCACAAGTGAACAATCTTGCTCAAGCTCAGCCTGTACAGACCCCGATCGTGAATCAGAATGTACCTGAACCATCTGTTGCCTGAGGTGGACCTTCATCTTCTTTTGATTCTACAGATTATCAGAGTTTTGCTTTCCCTATGCCGAACTTCCAAGGGGCAATCCCTCTTGTGAAAACCAAGGATCCACAAGTTATTGATCTTGCTGAAAGATTTCGTGTGTTGGACGAGCAACTCAAAGCCTTAGCGGATCCTGATGCCTTCGGTTTTGATGTTCTAACCCTGTGTTTGGTGCCTGGTCTTGTCATTCCTCCAGATTTCAAAACTCCGAAGTTCGAGAAATACACTGGTGTCAGTTGCCCGAAGCGTCATTTGGTGATGTTCTGTAGAAAAATGACTTCTTATGCCTGCAATGATAAGTTGATGATTCACTGTTTTCAGGACAGTTTAAGTGGGGCATCTTTAAGTTGGTACATGGATTTGGAAAGTAGTCATATCCGATCTTGGAATGATTTATCCAGAGCTTTCGTAAAGCAATACCAGTACAATATGGTCGTGGCGCCCAATTGCACGCACTTGCAGAGCCTATCCCAGAGGAGTGGTGAATCTTTCAGAGAATATGCACAGCGGTGGAGAGAATTGGCAGCCCAAGTGCAACCACCACTTTCAGACAGAGAATTAATTGACTTGTTCGTGGGCACCTTGTAGGGTCCATACTTGGAAAGAATGAGTAGCATTGGGATGACAAGCTTCTTTGATTTGATGATAGTTGGAGTACGCATCGAGAGCCTGCTCAAAAGTGGAAAGATCCAGGACTTTTCGAATATCCCAGCTAGTGAAGGTGAGTCTGTTGTTAGCTCCCAAGAGGAAGAATGAGATGACGTCAGTTCCGTCATGGCAAATATCGAATATTCTAGAACAACATCTTCTAAGAGATCATCTTTTCCTGAATCTGATTACTCTTACGGGCATTCGGCAATGCTCAGAGCACCGTGTCAGAAACCCTGGGCTCCTCCTCGTCCAAATCTGCAATCTCATGGTCGAAGACCTCAGAATCAACTTCAGAGCCAGCCCAGGCCTTGTAACAATCTGGAAAGAAGGATTGCTCCTCTTCATCCAGTCCCCATGGCATACAGTGAACTCTTGCCGCATCTAGTTCAGAGCTCTTTGGTGGTTCCTAAGCCTCTCAAGCCGTTACCAGGGTCGTACCCTCCAGGGTACAATCCTCATGAGCAGTGCGGGTATCATGGTGGATCAATGGGGCATTCAACTGAAGATTGCAAAGCTTTTCAAGCCAAAGTACAACAGTTGATCGACAAGGGCTACATCTCCTTTCCAGAAGGAAGCTTGGTTGTGCACGTCAACCTCTCGCCTGATTGAGTTCAAAGACTTCGAAGGAGCGTATCCTGATTTCGGTGGTCCAGACAAGAAGATGTCATCAGAGCTGATGATTACTGTATCCTTTTATCATTTGCATTGTAGTTTCTTTCCTGTTAGCAGCTACTTGTATTTTAAGCAATGTTATTTTTGAATGGTAATGTTAATGTAGTGATCTTGCATTTTTGAATCAATTATGTCGCATTCGCTCATTTTTTCTTTCCTTGCATCAAAAACGAAAAATAAAAAAAATTGCATCCATATACCTCCCATTTATTTCACTGTTGTTTAGCAGGTTTGAGGGAGGATGATGACAACTGAATACTCATAATTGTTGAAGGTATGCTTTCAGAGTAGAACCTGCTGACGATGTACAGGCATTGTTTCAATTCCCAAACACCGGAGATATAAGGGAGATAGACCTTCGTCAACCCCCTTTGAGCCTTGAAGTAGGAGTTTCTTTTCTAAACAAAAAAAAACCCTCACATTCAACCCGAGGCAGGGTAGTTATCAGTTAATTTGACAGAGCGTTCAAATTTCCAAAGGAGTGTGCATCCAAGGATCCATTACCTTTATTCATTACACCTCAAGAGGTCAAGGGACGTGAAACCACAATGGTTATCCCTCACCAACAAAGGAATGAGGCAGTCAACCCTTTCAGCAAGTCATGACAAGCCAGTGTCACACGATTTGTTCAACAAAAATCAAAGAAAAAAAAGAACCAGTCCAGGCAAAAGTTAGGGAAAAAAATGAAAGAGAATCTTCCATGAGAACAAAGTCGTGTGACCAGACACAAAGTCAGAATGGGTGACTGTTACTCCAAGAAACCTCATTGGTGCGTAAACCATCAACGCCATTGGTTCCTCAATCATTACAAAACCCTTATGAGAAGCGAGCGCTTAAGTCGAATTAGCTGAACAGAGGACTGGAGAACATCAAGGAGAATGGGTGGGCACAAATAAACTTTGAGCCATAAATCCTTCTTTCTAAAACCGTGAACCAGACCACGTTATAACCCTTGAAGGTCCTAATTGAATCAGGTTCAATTCTGAAAGCATACTACGACAAGGTTGCGTAAACTGACTCCTAAAGGTTTGCTAATTCAGCACTACGTTTGGACTAATCGTCCATTCGTCACACACTGTCACAACATTTAAATAAAATAAATTTTCAAAACTTGCATGTGCACTGCATTAAAATTACCATTTGTGAATGTACAGTTTTAATTGCAAGTTAGTTTGTGACACCCGGGAAGTTCCTACAAAGGACAATCAGAGGAAAACTTGATTATTCAACAATGATGACCAGAATCAAGCGCATCGTGTAGGCCTATGAATCAGGGGCATGTTATCCAGTGGTTTTGTTGACCAAGGAATCTGTCAGGGTAAAGAGAGTTCCCAAGCATCAGTTGATCGAGGAACATCATTCAAAGTCAGTTGATCAGAGCTGAATCTGCCAAACAGGGGCAGGCCACCCGAAATTTCTGTTGTCCAAGGATGAAATCTTCCAATGCTCAGTCAGAATGAGTCAAGTCGCTTTCATGCTCATACCGGGGCATGACACTTCCAGAGTTCACTAGATGCAATTCTCCTCGAGCATCCAAGTCTGCTATTCCAGAAATTGGATAATCAGTGACAGTCTGTTCAGAGACTCACCCAACTGGGGCAAACTTTAGCTTCACAGAGCCATTTATATCAGTGATCTTCGAGTTCAAGACGAGTATCGGGAAATCGTGCTACCCACTCTCGCCTTTGTAACCTTTCTTAACCAGAAGCTACATTAGACCTTTCTTCCCATCCTCGGGAACATTTCTGGCTTTTCATAAGCATTGCATAAGTCATTTGCATACGTTACTCATGTCGCTCGAGCATATGCGTCATAATTGCATTGAGCATCCCCTCTCAAACATCAGTCTCATCCAGAGGGCCTCGTCCCCCAAACCGTTCAAAGTCCAGTTCTCGTCTGGCAAACCGTTCAAAGTCCAGTTCTCGTCTGGCAAAACTTTTCAAAGTCTAGTTCTCGTCTGGCAAACCAACTTCAAATACCAGTTCTCGTCTGGTAAGTGAACCCTTTAACCAGTTCTTGTATGGTCACCTTTTCATTTAACCTGTTGAACGCCAGTTCTCGTCTGGTAGTCATTCTTTTTCAGAGTCAATTCTCGTTTGACAATGAACCTAAGGAGTCAGTTCTCGTCTGACGACTTATTCTTTGCCCATCAGTTCTCGTCTGTTGGCCTACCTTCAATAAACCAGTTCTCGTCTGGTATTCCACCTTCAAAGTCCAATTGCTTGGCAACCAAAACAAAAAAAAGCAAGTATCTATCAACCTGGCCTTACGCCCGGTCATCCTCGTTTCATTTTTCCGTGGCTTGCATGAGCATACGTCTGCATTGTACATCATTTGCATTGCATCTTCATACCGCATGGTTTCTGTTTTATCTCTGGTGTGAAGCAGAATCATTACAAGACTCAATCTGGGGCAGTTATCTCAAGATCTGTTGAATTTCTGCAAGAGTTTGAAGACACCGGGGCAATTCTGGATGCCATGTCTTCTGTAAAATCCTCTAAAGATGATCTTTTTATGAAGGATGCAGTATGGTATGATGGAGATGTTAAGGGAATTTTAGTTCACTCAGGATGATCGGTAATGCATTTGTTGAGCTCAGAAGTTTGAAGCACTGTGTTAATTCTCAGGGAATGTCTGGTATTTATTTTACCAGCAGGGCATTGGAAGTTTATTTCTTCCCCGAGCGTAAAGATCTTCTTTCAGCCGACAAGGTTTGTTCGTGAGGATTTGGTTATTCTCATTCAGTCAAAGTCCAATTTTCATTGGCATATCTTCCCAACACAGCTGTTATGCTATACTTGGGGCATATTTTGATTCTCCAGCAAAGTCTCTCCTCAGCAGAGCATTGCCAAATCTTTTCTCAACCATGCCAGAGGGTTGACACATCCCCAGCTGAGTTGGAACAGATGATAACCCCAACAGAACTTCAAGGCTAATTGAATCGTTCTCGTCCCCAAGCGGACTTATCTTTCCACAACGAAGTTTTCCCAACAGGAAGCTGAAGGCCTTGCTTCCCCACAAAGTTAGAATTATCAGAATTCCCTCCTTAGCAGGATTGTGTGATCAAGCATCTTCCCTAGCCAAGTCTAAAGATGATCTTTCCCCCATAGAGTCATCGGGATTCTTATTTCCAAGGGATTTCCCCAGCAGAGCAAGAAGAAATTCTCCCCAGTGGAGTCAGAGCAGGATGATCAGATCCTCAGCAGATGTTCAAAGCAGTTAAACGAAGTATACCTCACGCAGAGTCGTCTTTCCTCCAGTGAAAACCTCTCCAACAAGCATCAGGTTGCCAACACTTTGTTCCCATCAGAGTTAAAAGCTTTCAACCCGTCAGCAGTATACAGAATGCTTCCCAAATTCCCCAACGGAGAGCTAAAGCTAAAACAATTTCCTTACACTCCCAAACATCAGTATATACTCCTTGTGGCACCCGTCCGTGTCATATCCCCAGCAGAAAGCCAAAGTATCCCCTTTGCACTCACAAATACATATATATATATATATATATATATATATATATATATATAATTTTCTTGACATCCGTCCGTGTCACCTTCCCCAGCATAATTACTTAAACACTTTGTAAAGCATATACTTGTTTATAATATACCTCTTGACACTCGTCTGTGTCACTCTCCCCAGCAGGTTGAACACTCAAATATACACCACTCATACTTATTTCACTTATACAGATACTCGTCTGTATCTTGTATACACCATTCTTGCCTTTGCAGATTCGACACTCGTCCGTGTTCTTTGTTAACCCGTTGGTACTCGTCCGTATCATCATCTCAGAACATGCGTCTAGCGTTTGTTTCTACCTGATACTCGTCCGTATCATAGTCTTAAAGTTGCTCGTCCGCATCCTTAATCCATACACCGTGTCAAACACTTGTCTTCTCGAATATTAGACACTCGTCTGTGTCTACTATTCCCCAGAAGAGTCCCCTCAGAATCAACACTCGTCTGTGTTCCTTGTTAACCAGTTGACACTCGTCCGTATCATCATCTCTGAACACGTGTCAGTATTTGTTTCTACCCGATACTCGTCCGTATCATAGTCTTAAAGACGCTCGTTCGCATCTTTAATCTATACACAACGTCAAAACACTTATACCTTTTATTTCTTGGATGTAAACACTCGTCCGTGTTTACTATTCCCCAGTAGGTCGCCAGCAAAGCAAAATTTTCTTTTCTATTTGACATTCGTCCTATGTCATGATAAACCCTGAGAGCAGCCGTACCCTGCTAGGTGATCGTCCTTCACCTCTTGATGATCGTCCTTCATCATGCTCATCCGATGGCCGTCCCCATCGTCGACCTTTTCTATCCGACATTCGTCCTGTGTCGTGATATTTGGCAGTCGTCCCCTGCTAGGTGATCGTCCTTCACCTTTTGATGATCGTTCTTCATCATTTTATCCGATGGCCGTCCCCATCGTTGATATTGTTATCTGACATTCGTCCTATGTCATGATAAACCTTGAGAGCAGCCGTCCCCTGCTAGGTGATCGTCCTTCACCTCTTGATGATCGTCCTTCATCATGCTTATCCGATGGCCGTCCCCATCGTTGACCTTTTATCCGGCATTCGTCCTATGTCACGATACTTTCGGCAGCCGTACCCTGCCAGGTGATCGTCTTTCACCTTAGATGACCGTCCCTCATCTTAACCCTTTCAGAGCAGCCGTCCCTGCTAGGTGATCGTCCTTCACCTTTGATGACCGTCCCTCATCATTATTTCATTAATTCTTTAACCCGATGGCCGTCCCTATCGTGGTACCTTTTCCTTTTCCTGATGATCGTCCTTCATCAGTTTAGCCCGATGGCCGTCCCCATCGTTGTTTACACTACTTTATGAACCTGATGGCCGTCTCCATCATTTTTCATTAATCCCCAGAGAGTCATATAGCTTTACTTGATGGCCGTCCCCATCATAACCCCTTTTATCCCCAGCATGTCGGCCGTCCCCGTCATTGCTTTATTTCCCACACTTTCCCCAGTAGAGTCTATATCTACTAGCACTCGTCTGTGCTCGCATCTTTATTTGATGCTCATCCTCTTTCAGCACTCGTTCGTGCCTTTTCCTCGGCAGATTCCTCTTTATTTGAGGTATTCCCCAGCACTCGTCCGTGCTAGCATCTTTATTTGATGACTGTCCGCAGCTCTCGGCACTCGTCCGTGTTTATTAGTCTTTGAAGTTTTTTTCCCCAGCGAAGTTGCCTGTACTCGTCTGTGCGCGCGTCTTCATTTGGTGATCGTCCGCATCCCTGCAGCACTCGTCCGTGCATTTTATTTTCGATTCCTCTTTATTTGAGGCATATCCCCAAGAAAGTCGCCAGTACTCGTCCGTGCTCGCATCTTTATTTGATGCTCGACCGCATCTCTTAGCACTCGTACGTGCTTGTTACTCCTTTGAAGATTGCTCGTCCACATCCTTCGACACTCGTCCGTGCCTATTACTTATCTAGTGCTCGTCTGCATGCCCCGACACTCATCCGTGTTTGGTATTTTCTTTTGAAGATCGTCTGAAATAAGTTGATACTCGTCTGTATCATTGTTAGAAGCACTCGTCCGTGTTTCTTAGATCATCGTCCGATACTCGTCCGTATCGTCGACTTATGACACTCGTCTGTGTTTCTTTGATGATCATTCCAATGCTCGTCCGCATTGAAGAGGTTGAAAATCCTGACGGTGGGATTAAAACGTCAAAACAATTTCCGGAACCTGCGTAAGGGTTATCCGAAGAAGACTCGTCCGTCTTATTCCACTTATCTGCGTAAGGATTCGTGAAGAGGATTCGTCTATCCTAGTTGCATGACTATCTCGCAGACTTATATGCATTTCCGGAACCTACGTGAGGGTTATCCGAAGAAGACTCGTCCGTCTTATTCCACTTATCTGCGTAAGGATTAGTGAAGGAGATTCGTCTATCTCAGGTTACTTTGAAGATTCTTAAGGGCTCGTCCGCTCTCTGCACCTGGAATCACAGGTCATTCGAAGACTCATTCGGCTTGTCGAAAGGAGACGCGGAGTTTAGAGCCGAAGACGCCATCGTGGAAACAGAGCGGATGTAGAGATGTTGTTGGTGATGACGAAGACGCACCGACAAGTTCTCTCTCGCATGAATGTTTCCGGCGGTGCAAGAAGCTTGAGCGGCGGTATTGAGGTTGGGAGAGAAAGGGTTACTCGCCGATCTACATCTGAGAATTGGAGTTGTTGTTGACGGACCTTTCCTTCTTTTCCTTTTCGTTCTTTTTGTTTTTTTTTGCTATTTGTTCTCTATTTACTTTTTTTAATAAAATGAAATCTTGTTTTTTTTTGTGGAAATTATTTGGAGTGGGCTTTGACCTGTGAGCTGCAAATTACACTTCCGCTTCATTGTACTTTTTTTGAGAATTGGTTGCTGTTGTTGTTGTGGGTTAAGCCCACCGGTTTTCATCATCTCACCTGCATTTGTTTATGGACCGGTAGGCCCATTGGTTTCTCTCCTGCACCCTAATTTTCAGCGCACACATCCCTGCTCACTCTTCCTTTTCACTAATTGTTTTTATTTCATTTGTTACTAATTGATTTGTGACATTTTTTTTTTCTTAACTAACATTTATTGTTACATAGAATTTTTATTTGGGTTTTTGATTTAGAATTAAATTGTTAATTGTTGATTATTTTGTTTTTGATTAACTATTTGATCTAGGTAGTAATTGTTGATTACATTTCTTTTTTCTTTTAGATTTAATGGTATTCTTGATTTTAATTCTTGATTCTAATTGAGTTTGATTGTTGATGTTAGTTGAACCTTGAGTCGAGTGTGATGTTGAACACTTCGGGACTAATCAGATTGATAATGACGAAACATCTGCAATTTTTGATGTTGGGTGGATCATTTCTTGGGCTTGAAGAGTTGTCTTGATGAATGTTCTTGTTGATTGGTAACCATGGTGCACGATTTGAGCTTGATACTTGAACATACTTTGAGTTTCTGAAATCTTTCTTAAGTTTGTTTGCGCGTATTGAAGAGGCAACGGACCTTTTCCGTTAGGTAACGCTATGGCCCGATTTTAATTACTGCATGTTGTTGCATCTGGAAGTCCTACTGGTGTAGGCTCTGTTTGTGCATTACTCCATATCGCACTTTCATCTCTTTATCTTATCTCCATTTTTGCATTCTCATCTTCTTATCTTATGTCTTCTTCATCTTAATTTTTCTTCCTCATCTTCTTAATCTATTGCCTTGCTTGAGGTGTGCCTAGGCCACCATGGAGCTTCTCCTTTCATCTTTCTCTTCTTTCTTTCTTCTTTAGGATAGTGAGCCTCACTAACCTAGGACCATCCGAGCATGTGAATATTGATTAGTCCCCCACTTAGCTTTTACCTTTGTGTCTCTTTGAGTCTTCTCTTCTCATCTCATAATCAGGGACTAAACCCTAAAGGCTTTAAGGCTTTGTGATTAAGCTTATGCCTGCATCCTTCTATTAGGATGGAGTGTATAACTTTAATCCTAAGTGTTAAACCCTTAATGTGTTTAAATCCTTAAATCAATTCATCTAATAATCACCAAGACATCAAGCTTGTAACTTGGGCCTTACATTAGGGTTCTAATTCTTCCTTAATTGGTTGAGAAGGACTAACCCTAGTGTTAATGGACAAGTCCCCCTCAAGTTGTCTTACAAATCATAAAATTCACTTCATCATCTTATCATTAACTAAAATCCACTTAATAAAGGTTTTGTTTTGTCATGAGTTTAATCCCTAATCATGGATTAAGTTGAGGAGCTTTCCTCAGCTTAAACACTCTCATCTATTATCCTTCTATTAGGATGGTGTAATGAGTCTGTTTAATCCCTGATTGTGGCTTAATCTCATTACTTAACACTAAACAAAAACACCAAAAACATCCAAATAATCACAAGTAGGTTAATGATCTTAATCCTACATCATGGTGATTAAGTGTGAGAAGCTGACTTCACACTTAAGGTATTCTCATTACCCCTAATCAGAGGGAAGATGTGATGAGTTTACTAACCCATTGGTTTAGACTTAAGCTCATTAACTTATGCAAAAAACACCAAAAACATCTAAATAATCACAAGTAGGTTAATGATCTTAATCCTACATCATGGTGATTAAGTGTGAGATGCTGACTTCACACTTAAGGTATTCTCATTACCCCTAATCAGAGGGAAGATGTGATGAGTTTACTAATCCATTGGTTTAGGCTTAAGCTCATTAACTTATGACAAATCTCAAAAATCAATAAAAGATTGAAAACACAAAAACAAACAATAATCGTCTCCTCCGGGATTCTTTTCTCATCTCATTCACTCACAAACGAGAACATGCTTCTTCCGTCTAATGCAAGACAGTTTGCACCTGAGCCAGACAGGTCATACACTTGAGCATAGACAAGCAAGCAGTTCATCATTCAATTCATCTTTCAGTCTCTTTGGGTCGAACTACGGTGTTCTGACTTCCTCATTGCACGAGAGGATACGTAGGCATAACTTAACAGTTATCGAACAAAAGTCTCTGTATATTCCCCCTCTTTCCAGCATTATTCTTTAAGCCTCATAGTCTTGAGCATTTCACTCTTGTTCTTACACTGACACTTCTTTATTTCACTTTACACTTCTTTTGCACTGACACTTGCATTCTTTCCAGCTTTGATACACAGATAGCACAGACACTACCCCTTTTAAAACATAAATCTTTTAAGCGTGGATCCCGTCGAGTACGACGGACAATCTGAGTGCTAATACCTTCCCAGGTTGTAACCAACCCCCTTTCTCAGTCTCTCTGGTTCGCAACCGTCTAATCCATATCTTTCTAGGTCTATGCAACATTACCTTTCCTCCGAGATAAAAATGCCTAGCTGGCGACTCTTTCTTTCTTCTGAGTTCACCCCTGTGTGTTCTCATCCCTCTTTTCGCCGACCGTTCGCGTCTGTACCCCTTCTGACCTGGTGTCATTTTGGTGGGAGCGACAATAGTTAAAAAATACTATGCATGAAAGAGACCCGCTAGGTTGACTGGCCTAGGCAAAAATAAGGGCATCCCGGCGAATCAAAAGGGTTAGGGCAAAAATTAGGGATATATATATATATAAATGTACACCCGACAAGTCGAAAACCTTAAAAGGCGGCTTGGGCAAAAAAGGGTATCCCGGTGGATTGAAAACCTGAAAGGGCAATCCAGGCAAAAGTTAGGGATTAAAGCGTATGACTATGTCTCGTTGGATCACTCATGTAACCTCTACTAGTTGTGTTATCTATGTCAAGTTCAACATATACCGATCAGTACAATCGTTTCTTCTCCGATAGCTGAAGATGAGATAATTGAAGATAATGGCAATAGCAAAGTTGAAACTCAATAGGATTATTTACACATAGCTATTTTTCCTTGTAAAAATTTCTTTGACGAATTCCTCTTAAAACCTTCCTATTTATAGGCCTATTTCTAAAATAAATAAAACTCCATTTTTCAAGTTCAGCTTTACTTTTCCCTCTTTATTCAGGTTTACTTTCCCCTTTTACTAAAGCGAGAAACATACGTTGGTTATGTTTAAATGTATATATGCCTTTGAATATGATTGATGTTTACCATAAATGCATAAAATACAATAATAGCATTTACTAAAAACGAACGGAGGTAGGAATTCAAAGAATCTTCGCCGGTTCATCCCCACAGATTAATCTTTACGGATGTTCTTACAGAATACTTCAAGTAATATCTTATACTTCCAAATCTACGAAGTCTCCAAACAGTTTCATATCTTCCTAAGAGTTGATACTTAACCGAATAAGTCTCTCGGATCTATGTCCATCTCTTTTATCCTCAGTCAGGATATTCAGGAACTTAATCCTTCAATAAGAAGTACGACAAACGAAAACGGGAATTTCTAAGTACGATATTCTTAAACAAGACGGGAACGAAGTCTTCATACTCCTCAACAATGAATCAGGGTTTATTTCCCCCCAGTCAGCAGTTGTTCTACGAAGCTACTTATACGCTCCGCTACATAATTCATACACACATCATATCATATCATATCATACGCATTCTCATAAAATATTATCTTGCATAATGTTATATATATCATTATATTTGCACCGAACTAACTTTGTTTTTCAGGTTAATTCTCCAGCAGGCAAACATTATCAACAACTTACCTTGGGCCGTCGTTTATTCTTCCCAAAGGTTATCTCGTTACCTCGGGCCGTCGTTTATTCTTCCCGAAGGTTATTTCATTTTGGGTCGGCGTTTATTCTTCCCAAAAGTTATTTTGAGACGTCGATTATTCTTATCAAAAGCCATATTGATACCTTGGGCCATCGTTTATTCTTCCCAAAGGTTATCTTGTTACCTTGGGTCGTCGTTTATTCTTCCCGGAGGTTATCTCATTTTGGGTCTTCGTTTATTCTTCCCAAAGTTTATCTTATTACCTCGGGCCGTCATTTATTCTTCCCGAAGGTTATCTCATTTTGGGCCGTCGTTTATTCTTCCCAAAAGTTATTTTGAGACATCAATTATTCTTCTCAAAAGCCATATTGATACCTTGGGTCTTCGTTTATTCTTCCCAAAGGTTATCTCGTTACCTCGGGCTGTTGTTTATTCTTCCCGAAGGGTATCTCATTTTGGGCCGTCATTTATTCTTCCCAAAAGTTATTTTGAGATGTCGATTATTCTTCTCAAAAGCCATATTAATACCTTGGGCCATCGTTTATTCTTCCCAAAGGTTATCTTGTTACCTCGGGTCGTCGTTTATTTTTCCCGAAGGTTATCTCATTTTGGGTCGTCGTTTATTCTTCCCAAAAGCCATATTGATACCTTTGGCCGTCATTTATTCTTCCCAAAGTTTATCTTTTTACCTCGGGCCGTCGTTTATTCTTCCCGAAGGTTATCTCATTTTGGGTCGTCGTTTATTCTTCCCAAAATCCATATTGATACCTTGGGTTGTCATTTATTCTTCCCAAAGGTTATCTTGTTACCTAGGGCCGTCGTTATATCTTCCCGTAGGTTATCTTATTTTGGGCCGTTGTTTATTCTTCCCAAAAGCCATATTGATACCTTGGGTCGTCGTTTATTCTTCCCAAAGGTTATCTTGTTACCTCTGGCCATCGTTTATTCTTCACGAAGGTTATCTCATTTTTGGGCCGTCGTTTATTCTTCCCAAAAAACCATATTGATACCTTGGGCCGTCGTTTATTCTTCCTAAGGGTTATCTTGTTACCTCGGGCCGTCGTTTATTCTTCCCGAAGGTTATCTCATTTTTGGGCCGTCGTTTATTCTTCCCAAAAAGCTATTTTAATATTTGGGATTGCTTCCCTCTTAAGGAAACATATCTGAAGACTTTTTCTCCGAATGGCATCTTTAAGCCCATTTGAGCATCACAACCAACCAACCGTATCATTCTGCGCACCGGCGAGTGCAAACTTTTGGGCTTTTGTGTTCAATCCTCTTCAACCTTCAAGTCACGATTAGCGTACATGCCAATCTAACTCCTCAAATTTCAAAAATTTGAACAAGGGTAAACTGTTGCACCCCAAAATTTTCCCTCCCACAATCAAGACAATATCACTCAAGACTTCTAAATGATCATAAGATTCTCAAGATTCCCAATTGATCAAGAAGTGTGGGAGTTTCCCCAATCAATGCCTCTTTCTAAGCAAAGTGTCCAAAACTAGGGTTTTGGGTTTCCTCAGGTTAAAATAACTTTCAAGGCCTCCAGTGAGTTTCATAACATCCCACATGTATTCAAGAATCCCCATTTCAAGTTTCAAGGCTTTCCCAATAAATTTGACCAGTCAGATGATCAGATATGCAAAAGTCAGTCAAAGTAGTTAAAAAGTCAAATTGAGGTCAACTGTGGTCAAATCAAAGTCAAACTTCAAGATTTTTTTTCCAAAATCAATTTTATGAAGTAAAATTCATTATTTGATCAAGGGTTGATCATGATTCATCAGGGAAGTTTCAGATCATCAAGAATGAAGAGTTTCTAAATTAGGGTTTTCTAAGGAAAAGTCAACTAAACTTTGACCAGCCATAACTTTCACATGCTTCATCAAATATTTCCCATCCAAAGCTCATTTTTAAGGAAATTTAATTCTCTACAACTTTATGTCTCACAAGCCAAGCCTAAAAATTCTTCATTTGGAATGTATGAGCTAAAACATACAGGTCATTTCAAAAGACAACAAAAAGTCAACATCTTCCAAAGGACATAATTTGAAAATGGTAAAGGATATGGACATGAGACAAAAGAGGTTTGTTAGAAGACTCTTTAAGCTTTACAAAATGTCCAGGAACACCTTCATAGCCTTAAAATTGAAGGATTTGTGTCTTGTCAAAGTTGGGAGATTTTTTAGGGGTGTATGAAGAAAATAAGGCTTTAAAACCAAATTTTTTCAAATGGGCCTATTATTTTGCAATCCAATCTTTATGATGACATCATGTACAACCCAAAACCAAAGAGTTCTGATTTTTATTATTTATTTATTATTTATTTGGATTTTATTCATTAAAATTCAATTTAAATATAAATTAAATATGAAAAATCAAATAATGGTCAAGATATTTGATTGGAAATCATTTAAATCATATTTGGAATAATTGGAAGTCAATTGAAATCAGATTGGATCAAAATAGAAAGGTATCATTTGATTTTTCTCACATTTATGATCATGGTTTCCTTCACACAAAAGGTATCTCATAAGCCCACAAATCCATAAGTTTCTTGACCTAAACTCAATCCTTATAAGTACATGAACTCAACACAAGCATTGGACACGTTTTTGGCAGCCTTCAAGAACAAGAACCACCTTCAAAATTTTCAAAGAAAACTCAAATTCTTCAATTTATTGTTTTTCTGGTGATTTAAAGGTGACAAATCATTCCTAGACAATCTTTGAACATATTTGCATCATTTTCATCATCCAAAACCTCATGAATTGTTGAAACCGAGTCTTCAAATGTTCTTGGAAAACAAGATTTTGATTTCTCTCATACACGCGTTGTTTGTTGTTTTTAATGTTTGATTATGGTTCATGATGCATCACTGATTGTTTCTGGATGTTTATTTTTAAGCTTTGAAGCAGGTATCACAAATCGCCATTGTTAGGGTTTTAAGATAAAATTTAGGAACTTTCAATTGGGGCGATTAAAGGACTATTAGATGACATAATTGGATTGTAGAATGTTTGGGCAATTTATTTATGTAATTATATTGGACTAATCGTGTGTATTTTGAATGTTTGAGATATACAGGTCTTTTAGCTACGAAAAATATCGTAGCTAATCTCTAGCAAAACCGTAGCTAGAAATTCAGAGCCAAGGTTGAAGACAATGGCTTCACGCGCTGATCAGAATTCAAAATCTAATATTATATTATAATGTTTTGTTTCATATTATTAACATGCGCGTTGTGTGGCTCAGTTGGTTGAGCGTTGGTGTTTGGAGACCACAGAGCATGAGTTTGATTCCCAGGTTTTCATGTTTTTTTATATTTCATTCTTTTTTTGCAGGTTTCGTATATAATATATTTTAGTTATTGAATCAACACCAGGCGCGCATGGCCCAGTGGAGAAGCTTGAGGGTTTTGATGCAGAGGGCGTGGGTTCAACACCCTCCCCCAGCATTTTTCATAAAACCTGATTTTGTTTCTTTTCCTTTTTCTTTGTTTTATTTTATTATTTTATTATATTATGACTAATTATTTTCTTAATCAATTAATTAACCAATTAGTTTAATGATTTAATAAGTTCTTAATAATCTTGTTTTTTTTTCTAAAAAAATCTCATTAATTATTTTATAAAAGAATATTTGATTAAAAAATGTTAGTAATTCTATTATGTAAATTAATTAGTAATATTTTTCTAACTAAATCTTGATTTTTCTTAAAAAATACTTTTTTTATTTAAAACTCTAAATAAATATTTTTTATAATAACTTTTTTAATTCGTATAAATTTTTAACATATTATTCTTTATTATTATTATCACTAAATTATTTTGAATTTATGCTATTACTAAATTAAGTTCTAAAATTATAATTAACCTAAATTATTATTATTTTTTTAATTCTAATCCTTATTATTATTATTGTTTCATTATATTTATTATTACTGTTATTATTATTGTTTATTTATTTATTTTATTATGTCTATTATTATTATTTTTTATCCGATTATGTTGTATCTCTCCCAAAGCCCTGTAATAATCTGTAGATTTATTTTTCCGTCTTTATTTTCTTTATAAATATTTAACTGCGTGGTTAGTAAATAGGGTGTGAAAACCTAATTGTGATTAAATAAAATTAGATAATTAATTAAAAAAGACTAAATATCTGAACAAAAACACTCACACACGTAAGTCGATCTTTGATCGCCATCTTGCACTTCCTAGGGTATTCCTCTTGGTTGCCTTTAAATATGGTCAAGTTCCTCGAAAGTGGGGTGTCTAAAAAGCAATGTCCCTTAACAGAAAAATCATCAAGTCCCTTCCAGTTTAAAAGGTCAAGTCCCTGCGAGGTTGCCTACGATATAATGACCTTGTCCCTTCGAATAAATGATGATAGTCCCTACGAATTGTTAAAGACACCCTTAACTGTTGCCTTCTATGACCATACGATGACCATACGCCTGTCCCTTAACAAATCCAAGGTAATGACTACCTATTCCTTAATAATAGGGATAGTCTTACCCTTGAAAGAACATATAAGAACATGAATGACTTAGTCTAGGGTAGGTACGTCCTAATTACTTACTCACTTCTTAAAATTACTTTTTACACCTCACTTTCTTAAACATTTTTCAAAACAAGGCTTTGTATACATCCATACGAGGATCATTACAAAGTATTTAGAAAAATTTCTAATCACACACTACACTCTTCAAAAATAATTTAAGTGAGCTAAGTAACTAAGAGCCCATGGATAACCATGGATATAAAGGGTGCTAACACCTTTCTTTTATATAACCTACCCCCCGAACCCAAGTATTTTAAAAAATAGGTCTTTCCTGTTCTTTTATGTCCTTTCCACTTGGATAAAATAAAAGTCGGTGGCGACTTTTGCTATCCGCAACATGACTAAAAGTCAGTTCTCCCACCATGTTACATCACTCTTACACAGTTAGATTTAAGATATGTGCAAAACAACGAGCATGAAAAACTCATTTTCACATAACAATCAATTTTGTAAGGTTAGTTAACTCTCCAGAGATTGCTTCATGACATAATTTGCAGAAGCATTATCCAAAGTAATGCTAAAAAACTTATTCTTTATTTCCCAATCAGTCAAAAACTCAATTGTTTTTATACACAACTCAAAACCAATGTGAAGGGGAGGCATGTGACAAAAGTTGAGGAATTTACTATTTAACTTATAATTTTTACCATTAAACAGAGGTATCTCCTTATCTGATGAATCTATCTTGTTAGTTGATTATTCAATCTTCAATCTTCTAAGAATCAGTTACTTGCTCATGTAATCAATTTGGTTACAATTCAGTACTCAATCGTCATCATCATCTTCTGATATGAGACTGACATTGTAAGTGGATTCTAATTCACTCAAATTATTTCTTTCGATCTTTCGATCTTTATCTGACACTGTTAAGTATTTGATATCCATCAATAATAGAATCGAAGATCTGATACCAATTGAAGGTGTGAGAAAAATACAAGAAATAGGGGTTTGAATTGGGGTTTTCACTCTTGTCAATTTCTTCAATACTCTTAACGATGTTGTGTTGAGTGAATCGTTGAGTTCCATTGCGGAAGCATAAATATAAAGTAAAGCAAATGCAAGAGTAAAGAACATGCAGTATATCCTAGTTCACTTGAGAAACTCTCAAGCTAGTCCAATCCACCTCGCAAGGTGATTTGGCTTCATCAAGGACTTACACAACTATAACCAAAACATTGATTACAATTGCGCGGCAACCTTGTGTGACTAACTGCACAACAACCGTTGTGACTTTCCTGCGTGACCTATAGTCGTGACTAACTGCACAACAATTGTCGTGAATTCCTTGTGCGGCCTACAATTGTGACTAACTACATAATAATTGCCATGACTTCCTTGCACGTCCTACAACTGTGACTAAATGTGCATCAACATGAACATCATCCTCTAAGCAATCATTAGAACACCGAGTTTTGAAAAATCCTCAGACCACTAACTTTTGAGCCTCCTAAAGTTCTAACCAAGATGGTTCTTTAAGGAAAGTGGGTAACATTTACATAGTATTTGCTTCTTTACATAAGCATTTGTAAAAACAAATTAAGTACATCTGAAGAACCTAATACACACTAAGATAATATATTGAATTGTAATGTGGTTTTTGTAAACACCCCAAATTTTCCCTCACCCATTCACACCATGGCTTGTGATCATTTCATATGCATAAACACAAACATACCATCTCAATTTACATTTTTGATCCACTGCATAGATTCTAAGTCATCTGCATCTAGGGTTTGTGATCTGAGCAATCCAAGAGCTTCTTGAGCCACTCCAAAGGCCACCAATCACTTCAAATGGGTCCATGTGTGTTCAAGTATCATATTATATCCTCTTAAAGTCAAGAATGTCAAAAAATCACAAGAACTGAAAATGGAATGGAGGCAGAGCCAGGCTTGACTGCACAGATGACCTAAAATTAGGGTTTTGGTTTCAGAGGCCATAACTCCAATTTTTTGGTCATTCTTGTTTCTATTGGTCTCTATATGGTAAAGGGAGTATGCATATCAATTTTCATGAAGAAATTCCATGGGGAGGTCATCTGATCAAGAGTTGACTTTTCAAGCAAGTCAGTGCAAAATCAGGGCATCTGAGGCCCTCAATGACCCAACCAAAGGGTGTTCTTCATCATTTTGATTGTATATGATCTTTATTTGATCATATAAGAGGTTGGAAGTTCACAAAATTGGAGAATTTCAAGTCTTTTGTAAAGTTGACTTTTTGGGCAAGTTTGACTTTTAATGAAAATGTCATTTTATGCAACTTTTTCAACCCTTACTTTTTGATTCAAAAAAGCTTCAAATGGAAAAACTTTGGTCATGAAAGTTGTATAATAGATCTTTCCCTTTTCAAAAAGTACAAGAACATGACCTAATTCATTTTGGATCAAAAGTTATGGCTTGTCAAAGTTGGCAAAAATCACTAAATTTCAAGTCATGCACCAAAGAGGCAAAGTTGCAAATTCATTTCTCAAGGCCAATTAAGTCATCAAATGGGCTTATAATCCACACAACATGATCACACAACATATAAAGTTCATAATGCACCCAAGGAATCACATGTTTCATGGCCCATGGATCAAGTTTCTTTCATAAGAACCAAAGTGAACCAAGTTGCAAAAGTCATCATAGCTCCTCACCCACTTGCTGGCTAGTTTGCTGAACCACCCTAGCCCTTTTCCCTCATCATGCTGCGCAGCACACCCTCCTTGTACTAGGCTAGCAAGTTGCCCATGCCCTTCTTACACAAAAGTTGACATTTTGCAAAAGCACCCATATCAATCAATAAAGCACATGTCATGTCATCTGACCAATGGGATTTGTTTATGTGGATCAAATGCAAGCTAAACACAACAAGAGGCAAGCCTGAAACACACCACAAGCCAGCTTTCTCATTTTCACTCCCTTGAGCAAAAGCTTTCGAAACTCATCATACAAGCCACAAACACTCAAACAAACTTCACAAACCTTCTCACCATGCTTCACTGAACACAAAGCACCCTTCAAAACAGCCTGAAAGCCATAGAATCACAAACACGATCCTCACCTGACCTTGAACAGAACTTGTTCAAACTTCCAAACCAGCCATCACAAACTCTTTCTAAGCATCAAGACTTCATCAGGGGCCTACAAGGAGTGGATTGCATAAAGAGAAGAGGTTAGAAAGTTGCAAACTGAAAAGCTTCAAACTCAGGTAGCTTCATGAACTTTTTTTCCAGAACGTGCATTTTAAGTTCCTAATCGAATCTACATGCTTCCCTGATCATGAATATGTGATTGTTTTTGAAAATGAGTGAAAAATGAGGATGTACGCAGTGTCTGAAATTTTTGCCCTAAAAATTGTTTGATTCGATTCTCTCTGTTTATGAATGATAAATGATGTTTGAGTGAGGGGTTTGATTCGTTTTTGAATGGGGATGATTTCTGGATAGTTGGTTTTCATTTTCGTTGCGTGTAGAGTGATTTAGCATTTGGACTCGCCGGAGAAGATGACCGGAACCACTGTTCCGGTCATCTGAAAGTCATTAGGGCTGAGATTAGGGTTTAATCATTAATTAGTGGAATTTGAATTTGAGCCGTAGGATGTGGCACCAAGTCTCTTCCCGCGCGCGTATGTTTGAATCTGGATCATTGGATGTGCATACTTTTCTATTTTCAGTTTTATTTCATTTTCATTTTCCATTTAATTACTTTGTTTTACACATTTTATTTAAAATAGCAAAAACCATTTAAAAAATATGAAATTTTTTGTCAAAGATTTCACCAATTTTTAAAACACAAAAATATTTTTATTTTTATTTTTCACATTTAAAAAGTATTTTTAAATATTTAAAAGTTTATTTTTAATTAATTAATGAGAATTAATTAATTAAAAATGCTTTTAGGTATTTAAAAATCACCAAAAAATTCATGAAACATTTAAAACCATTTAGAAACATTGTCCAACCCTCAAATCAAATTTCTTTTTTGATCTTGATGTATTTTGAGAATTTTCCATGGAATTAATTCATTTTCAAAGCATTATTTTGATCCAAACTTCCAAAAATCATTTCTGCCTAACCATTGAGAGTTGGACTTTGATTCTTTTTGCATTGAGTTAAGCATATCATGTAGTTTGTGAGATTAAATTGGCATGATTTGATCTTTCATTTTCCATTTGTTTGACATTTTTCTTGTTAAGGAACCCTAAAACCCTAGAAATCTTAGGAAATTCATAACTTGAATTAGGTTAAGAGTTGGAACTTCTCCTTTGGGCAGTGAGTTAGCATAGGATTAGGGATCCTTTGAATGCATTTTCAATTTTTTATCTTGATGTTTGCTTCTGATTTTGGGTTTTGTTTGATGCTTTGATCATAAACCCTAATTTGAACTTCCATATGCATCCATCTTGCATTTGCATTCATACTTTGACTTGCCATGACATTCCATGTATCCATTTGATTCATTTAACATCTTAAGACATATTGAAAGCATGTTTGATCATTACATCTTGCATTTGCCATGTTGTATGCCATTTGCATTTCATAACTTTTCATGTATGTTCATGGTTCTTAACTTGTTTCATTTGCATCCATAAGCTTGTATGATCATCACCATGCCTTGTTTCATGTTTGCATCATCCCATAGCATCATTATCATCATGAATGTGCTTCTGGTTTTGGTTTTCATCATGCCATTTCATCTCATTTTGCATTGCATTGCATTTCTTTCACTAATTTTTCAGGTGGTAAGTAACCTTGAGAAGTGAATTTGCCTTCACTTCTCATAACTTTTCTTCATCTCTTTTATGCATCCTTGCTGCATTTTTGTATGTGTTTGAGATTGAGCTTGCTCATTCTTCTTCATCCTACTTTCTTTCCTCAAGTGACTTGTCTTCTTGAATGAAGCAAGTTACTTTGCTTCTCTTGATCCTTTCATCTGCTTCCTGGTGGTTCCATTGAAGATCTTTCTTGTGAACCTCACAAACCTTAGGAACAACCAAGCATGATCACAATTAGGGTTTTGATTAGTCCCCCCATTAGTTTTACCTTTGTGTCTCTTTGAGTCTTCTCTTCTCACCTCATAATCAGGGACTAAACCCTAAAGGCTTTAAGGCTTTGTGATTAAGCTTATACCTGCATCCTTCTATTAGGATGGAGTGTATAACTTTAATCCTAAGTGTTAAACCCTTAATGTGTTTAAATCTCTTAATCAATTCACATAATAACCATCAAGACATCAAGCTTGTAACTTGGGCCTTGCATTAGGGTTCTAATTCTTCCTTAATTGGTTAAGAAGGACTAACCCTAGTGTTAATGGACAAGTCCTCCTCAAGTTGTCTTACAAATCATAAAACTCACTTCATCATCTCATCATTAAATAAAAATCCACTTAATCAAAGGCATGTTTTGTCATGAGTTTAATCCCTAATCATGGATTAAGTTGAGGAGCTTTCCTCAACTTAAACATTCTCATCTATTATCCTTCTATTAGGATGGTGTAATGAGTCTGTTTAATCCTTGATTATGGCTTAATCTCATTACTTAACACTAAACAAAAACAACAAAAAAACATTTAACTAATCACAAGTAGGTTAATAACCTTAATCCTGCATCAAAGGTGATTAAGTGTGAGAATCTGACTTCACACTTAAGGTATTCTCATTACCCCTAATCAGAGGGAAGATGTGATGAGTTTACTAACCCATTGGTTTAGGCTTAAGCTCATTTTCTTATGACAAACTCTCAAAAGCAATAAAAGACTGAAAACTCAAAAACAAACAATAATCGTCTCCTTCGGGATTCTTTTCTCATCTCATTCACTCATAAACGAGAACTTGCTTCTTCCGTCTAATGCAAGACAGTTTGCACCTGAGCCAGACAGGTCATACACTTGAGCATTGACAAGCAAGCAGTTCACAAGTCAATTCATCTTTCAGTCTTTTGGGTCGAACTATGGTGTTCTGACTTCCTCATTGCACGAGAGGATACGTAGGCATAACTTAACAGTTATCGAACAAAAGTCTCTGTATATTCCCCCTCTTTCCAGCATTATTTTCTCAGCCTCATGATCTTGAGCATCTTATTCCTGTTCTTACACTGACACTGTACATTTACACACCTCACATTCTTTTTACACTGACACTAGCATTCTTTTCCAGCTTTGATACACAGATTGCACTGACACTACCCCTTTGAAACACAAATCTTTTAAGCGTGGATCCCTTCGAGTACGGCGGACAATCTGGGTGCTAATACCTTCCCAGGTTGTAACCAATCCCCTTTCTCAGTTTCTCTGGTTCGCAACCGTCTTATCCATATCTTTCTAGGCCTATGCAGCATTGCCTTTCCTCCGGGATAAAAATGCCTAGCTGGCGACTCTATTCATTCCCTGTGAGTTCACTCCTGTGTGTTCTCACATCCCCCTTTCGCCGACCGTTCGCGTCTGTACCCCATTTGACCCGGCTTCATTTGGTGGGAGCGACAGCTTGGCGACTCTGCTGGGGACCCTTATACTGTAACCAGGACTTCTGGTTCTTTTTGTGGGTTCCTCCTAGCGCTTGTTTGATTTGTGTTTACTGGGGTGTTATGTGCTGTTTGTGTTTGTATATTTGCTTTATTTACTGCTTTATGTACAATTATTTATTGCTTTCTTTACAGCTTTATATCATCATATTGTCATACTGTGCTGGCTGGATCTGTTTTGTTGCTTTGGTGGGTGGGTGTTCTATTGAGAGTTGAGGTCCTGTACCTGGGACCTGAGTGACACCTAGGCTAGAGTGGTTCATGTTATTTCCCATTCCATTTCGGTCTGGTGCGGGAATATGAAACACGGTTCAGATATGGGTTTCTTCTTGAGAACTCTGTGCTGCAGATTTCCTGTAGTGCTAGGGCTATCTGGGAAGCCTGCTAAGTCTGGATGACCTTTACTATTGACCTTCAGAAACTGAGGTGAATTAGAGGAGGATCTTTTATGGTTATTGTAAACACTGTACCTCCAGGTTAGAAGTGTTTACACTTCTCATAACTGATCCAAGTTTGAGGATCCTTGTTTTAGAACATCACCTGTTAGGGGGGTTGGGCTGTTTACAAATTTTGCAGGTACCCTTGACCTCAGCATACCCTGTTACTTTGTATTTGATTAAGAGTACTCCATGTTGGAACAGTTCTTGTGATTTTTAAACCCTGGACATGAGACTCTTTATTTGAGTCCCCTACCTTGGTTACTGGACTTATGAACCTCCATCTGGATTTCTTGAACACATGGACTCATATCAGAGCAGTTAATCAGATTCAGCTTAGTCACAAACCCTTGCATATCATTTGCATACATCCTCATTGCATCATTTTAACATGTGTTTATTTGTTTTTCAGGGTATCCATACTGTATTTTGGCTTGGTTTTGACCCCTTTATCAGCATAGACCTATCTTCATCAGTATCTACCTCAGCTATCAGCTACCTGCTTCAGTCACCTGCATCACCAGTCTCAGCCTGTCAGTGGCCTATCTTCAGTGTTATTCTCAGCACCTGTCTCAGTTCTCTTTCAGCAGCATGGCACCTAAGAAAAGTAACATCTCCTATCATTTCTTTGAGCCTGAGTTGGCTAGCATCAGGAAGATCCAGACCCTGATTACTCCAGACCATATACCACTTTTCAGAGAACACTATGGAGGAATTCTTGATGTGGTTATGGATTTGGACCCTTCACAGAGGAGCTTGATTCATACTTGCTTGCAGTTTTATGATCCCCCTCTAAGGTGCTTCACCTTCCAGAATTTTCAGATGGGACCCTTGTTGGAAGAGTATTCATCACTGATTGGTATACCTATCAGGGGTGGAGTCCCCTTCAACCCTGAGATGGCTTTCCCTAGTAATGAGGAGGTAGCAAAGGCATTATATCTGGAACCAGTTCTGATTGGGCAGAATTTGACAGCTAAAGCTGGAGTCTCTGGTTTTCATCTGGATTTCTTGACTTCTCAGGCTATTCTGAAGGCCTCCTTGGGGGAGTGGAAGGCAGTCTGTACTCTGTTGGCCCTTAGCATATATGAGGTCATACTTTTTGCAGATGAGCCTAGGTTTGTTAGCAAGAATGCAATCCATCTTTTCATCCTGAGGAACCCAGTGCCCACCTTACTGGGAGATCTTTACTACTCTGTTCATCAAAGGAATGAAAAGCAAAGGGGAAGATTAGTAAGATGTTGTGCTCCTTTGTTCCATACTTGGCTGCTCAAGCATTTGCCAAAGACTGATGCATTCTTGAACCCTCACCAGCAGAAGAACTGGGCTAGGAGACTTGTTGCTCTAACCTCAGATGACATCAGGTGGTGCACTCAGAGCACCAAGGGCAGAGACATCATTACTAGTTGTGGGCAATTTACCAATGTGCCTCTGATAGGAGTAAAGGGTTGCATCAACTACAACCCTCTACTATTCAAAAGACAACTGGGCTATGCATTAGTCCACCCTCCTAAAGCACAGGATCTGAATGAGACTCTTTACTGTGAGATTAAGCCTAATCTGGCTATTGTCAGGCAAGCATCCTGGGCTTGGGACAATGTTCAGACTAAGGGAGTAACCATCCTTGGGAAGTGCAATAATGTGGCCTCAGCTCAGAACTATGAGTGGTCTCATGCCAGAGCTCAAATTACTGGGATGCCCTTCACTATTGAAGATGTGCCTGGGCCTTCCACAACACCACCTCCAGCAACTGTCAGCTTAGAGGAGTTTGAGAATTTGAAAGAGAGAAATGAGAAACTGACTCAGGCTCTACAGAAGACCCTCTGGGAGAGGAGTGATGGTCGGCTGGACATTGAGAGGTTGGAAAAGCTAAAGGTGGAACATCTAGCCAGGATTGAAAAGTCAGAGGACTACATTAAGAAGTCAAGAGCTGGAGAGCAGATCTTGAAGAATGCCTGCAAGGAGGCTCAGTTCCAGAAGGCCAGGACTGATTTGTATCTAAAAGAGAGTCAAGCTAGGTGGGTCAGGATCACCGAAGCTCGTACTCTGGAGGATAAAAGGACTCAGGACAAGATTGAGCAGTTGGAAGCTAGTGCAAAAGAACAACAGGAAGCCCTGGCAGCAGCCCAGAGAGAGATCTCAGAATTAAAGATTAAAGCTGGTGTGAAGAGGTCTAAGGACCAGAGTCAACACAAGAGGCTAACGACAGCTGTTACTACCAGGAATCTCCTTATCAGGAATCTTACAGAGCGTCCAGCTAATCCTGTGACTGAAGCACTTCTCAAGGAAGTTCAGGAGGATGAGTTTGGTCTTGGTGTTTGACTTTTGCTTGTTGTTGCTTTCATTTCATGTATTTTTCTTTATGTTGTATTTTTGACCCCTCAGAGGGCATGTATTGTAAAAAGAAACAAACTATGTATCATTTTACTTTTTGCAATATATGTGTTGGTTTGTTTTATCTGAATTCTTCAAGCAACATCACAAGCATCTTCCTCAAGGGTCTGGAAAGGTCAAAACCAAGTTCCAAGCCGGATACCTTGGATACAAATAAGCATACCGCATTGCATACTAACCTTTTGTTCTGTTTTGTAGGTTTTTGTTTTATTGTTACTAACTCTGTTGTGATCTCAGGAACTATTGCTCGACGTCGAGGGTTTCCACTCAACCGTCCACACAGATATCCCACCCGCAACAACCTTCCGGGTATACAGATGGACCAGGTACAACAGGACCTTACAGAGGTCAGGACTCAAATGGCCAATGAGAGGCTGGAAATGAGGAATCAGATGACACAATTTATGGAGGTGATGAATGGTTTAGCTCAGAGCCAAGAGAGATTGAGGGCTTTAGTAGAAAGGCAGACTCAGGAAGACCCCCATCTAGGGACTGGGGGGACAAGCAACAATGAGAGGGTTCAGCCTCACATCAACCCACCTGTATTTGGACCCCACCTTCATCCAGAGATCAACATCCCTGCTAATGTACAAGGGAATGCTACTACAGGTCGAGTGCTACAAGAAGACCCCCAGGAAGATCAGTTCACTGTGATGGGAGCTGGGGAGGAAGCCTATGACAGAAGGCTAGATGAAATTGCTGAAAAATTAAGATCCTTGGAGTCTCAAAACTCCTTGGGTTTCGATGTCATGGGCATGGGTCTAGTGGACGGGGTCAGGATTCCCCACAAATTTAAACCACCGTGCTTTGAGAAGTACAACGGAACATCCTGTCCCCGAACCCATTTACAATCCTTTCTGGGGAGGCTGAAGGCATATACCATGGACGAAAAGCTATGGATGTTTTATTTTGAGGATAGCTTAACGGGAGCTTCAAGGGAATGGTACTCTCATTTGACTAGAGCAACCATCAGATGTTGGAAGGACTTGGCTGAGGCCTTCATTAGACAATATCAGTATAATTTGGATATGGCTCCCAACAGGACCCTCCTGATGGGAATGTCACAATCATCTAGAGAAAGCTTCCGAGAGTACGCCCAGAGGTGGAGACAGCTTGCTGCTGCTGTCCAACCACCCATGTCGGAGAGGGAGATGGCCGACATGTTTATGAACACCCTCCAAGGAACATACATTGATAGGCTAGCCGCCTTTTCTTCTACCAGCTTTGCAGATGTAGTCATAGCTGGAGAAAGAATTGAGAGCCTGTTAAAAATGGGCAAAATTTCTGACAACGGTGCTAGCTCATCCAGCAAAACAAGAAAGCCTTTTGTGGGCCCAAGAAGAACTGGTGAGACCAATGCTATCCATACCAGCAGGGGCAGACCCCAATATGTTCATAGGTCTGTGGCAGCAGTCACCATTCCCGCTCCAATTCATCCTCAACCAGCATACCAACCGCAGCAACAATCCCACTACCAGCAACAAACTCAGTATCCTCCTCAGAGAAACTACAACAACACCAGCAACAACAATCAGCAAAGACCGTATCAACAGAGACCATCTCAAGCCAATAGGGTGATCGATCCGATCCCTATGCCTTATGCCACATTATTGCCACAACTCCTAAAACTCAACCTGGTTGAGCTAAGGACGTTGGCACCTCCGGATCCTGCCAGTCTACCCAGAAATTACGACGCCAGCGCCAGATGTGCTTTTCACTCAAATGCACCTGGCCATAGTACAGAGAAGTGCAGAGCTTTGCACATGAAGGTACAAGACTTGGTAGATTCCAAAGCTCTAAATTTTGCACCACCACCAAATGTTAACAAAAACCCAATGCCACACCACGGAGGTCCCAGAATCAATGCTATTGAAGAAGACAAGCCGTCTTATTTGATAACCAGTGTGGGTCAGATTCGGACACCCTTGGTGGAAATTAAAGCTCAACTCCTTGAATGTCAAATATTCTCGGGATGTGAGCTAGGGTGTGCTTATTGCAACATTTCAGTGAATGGTTGTGATAACTTGAGGGATGGCATAGATGGTCTCATCCAGAGTGGCCTGCTTCAAATCACAACATCAATACCTACCAATCCAGCAATCTCCTTAACAACAGTCCCCGAGTCTCCTACAACTGCAACAACCATTGTTCCAAACAACTCTTCAATCTCGTCAACAAATGCTTCATGTGTTACTTCAACGGACCAGGTATCAGTAAACATCCCTTCTACAACTTTAGCACCCCTTCATTCAGAGTCTCCTACAACAACAACACCCATTCTCCCAACAATGTCTCCTACAACTTCAACAGCAAATGTCTCAACGGTTACAATTTATTATGATCCTGCAAATAATTCCGCCTACAACTCACAAAATGCCACTCCTACCAGATCACCAGTCATAATATACTATGATCCACAGACTATCATGGTCCCTTCTGCAGCTGCCATCAGTCCAGTCACTATCACAGTGCCTGGGCCAGTACCTTATGAAAGCAGTAATGCCATCCCTTGGCATTACGGCTCCGATCTATACTGCGAAGGACAGAAAATCACTTTCGAATCATCAACTTCTTCACCACAAATAGACAATGTGGGTGGAGGCGGAGGCTTCACTCGAAGCGGACGTCTCTTTGCCCCGCAAATTCGAAAACCCACTGCTGAAGCAGAAGCTGCTGCCAAGGCAAAAGGAAAGAGCATGGTGCAAGAAGAGCAGGGTGTTAGAGAAGCTTTGAAAACACCTTTTGATCAAGAAGTTGATGAATTCATGAGAATCATCAAGAAAAGTGATTACAAGATAGTGGACCAGCTTCACCAGACGCCCTCCAAGATCTCCATTCTATCATTGCTTATGTGCTCCGAGGCTCATTGGAACGCACTACTCAAGGTCTTGCACGCAGCTTATGTGCCATAAGAGATCACCGTCAATCAGTTGGAAGCTGTGGTTGGAAATGTTAATGCTAGTAACGGATTAGGATTTACCAACACTGATTTGACTACGGAAGGCCGCAATCATAACAAGGCTTTGCACATTACCATGGAATGTAAGGGTGCAGTTCTTTCCCATGTGCTGGTAGACACAGGATCATCCCTCAATGTCTTACCTAAAAAGGCCCTTGTGAAGCTGGAATATGAAGGATTGGCGTTACGTCCCAGTAACTTGGTAGTGAGAGCCTTTGACGGCTCTAAGAGATCAGTTCTGGGAGAAATTGAGTTGCCTGTAACGATTGGCCCATAAACTTTCAAAACGACCTTCTACGTGATGGACATTCAGCCTGCCTACAGCTGTTTGTTGGGTAGACCATGGATTCATGCCGCTGGCGCAGTTACGTCTACCCTTCACCAGAAGTTAAAATTCGAGTGGGAGGGCCAGGTCGTTACTATTTGTGGAGAGGAGGATATTTTTGTTAGCCATCTGGCTACATACAAGTATATTGAGATGGATGGGGAGATCCACGAGACGATGAGTCAAGGGTTTGAGGCCCTAAATATTAATGAAACCTCTGTTGTACTTGGGACTTCCATGACATCCTACCAGCAGGCCCAGAAGGTGGTGGAAGAAGGAAACGCTCAAGGCTGGGGCAAATTGTTGCCTGTGGAGAAGAAAGAAGATAGATTTGGGTTGGGTTACAAACCAACTCAACAAGATCAAACAGAGGCTGCTAAGAAGCCCAACTTTGTTAGTGGGGGGATGCTCACCCCCGATGCTGTCAACAACTTGGAAGATGAGTCGGAAGATGAACGCAACCTGGAAAGCTGGATTCGTCCAAAGATCCCGGGGAGCAGTATCTCAAACTGGTCTTCCCAGGAAATTATAAGAGTTACTCCTGCAGAGTAATTATTATTTCCTGTATATTTTAAGCATGCATCAAGTCTTGCATCTTGCCCAAGATGACAAGACTCATTTTGTAATCGGGCCATCTGTAATTTTTGTGCAACAAGATTAATCAATGAAATATCAGACATCTTTTGCAAACGAGTCTTTTTCTTTTCCGCTCACTGTTTTTCCGTTTTTCTTTTTGTACAAAAAATAAATGGCAATGTTTTCAAAATGACAACTTTATTTCACTTTTTTAAACAAGATTAAAATCAATCACTAAAATGAACCAACTGAACCCTTGCAGAGAGTGCCTTCCAGACCGCACCGACAACAGCACGGCTATGACTCCGTATGACTTTGACAATCCGATCAATCAAGCTGATGAAGGGGTTGAAGAAGATTACGAGCTTCCTGAAGAGCTAGCCAGATTGTTGAGGCAAGAGGAGAAAGTTATTACTCCTCATCAGGAGGAGGTAGAAACGATTAATCTTGGTACAGATGATGATGTGAAAGAAGTTAAAATCGGGGCCTGCTTACAAGACTCGGTGAAGAAACAACTGATTGACCTGCTTCAAGAATATGTGGATGTGTTTGCCTGCTCTTATCAAGATATGCCAGGGTTGGACACCGATATTGTTATGCATAAGCTACCTTTGAGGGAAGAATGCCCACCGGTCAAACAGAAGTTGCGCCGCACTCGCCCAGACATGGCAATGAAAATCAAAGAAGAGGTACAAAAGCAGTGGGACGCCGGGTTCCTTGCCGTAACTAGCTATCCGCCGTGGGTTGCTAATATAGTACCTGTGCCTAAGAAAGACGGCAAGGTGAGGATGTGTGTTGACTACCGGGACCTGAACAGAGCCAGCCCGAAAGATGATTTCCCATTACCTCACATTGATGTATTGGTTGATAATACGGCTCAGTTCTCGGTATTCTCCTTCATGGACGGATTTTCAGGATACAATCAGATCAAAATGTCACCTGAAGACATGGAGAAGACAACTTTCATCACACCCTGGGGCACGTTCTGTTACAAGGTGATGCCATTCGGATTGAAGAACGCTGGTGCAACATATCAACGGGCTATGGTAACATTATTCCACGATATGATCCATAAGGAAATCGAGTGTTATGTGGATGACATGATTGCCAAGTCCCTTACAGAAGAAGACCACCTGGTAAATCTGCTGAAGTTATTCAAGCGTCTGAGGAAGTATCAACTTAAGCTGAACCCCAACAAGTGCACATTCGGGGTGCGATCTGGTAAGCTGCTGGGCTTTATTGTAAGCGAGAAAGGGATTGAAGTGGACCCTGATAAAGTCAAAGCCATTCAAGAAATGCCTGCATCGAAGTCTGAAAAAGAAGTTCGAGGGTTTCTAGGTAGATTGAACTACATCTCGAGGTTCATATCTCACCTTACCGCAACCTGTGAACCCTTGTTTAAACTATTAAGAAAAGAACAGACGGTCAGGTGAAACGAAGACTGCCAGAGGGCTTTTGACAAGATCAAAGAATACCTGCAAGAACCACCAATCCTTATGCCTCCAGTCGAAGGAAGACCTCTGATAATGTACTTGACAGTATTAGAAGAGTCAATGGGGTGTGTGCTGGGCCAGCATGACGAGTCTGGTCGAAAAGAGTATGCAATATACTACCTGAGCAAAAAGTTTACCGACTGTGAACAGCGTTATTCACTGCTCGAGAAAACTTGTTGTGCTTTAGCGTGGGCTGCTCGCCGACTGAGACAGTATATGTTAACCCACACTACCTTATTGATCTCAAAGATGGACCCAGTTAAGTACATTTTCGAGAAGCCAGCTCTTACCGGACGGGTTGCGAGATGGCAAATGATTCTCACAGAATATGACATCCAGTACACCTCTCAGAAAGCCATCAAAGGCAGTGTACTATCTGAATATCTTGCTGAGCAACCTATTGATGACTACCAGCCTATGAGATTTGACTTCCCTGATGAAGACATCATGTTCATAAAAGCGAAAGATCATGAAGAGCCTATTCACACTGAAGGGCCTGACCCGGAGGAAGAATGGACTATGATGTTTGATGGGGCTGTTAACATGATTGGTCGTGGTATTGGTGCAGTGCTCATTACACCTAAGGGGGTTCACATGCCTTTCTCGGCAAAACTCACCTTTAACTGCACTAACAACGAAGCTGAATACGAAGCTTGCATTATGGGTCTTGAGGAAGCCATTAACCTCAGGATCAAGACTTTGACTGTATTCGGAGATTCAGCTCTGGTAGTTAATCAAACCAACGACAAATGGTACACACACCAGGATCATCTGATACCTTACAGGGATTATACAGGGAGGTTATTGACTTTCTTTACAACAGTCAAGCTTGAGTATATCCCTCGGGACGAGAATCAGTTTGCAGATGCTCTGGCTACCATTTCATCTATGATCAAAGTTCAAGCTGCCAACTTTGTACCTCAGATTTCAGTGTCCAGACTTGACAGACCAGCATATGTGTTTGCAGCAGATGTTGTTAAAGATGATAAGCCTTGGTTCCATGACATTAAGTGCTTCTTGGAGGATCAAACATACCCATCTGGGGCATCTCCCAATGATAAGAAGACTTTGAGAAGGCTTGCTGGTAGTTTCTTTCTGAACACTGATGGTTCCCTGTACAAGAGAAACTTTGATATGGTACTCCTCAGATGCGTTGATAGGGCAGAAGCAGACTTGTTAATGCACGAGGTACATGAAGGATCCTTTGGTACCCATGCGGGAGGGCATGCCATGGCCAAGAAATTGCTAAGATCAGGTTATTACTGGATCACAATGGATGCAGACTGTTGTGCCTATGCCAGAAAATGCCATAAATGCCAGATCTACGCGGATAAGGTGCATGTGCCTCCCAATCCTCTGAATATAATGTCTTCACCCTGGCCCTTTGCCATGTGGGGCATTGATATGATCGGCAAGATTGAGCCAACTGCTTCAAACGGCCACAGATTCATCCTGGTCGCCATTGACTATTTCACCAAGTGGGTGTCGCTCCCGACAAATGAAACAGGGTCATATGAAGGTACAGACGCGAACGGTCGGCGAAAGGGACAATGAGGACACACAGCCGTGAACTCACTGGAGAATGAATAGAGTCGCCAGCTAGGCATTTTTATCCCGGAGGAAAGGTAATGCTGCATAGACCTGGAAAGAAATGGATAAGACGGTTGCGAACCAGAGAGACTGAGAAAGGGGGTTGGTTACAACCTGGGAAGGTATTAGCACCCAGATTGTCCGCCGTACTCGACGGGATCCACGCTTAAAAGATTTGTGTTATGAAGGGGTAGTGTCAGTGCAATTTGTGTGTAAAAGAGCTGGAAAAGGATGTACAGGTGTCAGTGTAAAAGGAATGTGAAGTGTAATATATACAGTGTCAGTGTAAGGACAGGAGTGACATGCTCATGACTATGAGGCTAAAGAATGAAGCTGGAAAGAGGGGGAATATACAGAGACTTTTGTTCGATAACCGTTAAGTTATGCCTACGTATCCTCTCGTGCAATGAGGAAGTCAGAACACCGTAGTTCGACCTAAAGAGACTGATAGATGAGTTGACTTGTGAACTGCTTACTTGCCTATGCTCAAGTGTATGACCTGTCTGGCTCAGGTGCTAACTGTCTTGCATTAGACGGAAGAAGCAAGTTCTCGATTGTGAGTGAAGGTGATGAGAAAAGAATCCCGGAGGAGACGATTATTGTTTGTTTTGGTGTTTTCAGTCTTTTATTGCTTTTGAGAATTTGTCATAAGTTAATGAGCTTAAGCCTGAACCAATGGGTTAGTAAACTCATCACATCTTCCCTCTGATTAGGGGTAATGAGAGTACCTTAAGTGTGAAGTCAGATTCTCACACTTAATCACCTTTGGTGTAGGATTAAGATCATTAACCTACTTGTGATTATTTAGATGTTTTTGGTGTTTTTGTTTAGTGTTGAGTAATGAGATTAAGCCATAACCAGGGATTAAACAGACTCATTACACCATCCTAAAAGAAGGATAATAGATGAGAATGTTTAAGCTGAGGAAAGCTCCTCAACTTAATCCATGATTAGGGATTAAACCCATGACAAAACAAGCCTTTGATTAAGTGGATTTTATTTAATGGTATGATGATGAAGTGTTTTTTATGATTTGTAAGACAACTTGAGGGGGACTTGTCCATTAACACTAGGGTTAGTCCTTCTTAACCATTTAAGGAAGAAATAGAACCCTGATGCAAGGCCCAAGTTACAAGTGTGATGTCTTGATGATTATTATGTGGATTGATTAAGAGATTTAAACACCTTAAGGGTTTAATACTTAGGATTAAAGTTATACACTCCATCCTAAGAGAAGGATGCAGGCATAAGCTTAATCACAAAGTCTTAAAGCCTTTAGGGTTTAGTCCCTGATTATGAGGTGAGAAGAGAGGACTCAAAGAGAGACACAAAGGTAAAACTAAAAGGGGAGACTAATCAAAACCCTAATTCATTATCATGCTTGGTTGTCCCTAAAGTTTGTGAGGTTTGCAAGAACAATCTTCAGAGGAGCCACCAGGAAGCAGATGAACAAGATCAAGAGAAGCAAAGTGACTTGCTTCATTCAAGAAGTCAAGTCACTTGAAGAAAGAAAATGGGAAGAACAAGAATGAACAAGCTCAAACTCAAACACATATAAGAATGCAGCAATGGATGCAAGAGAGATGAGAAGAGAAGTTATGAGAAGTGAAGGCAAATTCACTTCTCAAGTTACTTACCACCTGAAATGTTAGAAAGAAATGCAATGCAATGTAAGATGAGATGAAATGGTATAATGCAAAGCAAAACCAGAAGCATGTTGATGATGATTATGATGTTATGAGGTGCTGCAAACATGAGGCAAGGTATGGAGATGTTCATACAAAGATCATGGATGCAAATGATGCAAGTTAAGGAGCATGGATGAACATGAAAAGTTATGAAGCATACAAGGCAAATGACATGGCAAATATGTGATGCAAAGATCAAACATGTTTCCTATATGTCTTAAGATGCCAAATGAATCATAAGCATGCACAAAATGCAAAGACAAGTCATGTTATGCAAGAGAATGCAAGAAGTATGCAAAAGAAAGCCCAAATTAGGGTTTATGAACCAAACATCAAACAAAAGCCAAAAACAGAAGCAAACCCTAAGATAAAAAATGGAAAATGCTACCCAAAGAAACCCCAAACCTATAATGAACCACTGCCCAAAGGGGAACTCTCAACTCTTAGCCAAACTCAAGATATGAATTTTCTAAGTTATTAGGGTTTTTTAGGGTTCTTAACAAAAGAAATGCCAAACAATTTGAAAATGCAAGAACAATTCATGGCCATTTTATCCTTGAAAATACATGCTAAACATAAAACAATGCAAGAAGAATCAATGTCTCAACCTTCTCCAATAGGCAGAAATGAATTTTTGAACTTAAGATCAAATTAATGCACAAAATATGACTTAATTCAATGAAAAATTCTTAAAATGAATCAAGATCAAAAAAGAAATTTGGTTTGAAGGTTGGACAATGTTTCTAAATGTCTTAGAACATTTCATGAATTTTTTTGTAATTTTTAAATACCTAAAAGTATTTTTAATTAATTAATTTCCATTAATCAATTAAAAATAATCTTTTAAATATTTAAAAATACCTTTTTAGTGATAAAAAATAAAATAAAAATATTTTTGGGTCTTAAAAATTAATAAAACTTTTAGGAAAAAAGTTTCATAATTTTTAAGAATTTTTTACTATTTTTAAATAATTATGCAAGTTAATTGAAATAAAAATGAATTAAAAATCAAATAAAATAAAAGGTAAACCAAATGGAAGGCTGAGATGAGCCCAGGGTTTAAAATGGTTGACTGCGCGCGTCAATGAAGGGTGGGGATGCAATCTGGCCAAATTATCCTAATTAATAATTAATTAAACTAATGAGAGAGATTAGGGCTAATTGGGAAGATCCTAGCCATTCATACGCGCGGGAGGTCAAGGGAGTCAACGGATCCTACGGCCCAAATTCAAATGGCACTAATTACAGGGATTATGCCCTAAACATTTTCAGGTGGCCGGAGAAGACCTCCGGTCGTCTTCTCCGGTGGGAAGTCCACCTGAAAATCACCAAACTTTCTCAAAACGCATCAAAAATTACAACCAAGCACATAGAAATGAACCCCATGATCTCCTGAATCAAAACCCTAAGTCCAAACAAATTTATTCTTCCCCACATTCATGAATCGAACAAAACAAATTTTAGGGCAAACCAGTTTCAGAGTTCAATTAAATGCTTATTTCATCACCATTTCAAAAACCAAAGGCATATTCATGATCAGGATAACGCAAAGAACAAGTTTGGAACAAAAGAAATGATTTCTGGAAAAATTATTTTCGAGCTACCTGAGATTTGGAGCTTTCAACTTGAGGACTTTCTGGCCACTTCTCCTTGTGCAATCCACTCCACTTGATCCCCAGAAGATGTTTGGATGCTCAAACAGAGTTTATGTTGGCTGGATAGTGAGTTTCGAGAGCTCCTGCTTCAAGCTCAGTCAGAAATGGCTATGGTGTTTCAGGCTCTTTCAGGTCATTGTGAATGATTGTTTGAGGTCCAAATGATATGTGGAGAAGGTCTGCAAGGTTTGTTTGGCTGTTTGTGAGCTAGGGTGAGAGTTTCGAATGAAACTGCAAAATGAAGGTGAAGAATGGCAGTGGGATGTTCTGGCTGTTTCAGGCTTGTGCTTTGGGTGGTTTGAGGTCTATGGAGCAAGGTGAGATGATTGGTGAAGTTGGCTTGAGTGCTTAGTGGCTGTGGAGAGGAATTCGAAGCAAGTTGCAAGATGGTGAGTTTTTGTGTATGTGATGAATGAGGATGTTTCAGCCTTGCCTTGTGTTATGTCTTGCTTGCAAATTGTCCACATAACTCTCTCTCATTGGTCAGTTGACAAGACATGTGCTTTATTGATTGGTAAGTCACCTTTTGCAAAAAGTCCAATTCTTGTAAGAGAAGGCATGGGCTAAGCTCTAGCTAAGTACAATGGGCATGGGCTGCGCAGCATGAGGTGTATGTGAGGCTAGCTTGGTTCAGCAGCCAATGCATCAAGTTGGTGAGATGTGATCATGAGTTTTGCAACTTGGTGTTTTATGGTTCACATGAAAGAAATCCTTGTTACACAAACCAAACCATGTGGAAACTTGGCCCCATTCTGATTTTTAGGGCTCATAGAATGTTTGTGTAATGGTTTGAAATGAATTGGAAGTTACAAAATGCATTGGTTCATGATCTTGCAAAATTTCCATTTGAAGCATGCCTTGAAAATTAATGATTTTAGCCAACTTTGCATTGCCATAACTTTTGATCCAAGAAGAATTTGATCATGTTCTTGTACTTTTTGAAAAGGGAAAGATGAGATCTACAACTTTCATGACCAAAGTTTTTTCATTTGAAGCCTTTTTGGATCAAGAATCAAGGCTTGAAAAATGACCTAAAATGATGCATTCTTGAAAAGTCAACTATGCCCAAAAAGTCAACATTTGCAAAAACCCTAAATTCTTGATTTTTATGAACTTCAACCTTCTTCCCTGATCAAATAAAGATCATATACACTCAAAATGATGAAGATCACCCATTGGTTGGGTCATTGGGGGCCTCAGATGCCCTGATTTTACACTGACTTGTCTGAAAAGTCAACCCTTGATCAGATGACTTCCCCATGGAATTTCTTCATGAAAATTGATGTGCATACTCCCTATACCATATAGAGACCAATGGAGACAAGAATGACCAAAAAATTTGGAGTTATGGCCTCTGAAACCAAAACCCTAATTTTCAGTCAACTGTGCAGTCTAGCCTGGCTCTGCATCCACTCAAACCCTAGTTCTTGTGATTCCTCTGCATTTTTGACTTTGAGGAGATGGAATATGATGTAAGAACACACATGGACCCCTTTGAGTTTATTGGTGGCCTTTGGAATGGCTCAGGATGCCTTGGGATTGCTCAGATCACAAACCCTAGGTGCAGATGCCTTAGAAACTATGTAGTGAATAAAAATGAGATATGAGGTGATATGATTGTGTTTATGCATATGAAATGATCACAAGCCATGGTGAAATGAGTGAGGGCAAATTTGGGGTGTTTACAGCTGCCCCTATTCAAACATGAGTTAGCTGTGCAGGATGTAAGCGACGGCTTAACAGGCAAACAAGATAACTTGTGGTTGAATACCAAAGACAGTCCAAAATTTGTACTCACAGAAATGAAGAAGAAAAGGGATATAGATTGTAAAAGCAAATAAAGTATATTGTAAAGTGCGGGCGACGGAAGACGACCGTCGAGCAGAGGACGACTGCTGGGTAAAGTGTGTGAAGCAAAGCGATGACGGGGATGGCCGACATGCTGGGGATATAAGGTAAAGCTAAGACGGGGACGGCCGACTAGCTGGAGAAATAAGATTATGATGGGGACGGCCATCAAGATAAAGTTGTAAGATTCTCTGGGAATTAATGAAGCATGACGGGGACGGCCATCAAGTTCACAAAGGTAAAATAACCAACGATGGGGACGGCCATCGGGTCGAAAAAAGAAAAAAGGGACCACGACGGGGACGGCCATCGGGTTAAAGAATAAATGAAATAAACAGATGATGGGGTACGGCCATCAAAGGTGAAGGATGATCACCTAGTAGGGGACGGCTGCTCTGTTGGGGATAAAAGAAATATGATGGGGAACGGCCATCAAAGGTGGAGGACGACCACCTGGCAGGGTACGGCTGCCGAAAAATATCAACGATGGGGACGGCCATCGGATAGAAAAGGTCAACGATGGGGACGGCCATCGGACGAGCATGATGGAGGACGACCATCAGGAAGTGGAGGACGACCACTCAGCAGGGGACGGCTGCTCTCAAGGTTTATCATAACACAGGACGAGTGTTAGATAACCGAAAATCAACAATGGGGACGGCCATTGGATAAGGTGATGAAGGACGATCATCAAAAGGTGGAGGACGACCACCTAGCAGGGGACGGCTGCTAAATCAACGACGGGAACGGCCATCGGATGAGCATGACGGAGGACGACCATCAAGAAGTGGAGGACGACCACTTAGCAGGGTACGGCTGCTCTCAGGGTTATCATAACACAGGACGAGTGTTAGATAAAAAGGAAATTTGTTGGTGATCTACTGGGGAGATAGTAAACACGGACGAGCGTTTACATCCAAGAAACAAAAGGTATAAGTGTTTGGGTATTGTGTATAGATTAAAGATGCGGACGAGCATCCTTAAGACTATGATACGGACGAGTATCATGTAGAAACAAACTGACACATGTTCAGAGATGATGATACGGACGAGTATCAACGGGTTAACAAGGAACACGGACGAGTGTTGAATCTGAAGGGACTCTTCTGGGGAATAGTAGACACAGACGAGTATCCATATCCTAGGAAGACATAAGTGTTTGACGCGGTATATGGATTAAGGATGCGGACGAGCATTCTTAAGACTATGATACGGACGAGTATCATGTAGAAACAAACACTAGACGCAATGTTCTGAGATGATGGTACGGACAAGTACCAACTGGTTAACAAAGAACAAGGACTACCGTCGAATCTGTGGGGATAGTGATGATGTATACAAGATACGGACGAGTATCTGTATAAGTGTAACATGAGTAGTGAGCCTGAGTATTCTATCTGCTGGGGGGATGACACGGACGGGTGCCAAGAAAGAAAAGTGTAATATGAACAAGTATATGGGTGATGAAAGTGAGCGACTGCGCTGGGGATATGACACGGACGGGTGTCGAGAAAGTGTATATACAAGTATACGTGAGTGCAAAGAGGATGTCTTTGGCTTTCTGCTGGTGATTTGACACGGACGGGTGTCAGGAAGTACCTGTAGTACGGGTGATTTTGTTTGTAAAGAGTGTTCAGGAAACCTGTTTGGGGAAGTGATGACACGGACGGGTGTCAGAAATATATATACTGGTGTTTGTGATTGTGAGGCAACTGCTTTTGCCGGGGACTCTGGTGGGGATTTTTCTGTATCATGATGATGAACGGTTTATTATTCACAAGTGTTCAATTCAGAACATGGCTTATGATTATGCTATGCGTTTGATTTTTGTCGTAATGCTCCGTATTAGACGGAATGCTACGCTCTGAGGGGATAGTATGATGCGAATGCTATGATTATGCAAAGGGGCACACTGGGATTCGGATCCCGTTGCCGCGAAGATCTCTGGTTGATCTGCTTGAAGTGAACATCCCAGCTGGGGATGAGATCATTGGTAGATCTAATGATGTATCTGCTTGGGGATATAGGTCACTGATTGACATATCCTTATAATATGGGACCCAGCTGGGGTTTGTAGAAGCTTTCCGTACTCTGTTGTGACTTCTCCGTGCGTTGCTCTTCTGAATAGAGGCTGGGGATTCTGTGGGGGAGATGATTCCCTGACTTCTGCATTCTGCTGAGGAAGAATGGTTGGCACTACAGCTGGGGAATGCTGTTGATAACTCAGCTGGGGAGAGTAATGAGAGGCAACTCGGCTGGGGAGAAAACATCCTGAGTATTAAGCCTGTTTGTTGATTTGGCAACTTTGCTGGGGAGGTGGGCACTCTCCAGTGCCACGTGGAAGATAAACCGAGTTGATAATGATTCGCCAACTTGCTGAGATGTAACCTGCATGCCCCAGGTTGCGTTCTGGATACCTGCAATCCTGCAACGATAAGGAAACGTACAAAAGGTCCCGAGGTATCCCTCACTGGATTCCGTCATAGGAGTTAAGTACTTTCGAGAATAATCACATTCCCTGTAAGCATGTGTTTTTATTTTTAGAGAAAGGCATCTGTACTTATGCAATTGTATTTTTAGAGATATCAGACAACTCTTTGCAAAACATAAATGTAAAAACGAAACATGACCGAAAATCTGATTTTATTAATTCATGTGCCCTGAATTGGCAAGATACAGTCAAGGAAACATATCTCCTGAAATGAAGAGATTGTTACAAATTGAGAAACAAAATGCTGGCGGTGTTGGCGACGCTTTGAGGAGCTTCCTCTCCCGCTATGACTCGTATGACAATGGCGTTCTTCTCGTCTTGCTTTCTGGAGAGAGTTGATTCTGATTGAAGTCTGATCCTTCGTAGCTTACCAAGTTATAGGTGATACAGACGAATTCAGAATGCAGTTGTTCGCTTATTCCCTTACTTTGCATGGATCGCCCTTTCGGGTTTTCAATCCATCGGGATACCCATTTTTGCCTGAGCTGTCCAATGCGGCTTTTCAACTCAGCGGGTGTACATTTTTCATTTATTTCCCTTATTTTTGCCCGAGTCTTTTATTCTGTTTTTGACTCGCCGGGATGCCCTATTTTTGCCTGGACTTACATTCTGTTTTTATGTCCAGCGGGTCATTTTATGCGAAGTATTTTTTAACTGCATCTGAATTCACAGGGGACGGGAAATCTTCACCATCCATGGTGCTGAGCATCAGTGCTCCACCGGAGAAAACTTTCTTTACCACGAATGGTCCTTCATAATTGGGAGTCCATTTGCCCCTGTGGTCTGTATGAGGAGGGAGGATTCTTTTCAACACAAGATCTCCTACTTGGTACTCTCGGTGACTGACCTTCTGATCGAAGGCTCTCTTCATTCTCTTCTGATATAGCTGTCCATGACAGATTGCAGCCAATCTTTTCTCTTCGATCAAACTCAGTTGTTCGTATCGGGCCCGAACCCATTCTGCTTCACTCAGTTTAACATCCATTAATACCCGTAGGGAGGGTAATTCAACTTCAACAGGTAGGACTGCTTCCATACCATACACAAGCTGATACGGTGTCGCCCCAGTAGATGTCCTGATTGACGTGCGGTACCCATGCAAGGCAAACGGTAGCATTTCATGCCAGTCTTTGTAGGTGACTACCATCTTCTGCACAATCTTCTTAATATTTTTATTTGCCGCCTCGACAGCGCCGTTCATCTTTGGCCTGTAAGGAGAAGAATTGTGATGTTGGATCTTGAAGTCCCGGCACAGTTCTGCCATCATTTTGTTGTTTAAATTGGAACCATTATCAGTAATGATTCGCTCGGGCACTCCGTACCGACAGATGATATCTCTTTTCAGAAATCTGGCTACCACTTGCCTAGTAACATTTGCATATGAGGCTGCTTCAACCCACTTGGTGAAATAATCAATGGCGACCAGGATGAATCTGTGACCATTTGAAGCAGTCGGCTCAATCTTGCCAATCATATCAATACCCCACATAGCAAAGGGCCATGGTGAAGACATGATGCTCAAAGGATTCGGAGGCACATGCACTTTGTCTGCATAGATCTGGCATTTATGGCACTTTCTGGCATAAGCACAACAGTCTGCATCCATTGTGATCCAGTAATAGCCTGACCTCAACAATTTCTTAGCCATGGCATGCCCTCCTGCATGGGTGCCAAAGGATCCTTCGTGCACTTCGTGCATCAACAAATCTGCTTCCGTCTTGTCAACACATCTGAGGAGTACCATGTCAAAGTTCCTTTTGTATAAAGACCCATCAGTATTCAGAAAGAAACTGCCAGCGAGCCTTCTCAAAGTCTTCTTATCATTGGAAGATGCCCCAGGTGGGTATGTTTGATCCTCCAAGAAGCTTTTAATGTCATGGTACCAAGGCTTATCATCTTTTACAACTTCTGCTGCGAATACGTATGCTGGTCTATCAAGTCTCGACACTGAAATCTGAGGTACAAAGTTAGCAGCTTGAACTTTGATCATGGATGAAATGGTAGCAAGAGCATCTGCAATCTGATTCTCGTCCCGAGGGATATACTCAAGTTTGACTGTTGTAAAGAAAGTCAATAACCTCCTTGTATAATCCCTGTAAGGTATCAGATGATCTTGGTGGGTGTACCATTTTCCGTTGGTTTGATTGACTACCAAAGCTGAATCTCCGAATACGGTCAAAGTTTTGATCCTGAGGTCAATGGCTTCCTCAAGACCCATAATGCAAGCTTCATATTCAGCTTCGTTGTTAGTGCAGTTGAAAGTGAGTTTTGCCGAGAAAGGCATGTGAACTCCTTTAGGTGTGATAAGCACTGCACCAACACCACGGCCATTCATGTTAACAGCCCCGTCGAACATCATAGTCCATTCCTCCTCCGGGTCAGGCCCTTCAGTGTGAATAGGCTCTTCATGATCTTTTGATTTAATGAACATGATGTCTTCATCAGGGAAGTCAAACCTCATAGGCTGGTAGTCATCAATGGGTTGCTCAGCAAGATATTCAGATAGTACACTGCCCTTGATGGCTTTCTGAGATGTGTACTGTACGTCGTATTCTGTGAGAATCATCTGCCATCTTGCAACCCGTCCGGTAAGAGCTGGCTTCTCGAAAATGTACTTAACTGGATCCATTTTTGAGATTAATAAGGTAGTGTGGGTCAACATATACTGTCTCAGTCGGCGAGCAGCCCACGCTAAAGCACAGCAAGTTTTCTCGAGCAGTGAATAACGTTGTTCACAGTCGGTAAACTTTTTGCTTAGGTAGTATATTGCATACTCTTTTCGACCAGACTCGTCATGCTGGCCCAGCACACACCCCATTGACTCTTCTAATACTGTCAAGTACATAATCAGAGGTCTTCCTTCGACTGGAGGCATGAGGATTGGAGGTTCTTGCAAATACTCCTTGATCTTGTCAAAAGCCTTCTGGCAATCTTCGTTCCACCTGACCGTCTGTTCTTTTCTTAACAACTTAAACAAGGGTTCGCAGGTTGCTGTAAGGTGAGATATGAACCGCGAAATGTAGTTCAATCGACCTAAGAACCCTCGAACTTCTTTCTCAGTTTTCGGCGCAGGCATTTCTTGAATAGCCTTGACTTTATCAGGGTCAACTTCAATCCCTTTCTCGCTTACGATAAAACCCAGCAACTTACCAGATCGCACCCCGAATGTGCATTTGTTGGGGTTTAACTTTAGTTGGTACTTCCTCAGTCGCTTGAACAACTTCAGCAGATTCACCAGGTGATCTTCCTCTGTAAGGGACTTGGCGATCATATCATCCACATAACATTCTATTTCCTTGTGGATCATATCGTGGAACAATGTCACCATAGCCCGTTGATATGTGGCACCAGCATTCTTCAGTCCGAATGGCATCACTTTGTAACAGAACGTGCCCCAAGGTGTAATGAATGTTGTTTTCTCCATGTCTTCAGGTGACATCTTGATCTGGCTATATCCTGAAAATCCATCCATGAAGGAGAATACCGAGAACTGAGCCGTGTTATCAACCAATACGTCAATGTGAGGTAATGGGAAATCATCCTTCGGGCTGGCTCTGTTCAGATCCCGGTAGTCAACACACATTCTAACTTTTCCGTCCTTCTTAGGCACAGGTACTATGTTAGCAACCCACGGCGGATAGCTAGTTACAGCAAGGAACCCGGCGTCCCATTGCTTTTGTACCTCCTCCTTGATTTTCATAGCCATGTCTGGACGAGTACGGCGTAGCTTTTGTTTGACTGGTGGGCATTCTTCCCTTAGAGGCAGCTTGTGCACAACAATGTCGGTATCCAACCCTGGCATGTCTTGATACGACCAAGCAAACACATCAACATACTCTTGAAGCAGATCTATCAGTTGTCTCTTCACTGAGTCTTGCAGGCAGGCCCCGATTTTTACTTCTTTCACGTCTTCCTCTGTACCAAGATTAATCACTTCGACCTCCTCCTGGTGAGGAGTAATAACCTTTTCCTCTTGTCTCAACAACCTGGCTAGCTCTTCAGGAAGCTCATACTCTTCATCAACCCCTTCATCAGCTTGATTGATTGGATTGTCAAAGTCATACGATGTCATAGCCGTGCTGTTGTCGGTGCTGTCTGGAAGGCACTCTCTGCAAGGGTTAAGTTTGTTCATTTTAGTGATTGATTTTAATCTTGCTTTAGAAAAAAGTGAAATGAAGTTATCATTTTGAAAACACCGCCATTTATTTTTGTACAAAAAGAAAAATGGAAAAACAGTGAACAGAAAAGAAAAAGACTTGTTTGCAAAAAGATGTCTGATATTTCATTAATTTAATCTTGTTTGCACAAAAGTACAGATGGCCCTGATTACAAAATGAGTCTTGTCATCTTGGGCAAGATGCAAGACTTTGATGCATGCTATAAAAATACAGGAAATAATAATTACTCTGCATGAGTAACTCTTATAATTTCCTGGGAAGACCAGTTTGAGACACTGCTCCCCGGGATCTTTGGACGAATCCAATTCTCCAGATTGCGCTCCTCTTCCAGCTCGTCTTCCAGGCAGTTGATAGCATCGGGGGTAAGCATCCCCCCACTGACAAAACCTGGCTCCGCAGCAGCCTTTGCTTGATGTTGAGTTGGTCTGTAACCCAACCCAAATTTGTCCTTCTTCTCCTCCACAGCTAAGACCTTGCCCCAGCCTAGGGCAGTTCCTTCCTCAACAACCTTCCGGGCTTGTTGGTAAGATGACATTGGAGTACCAGATACAGCAGATGCTTCATTGACATTCAAGGCTTCAAAACCTTGGCTCATTGTTTCATGGATCTCTCCATCCATCTCAATGTATTTATAAGTAGCCAGATGGCTAACGAAAATATCCTCTTCCCCATAGATTGTGACAACTTGGCCTTCCCACTCAAATTTTAACTTTTGGTGAAGGGTAGACGTTATTGCGCCGGCGGCGTGAATCCAGGGTCTACCCAACAAACAGCTGTAGGCAGGCTGAATGTCCATCACATAAAAGATAGTTTTAAAGGTCTGTGGGCCAATTGTCACGGGCAGCTCAATCTCTCCCAGAACCGATCTCTTCGAACCATCAAAGGCTCGCACCACCAGGTTGCTGGGTCTCAATGCCAATCCATCATATTCTAACTTCACCAGAGCCTTCTTCGGTAAGACATTCAGGGAAGAACCTGTGTCCACCAGCACATGAGAAAGGACAGCTCCTTTGCATTCCAGGGTTATGTGCAAGGCTTTGTTGTGATTGCGGCCATCCGCTGTCAAGTCAGAATTGGTAAACCCTAGCCCATTGCTAGCAGTAACATTTCCAACCACGGTTTCCAATTGGTTGACAGTAATCTCCTCAGGCACGTAAGCTGCGTGCAAGACTTTAAGTAGTGCATTCCGATGGGCTTCGGAGCACATAAGCAGTGAGAGGATAGAGATTTTGGATGGCGTCTGGTGAAGTTGATCCACAATTTTGTAGTCACTCCTTTTGATGATTCTCATAAACTCATCAACTTCCTGATCGAATGGAGTTTTCAGGGCTTCTTTGGCAGCTGGATCTTCCTGCACCTGGCCTTTACCCTTTGCCTTGGCAGCAGCTTCTGCTTCGGCAGTAGGTCTTTGAACTTGTGAAGCAAAGAGACGTCCGCTTCGAGTGAAGCCTCCGCCTCCCCCCACATTATCTACTTGTGGTGCAGGTGATGATGTCTCAAGAGTGATTCTTTTCCCTTCACAGTACACGTCAGAGCCATAGTGCCAAGGGATGGCCCTATTGCTTTCATATGGTACTGGTCCAGGCACCGTGACAGTGACTGGACTGATTGCTGCTGCTGAAGGGACTGTAATTGTTTGTGGATCATAAAAGATTGTAACTGGTGCTCTGGTGGGAGCAACACCTTCTGAATGGTAGGCGGAGTTATTTTCAGGATCGTAGAATATGGTAACAGTGGAGACATCTTCATGATTGATTGCTGGTGTTGTAGGAGGTACTGTTGGAAGGACTGGTGTTGTTGTTGATGGAGATTCGAAAAGGAATGAAGCTGAAGTTGTAGTAGGAGAAGCTGTTGAAAACTGATCATTTGGAAGGACAGGTGAAGTGCTTGTTGATGTTGCTTGTGAATTGTCGGGAACAATAGTTGCTGCAGTTGTAGGAGGGTCTGAAACCGTTGTTGATGAAGTTGTCGGATTTGTCGGAAATGATGTAGTGATCTGTAGCAGGCCACTCTGAATAAGGCTGTCAATGCCATTCCTCAGGTCCTCACACCCATTCCATGAAATATTGCAATAGGGACACCCTAGCTCACACCCTGGAAATATTTGGTTCTCACGAAGTTGAGCCTTGATTTCCACCAATGGTGTCCTGATCTGATCCACACTAGTTATTAAATAAGACGGTTGGTCTTCTTCAATAGCGTTAATTCGGGGACCACCATGGTTTGGCATTGGGTTTTTATTGACATTGGGCGGCGGTGCAAAATTCAGAGCCTTGGAGTCTACCAAGTCTTGTACCTTCATATGCAGAGCCCTGCATTTTTCTGTACTGTGACCAGGTGCGTTCGAATGAAAAGCACACCTAGCATTGGAGTCATAGTTCCTTGGTAGACTGTTGGGATCCGGAGGTGCCAACGTTCTTAGCTCAACTAGGTTGAGTTTCAGAAGTTGTGGCAACAAAGTAGCATATGGCATTGGGATCGGATCGATCACTCTGTTAGCTTGAGATGGCCTCTGTTGGAATGGCCTTTGTTGATTGTTGTTGTTGTTGTTGTTGTAGTTCCTTGGAGGATACTGATTCTGATGATACTGAGGTTGTTGTTGGAAGCTTTGTTGAGGAGGTTGATAGACTGGCTGAGGATGAGCTGGAGCAGGGATAGTGACTGCTGCTATTGACCTTTGAACATATTGGGGCCTACCCCTGCTTGAATGGATGGCATTGGTCTCGCCAGTTCTTCTTGGGCCTGCAAAAGGCTTTCTTGTACTACTGGACGAGCTTGCACCGTTGTCTGAGATCTTTCCCATCTTTAACAGGCTTTCAATTCTCTCCCCAGCTATAACAACATCTGCGAAGCTAGTGGAGGAGAAAGCAGCCAACCTGTCAATATACGTTCCCTGGAGAGTGTTCATAAACATGTCTGCCATTTCTCTCTCAGACATTGGTGGTTGAACGGCAGCAGCCAATTGTCTCCATCTTTGAGCATATTCTCTGAAGCTTTCCCTAGATGACTGTGACATTCCCATTAGGAGAGTCCTGTTGGGTGCCATATCTAGATTATACTGATACTGTCTGATGAAGGCCTCTTCCAGGTCCTTCCAGCATCTTACAGTTGCCCTTGTCAGATGGGAATACCACTCCCTCGAAGCTCCAGTCAAGCTATCTTCAAAATAGAACATCCACAATTTCTCATCCATTGTATAGGCCTTCAGCCTTCCCAGAAATGATTGTAGATGAGTCCGGGGGCATGAAGTCCCATTATACTTTTCGAAACAAGGAGGCTTGAACTTATGGGGGATCCTGACCCCGTCTACCAAACCCATGTCCATGACGTCAAAGCCCAAAGAATTTTGAGACTCCAGTGATCTCAACTTCTCAGCTATTTCCTCCAATCGTCTATCATAAGTTTCCTCTCCAGCACCCATTACTGTAAATTGGTCCTCCTGAGGATCTTCTTGAAGTACTCTGGCTGCAGTGGCTGTCCCTTGAACATTTGCAGGAATGTTAATCTCAGGATGTAGATGTGGGCCAAACACAGGAGGGTTAACATGGGGTTGCACCCGTTCATTGTTACTCGTGCCTGCAGTCCCCACATGGGGCTCATCCTGATTCCTCCCCTCTACCAAAGCCCTGAGCCTCTCCTGGCTTTGAGCTAAGTTATTCATCACTTCCATGAATTGTGTTATCTGAGTTCTCATCTCCAACCTTTCGTTGGCCATCTGGTTTCTGACCTCTGTAAGGTCTTGTTGCATTTGATCCATCTGAATTCCCGGAAGGTTGTTTCTAGTTGGGTACCTGTGTGGCCTGTTGAGGGGAAATACCCGGCGGCGAGCAATAATTCCTGAATATCACAACAGAGGTTAGTAATAACAAAACAAAACCCTACAAAACAAATAAAAGGTTAGCATGCAATGCAGTTATGCTTATCTGCTCTCAAGGTATCCGGTTTGGTCTTCAGTTTTGACCCTTCCAGACCCTTGAAGATGTTGCTGTTGAACCCAGATGGAAATTAACATAAATACATTACAGAAGGTGAAATAATACATCTTGTTCAAATTACAACACAAGCCCTTAAAGGGGTCAAAATACATCACAAAAAAAACAAAAGTACATGGAATAGGAACAACAACAAGCAAATGATCAAACTCTAAGGCCAAACTCATCCTCACGAACTTCCTTAAGAAGTGCTTCGGTCACAGGATCAGCCGGATGCTCCGTAAGATTTCTGATGAGAAGGTTTCTTGTTGCAACAGCTGCAATCAACTTCTTGTTCTGACTTTGGTCCTTAGACCTCTTCACTCCTGCTTTGATTTTCAGCTCTGATATTTCCTCCTGGGCTGCTGCCAAGGCTTTTTCCATCTGCTCCATCTTGTCCTGAACTCTCTTGTCTTCTAGAGTACGGGCCTCAGTGATCCGGACCCACCTGGCCTGACTCTCCTTCAGGTACAAGTCTGTTCTTGCTCTCTGGAACTGGGCTTCTTTACAAGCATTCTTCAGAATCTGTTCACCAGCTTTAGACTTGTTGATATAATTTCCAGACTTCTCAATTTTGGTCAAGTGTTCCAACCTCAACTTCTCCAATCTCTCAATCTCCCTCACACCTTCACTCCTCTCCCTGAGGGTCTTCTGCAAGGCTTGGGTTAGCTTCCCATTCCTTTCCTTCAAGCCCTCAAACTCTTCCAAACTGATAGTGACAGGGGGTGGTGCTGAAGATGACTCAGGCATGTCTTCTATGGTGAAGGGCATTCCAGAGAATTGGGCCCTAGCATGGGACCACTCATAATATTGTGCTGACGCCACATTATTGCACTTCCCCAGAATGGTGATTCCCTTGGTTTGAACATGATCCCAGGCCCAGGCAGCCTGTCTAACAGTTGCCAGACTAATCTTGTTCTCACAGTAGAGGGTCTCAACCAAGTCTTGTTCCCTAGGAATATGAACCAGTGCATAGCCTAATTGCCTCCTGAACAGCAGAGGGTTATAATTGATACTTCCCTTAACCCCTATTAAAGGCACATTGGGAAAGTGCCCACAACTTGTAATGATATCCCTGCCCTTGGTGCTTTGAGTACACCATCTGATGTCTGCTGAAGTGAGAGTAGTGAGCCTCTTAGCCCAGTTGCTTTGCTGATGAGGATTTAGGAATGCATCTGTCCTGGGTAGATGCTTAAGAAGCCAAGCATGGAATAATGGAGCACAAATCCTCACTAATCTTCCCCTCTGTTTCTCATTCTTCTGATGTACTGAGTAATAGAGATCTCCCAGCAAAGTTGGCACTGGGTTCTTCAGGATGAACAAATGGACTGCATTCTTGCTAATGAATCGAGGCTCATCTGCAAACAACACAATTCCATATACACTTAAGGCCAACAGAGCACAAACAGCTTTCCACTCCCCCAAGGAGGCCTTCAGACTAGCTTGAGAAATCAGGAAGTCCAGATGAAATCCAGGGATTCCAGCTTTAGAGGTCATGTGTTGCTCAATCAAAACAGGTTCCAGGTGCAAAGCTTTTGCTACCTCTCCATTGCTGGGAAAGACCATTTCAGGGTTAAAAGGGATTTCTCTCTTGATAGGCATTCCAACTAATGAGGAGTACTCTTCTAAAAGAGGCCCCAACTGAAAGTCTTGAAGGGTGAAACATCTCAATGGGGGGTCATAAAACTGAATGCAGGTGTGGATCAAACTCCTCTGGGATGGGTCCAGATCCATGACCAAGTCAAGTATATCTCCATAATGCTCCCTGAACCAAGGTATGTGATCTGGAGTGATCAGGGTTTGGATCCTCCTGATATCTGATAAGTCTGGTTGGAAGAAATGATAAGTGATGTTGCTTTTCTTTGGAGCCATGATGCTGAAAACTGAGTAGAATAAGTGCTGATGAAGATACTGAGGAGTGGGCCACTGGCTGGCTAGTGCAAGTATTTGAAGTATATGGCTGACAAGCTGAAGCAAGTGCTGGTGGAGACAGGTCAAAACTGCAGATGGGGTCAAAACCAAAACCAAAGGTGAAGGTGGATACCCTGAAACACAAATAAGCAAATGTTAATATGATGCAATGGGTATGTATGCAAATGAAATGCAAGGGTTTGTGACTGAGCTGGATCTGATCAAAATGTCCTGATATAGGTCCAAGTGTGTTCAAGAATTCCAGTTGGAGGTCTAAAAATCCAGTAACCAGGGTGGGGGACTCAAATAAAGAGCCACAAGTCCAGGGTTTTAGAATCACAAGAACTATCCAACATGGAGCATTCTTAACAAAGTCAAAGTAACAGGGTATTCTGAGGTCAAGGTACCTGCAAACCTGTAAACAGCCCAACCCCCTCACAGGTGATGATCTAGAACAAGGATCCTCAGACTTGGATCAGTTATGAGAAGTGTAAACACTTCTAACCCGGAGGTACAGTGTTTACAATAACCATAAAAGTTCCTCCTCTAATTCACCTCAGTTTCTGAAGGTCAATACTAAAAGGTCATCCAGACTTAGCAGGCTTCCCAGATAGCCCTAGCATTGCAGGAAATCTGCAACACAGAGTTCTCAAGAAGAAACCCATATCTGAACCGTGATTCATATTCCCGCACCAGACCGAAATGGAATGGGAAAGAATATGATTCACTCTAGCCTAGGTGTCACTCAGGTCCCAGGTATAGGACCTTAACTCTCAGTAGAACACCCACCCACCAAGGCAAATAACCAGATCCAGCCAGCAGCAATGACAGTATGATATAAAAACAGTAAAGAAAGCAATAAATAAAGCTGTACAGAAAGCAATAAATAAAGCAAATATACACATACAGGCAGCACATAACACCCCCAATAAACACAAATCAAACAAGCGCTAGGAGGAACCCACAAAAAGAACCAGAAGCCCTGGTTGCAGTATAAGGGTCCCCAGCAGAGTCGCCAAGCTGTCGCTCCCGACAAATGAAACAGGGTCATATGAAGGTACAGACGCGAACGGTCGGCGAAAGGGACAATGAGGACACACAGCCGTGAACTCACTGGAGAATGAATAGAGTCGCCAGCTAGGCATTTTTATCCCGGAGGAAAGGTAATGCTGCATAGACCTGGAAAGAAATGGATAAGACGGTTGCGAACCAGAGAGACTGAGAAAGGGGGTTGGTTACAACCTGGGAAGGTATTAGCACCCAGATTGTCCGCCGTACTCGACGGGATCCACGCTTAAAAGATTTGTGTTATGAAGGGGTAGTGTCAGTGCAATTTGTGTGTAAAAGAGCTGGAAAAGGATGTACAGGTGTCAGTGTAAAAGGAATGTGAAGTGTAATATATACAGTGTCAGTGTAAGGACAGGAGTGACATGCTCATGACTATGAGGCTAAAGAATGAAGCTGGAAAGAGGGGGAATATACAGAGACTTTTGTTCGATAACCGTTAAGTTATGCCTACGTATCCTCTCGTGCAATGAGGAAGTCAGAACACCGTAGTTCGACCCAAAGAGACTGATAGATGAGTTGACTTGTGAACTGCTTACTTGCCTATGCTCAAGTGTATGACCTGTCTGGCTCAGGTGCTAACTGTCTTGCATTAGACGGAAGAAGCAAGTTCTCGATTGTGAGTGAAGGTGATGAGAAAAGAATCCCGGAGGAGACGATTATTGTTTGTTTTGGTGTTTTCAGTCTTTTATTGCTTTTGAGAATTTGTCATAAGTTAATGAGCTTAAGCCTGAACCAATGGGTTAGTAAACTCATCACATCTTCCCTCTGATTAGGGGTAATGAGAGTACCTTAAGTGTGAAGTCAGATTCTCACACTTAATCACCTTTGGTGTAGGATTAAGATCATTAACCTACTTGTGATTATTTAGATGTTTTTGGTGTTTTTGTTTAGTGTTGAGTAATGAGATTAAGCCATAACCAGGGATTAAACAGACTCATTACACCATCCTAAAAGAAGGATAATAGATGAGAATGTTTAAGCTGAGGAAAGCTCCTCAACTTAATCCATGATTAGGGATTAAACCCATGACAAAACAAGCCTTTGATTAAGTGGATTTTATTTAATGGTATGATGATGAAGTGTTTTTTATGATTTGTAAGACAACTTGAGGGGGACTTGTCCATTAACACTAGGGTTAGTCCTTCTTAACCATTTAAGGAAGAAATAGAACCTGATGCAAGGCCCAAGTTACAAGTGTGATGTCTTGATGATTATTATGTGGATTGATTAAGAGATTTAAACACCTTAAGGGTTTAATACTTAGGATTAAAGTTATACACTCCATCCTAAGAGAAGGATGCAGGCATAAGCTTAATCACAAAGTCTTAAAGCCTTTAGGGTTTAGTCCCTGATTATGAGGTGAGAAGAGAGGACTCAAAGAGAGACACAAAGGTAAAACTAAAAGGGGAGACTAATCAAAACCCTAATTCATTATCATGCTTGGTTGTCCCTAAAGTTTGTGAGGTTTACAAGAACAATCTTCAGAGGAGCCACCAGGAAGCAGATGAACAAGATCAAGAGAAGCAAAGTGACTTGCTTCATTCAAGAAGTCAAGTCACTTGAAGAAAGAAAATGGGAAGAACAAGAATGAACAAGCTCAAACTCAAACACATATAAGAATGCAGCAATGGATGCAAGAGAGATGAGAAGAGAAGTTATGAGAAGTGAAGGCAAATTCACTTCTCAAGTTACTTACCACCTGAAATGTTAGAAAGAAATGCAATGCAATGTAAGATGAGATGAAATGGTATAATGCAAAGCAAAACCAGAAGCATGTTGATGATGATTATGATGTTATGAGGTGCTGCAAACATGAGGCAAGGTATGGAGATGTTCATACAAAGATCATGGATGCAAATGATGCAAGTTAAGGAGCATGGATGAACATGAAAAGTTATGAAGCATACAAGGCAAATGACATGGCAAATATGTGATGCAAAGATCAAACATGTTTCCTATATGTCTTAAGATGCCAAATGAATCATAAGCATGCACAAAATGCAAAGACAAGTCATGTTATGCAAGAGAATGCAAGAAGTATGCAAAAGAAAGCCCAAATTAGGGTTTATGAACCAAACATCAAACAAAAGCCAAAAACAGAAGCAAACCCTAAGATAAAAAATGGAAAATGCTACCCAAAGAAACCCCAAACCTATAATGAACCACTGCCCAAAGGGGAACTCTCAACTCTTAGCCAAACTCAAGATATGAATTTTCTAAGTTATTAGGGTTTTTTAGGGTTCTTAACAAAAGAAATGCCAAACAATTTGAAAATGCAAGAACAATTCATGGCCATTTTATCCTTGAAAATACATGCTAAACATAAAACAATGCAAGAAGAATCAATGTCTCAACCTTCTCCAATAGGCAGAAATGAATTTTTGAACTTAAGATCAAATTAATGCACAAAATATGACTTAATTCAATGAAAAATTCTTAAAATGAATCAAGATCAAAAAAGAAATTTGGTTTGAAGGTTGGACAATGTTTCTAAATGTCTTAGAACATTTCATGAATTTTTTTGTAATTTTTAAATACCTAAAAGTATTTTTAATTAATTAATTTCCATTAATCAATTAAAAATAATCTTTTAAATATTTAAAAATACCTTTTTAGTGATAAAAAATAAAATAAAAATATTTTTGGGTCTTAAAAATTAATAAAACTTTTAGGAAAAAAGTTTCATAATTTTTAAGAATTTTTTACTATTTTTAAATAATTATGCAAGTTAATTGAAATAAAAATGAATTAAAAATCAAATAAAATAAAAGGTAAACCAAATGGAAGGCTGAGATGAGCCCAGGGTTTAAAATGGTTGACTGCGCGCGTCAATGAAGGGTGGGGATGCAATCTGGCCAAATTATCCTAATTAATAATTAATTAAACTAATGAGAGAGATTAGGGCTAATTGGGAAGATCCTAGCCATTCATACGCGCGGGAGGTCAAGGGAGTCAACGGATCCTACGGCCCAAATTCAAATGGCACTAATTACAGGGATTATGCCCTAAACATTTTCAGGTGGCCGGAGAAGACCTCCGGTCGTCTTCTCCGGTGGGAAGTCCACCTGAAAATCACCAAACTTTCTCAAAACGCATCAAAAATTACAACCAAGCACATAGAAATGAACCCCATGATCTCCTGAATCAAAACCCTAAGTCCAAACAAATTTATTCTTCCCCACATTCATGAATCGAACAAAACAAATTTTAGGGCAAACCAGTTTCAGAGTTCAATTAAATGCTTATTTCATCACCATTTCAAAAACCAAAGGCATATTCATGATCAGGATAACGCAAAGAACAAGTTTGGAACAAAAGAAATGATTTCTGGAAAAATTATTTTCGAGCTACCTGAGATTTGGAGCTTTCAACTTGAGGACTTTCTGGCCACTTCTCCTTGTGCAATCCACTCCACTTGATCCCCAGAAGATGTTTGGATGCTCAAACAGAGTTTATGTTGGCTGGATAGTGAGTTTCGAGAGCTCCTGCTTCAAGCTCAGTCAGAAATGGCTATGGTGTTTCAGGCTCTTTCAGGTCATTGTGAATGATTGTTTGAGGTCCAAATGATATGTGGAGAAGGTCTGCAAGGTTTGTTTGGCTGTTTGTGAGCTAGGGTGAGAGTTTCGAATGAAACTGCAAAATGAAGGTGAAGAATGGCAGTGGGATGTTCTGGCTGTTTCAGGCTTGTGCTTTGGGTGGTTTGAGGTCTATGGAGCAAGGTGAGATGATTGGTGAAGTTGGCTTGAGTGCTTAGTGGCTGTGGAGAGGAATTCGAAGCAAGTTGCAAGATGGTGAGTTTTTGTGTATGTGATGAATGAGGATGTTTCAGCCTTGCCTTGTGTTATGTCTTGCTTGCAAATTGTCCACATAACTCTCTCTCATTGGTCAGTTGACAAGACATGTGCTTTATTGATTGGTAAGTCACCTTTTGCAAAAAGTCCAATTCTTGTAAGAGAAGGCATGGGCTAAGCTCTAGCTAAGTACAATGGGCATGGGCTGCGCAGCATGAGGTGTATGTGAGGCTAGCTTGGTTCAGCAGCCAATGCATCAAGTTGGTGAGATGTGATAATGAGTTTTGCAACTTGGTGTTTTATGGTTCACATGAAAGAAATCCTTGTTACACAAACCAAACCATGTGGAAACTTGGCCCCATTCTGATTTTTAGGGCTCATAGAATGTTTGTGTAATGGTTTGAAATGAATTGGAAGTTACAAAATGCATTGGTTCATGATCTTGCAAAATTTCCATTTGAAGCATGCCTTGAAAATTAATGATTTTAGCCAACTTTGCATTGCCATAACTTTTGATCCAAGAAGAATTTGATCATGTTCTTGTACTTTTTGAAAAGGGAAAGATGAGATCTACAACTTTCATGACCAAAGTTTTTTCATTTGAAGCCTTTTTGGATCAAGAATCAAGGCTTGAAAAATGACCTAAAATGATGCATTCTTGAAAAGTCAACTATGCCCAAAAAGTCAACATTTGCAAAAACCCTAAATTCTTGATTTTTATGAACTTCAACCTTCTTCCCTGATCAAATAAAGATCATATACACTCAAAATGATGAAGATCGCCCATTGGTTGGGTCATTGGGGGCCTCAGATGCCCTGATTTTACACTGACTTGTCTGAAAAGTCAACCCTTGATCAGATGACTTCCCCATGGAATTTCTTCATGAAAATTGATGTGCATACTCCCTATACCATATAGAGACCAATGGAGACAAGAATGGCCAAAAAATTTGGAGTTATGGCCTCTGAAACCAAAACCCTAATTTTCAGTCAACTGTGCAGTCTAGCCTGGCTCTGCATCCACTCAAACCCTAGTTCTTGTGATTCCTCTGCATTTTTGACTTTGAGGAGATGGAATATGATGTAAGAACACACATGGACCCCTTTGAGTTGATTGGTGGCCTTTGGAATGGCTCAGGATGCCTTGGGATTGCTCAGATCACAAACCCTAGGTGCAGATGCCTTAGAAACTATGCAGTGAATAAAAATGAGATATGAGGTGATATGATTGTGTTTATGCATATGAAATGATCACAAGCCATGGTGAAATGAGTGAGGGAAAATTTGGGGTGTTTACAGTGGGTTGAAGCAGCCTCATATGCAAATGTCACACGGCAAGTGGTAGCCAGATTCCTGAAGAGAGATATCATCTGTCGGTATGGAGTGCCCGAGCGAATTATTACTGATAATGGTTCCAACTTGAACAACAAAATGATGGCTGAGCTATGCCGGGACTTCAAGATCCAACACCACAATTCTTCTCCTTACAGGCCAAAGATGAACGGCGCTGTTGAGGCAGCTAATAAGAATATCAAGAAGATTGTGCAGAAGATGGTAGTCACCTACAAAGACTGGCATGAGATGCTGCCATTTGCCTTGCATGGGTACCGCACGTCAATCAGAACATCCACTGGGGCAACACCGTATCAGCTTGTGTATGGTATGGAAGCAGTCCTACCTGTTGAAGTTGAATTACCCTCTCTACGGGTATTGATGGATGTTAAGCTGAACGAAGCAGAATGGGTTCGGTCCCGATACGAACAACTAAGTCTGATCGAAGAGAAGAGATTGGCTGCAATCTGTCATGGGCAGTTGTATCAGAAAAGAATGAAGAAAGCCTTCGATCAGAAAGTTAGGCACCGAGAGTACCAAGTAGGAGATCTTGTGCTGAAAAGAATCCTCCCTCCTCATACAGACCACAGGGGCAAATGGACTCCGAACTATGAAGGACCATTCATGGTAAAGAAAGTTTTCTCTGGTGGAGCACTGATGCTCAGCACCATGGATGGTAAAGACTTCCCGTCCCCTGTGAATTCAGATGCGGTTAAAAAATACTTCGCATAAAAATGACCCGCTGGACATAAAAACAGAATCTAAGTCCAGGCAAAAATAGGGCATCCCGGCGAGTCAAAACAGAATAAAAGACTCGGGCAAAAATAAGGGAAATAAATAAAAAGATGTGTACACCCGCTGAGTTGAAAAGCCGCATTGGACAACTCAGGCAAAAATGGGTATCCCGATGGATTGAAAACCCGAAAGGGCGATCCATGCAAAATAAGGGAATAAGCGAACAACTGCACTCTGAATTCATCTGTATCGCCTGCAACTTGGTAAGCTTCAAAAAGATCAAGCTTCTGTCAGAATCAGCTTTCTTCAGAAAGCAGAACGAGAAGAACGTCAAAAGTCATACGAGTCGTAGCAAGAGGAAGCTCCTTAAAGCGTCGTCAACATTGCCAGCATTTTGTTTCTCAACTTGTAACAATCTCCTCATTTCAGGAGATATGTTTCTCTGACTGTATCTTGCCAATTCAGGGCACTTGAATTAATAAAATCAGATTTTTCAGTCATGTTTTGTTTTGTACATTTTTATTTGCAAAGAATGTCTGATGTCTTAAGAAAAACTGAGTGCACGAATACAGATGTTTATCTCTAAAAAATAAAGCACGTGCTTGCAGGGAATATACTTACTCTCAGAAGTGTCTAACTCCTATGACGGAATCCAGTAAGGGATACCTCGGGATTACTTGTGCGTCTCTTGTCTTTGCATGATTGCAGGTATTCAAAGCGCAACATGGGGCACGTAAGCTTCATCCTAGCAAGCTGGAAAATCAACACTCATTCTTAGCACTCAAAGTGCTTTCTCCCCAGCTGAGTTACCACTTGTCACTTCTCCCAGCCGAGGTGCCAATCATTCTTCCTCAGCCAAGTACCAAAAGCCAGGGAACCATTTCCCCACAAAGTTTCAGCCTCTATCAGAGGAGCAACGCATGAAGGATCACAACAGAGTGACAGAGCTCCTACAAACCCCAGCTGGGTCCCTTATTACCAGAATGGGTCTATCAGTGACCTATTCCTCCAAGCAGATACATCTCAATGATCTCATCCCCAACTGGGATGTTTCACTTCAACAGATCGACCAGAGATCTTCACCACAATGGGATCCGAATCCCGGATTGGTATCTTTTGCATAATCATAGCATTCGCATCATATTCACCCCACAAAGCGTAGCATTCCGTTTAATACGGGGCATTACGGCAAAAATCAAACATGTGGCATAATCATAAGTCATGGTCTGAATCAAACACTTGTGAATAATAACAATCCATCAGCAATATATGGAATACCCCCCAGATTCCCCAGCAAAAGCAGTTGCCTCGCATTCACCAATACAAATACACACTCCTTTTGGCACCCGTCCGTGTCATCATTCCCCAGTAAATTCGCCCGAATACCATTTACAAACAGACCATCCGTATTACAGATATTTCTTGACACCCGTCCGTGTCATACCCCCAGCAGAAAGCCAAAGACATCCTCTTTGCACTCACATATACTTATATATATACATTTCTTTGACATCCGTCCATATCATTTTCCCAGCCCAGTAACATAAACACTTTGTATACCAGATATTTTGTTTATACTATACTCTTCTCTTTTCAACACTCGTCCGTGTCGTTTCCCCAGCAGATTGAACACTCATCTATACATCACTCATACTTTCTACTCATACTCATACAGATACTCGTCCGTATCTTGTATACACCATTTATATCCCCACAGATACAACACTCGTCCGCGTTCTTTGTTAACCAGTTGATACTCGTTCGTATCATCATCTCAGAGCATGTGTCAAGCGTTTGTTTCTACCTGATACTCGTCCGTATCATAGTCTTAAGGATGCTCGTCCGCATCTTTAATCCATACACTGTGTCAAACACTTTTGTCTTCTTGAATATAAACACTTGTCTGTGTCTACTATTCCCCAGGAGAGTCCCCTCAGATTCAACACTCGCCCGTGTTCCTTGTTAACCAGTTGATACTCGTTCGTATCATCATCTCAGAACATGTGTCAAGCGTTTGTTTCTACCTGATACTCGTCTGTATCACAGTCTTAGGGATGCTCGTCCGCATCTTTAATCTATACACAAACATCTAAACACTTATACCTTTTGTTTCTTGGATATAAACACTCGTCCGTGTTTACTATTCCCCAGTAATCGCCAGCAAAGCAAAATTTCTTTTATCTGACATTCGTCCTATGTCATGATAAGCCTTGAGAGCAGTCGTCCCCTGCTAGGTGATCGTCCTTCACCTCTTGATGGTCGTCCTTCATCATGCTCATCCGATGGCCGTCCCCATCGTCGACCTTTTCTATCCGACATTCGTCCCATGTCGTGATATTTAGCAGCCATCCCCTGCTAGGTGATCGTCCTTCACCTTTTGATGATCGTCCTTCATCATTTTATCCAATGGCCGTCCCCATTATTGATTTTGGGTTATCTGACATTCGTCCTATGTCATGATAAACCTTGAGAGCAGCCGTCCCCTGCTAGGTGGTCGTCCTCCACCTCTTGATGGTCGTCCTCCATCATGCTCATCCGATGGCCGTCCCCATCGTTGACCTTTTATCCGGCATTCGTCCTATGTCGCGATATTTTCGGCAGCCGTACCCTGCCAGGTGGTCGTCCTCCACCTTAGATGACCGTCCCTCATCTTATCCCTTACAGAGCAGCCGTCCCCTGCTAGGTGATCGTCCTTCACCTTTGATGACCGTACCTCATCATCTGTTTATTTCATTTATTCTTTAACCCGATGGCCGTCCCCGTCGTGGTCCCTTTTCTTTTTAGCCCGATGGTCGTCCCCATCGTTGTTTACTTTATTTTATGAACTTGATGGCCGTCCCCGTCATGTTTCATCAATCTCCAGAGAAACTTACAACTTTATCTTGATGGCCGTCCCCATCATAATTCTTTTTTTATCCCCAGCATGTCGGCCGTCCCCGTCATTGCTTTATTTTTCCGCACTTTACCAGCATGTCGGCCGTCCCCGTCATTGCTCTTTACCCAGCAGTCGTCCTCTGCTCGACGGTCGTCCTCCGTCGCCTATACTTTACTTTATTTTCCTTTACAACCTATATCCCTTTTCTTCTTCATTCTGTGAGTGCAAATTTTGGACTGTCTTTGGTATTCAACCACAAGTTATCTTGTTTGCCTGTTAAGCCGTTGCTTACATCCTGCACAGCTAACTCATGTTTGAATAGGGGCAGCTGTAAACACCCCAAATTTGCCCTCACCCATTCACACCATGGCTTGTGATCATTTCATATGCATAAACACAAACATACCATCTCAATATACATTTTTGATCCACTGCATAGATTCTAAGTCATCTGCATCTAGGGTTTGTGATCTGAGCAATCCAAGAGCTTCTTGAGCCACTCCAAAGGCCACCAATCACTTCAAAGGGGTCCATGTGTGTTCAAGTATCATATTATATCCTCTTAAAGTCAAGAATGTCAAAAAATCACAAGAACTGAAAATGGCATGGAGGCAGAGCCAGGCTTGACTGCACAGATGACCTAAAATTAGGGTTTTGGTTTCAGAGGCCATAACTCCAATTTTTTGGTCATTCTTGTTTCTATTGGTATCTATATGGTAAAGGGAGTATGCATATCAATTTTCATGAAGAAATTCCATGGGGAGGTCATCTGATCAAGAGTTGACTTTTCAAGCAAGTCAGTGCAAAATCAGGGCATCTGAGGCCCCCAATGACCCAACCAAAGGGTGTTCTTCATCATTTTGATTGTATATGATCTTTATTTGATCATATAAGAGGTTGGAAGTTCACAAAATTGGATAATTTCAAGTCTTTTGTAAAGTTGACTTTTTGGGCAAGTTTGACTTTTAATGAAAATGTCATTTTATGCAACTTTTTCAACCCTTACTTTTTGATTCAAAAAAGCCTCAAATGGAAAAACTTTGGTCATGAAAGTTTTAGAATAGATCTTTCCCTTTTCAAAAAGTACAAGAACATGACCTAATTCATTTTGGATCAAAAGTTATGGCTTGTCAAAGTTGGCAAAAATCACTAAATTTCAAGTCATGCACCAAAGAGGCAAAGTTGCAAATTCATTTCTCAAGGCCAATTAAGTCATCAAATGGGCTTCTAATCCACACAACATGATCACACAACATCTAAAGTTCAGAATGCACCCAAGGAATCACATGTTTCATGGCCCATGGATCAAGTTTCTTTCATAAGAACCAAAGTGAACCAAGTTGCAAAAGTCATCATAGCTCCTCACCCACTTGCTGGCTAGTTTGCTGAACCACCCTAGCCCTTTTCCCTCATCATGCTGCGCAGCACACCCTCCTTGTACTAGGCTAGCAAGTTGCCCATGCCCTTCTTACACAAAAGTTGACATTTTGCAAAAGCACCCATACCAATCAATAAAGCACATGTCATGTCATCTGACCAATGGGATTTGTTTATGTGGATCAAATGCAAGCTAAACACAACAAGAGGCAAGCCTGAAACACACCACAAGCCAGCTTTCTCATTTTCACTCCCTTGAGCAAAAGCTTTCGAAACTCATCATACAAGCCACAAACACTCAAACAAACTTCACAAACCTTCTCACCATGCTTCACTGAACACAAAGCACCCTTCAAAACAGCCTGAAAGCCATAGAATCACAAACACGATCCTCACCTGACCTTGAACAGAACTTATTCAAACTTCCAAACCAGCCATCACAAACTCTTTCTAAGCATCAAGACTTCATCAGGGGCCTACAAGGAGTGAATTGCACAAAGAGAAGAGGTCAGAAAGTTGCAAACTGAAAAGCTTCAAACTAGGTAGCTTCATGAACTTTTTTTCCAGAACGTGCATTTTAAGTTCCTAATCGAATCTACATGCTTCCCTGATCATGAATATGTGATTGTTTTTGAAAATGAGTGAAAAATGAGGATGTACGCAGTGTCTGAAATTTTTGCCCTAAAAATTGTTTGATTCGATTATCTCTGTTTATGAATGATAAATGATGTTTGAGTGAGGGGTTTGATTCGTTTTTGAATGGGGATGATTTCTGGATAGTTGGTTTTCATTTTCGTTGCGTGTAGAGTGATTTAGCATTTGGACTCGCCGGAGAAGATGACCGGAACCACTGTTCCGGTCATCTGAAAGTCATTAGGGCTGAGATTAGGGTTTAATCATTAATTAGTGGAATTTGAATTTGAGCCGTAGGATGTGGCGCCAAGTCTCTTCCCGCGCGCGTATGTTTGAATCTGGATCATTGGATGTGCATACTTTTCTATTTTCAGTTTTATTTCATTTTCCATTTAATTACTTTGTTTTACACATTTTATTTAAAATAGCAAAAACCATTTAAAAATTATGAAATTCTTTGTCAAAGATTTCACCAATTTTTAAAACACAAAAATATTTTTAATTTTATTTTTCGCATTTAAAAAGTATTTTTAAATATTTAAAAGTTTATTTTTAATTAATTAATGAGAATTAATTAATTAAAAATGCTTTTAGGTATTTAAAAATCACCAAAAAATTCATGAAACATTTAAAACCATTTAGAAACATTGTCCAACCCTCAAATCAAATTTCTTTTTTGATCTTGATGCATTTTGAGAATTTTCCATGGAATTAATTCATTTTCAAAGCATTATTTTGATCCAAACTTCCAAAAATCATTTCTGCCTAACCATTGAGAGTTGGACTTTGATTCTTTTTGCATTGAGTTGAGCATATCATGTAGTTTGTGAGATTAAATTGGCATGATTTGATCTTTCATTTTCCATTTGTTTGACATTTTTCTTGTTAAGGAACCCTAAAACCCTAGAAATCTTAGGAAATTCATAACTTGAATTAGGTTAAGAGTTGGAACTTCTCCTTTGGGCAGTGAGTTAGCATAGGATTAGGGATCCTTTGAATGCATTTTCAATTTTTTATCTTGATGTTTGCTTCTGATTTTGGGTTTTGTTTGATGCTTTGATCATAAACCCTAATTTGAACTTCCATATGCATCCATCTTGCATTTGCATTCATACTTTGACTTGCCATGACATTCCATGTATCCATTTGATTCATTTAACATCTTAAGACATATTGAAAGCATGTTTGATCATTACATCTTGCATTTGCCATGTTGTATGCCATTTGCATTTCATAACTTTTCATGTATGTTCATGGTTCTTAACTTGTTTCATTTGCATCCATAAGCTTGTATGATCATCACCATGCCTTGTTTCATGTTTGCATCATCCCATAGCATCATTATCATCATGAATGTGCTTCTGGTTTTGGTTTTCATCATGCCATTTCATCTCATTTTGCATTGCATTGCATTTCTTTCACTAATTTTTCAGGTGGTAAGTAACCTTGAGAAGTGAATTTGCCTTCAATTCTCATAACTTTTCTTCATCTCTTTTATGCATCCTTGCTGCATTTTTGTATGTGTTTGAGATTGAGCTTGCTCATTCTTCTTCATCCTACTTTCTTTCCTCAAGTGACTTGTCTTCTTGAATGAAGCAAGTTACTTTGCTTCTCTTGATCCTTTCATCTGCTTCCTGGTGGTTCCATTGAAGATCTTTCTTGTGAACCTCACAAACCTTAGGAACAACCAAGCATGATCACAATTAGGGTTTTGATTAGTCCCCCCATTAGTTTTACCTTTGTGTCTCTTTGAGTCTTCTCTTCTCACCTCATAATCAGGGACTAAACCCTAAAGGCTTTAAGGCTTTGTGATTAAGCTTATACCTGCATCCTTCTATTAGGATGGAGTGTATAACTTTAATCCTAAGTGTTAAACCCTTAATGTGTTTAAATCTCTTAATCAATTCACATAATAACCATCAATACATCAAGCTTGTAACTTGGGCCTTGCATTAGGGTTCTAATTCTTCCTTAATTGGTTAAGAAGGACTAACCCTAGTGTTAATGGACAAGTCCTCCTCAAGTTGTCTTACAAATCATAAAACTCACTTCATCATCTCATCATTAAATAAAAATCCACTTAATCAAAGGCATGTTTTGTCATGAGTTTAATCCCTAATCATGGATTAAGTTGAGGAGCTTTCCTCAGCTTAAACATTCTCATCTATTATCCTTCTATTAGGATGGTGTAATGAGTCTGTTTAATCCTTGATTATGGCTTAATCTCATTACTTAACACTAAACAAAAACAACAAAAAAACATTTAACTAATCACAAGTAGGTTAATGACCTTAATCCTGCATCAAAGGTGATTAAGTGTGAGAATCTGACTTCACACTTAAGGTATTCTCATTACCCCTAATCAGAGGGAAGATGTGATGAGTTTACTAACCCATTGGTTTAGGCTTAAGCTCATTTTCTTATGACAAACTCTCAAAAGCAATAAAAGACTGAAAACTCAAAAACAAACAATAATCGTCTCCTTCGGGATTCTTTTCTCATCTCATTCACTCATAAACGAGAACTTGCTTCTTCCGTCTAATGCAAGACAGTTTGCACCTGAGCCAGACAGGTCATACACTTGAGCATTGACAAGCAAGCAGTTCACAAGTCAATTCATCTTTCAGTCTCTTTGTGTCGAACTACGGTGTTCTGACTTCCTCATTGCACGAGAGGATACGTAGGCATAACTTAACAGTTATCGAACAAAAGTCTCTGTATATTCCCCCTCTTTCCAGCATTATTTTCTCAGCCTCATGATCTTGAGCATCTTATTCCTATTCTTACACTGACACTGTACATTTACACACCTCACATTCTTTTTACACTGACACTAGCATTCTTTTCCAGCTTTGATACACAGATTGCACTGACACTACCCCTTTGAAACACAAATCTTTTAAGCGTGGATCCCGTCGAGTACGGCGGACAATCTGGGTGCTAATACCTTCCCAGGTTGTAACCAACCCCCTTTCTCAGTTTCTCTGGTTCGCAACCGTCTTATCCATATCTTTCTAGGCCTATGCAGCATTGCCTTTCCTCCGGGATAAAAATGCCTAGCTGGCGACTCTATTCATTCCCTGTGAGTTCACTCCTGTGTGTTCTCACATCCCCCTTTCGCCGACCGTTCGCGTCTGTACCCCATTTGACCCGGCTTCATTTGGTGGGAGCGACAGTTTTCTTCTTCAAGTTGCTTATTCATGGACAACAACCCTTTAGCACTTGAATTGTTGAAGTCTTCTTCATCAAAATCTTCTGAAAGCTTTGTTGATCTTTGAAGAGCACAAAGAATGACTTCTTCATCTTGATTCACCTTAAGAACATTTTTGACAATAACCCTTGTTCTTCTTCAATCCAATGATCACTTCGTTTCACAACATTCATGTTATGGATTTGTAATTGGAGCTTTCATGATCATCTTCTTGTCTTTTGCAGCTTTGATAGCTTCTTGCAGCATATGAAGTTAAACATATAGTGAATCAGAGATCTCTTCATCAGCAGATTGTTGTCAAAGAGTTATCATCTTGTGAGTTGCATATTCAATCAAACTCTTTAGGGTTTGTTCCTATGTTATCTTTTTTAATCATCAACCTTATGTGATTGTATGATAGAATTAACAACATGATTCAAAGACCATCTTGATAACTTGGTTGTATGTGTGTTTGAACCTTTCTGGTTATATCAATTAACATCAGCACATAAACCAATGGTTGTATACCAGCAATAACTTAGTCATATCTTCAACTACTATTGGTTGTGGCATTCAATAACAACATCATATAAGCATGTTATCCTTTCCTTATATATCCAAGCCAAATAGAGTTGTTACAGCGCAGCTGGCTAATAAGGAATGTCGTTACACAAGGATAAAAATAGTACTGTCGCGTATTGTCCTTTTCCACAATTTAAGGTTAGTGGAGATGTAGTGGGATAAAGCATTTTTGTACTGTGTACTATCCTTGCTAAAGGTCACATCATCATTTGAAATCCAGAGGCTTTTGATAGTAGATGATTGAAGCATGAATAGAGATATGAGTTGGGTTTTCAGAATCCAAGTCTTCGGTCTTCAGAACTTTTTCACATAGAACCACGTCTTTAGAACTTCAACACTTGTCTTTGAAACTGTCGCTCCCACCAAATGACACCTGGTCAGAAGGGGTACAGACGTGAATGGTCGGCGAAAGAGGAAGGAATGAATAGAGTCGCCAGCTAGGCATTTTTATCCCGAAGGAAAGGTAATGCTGCATAGACCTAGAAAAAAGATATGGATAAGACGGTCGCGAACCAGAGAGACTGAGAAAGGGGGTTGGTTACAACCTGGGAAGGTATTAGCACCCAGATTGTCCGTCGTACTCGACGGGATCCACGCTTAAAAGATTTGTGTTTTAAAGGGGTAGTGTCAGTGCAATTTGTGTATCAAAGCTGGAAAAGAATGCAAGTGTCAGTGTAAAAGAAAAGTGAAGTGTACAAGAGAAGTGTCAGTGCAAGAATGAGAATGAATTGCTCAAGACTGAGGCTTAAAGAATAAGGCTGGAAAGAGGGGGAATATACAGAGACTTTTGTTCGATAACTGTTAAGTTATGCCTACGTATCCTCTCGTGCAATGAGGAAGTCAGAACGCCGTAGTTCGACTCAAAGAGACTGAAAGATAAATTGACTTGTGAACTGCTTACTTGCCTATGCTCAAGTGTATGACCTGTCTGGCTCAGGTGCAAACTGTCTTGCATTAGACGGAAGAAGCAAGTTCTCGTTTGTGAGTGAATGAGATGAGAAAAGAATCCCGGAGGAGACGATTATTGTTTGTTTTTGTGTTTTCAGTCTTTTATTGCCTTTTGAAGTTTGTCATAAGAAAATGAGCTTAAGCCTAAACCAATGGATTAGTAAACTCATCACATCCTCCCTCTGATTAGGGGTAATGAGAATACCTTAAGTGTGAAGTAAGCATCTCACACTTAATCACCATGATGTAGGATTAAGATCATTAACCTACTTGTGATTATTTAGATGTTTTTGTTGTTTTTGTTTAGTGTTAAGTAATGAGTTTAAGCCATAATCAGGGATTTAATGAACTCATTACACCATCCTAATAGAAGGATAATAGATGAGAACATTTAAGCTGAGAAAGACTCCTCAACTTAATCCATGATTAGGGATTAACCTCATGACAAAACAAAACCTTTATTAAAGTGGATTTTACTTAATGATAAGATTAAGGGGTGAATTTTATGGTTTGTAAGACAGCTTGAGAGGGACTTGTCCATTAACACTAGGGTTAGTCCTTCTTAACCAGTTAAGGAAGAATTAGAACCCTAATGCAAGGCCCAAGTTACAAGCTTGATGTCTTGATGATTATTAAGTGGATTGATTAAAGGATTTAAACACATTAAGGGTTTAACACTTAGGATTAAAGTTATACACTCCATCCTAGTAGAAGGATGCAGGCATAAGCTTAATCACAAAGCCTTGAAAGCCTTTAGGGTTTAGTCCCTGATTATGAGATGAGAAGAGAAGACTCAAAGATGACACAAAGGTAAAACTAAATGGGGGACTAGTCAAACCCTAATTATTATCATGCTTGGTTGTTCCTAGGGTTTATGAGGCTTGCAAGAAGATCTTCAGAGAAACCACCAGGAAGGAAGCAGATGAAAGGAGCAAGAAGCAAAGAGAAGCAAAACAACTTGCTTCACTTAAGAAGACAAGTTGCTTGAAGAAAGAAAGCAAGATGAACATGAACGAGCAAGCTCAATCCAATACACATACAAAATGCAGCAAAGAAGTTATGAAAGAGATGAAAAGAGATTGTGAGAAGTGAAGGCAAATTCACTTCTCAAACAACTTACCACCTGAAAAGTTAGCCAAAAGAAATGAAATGCAATGCAAATGAGATGCAATGCCATGATGCAAACCAAAACCAGAAGCATAAACATGATGTTAATGATGCTAAGAGATGATACAAACATGAGACAAGACATGAGGGTGATCATACAAGCATAAGAATGCAAATGAGGCATGCTTTGAACCAAGAAAGTTCATGAAAAGTTTATGAAATGCAATGAACATACAACATGACAATGAAAGATGCAATGATCAATATATGTCCTAAGATGTATTATGAATCATGTGGATGCACAAAATGTCATGGCAAGTCATGGGATGCAAGCAAATGAGAGATGGATGCAAAGGAAGGCACAAATTAGGGTTACATGCATCATGCAATGCAAAAATCCAAAACCAGAAGCAAGTGACATGATAAAAATTTGAAAATGCAATCAAAGATACCCTAAACCTATACAAACTCACTGCCCAAAGGAGAGGATCCAACTCTTAACCTAGTGAAAGTTATGAATTTCCTAAGATTGCTAGGGTTTTGGGGTACTTCATCAAGAAAAATGCCAAACAAATTGAAAATGCAAGATCAATTCAAACTAATTTTATCCTATAAACTACATGCTATGAAGAGTTCAATGCAAGAGGAATCATCATTCAACTCTCAAAGGTTAGGCAGAAAGAAATTTTTGAAGTTTGACACAAAATATTGTCTTGAAATGAAATTAAATCCAATGAAAATGATCAAAAGGCATCAAGAACAAAAACGAAATTTGGTTTGAGGGTTGAACAATGTTTCTAAATGTTTCTAAATGCAATGTGAATTTTTTTGTGATTTTTAAATACCTAAATGCATTTTTAATTAATTAATCTTCATTAACTAATTAAAAATAAACATTTAAATGATTTAAAAATGATTTTTAATGCAAAAAATGAAAATAAAAATATTTTTGTGTTCTGAAAATTCATGAAACCCTTGACAAAAATTTTCATAATTTTTAAATGATTTTAGCTATTTTTTAAAATTCGTGCAAAATAAATATGAAACAAATAAAATTAAAATGAATTTTAATGGAAAAAGGGAAAGTCAAAGGATCTGAAGGCCAGGATTCAAACTCACATAGGCGGGAGTTGACTGCGCGCGCGAATGAACTGCCCAAATTCAAACTGGCCTAATTAAGTCATTAGCCCTAATCCTAACCCTAATCACTTTCAGATGACCGGAACAGTGTTCCGATCATCTTCTCCGGCAAGTTGTTCATGCTATCTCACTCCCTACGCATCAAAACTTCACCAAAATCTCCAGATTCAATCCTTAAACATCATTAAACCTAAACCCCACCCCAAAAATCATTTATTTTCACTGAATCAGAAGAATCAAACCAAAACTCTTTTCACGGGCAAAGTTTCAGAACAAGCATACATGGCCATTTTTCACTCATTTTCAAAACAAATCACATCACGATAATCAGTGAAGCATAAGGAAGCATTTAGAAACTAAAAATAGAAGTTCTGGAAAAATAAATGCCATGGCTACCTGAGCTTGAGCTTTCGAAACAGGGACTTTCTGGCTGCTTCTTTGGTTCAAACAAGCTCCAATGACCCTCCTTAGAAGCTTTTGACACTTAGCTAGAGTTTATATGGCCTCCAGAGAAAGTATGCAGAAGCTCAGGTCAAGGGAGTGTTGGAATCGTGTTTTTGATTGTGGTGGTTTCAGGGACAAGTGAGGGGTGGGAAATGATCAGTGGATCATGGTGAGTTGATTAGTGAAAGAATTTCTTAGTTTCAGTGGCTGAGTTGAGAGATTTGATATAAAATGCAAAGGGAGGGATTTTTGTGTATGCTGGCTTGTGTGTGTGTTCAGGCTTCAAGATCATATGAAATGGCTTGCTTGAAGTGTGTTTGTAAAGTCTTGATTGGTCAGAATAGTTGGTGTGGCACAGGCTGATTGGTATGGGTGTTTTTGCATAAAGTCCAAGTTAGGTGTACTTGAGGTATGGGCAAGTGTGAGGTTGTGATAGGGGCATGGTTGGGCTCAGCTGAGATCATGGAGTTCTTGTGGATCAGATTCTATGAGCTGTAACAAGTAGAGGCATGGCTTCATGAGTTTTTGCAAGTTGGTACATATTTGCCCCCTTTGGAAATTCATGAAGTTCAAGGTACCAAAATGCATAATTCTTGGGCCAATTCTGATTTTTAGAAGTCACATGAGCATGTTGTGAAGAGTTTGTGCATATTTGAAGTCTTTAGAATGCTTGATCATACCATTTTGCAAAATGCCTCTTTGGTACAAAACTTGAAATTATGTGATTTTTCCCAACTTTGACAAGCCATAACTTTTGATCCAAAATGAATTAGAATGAGTTCTTGTACTTTTTGAAAAGGGAATGATCTATTCTACAACTTTCATGACCAAAGTTTTCTCATTTGGAGCATTTTTGAATCAAAAAGAAAGGGTTGAAAAACTTTCCCAAAATGGCAAGTTTCCATTACAAGTCATTTTCCCAAAAAGGCAACTTTGCAAATGGCTTGAAATTCTTCAATTTTGTGAACTTCCAACATCTTCTATGATCAAATAAAGATCATACACATTCAAAATGATGAAGAACACCCTTTGGTTGGGTCATTGGGGGCCTCAGATGCCCTGATTTTACACTGACTTGCTCAGGAAGTCAACTCTTGATTAGATGCCTTCCCCATGGAATTTCTTCATGAAAATTGATATGTATGATCCTTATACCATATGGAGACCAAAAGAAACAAGAATGACCAAAAAATTTGGAGTTATGGCCTCTGAACCCAAAACCCTAATTCTAGGTCATCTGTGTAGTTAAACCTGGCTCTGCTTCCATGCCTTTCTCAGTTCTTGTGATTTTTTGACATTCTTGACTTTGTGGGGATATAATATGATGCTTGAACATACATTGACCCCTTTGAAGTGATTGAAGACCTTTGGAGTGGCTCAAATGGCTCTTGGATAGCTCAGATCACAAGCCCTAGATGCAGATGACTTAGGATCAATGCAGTGAATCAAACATGCAATATGAGATGCTATGATTGAACTTATGCATATGAAGAGATCACAAGCCATGGTGTGAATGAGTGAGGGCAAATTTGGGGTGTTTACAGCTGCCCCTATTCAAACATGAGTTAGCTGTGTAGGATGTAAACAACGGCTTAACAGGCAAACAAGATAACTTGTGGTTGAATACCAAAAGACAGTCCAAAATTTGCACTCACAAAATGAAGAAGAAAAGGGATATAGATTGTAAAGGAAAATAAAGTATGATTATAAAGTGCGGGCGACGGAGGACGACCATCGAGCAGAGGATGACTGCTGGGGAAGAGCAATGACGGGGACGACCGACATGCCGGGGAAGATGCGGGGGATGAAGTTATAACGGGGACGGCCGACAAGCTAGGGATATGAGAGATTGTGATGGGGACGGCCATCAGATGAAGCTATAAGACTCTCTGGGAATTATAGGTAAAATGAAATAAATGATGAGGTACGGTCAGGGGACGGCTGCTCTGTTGGGGGATAAGATGAGGGACGGTCATCTAAGGTGAAGGACGATCACCGGGCATGGTACGGTTGCCAAAAGCATCACGACATAGGACGAATTCCGGATAAAAGGTCAACGATGGGGACGGCCATCGGATAAGCATGATGAAGGACGATCATCAAGAGGTGAAGGACGATCACCTAGCAGGGTACGGCTGCTCTCAGGGTTTATCATGACATAGGACGAATGTCAGATAACCAGATCAACGATGGGGACGGCCATCGGATAAAATGATGAAGGACGATCATCAAGAGGTGAAGGACGATCACCTAGCAGAGGAAGACTGCTAAAAATATCACGACATAGGACGAATGTCGGATAAGAAGGGGTTCTAATGAATAGAGACTCCACAGGGGGTGATGAAGGACGATCATCAAAGGGGTGAAGGACGATCACCTGGCAGGGTACGGCTGCCGAAAGGGTATCATGACATAAGACGAATGTCAGATAGACAGGAAATAGTTTAACAAGTTTTGTTGGGGACTTCGCTGGGGAAAAGTAAACACGGACGAGTGTCTACATCCAAGAAGTGAAAGGTATAAGTGTTTGGCACTGTGTATAGATTAAATATGCGGACGAGCATCCTTAAGATTATGATACGGACGGGTATCAGGTAGAAGCAAATGATGACACATGTTCAGAGATGATGATACGGACGAGTATCAACTGGTTCACAAAGAACACGGACGAGTGTCGGATCTGGGGGGACTCTTCTGGGGAATAATAGACACAGACGAGTGTCTAAATTCTAAAAAAGAGGTAAAAGTATCTGACATTGTGTATGGAATAAAGATGCGAACGAGCATCCCTAAGACGATGATACGGACGAGTATCAGTAGAAACAAACGCTGACACATGTTCAGAGATGATGATACAGACGAGTACCAACTGGTAAACAAAGAACACGGACGAGTGTCGAATCTGAGGGGATATAAGTGGTGTATACAAGATACGGACGGGTATCTGTATGAGCAAAACAGGAATAACAAGTATGAGTGGTGTACAGGCGAGTGTTTGACTTGCTGGGGAATGTGACACGGACGGGTGTCAGGGAATTGTATATATGTATCTTGTGAGTGCAAATGGGACGTTTTGGCTTTCTACTAGGGATATGACACGGACGGGTGTCAGGAAGTATCTGTATCTTTAGGGAAAGTGCCTTGGCTCTCTGCCTGGGAATCTGGGGAGTTTTCTGTATATCGTTGATGAATTGTCAGTATTTACAAGTGTTCAATTCGACACATGGCTTGTGATTATGCAATATGTTTGACTTTTGTCGTAATGCTCCGTATTAGATGGAATGCTACGCTCTGTGGGGATGGTATGATGCGAATGCTATGGTTATGCAAAGATACCGGTCCGGGATTCGGATCCCGTCGTCGTGAAGATCTCTGGTTGATCCGTTTGAAGTGGACATCCCAGCTGGGGATAAGATCATTGGTAGATCTGATAAGACGTATCTTCTTGGGGGAAATAAGTCACTGATAGACCTATCCTTGTAATGGGGGACCCAACTGGGGTCTGTAGAAGCCTTCTTCGCTCTGTTGTGAGATCTTCAGGCGTTGCTCTTCTGGATAGAGGCTGAAACTCTGTGGGGATGGTTCCCTGTCTAGCACTTGGCTGGGGAAGAAGAAAGGTCGCTGGAAGATCTTCCTAGAGATCTCTGTGTGGATCCTGCCGAGGATGATATTTGACAACTCAGCTGGGGAGAAAATACATCCAATGCTAAATGGGAAATAAACTGAGTAGATAATGATTTGCCAGCTTGCTGGGGTGAAGCTTTCATGCCCCATGTTGTGCTTTGGATACCTGCAATCCTGAAAAGACAGAGAAACGCACAAGTATTCCCGAGGTATCCCTTACCGGATTCCATCATGGGAGTTTAGATACTCTCGGGAGTAAGTATATTTCCTGCAAGCACGCATTTTTTAGAAGAGAAGCAGCTGTATTTATGCAATCAATATCTTAAAAACATCGGACATTTTCGCAAACGAAAATAAAAATGTATAAGACAAAGCATGACTGAAAATCTGATTTTATTAATTTTGTGTGCCCTGAATTGGCAAGGTACAGTCAAAGAAACAAATCCCCTGAAATGAGGAGATTGTTACAAATTGAGAAACAAAAGATGCTGGCAATGTTGATGACGCTTCAAGGAGCTCCCCTTTTGCTATGACTCGTATGACATTTGACGTTCTTCTTATCTTGCTTTCTGAAGAAGGTTGATTCTGAACGAAGCTTGAACCTTTCGGAGCTTACCATGTGGTAAGTGATACAGATGAATTCAGAATGCAGTTGTTCGCTTATTCCCTTATTTTGCGTGGATCGCCCTTTCGGGTTTTCAATCCACCGGGATACCCATTTTTGCCTGAGTTGTCCAATGTGGCTTTTCAACTCAGCGGGTGTACATTTTTATTTATTTTCCCTTATTTTTTCCCGAGTCTTTTATTCTGTTTTTGACTCGTCAGGATGCCCTATTTTTGCCTGGACTTACATTCTGTTTTTATGTCCAGCGGGTCATTTTATGCGAAGTATTTTTTAACTGCATCTGAATTCACAGGGGACGGGAAGTCTTCACCGTCCATAGTACTGAGCATGAGTGCTCCATCGGAGAAAACTTTCTTCACTACGAATGGCCCTTCATAATTCGGAGTCCACTTGCCCCTGTGGTCTGTATGAGGAGGGAGGAGTTTTTTCAGCACAAGATCTCCTACTTGGTACTCTCGGAGCCTGACTTTCTGATCGAAGGCTTTCTTCATTCTTTTCTGATACAACTGCCCATGACAGATTGCAGCCAATCTCTTCTCTTCAATCAGACTCAGTTGTTCGTATCGGGACCGGACCCATTCTGCTTCATTTAGCTTAACATCCATCAGTACCCGCAGGGAGGGTAATTCGACTTCAACCGGTAGGACTGCCTCCATACCATACACAAGCTGATACGGTGTTGCCCCAGTGGATGTTCTGATTGACGTACGGTACCCATGTAAGGAAAATGGTAGCATTTCATGCCAGTCTTTATAGGTAACTACCATCTTCTGCACATTCTTCTTGATATTCTTGTTAGCTGCCTCTACGGTGCCATTCATCTTTGGCCTGTAAGGAGAAGAATTGTGGTGTTGGATCTTGAAGTCCCGACATAGTTCTGCCATCATTTTATTGTTTAAGTTGGAACCATTGTCAGTAATGATTCGCTCGGGAACTCCGTACCGACAGATGATATCTCTCTTCAGAAATCGGGCTACCACTTGCCTTGTAACATTTGCATAAGAAGCTGCTTCGACCCACTTGGTGAAATAGTCAATGGCAACCGGGATGAACCTGTGGCCGTTGGAAGCAGTCGGTTCAATCTTGCCAATCATATCAATGCCCCACATGGCAAATGGCCAAGGTGAAGACATCACATTCAGGGGATTCGGAGGCACATGCACTTTATCCGCATAGATCTGTCATTTATGGCATTTTCTGGCATAGGCACAACAGTCAGCATCCATTGTGATCCAGTAATAGCCTGATCTTAGTAATTTCTTAGCCATGGCATGCCCTCCTGCATGGGTACCAAAGGATCCTTCGTGCACCTCGTGCATCAACAAGTCTGCTTCTGTTCTATCAACGCATCTGAGGAGTACCATATTAAAGTTTCTCTTGTACAAGGAACCGTCAGTATTCAGGAAGAAACTACCAGCTAGCCTTCTTAACGTCTTCTTATCATTGGAAGATGCCCCAGGTGGGTAAGTTTGATCCTCCAAGAAGCACTTAATGTCATGGAACCAAGGCTTATCATCTTTAACAACATCTGCTGCAAATACATACGCCGGTCTGTCAAGTCTGGACACTGAAATCCGAGGCACAAAGTTGGCAGCTTGAACTTTGATCATGGATGAAATGGTAGCCAGAGCATCTGCAAACTGATTCTCATCTCGAGGGATATACTCAAGCTTGACTGTTGTGAAGAAAGTCAATAACCTCCTTGTATAATCCCGATACGGTATCAGATGATCTTGGTGGGTGTACCATTTGCTGTTGGTTTGATTGATTACCAGAGCTGAATCTTCGAACACAGTCAAAGTCTTGATCCTGAGGTCGATAGCTTCCTCAAGACCCATAATGCAAGCTTCGTATTCAGCTTCGTTGTTAGTGCAGTTAAAGGTGAGCTTTGCCGAGAAAGGCATGTGAACTCCTTTGGGTGTAATGAGTACTGCACCAACACCGCGACCATTCATATTAACAGCCCCGTCAAACATCATAGTCCATTCTTCTCCTGGGTCAGGCCCTTCAGTGTGAACAGGCTCTTCATGATCTTTCGCTTTTATGAACATGATGTCCTCATCAGGGAAATCAAATCTCCTAGGTTGGTAATCATCAATGGGTTGCTCAGCAAGATAATCAGACAGTACACTGCCCTTGATGGCTTTCTGAGATGTGTACTGGATGTCATATTCTGTGAGGATCATTTTCCATCTTGCAACCCGTCCGGTAAGTGATGGCTTCTCAAAAATGTACTTAACTGGGTCCATCTTTGATATCAATAAAGTAGTGTGGGTCAACATATACTGCCTTAGTCGGCGAGCAGCCCACGCTAAAGCACAGCAAGTTTTCTCGAGCAGTGAATAACGTTGTTCACAGTCGGTAAACTTTTTGCTTAGGTAGTATATTGCATACTCTTTTCGACCAGACTCGTCATGCTGGCCCATCACACACCCCATTGATTCTTCTAATACTGTCAAGTACATGATTAGAGGTCTTCCTTCCACTGGAGGCATAAGGATTGGAGGCTCTTGCAGGTATTCCTTGATTTTGACAAATGCCCTCTGACAGTCTTCGTTCCACCTGACCGTTTGTTCCTTTCTCAACAGCTTGAACAAAGGCTCGCAGGTTGCTGTAAGGTGAGATATGAACCGTGAAATGTAGTTCAATCTACCTAGGAAACCTCGAACTTCTTTTTCCGTCTTCGGTGCAGGAATTTCTTGAATGGCTTTAACTTTATCAGGATCAACTTCAATTCCTTTCTCACTTACAATAAATCCCAGCAGCTTACCAGATCGCACCCCGAATGTGCACTTGTTAGGGTTTAACTTCAGTTGGTACTTCCTCAGACGTTTGAATAACTTTAACAGATTCACCAGGTGGTCTTCTTCTGTGAGGGACTTGGCAATCATGTCATCCACATAACATTCAATTTCTTTATGGATCATGTCATGGAATAATGTTACCATAGCCCGTTGATAAGTTGCACCAGCATTCTTCAGTCCGAATGGCATCACCTTGTAACAGAACGTGCCCTAGGGTGTGATGAAAGTTGTCTTCTCCATGTCTTCAGGTGACATCTTGATCTGATTATATCCTGAAAAATCCATCCATGAAGGAGAATACCGAGAACTGAGCCGTATTATCAACCAATACATCAATGTGAGGTAAAGGGAAATCATCTTTCGGGCTGGCTCTGTTCAGATCCCGGTAGTCCACACACATTCTCACCTTGCCATCTTTATTAGGCACAGGTACAATATTAGCAACCCACGGCGGATAGCTAGTTACAGCAAGGAAGCCAGCGTCCCACTGTTTTTGTACCTCCTCTTTTATCTTCATTGCCATATCTGGGCGAGTACGGCGCAACTTTTGTTTTACCGGTGGACAGTCTTCTTTTAAAGGCAGCTTGTGCATGACAATATCGGTGTCCAACCCTGGCATATCCTGATAAGACCAAGCAAAGACATCCACATACTCCCGAAGCATATCAATCAGTTGTTCTTTCACTGAGTCTTGTAGGCAGGCCCCGATCTTAACCTCTTTCACATCTTCTTTTGTACCAAGATTAACTGTTTCGATCTCCTCCTGATGAGGAGTGATAACCTTCTCCTCTTGCCTTAACAACCTGGCTAGCTCTTCAGGTAGCTCATAATCTTCTTCAACCCCTTTATCAGCTTGATTTATTGGATTGTCAAAGTCATACGAAGTCATAGCTGTGCTGTTGTCGGTGCAGTCTGAAAGGCACTCTCTGCAAGGGTTTAGATTGTTCGTTTTAGTGATCAATTTTAATCTTGTTTAGAAAAAGTGAAAAGAAGTTATCATTTTGGAAAACATTGCCATTTTATTTTTGTACAAAAAGAAAAAATGAAAAAAAAACAGTGAGTGGAAAAAGGAAAAACTCATTTGCAAAAGATGTCTGATATTCATTGATTGATCTGTTTGCACAAAATTACAAGATGGCCTGATTACAAAATGAGTCTTGTCATCTTGGGCAAGATGCAAGACTTGATGCATGCTTAAAAATACAGGAAATAATAATTACTCTGCAGGAGTAACCCTTATAATTTCCTGGGAAGACCAGTTAAGGACTTGGCTCCCCGGGACCCTTGGACGTATCCAGCTCTCCAGGTTGCGGTCGCTTTCATCCTCGTCTTCCAAGTTGTTCACTGCATCTGGGGTGAGCATTCCCCCGCTGACAAAATTGAGCTTCTTGGCAGCCTCTGATTGATCTTGTTGAGTTGGTTTGTAACCCAACCCAAATTTGTCCTCCTTCTTCTCCACGGGCAGCAGCTTGCCCCAGCCTTGGGCAGTACCCTCTTCAACAACCTTCCTGGCTTGCTGATAAGATGTCATGGAGGTTCCCAGTACAGCAGACGCTTCATTAATGTTCAGGGCCTCAAACCCCTGGCTCATGGTTTCATGGATTTCTCCATCCATCTCAATATACTTATACGTAGCCAGATGGCTAACAAAGATGTCTTCTTCACCACAGATGGTGATAATATGGCCTTCCCACTCGAATTTCAGCTTCTGGTGAAGGGTAGACGTAACAGCGCCAGCGGCATGGATCCAGGGTCTACCCAACAAACAGTTGTAGGCCGGCTGAATGTCCATCACATAGAAGGTAATTTTAAAAGTCTGCGGACCAATCATCACAGGCAGATCAATCTCCCCAAGCACTGATCTTTTAGAGCCATCAAATGCTCTCACCACCAAATTACTTGGACGCAATGCCAAGCCATCATACTCTAGCTTTACTAATGCTTTCTTTGGCAAAACATTGAGTGAGGACCCAGTGTCCACCAGCACATGAGATAGAACAACACCTTTGCATTCCAAGGTGATATGTAAAGCCTTGTTGTGGTTACGTCCCTCAGTTGTTAAGTCAGCATTGGTAAAGCCCAGTCCATGACTGGTGTTGACATTTGCCACCACAGTTTCTAGCTGATTAACAGTGATCTCCTCTGGCACGTATGCTGCGTGCAAGACTTTCAATAATGCATTCCTGTGAGCTTCAGAACACATCAACAGGGATAATATGGAGATTTTTGAGGGAGTTTGGTGAAGTTGATCCACCACTTTGTAATCACTTCTCTTTATAATTCTCATGAACTCATCTACATCTTGCTCAAAAGAAGTCTTCTGAGTTTCTTTTATAATTGGTTCTTCAGATATCACACTCTTTCCCTTTGCTTTGGCAGCAGCTTCTGCTTCAGCACTAGGTCTTTGTAATTGTGAGGCAAAAAGGCGTCCGCTTCTGGTGAAGCCTCCGCCTCCCCCAACATTATCAATCTGTGGAGAAGAAGTTGAAGAGTCCAAAGTGATTTTCTCCCCGTTGCAGTAGAGGTCAGAGCCATAATGCCAAGGTATGGCATTGCTGCTTTCATATGGAACTGGTCCAGGTACCGTGATAGTAACCGGACTTACTGCTGCAGAGGGGGGACTGAAATGGTGTGCGGATCGTAGTAAATGGTGACTGGTGACCTGGCAGGAGGTGCCACTGTTTGTTGCTAAAAGTTGTTGTTTGGAGGAACATCTGATGGATCATAGTAAATGGTGACTGCTGAGATATCTTCATTAATTTCTGTTGGCGTTGTAGAAGATTCTGCTGAATAAATGGATGTTGATGTTGTAGAAGAAATGGTTGTTGACATCTGATTTGTTGAAGTGATAGATGAAGCCATTGTTGATGATATTGATGAATTGGTTGGAATGATTGTTGTTGCAGTTGTAGGAGAATCAGGAATTGTTGTCAAAGGAATTGTTGGATTTGTAGGCGTCGTTGTTGAGATCTGAAGTATACCACTTTTGATAAGACCATCTATGCCGCTTCTCAAATTATCACACCCGTTGACCGAAATGTTGCAATACCCACAACCGAGCTCACACCCGGGGAACATCTGGCATTCTAGGAGCTGAGCTTTAATTTCGACCAGAGGTGTTCGAATCTGTCCAACACTGGTGATTAAGAAAGATGGCTTGTCTTCCTCAATGTCATTAATTCTTGGTCCTCCATGATTGGGCATGGGGTTCTTGGTGACACTTGGAGGGGGTGCAAAGTTGAGGGCTTTAGAATCCACCAGGTCCTGGACTTTCATTTGCAAGGCCCTACACTTCTCCGTATTGTGGCCAGGTGCATTGGAGTGGAAAGCACATCTGGCGTTGATATCATAATTCCTTGGAAGATTAGAGGGATCTGGTGGTGCCAATGTCCTTAATTCAACCAAGTTGAGTTTCAGGAGTTGTGGCAATAAGGCAGCATAAGGCATAGGGATAGGGTCAATCACCCTATTTGCCTGTGATGGTCTTTGCTGAAAGGGTCTTTGTTGTTGATTGCTGTTATTGTTGTTGTTGTTATAGGCTCTCTGTGGCAGATACTGAACTTGTTGTTGGTAATGTGGTTGTGGTTGTTGATATGCTGGTTGCTGAGGAATCGGAGCTGGAATAGTGACAGCTGCTACTGATCTGTGGACATACTGAGGTCTGCCCCTGTTGGCATGAATGGCATTTGTCTCACCGGTTCTTCTAGGTCCCACAAAAGGTTTCCTGGAGTTACTGGACGAACTTGCACCATTATCAGAAATCTTACCCATTTTCAACAGGCTTTCAATTCTTTCTCCAGCTATAACTACGTCAGCGAAACTGGTGGAAGAAAAGGCAGCTAGCCTATCAATATATGTTCCTTGCAGGGTATTCATAAACATGTCGGCCATTTCTCTTTCCGACATGGGTGGCTGGACAGCAGCAGCAAGCTGTCTCCACCTTTGGGCATAATCCCTGAAGCTTTCCCTGGAGGATTGAGACATTCCCATCAAGAGGGTCCTATTAGGAGCCATGTCCAGATTGTATTGGTACTGTCTAATGAAGGCCTCAGCCAGGTCCTTCCAGCATCTGATAGTAGCTCTGGTCAAGTGTGAGTACCACTCCCTTGAAGCCCCAGTCAAACTGTCTTCAAAATAAAACATCCACAGCTTCTCATCCATGGTGTATGCTTTAAGTCTTCCCAGGAAGGACTGCAGGTGAGTTCGTGGACAAGAGGTTCCATTGTATTTCTCGAAGCACGGAGGTTTGAACTTGTGGGGAATTCTTACTCCATCCACTAACCCCATATCCATTACATCAAAACCCAGGGAATTTTGAGACTCCAGGGACCTCAACTTCTCAGCAATTTCATCAAACCTCCTATCATAGACTTCATCACCAGCTCCCATGACAGTGAATTGCTCCTCTTGGGGGTCTTCTTGTAAGATTCTCCCCCCAGCAGTATTTCCTTGCACATTACCCGGGACATTGACTTCCGGATCTAGATGAGGCCCAAATACAGGTGGGTTAACATGAGGCTGTCCCCTCTCATTGTTACTTGTTCCTCCAGTCCCAGGATGAGGTTCCTCGAGAGTTTGTCTTTCTACCAATGCCCTTAGCCTTTCCTGACTCTGGGCCAAGCCAGTCATCACAGTCATGAATTGGGCCATTTGGTTCCTCATCTCCACTCTTTCGTTAGCCATCTGGGTTCTGACCTCTGTCAGGTCTTGCTGTACTTGCTCCATTATAATACCCGGAAGGTTGTTGCGAGTAGGATACCGGTGTGCACGGTTGACAGGGAACACTCTTCTGCGAGCAATATTTCCTGAACCACAACAGAGTTAGAAACAAACAAAATAATAACAAAACCTACAAAACAAAACAAAAGTTAGTATGCAATGCAGTATGCTTATTTATCTTCCAAGGTATCCGGCTTGGCTCTTAGTTTTGACCTTTCCAGACCTCGAGGAAGATGCTTTGATGTTGCTTGAGAAAAGAAACTCAATGAAAACAAACTAACAAATACATTATAAATGGTGAATCAAACATAGCTTGTTTTTTACAACACATGCCCCTGAAGGGTCGAAATACAACATAAAAGAAAAGTACATTAAATGAAAACAACAACAATAAAAAAGTCAGACATTTAGTCCAAACTCATCCTCCTTAACCTCCTTCAAAAGTGCCTCAGTCACAGGACCAGCTGGATGCTCTGTAATAGTCCTGATGAGAAGGTTTCTGGTGGCAATGGCAGTGGTCAGCTTTTTGTGCCTATCTTGGTCCTTTGACCTCTTCAATCCAGCCCTAAGCTTCAACTCTGAAATCTCCTTCTGGGCTGCCAGCAAAGCTTCATGTTGCTTCTTTTCAATGGCCTCTAACTGCTCAATCCTGGCTTGAGTTCTCTGATCTTCTTGAGTACGGGCTTCAGTGGTCCTAACCCATCTAGCTTGACTTTCTTGCAGATAGAGATCAGTCCTAGCCTTCTGAAGCTTGGCCTCCTTACAGGCATTCTTCAATATTTGCTCCCCAGCTCTTGATTTCTTGATGTAGTCCTCTGTTTTCTCAATCTTGGCCAGATGTTCCACCTTAAGCTTCTCTAACCTCTCAATGTCTAGACGACCATCACTCCTCTCCCAGAGGGTCTTCTTCAGAGCTTGAGACAAATTCTCATTCCTTTCCTTCAGCTTCTCAAATTCTTCCAGGCTGACAGTGGCTGTTGGCTGCATTGTGGAGGGTCCAGGTGTGTCCTCAATGGTGAAGGGCATTCCAGAGATCTGAGCTCTAGCATGAGACCAATCATAGTACTGAGCTGAAGCCACATTATTGCATCTCCCAAGAATGGCCATCCCTTTGGTCTGGATGTTGTCCCAAGCCCAGGATGCTTGTCTGACAACAGCTAGATTAGGCTTTATCTCACAATACAGGGTTTCAGCTAAATCTTGCATTCTAGGAGGGTGGACCAAAGCATAGCCCAGTTGTCTTTTAAACAGCAAAGGATTGTAGTTGATGCAACCCTTCACTCCTATTAGAGGTACATTGGGGTACTGCCCACAACTAGTAATTATGTCCCTGCCTTTGGTGCTCTGGGTGCACCATCTGATGTCATCTGAAGTCAAAGCAATAAGTCTCTTAGCCCAATTCTTCTGTTGGTGAGGATTCAGGAAGGCATCAGTCTTGGGTAAGTGTTTGAGCAGCCAAGTATGAAATAGGGGAGCACAGCATCTCACCAATTTTCCTCTTTGTTTTTCATTCCTCTAATGAATGGAATAATAGAAATCTCCCATCAAGGTGGGTACTGGGTTCCTCAGAAGGAAAAGATGAATGGCATTCTTGCTGATAAACTTGGGCTCATCTGCAAATAGTATAACCCCATATATACTGAGGGCTAACAATGCACAAACTGCCCTCCATTCCCCCAAAGAGGCCTTCAGGATGGCCTGAGAAGTTAGAAAGTCTAAGTGCAAACCAGGGATCCCAGCCTTTGTTGTCATGTTCTGCTCAATCAATATAGGCTCTAGGTACAGTGATTTTGCCACTTCTCCATTGCTGGGAGAAGTCATCTCTGGGTTGAAGGGGACACCACCCCTGACAGGTACTCCAATCAATGATGAGAATTCCTCCAGCAGAGGTCCTAACTGAAAGTTCTGGAAAGTGAAACATCTCAAAGGAGGGTCATAGAACTGTAGGCAGGTGTGGATCAAACTCCTCTGAGAAGGGTCTAGGTCCATAACCATATCAAGGATGCCTCCATAATGCTCTCTAAATAATGGGATGTGGTCTGGAGTGATAAGTGTCTGGACCTGCCTGATGCCAGTCAGCACAGGCTCAAAGAAATGATATGAAATGTTGCTCTTCTTGGGTGCCATGACTGCTGATGAAGAGCTGAAAACAAATGCTGATGATGAAGACTGATACTGGAGATGAGCCACTGATAGGCCGAGGCTGGTGATAAAAGGAGCTGAAGCAGGCAACTGATGAAGATAGCTGAAGCAGATAACTGATGAACAGGGGTCTATGCAGATGAAGGGGTCAAAACCAAGCCAGATACAATATGGATACCCTGAAAAACAAATAAAAAAATGTTAAATGATGCAATGATGAGTATGCAAATTATATGCAAGGGTTTGTGATCAAGCTGGATCTGATTAATGCCTTGATATAAGTCCATGTATGTTCAAGAAGTCCAGATGGAGGTTCAGAAATCCAGTAACCAAGGTGGGGGACTCAAATAAAGAGCCACATGTCCAGGGATAAATCACAAGAACTGTCCCAAAATGGAGTACTCTTAATCAAAACAAAGTATCAGGGTATGATGTGGCCAATGGTACCTGCAAACCTGTAAACAGCCCATCCCCCTCACAGGTGGTGTTCTAAAACAAGGATCTTCAGACTTGGGTCAGTTATGAGAAGTGTAAACACTTCTAACCCGGAGGTACAGTGTTTACAATAACCATAAAGGATCCTCCTCTAATTCACCTCAGTTTCTGAAGGTCATAATAAAGGTCATCCAGACTTAGCAGGCTTCCCAGATAGCCCTAGCACTACAAGAAATCTGTAGCACAGAGTTCTCAAGAAGAAACCCACATCTGAACCGTGTTTCATATTCCCGCACCAGACTGAAATGGAATGGGAAAGAAAATGAACCACTCTAGCCTAGGTGTCACTCAGGTCCCAGGTATAGGACCTTAAACTCTCAGGATAACCCCACCCACCAAAACAAAAACCAGATCCAGACAGATGACAATATGACAGTATGATGTATAAAGCTGTAAAGAAAGCAATAAATAATTGTACATAAAGCAGTAAATAAAGCAAATATATAAACACAATTAGCACATAACACCCCAGTAAACACAAATCAAACAAGCGCTAGAAGGAACCCACAAAAAAGAACCAGAAGCCCTGGTTACAGTATAAGGTTCCCCAGCAGAGTCGCCAAGCTTTCGCTCCCACCAAATGACACCTGGTCAGAAGGGGTACAGACGCGAATGGTCGGCGAAAGAGGAAGGAATGAATAGAGTCGCCAGCTAGGCATTTTTATCCCGAAGGAAAGGTAATGCTGCATAGACCTAGAAAAAAGATATGGATAAGACGGTCGCGAACCAGAGAGACTGAGAAAGGGGGTTGGTTACAACCTGGGAAGGTATTAGAACCCAGATTGTCCGTCGTACTCGACGGGATCCACGCTTAAAAGATTTGTGTTTTAAAGGGGTAGTGTCGGTGCAATTTGTGTATCAAAGCTGGAAAAGAATGCAAGTGTCAGTGTAAAAGAAAAGTGAAGTGTACAAGAGAAGTGTCAGTGCAAGAATGAGAATGAATTGCTCAAGACTGAGGCTTAAAGAATAAGGCTGGAAAGAGGGGGAATATACAGAGACTTTTGTTCGATAACTGTTAAGTTATGCCTACGTATCCTCTCGTGCAATGAGGAAGTCAGAACGCCGTAGTTCGACTCAAAGAGACTGAAAGATAAATTGACTTGTGAACTGATTACTTGCCTATGCTCAAGTGTATGACCTGTCTGGCTCAGGTGCAAACTGTCTTGCATTAGACGGAAGAAGCAAGTTCTCGTTTGTGAGTGAATGAGATGAGAAAAGAATCCCGGAGGAGACGATTATTGTTTGTTTTTGTGTTTTCAGTCTTTTATTGCCTTTTGAAGTTTGTCATAAGAAAATGAGCTTAAGCCTAAACCAATGGATTAGTAAACTCATCACATCCTCCCTCTGATTAGGGGTAATGAGAATACCTTAAGTGTGAAATCAGCATCTCACACTTAATCACCGTGATGTAGGATTAAGATCATTAACCTACTTGTGATTATTTAGATGTTTTTGTTGTTTTTGTTTAGTGTTAAGTAATGAGTTTAAGCCATAATCAGGGATTTAATGAACTCATTACACCATCCTAATAGAAGGATAATATATGAGAACATTTAAGCTGAGAAAGACTCCTCAACTTAATCCAAGATTAGGGATTAACCTCAAGACAAAACAAAACCTTTATTAAAGTGGATTTTACTTAATGATAAGATTAAGGGGTCAATTTTATGGTTTGTAAGACAGCTTGAGAGGGACTTGTCCATTAACACTAGGGTTAGTCCTTCTTAACCAGTTAAGGAAGAATTAGAACCCTAATGCAAGGCCCAAGTTACAAGCTTGATGTCTTGATGATTATTAAGTGGATTTATTAAAGGATTTAAACACATTAAGGGTTTAACACTTAGGATTAAAGTTATACACTCAACCCTAATAGAAGGATGCAGGCATAAGCTTAATCACAAAGCCTTGAAGCCTTTAGGGTTTAGTCCCTGATTATGAGATGAGAAGAGAAGACTCAAAGATGACACAAAGGTAAAACTAAATGGGGGACTAGTCAAACCCTAATTATTATCATGCTTGGTTGTTCCTAGGGTTTATGAGGCTTGCAAGAAGATCTTCAGAGAAACCACCAGGAAGGAAGCAGATGAAAGGAGCAAGAAGCAAAGAGAAGCAAAACAACTTGCTTCACTTAAGAAGACAAGTTGCTTGAAGAAAGAAAGCAAGGTGAACATGAACGAGCAAGCTCAATCCAATACACATACAAAATGCAGCAAAGAAGTTATGAAAGAGATGAAAAGAGATTGTGAGAAGTGAAGGCAAATTCACTTCTCAAACAACTTACCACCTGAAAAGTTAGCCAAAAGAAATGAAATGCAATGCAAATGAGATGAAATGCCATGATGTAAACCAAAACCAGAAGCATAAACATGATGTTAATGATGCTAAGAGATGATACAAACATGAGACAAGACATGAGGGTGATCATACAAGCATAAGAATGCAAATGAGGCATGCTTTGAACCAAGAAAGTTCATGAAAAGTTTATGAAATGCAATGAACATACAACATGACAAATGAAAGATGCAATGATCAAACATGATTCATATATGTCCTAAGATGTATTATGAATCATGTGGATGCACAAAATGTCATGGCAAGTCATGGGATGCAAGCAAATGAGAGATGGATGCAAAGGAAGGCACAAATTAGGGTTACATGCATCATGCAATGCAAAAATCCAAAACCAGAAGCAAGTGACATGATAAAAATTTGAAAGTGCAATCAAAGATACCCTAAACCTATACAAACTCACTTCCCAAAGGAGAGGATCCAACTCTTAACCTAGTGAAAGTTATGAATTTCCTAAGATTGCTAGGGTTTTGGGGTACTTCATCAAGAAAAATGCCAAACAAATTGAAAATGCAAGATCAATTCAAACTAATTTTATCCTATAAACTACATGCTATGAAGAGTAAAATGCAAGAGGAATCATCATTCAACTCTCAAAGGTTAGGCAGAAAGAAATTTTTGAAGTTTGACACAAAATATTGTCTTGAAATGAAATTAAATCCAATGAAAATGATCAAAAGGCATCAAGAACAAAAAAGAAATTTGGTTTGAGGGTTGAACAATGTTTCTAAATGTTTCTAAATGCAATGTGAATTTTTTTGTGATTTTTAAATACCTAAATGCATTTTTAATTAATTAATCTTCATTAACTAATTAAAAATAAACATTTAAATGATTTAAAAATAATTTTTATTGCAAAAAATGAAAATAAAAATATTTTTGTGTTCTGAAAATTCATGAAACCCTTGAGAAAAATTTTCATAATTTTAAAATGATTTTAGCTATTTTTTAAAATTCGTGCAAAATAAATATGAAACAAATAAAATTAAAATGAATTTTAATGGAAAAAGGGAAAGTCAAAGGATCTGAAGGCCAGGATTCAAACTCACAGAGGCGGGAGTTGACTGCGCGCGTGAATGAACGGCCCAAATTCAAACTGGCCTAATTAAGTCATTAGCCCTAATCACTTTGAGATGACCGGAACAGTGTTCCGGTCATCTTCTCCGGCAAGCTGTTCATGCTATCTCACTCCCTACGCATCAAAACTTCACCAAAATCTCCAGATTCAATCCTTAAACATCATTAAACCTAAACCCCACCCCAAAAATCATTTATTTTCACTGAATCAGAAGAATCAAACCAAAACTCTTTTCACAGGCAAAGTTTCAGAACAAGCATACATGGCCATTTTTCACTCATTTTCAAAACAAATCACATCATGATAATCAGTGAAGCATAAGGAAGCATTTAGAAACTAAAAATGGAAGTTCTGGAAAAATAAATGTCATGGCTACCTGAGCTTGAGCTTTCGAAACAGGGACTTTCTGGCTGCTTCTTTGGTTCAAACAAGCTCCAATGATCCTCCTTAGAAGCTTTTGACACTTAGCTAGCGTTTATATGGCCTCCAGAGAAAGTTTGCAGAAGCTCAGGTCAAGGGAGTGTTGGAATCGTGTTTTTGATTGTGGTGGTTTCAGGGACAAGTGAGGGGTGGGAAATGATCAGTGGATCATGGTGAGTTGATTAGTGAAAGAATTTCTAAGTTTTAGTGGCTGAGTTGAGAGATTCGATAGAAAATGCAAAGGGAGGGATTTTTGTGTATGTTGGCTTGTGTGTGTGTTCAGGCTTCAAGATCATATGAAATGGCTTGCTTGAAGTGTGTTTGTAAAGTCTTGATTGGTCAGAATAGTTGGTGTGGCACAGGCTGATTGGTATGGGTGTTTTTGCATAAAGTCCAAGTTAGGTGTACTTGAGGTATGGGCAAGTGTGAGGTTGTGATAGGGGCATGGTTGGGCTCAGCTGAGATCATGGAGTTCTTGTGGATCAGATTCTATGAGCTGTAACAAGTAGAGGCATGGCTTCATGAGTTTTTGCAAGTTGGTACATATTTGCCCCCTTTGGAAATTCATGAAGTTCAAGGTACCAAAATGCATAATTCTTGGGCCAATTCTGATTTTTAGAAGTCACATGAGCATGTTGTGAAGAGTTTGTGCATATTTGAAGTCTTTAGAATGCTTGATCATACCATTTTGCAAAATGCCTCTTTGGTACAAAACTTGAAATTATGTGATTTTTCCCAACTTTGACAAGCCATAACTTTTGATCCAAAATGAATTAGAATGAGTTCTTGTACTTTTTGAAAAGGGAATGATCCATTCTACAACTTTCATGACCAAAGTTTTCTCATTTGGAGCATTTTTGAATCAAAAAGAAAGGGTTGAAAAACTTTCCCAAAATAGCAAGTTTCCATTACAAGTCATTTTCCCAAAAAGGCAACTTTGCAAATGGCTTGAAATTCTTCAATTTTGTGAACTTCCAACATCTTCTATGATAAAATAAAGATCATACACATTCAAAATGATGAAGAACACCCTTTGGTTGGGTCATTGGGGGCCTCAAATGCCCTGATTTTACACTGACTTGCTCAGGAAGTCAACTCTTGATTAGATGCCTTCCCCATGGAATTTCTTCATGAAAATTGATATGTATGATCCTTATACCATATTGAGACCAAAAGAAACAAGAATGACCAAAAAATTTGGAGTTATGGCCTCTGAACCCAAAACCCTAATTCTAGGTCATCTGTGTAGTTAAACCTGGCTCTACTTCCATGCCTTTCTCAGTTCTTGTGATTTTTTGACTTTCTTGACTTTGTGGGGATATAATATTATGCTTGAACATACATGGACCCCTTTGAAGTGATTTAAGACCTTTGGAGTGGCTCAAATGGCTCTTGGATAGCTCAGATCACAAGCCCTAGATGCAGATGACTTAGGATCAATGCAGTGAATCAAACATGCAATATGGGATGCTATGATTGAACTTATGCATATGAAGAGATCACAAGCCATGGTGTGAATGAGTGAGGGAAAATTTGGGGTGTTTACAGAAACCCTTGGGCTTCATAACCTCAAGTCTTCAGAATCTTCAGAACCTTGTTCACATGGAACATTTCTTCAGAGTCTTCAGCACTTGGTTTTCAGAACCTTAATTTTCATAACCCTTAAGTCTTCAGAGTCTTTCTGCACTTAGTCTTCAGAACTTCAAGTCATTATAGTCTTCGGTACTTAGTTATCAGAACATTAACACTTCAGAAGCTTCGGTAGCTTCAGAATCAGAATCACTCTCAGAATAGAATCCACAAGAGCATTGCAACATCAATGTCAAACATCCTAGGATTTTTCTGATTGTGATCAGATACAAAAGCATACTTGTTTCTTCATCACACTTGCAACTTGTGTTACACATAGTAACTCACATATGATCTACAACGCACATTCTGATAATGTTTGTTTGATTTGATATCTTCATTAATCATGATTTACACAGTAACAAATATTAGAACATAAAATAGTTCTTTCATAAATATTTCATTGTTATCATCAAAACATATAAATGAATTGGAGAGACAACTATTGTTCTTACAATCTCCTCCTTTTTTATTATGACAAAACCATCTATTTTGATAGAACATTTTATATAGGGTAATCATCGGATAATAACCAATCATAACATATTCAGATTTTCGAGTAACAACTCCCCCTAAATGTGTTAACCCCAAAATTTCATTTATGCTTGTTTAGAGTCTCCCCTGAACCAAAGACTCATAACTTAGAAATTTTGGGTTGTTAGAACATAGAATAGAGGAGGATTACTTCCATATCTAACTCATTAGAGTCTAACTAAAACACATGCCTGCATCTCAGAACCTTGTTTCTATCAGAACTCAACGGTTAATCAAAGCTTGATTCTTGATCTAATTGAAATCATTTAATGATCAATTAAAGCTTGATTCTGAGTCTGATACCAGTATGATATTCATGCCTTATATAATAGAACTTCTTCTTGTATCTTCTTATCCAGATCTTTAGACAAACTTTTGACTTTTGATTTACTCAGATCTTCTGAAAAGCATATTTGAATGAGACTTTGTATTGAGTGCTTTCGGTAATACTTCTGCTTTAGATTATTATGTTCTAAATATCATATTCTCAGACAATTTACATCTTCTGAACATTATGATATCAAAATCATGACAACTTTGACTTTCAGATAGTTCACAACTTCTAAACAGTATTGGGTCTGTCTGATTCTGAACATATGTTCACGAAGTGTATAACTTTGATTATATGAACAGTCAGTTCTAATAACTTTACAAAGTTTTTCATTTAACCTGTCTTAGAATGCCTAGTGAACTTTTTCAAAGTTCCTTAGCTAAACATCAAACAATCAAACGTTAGTAGAAAACACATTTTATATCATTGATTATATTGTTTGAGTTTTGCATTCTTTTTAGGTTATATCAAAATCATATTTTACTTTCTCCCCCTTTTTGACATCATCAAAAAGTTGGAACATTTAAGAAATTCAAAGCATTATGATATTGATTCATGACAGAAGATTAAATATTCATTTTAAGCAATGCATTTTAAACATTTATGTCAAGAATTGGATTATGCATAACAAAATGTTAAAATGGATTCATGCATAATATTATTCAAGTATGAGTTTCTGAATTCAACAAGAGATATAAATAAGAGATATATACAGCTTGCGCATAATGATTAGACATATTTTAAAGATTCATCATTCAAGAATAATAATCCATTCAAGGACACAAAATGAAATATTTCATTCATTAATTCAAAGTTACAGATGATACAAGGACACAACTAAAAATAAACTCAAGACTTTAGTATCGGGATTTTAAGGATAACTACGAATTCTAACTTCCTATCATAAACTCTAAAAGTCAGAGGTTAGAAGAAGTCAGGATGAAGTTTCCCTATCATTCGATTACACTTGCAGTGATCAATCACTCCTTGGAGAATAAGGACATGAGAGATAACTTTGCATAAAGGTACTTGATAGGTCATCTTGTTTCTAGAGGAGAGAATTTCTTCTTTCAAATGATGGTACATGGATTGAGGCAAGTTAATTTTGATACTAGATACTAGGAAAAGAATGAATATCTTATCCATTACGGACATCCACTCGGTTCCTATTTCTCTGGGTCTTAAATTGGTTACCAAGATTTTATACCAACTATTCGCCACAGGAGTAAGAGTATCGGGATGAGAAACATGACCTTCTTTACCATAGATGATATTGACATACCCAACAAACATGTCGTCATTATAAAAATCCTTAGTTAAAACCCCTTCTTCATCGCACTTAATAGCTTGAGCGATGATGGTTGGATTAACCATTATAGGATGTCCTACAATGACAGACAAAATGACACAAATATTTTGTTCGACCTCAAGGACTATAGCATTAGCCAAGAACTCCGTTACAAGTTCAAGATAGACAGATCCAACAAGCATGTTGAAGTATTCTTCCCAATCTTGAAATAAAATTCCAGAAATAATTCTTCGTTTGCCTTGTTCATTTAGGGAGGTTGAACAAACAGTTCATTCTTTAGAGGCACAGGGTCAGAAATATCTCCACTTGTATTGTGAGAATACATGTTTGAACTGAGGTTATTTGGTTGAAGGGGATTAAATTTGACTGACCAAAATAGTTTATAATGAATAACAAATAACCAAGGATTACACCCATTTATGGACATATCGAAGTGAGATAAGATTATTGACAAAAACAGCTTGATGAATTAGAATAAACAAAATTCATCATTTCCGAGACGAGCTATGAATAGCTGGAGCAATGAAGAGGCAAAATTAAGATTAGAAAGAAGTACAATAGACAACAAATAAGAATATGTGTCTATGTATACTTATGAGTTACAAGGAATGGTTGACACAATTAAAGGCAAAGAAAATACTAGCTTATTTTCAAGAATAATTTGGATTTTAATATTTGCCTAATCATAATTGCACAGCTAAGAGAATGCGTAGGGGTTTTGATCTAGTAAGAAAAAGAGACGTGTACCTTTAAGATACTGAGATCTTCACAAGTGATGGCAAAAATATCCATATCAGTGGATATCCACGGATAATACCTGTCACGGATATGAGGCGAATAACTTAATGGATATCTACGGATAAAATAAATGGATATTTGAATACCGGTTTGTTAATGGATATTGTTGTACCCCAAAATTTGTCCTCCCATAATCAATAAAATATCTCTTAAGACTTCTAAATGATTATATGGTTCTCAAGACTCCCAATTGATCAAGAAGTGTGGAAGTTTCCTTAGACAATGACTCCTCATAAGCAAAATGTCCAAAACTAGGGTTTTGGGTTTCCTCAGGTTAAAATGACTTTCAAGGATTCAAGTTAGTTTCATAGAATCCCATATGACTTCAAGAATACCTATGTCAAGTTTCAAAGCTTTCCCAAAGAGCTTGCCCAGTCAGATGATCAGATATGCAAAAATCAGTCAAAGTAGTTAAAAAGTCAAACTGAGGTCAATTGTGGTCAAAACAAAGTCAAACTTCAATATTTTTTGCCAATATAAATATTATGAAGTAAAATTCATCATTTGATCAAGGTTTGATCATGATTCATCAAGGAAGTTTCAGATCATCAAGAATCAGGAGTTTCTAAATTAGGGTTTTCTTAGGAAAAGTCAACTGAATTTTGACCAGCCATAACTTTCACATGCTTCATAAAAAATTTCCTATCTAAAGCTCATTTTGAAGGAAATTTAATTCTCTACAACTTTGTGACTGACAAGCCAAGCCTAAAAATGCTTCATTTGGAAGGTATGAGCTAAAACATTACAAGTCATTTCAAAAGTCAACAAAAAGTCAACTTTTTCCAAAGAGCATAATTTGAAAATGGTAAAAGATATGGACATGAGACCAAAGAGGTTTGTTATAGGACTCTTTAAGCTTTCCAAAAATGTCCAATAACACCTTCATATCCTTAAAATTGAGGAATTTATGTCTTGTCAAAGTTGAGATATTTTAAAGGGGTGTATGAAGAAAATAAGGTCTTAAATCCAATTTTTTCCAAATGGGCCTATCATTTTGCAACCCAATCTTAACAATAACATCAAGCACGACCCAATTCAAATAATTTCTGATTTTATAATTTATTTATTATTTATTTGGATTTTATTCATTAAAATTCATTTTAAATCAAAATAAAATATAAAAATACAAATATTTGATTTGATCCTTCTTCTAGAAACTCTTAAAGATCATTTAAAATTGATTGAGAAGTTACAATTTCGTGCAAAAGCATTGTGGCATGAATATATTTGATTTTTTGACCGAATTGGCAAGGAGCTTTCTTCACACTCAAGAAACCACAAAAGCCCAATAATCCACAACTATTTTGACCTAATTCTTTTCCCTACATATACACAAACCAAAACATATTCAAGGGGACGAATTTCAGAGGCCAAAGCACATCATCCTAACTTCAAATTTTTCAAAGAAAACTCAATTTCGGTTTTGCACCTCCAAGCATTTTCAAGCCACTTGAAGGTTGATATAGCTTCCTTGAAGCATTTAGAACGTATTGGGATCATCACATTCATCAAATACTTCATAAATCATGGAATCCGAATTCTTTTTTTTCTTGAATTTTGGATTTTTCGATTCCTTTAATACGTGCATTATAAACTGTTTTTGGTTATTGATATTCGTTTGTTATCATGTATAAAAGGTTTCTGTAAGCTTGGTTGGAATTTTCGTTGCAGATTTGAGAAGATGCCATGGCTAGGGTTTATGGTGTGAAGTTAGGGATTCTCGATTCAGGGACATTAAAGGACTTTAAATTGCAGTTTTGAATCCTACAGGACCTGGGTATTGATTTTATGTAATTAATTTGAATGGATCGTGCATATTTTGAATGATTGGGTTGTTGCAGGTCATTTAGCTACATAATTTTCGTAGCTAAATCATAGTAATTCCGTAGCTAAATTCATATGCCCGAGGAAGAAGATGAAGGTTGATGGCGCGAATTCTTGGTTTTTGAATATTCGCTTTTTTTATAATATATTTGTTTGGTTTGATTAACACCAGTGTGTAACTGGTCAAGTGGTAAGAGGCGAAGCACATGAAGCTGAGGGCGAGGGATCGAGTCTGGCCTCCAACATTTTTTTTCTTAACCTATTTTCTTTCTTATTTTTATTTTATAATTAATTTGTTTCATGTTATAATCACGCATGTTTTCTAGCTCAGTTGGCTAGGGCGCGCGTTTCTGGCCTCCTGAGGGTGTGTTCAATCCTGGCTGACCCCTATATTCTGTTTTTTAGCGTTTTTCTACTTTTTCTTCTTTATCTTATATTTTAATTATTATGTTATTATTATAACTAACTAATTATATTCTAACTAATTATTTTTACTAACTAATTACTTTATTAACTAATCATCTTACTAATTATTTATTTAATTCAATAACCTTATCAATTTTTTATATATATATAATAATGTAGGTTTCCCTTAATTTTAATTAATTAATTGCTATTAAATTGTAAATAAATTAATTTTTTAATTAGATTAGGATTTTCTTAACAAACCCTATTTTTTAATAAACCCTAATTTCTCTAACCCTAAATCTTAATATAATTTTCTTAACCTAAACTTAATTATTTTTTAATTAAAACTTTAATCTAATTTTTTTTTAAATCTTAAATTTATTTTGTTTTCTTTATTTTGCTTTATTATTTATAGTCTTGCTTATTTTTATTAGAGAAAAATGTATAGATTAAATTTATTTGTAATTTATTTTTCGCTCAATTTATCTTGTATCTGCCCCTAAGCCATGTAATAGTTACAATTTTATCATTATTTTTTATTTTCGTAAATATTAATTGTGTGGTTAGTAAAATAGGGAGTGCACAATGTAATTGTAATTAAATGGACTTAGAAAATTAAAAAGAATAAATATCTGAAAATAAACACTCACACACGTAAGTCGATCTAAGATCGCCATCTGCACTTCCTAGGGTATTCCTCTTGGTTGCCTTATTTAAAATGGCCAAGTCCCTCGAATATAGGGAAGTTTAAGCAAAGTCCCTTCAAAAGAAGTCATCATTGTCCCTTTAAAGATTTTAAAAGATCAAGTCCCTTCGAGGTCGCCTATGGAATAATGATCTTGTCCATTCGAATAAATGATGATGGTCCCTACGAAATACTAAGGACACCCCTTAAGTTGCCTTCATTGACCATACGATGACCCTACGCCCGTCCCTTAACAAATTCAAGGTAATGACTACTTATTCCTTAATAATAGGGATAGTCATACTCTTGAAGAAACATAAAAGAACTTGAATGACTTAGCTTAGGGTAGGTACCTCATAGTTACTTGCTCACACTTTAAAACTACTTTCACACCTCACTTTTCTTAAACATTTTTCAAAACAAGGTTTTGTATACATCCATACGAGGATCATTACAAAGTACTTAGAAAAATTTCTAAATACACACACTACACTTTCTCTTTCAAAAACAATTAAGTGAGCTAAGTAACTAAGAGCCCATGGATAACCATGGATATAAAGAGTACTAACACCTTCCCTTTATATAACCTACCCCCGAACCCAAGTCTTTTCAAAACGGTATTTCCTGTTCTTTTATGTCCATTCCTTATGGATAAAATAAAAGTCGGTGGCGACTCTTGCTATCCGCAACATGACTAAAAGTCAGTTCTCCCACCGTGTTACAGATATGGATACAGGTTTGATGATATTTGTGCCCGCGGATATCCATATTCGTTAATAAATTATAAAAATTATTTAAATATCATTAGTTTATTTTACATTATCTATTCATTTTCTATAAAAAATAGTCTTCTTATATTTCTTTCATTTTTTTTTGAAATTTTCTTTGAAGAAAACTTTTCATATTTCATTTAAATTTTATGCACATATAAGACATATAAGACACACAAGCTTTCTTTCTAGGATAATTTTCGGTTTGTAATTGTCTAATAGTTTATGCACATATAAGACACACAAGTTGTTCCGGATTGGGCCTCGAGGACATTGCTGGCCCATGGCCCAACATGTCGGGCAGAGGCCCATCTAGTCGGCCACATCTTCTGCATCATCGGGCAGACTCACAACTTCCCGAGCAGGTGCTTGGCACGTCGGGAAAACACCCTATCCACTAGACTGATGACGGGGAGACCAAGTCTCCCCATCATCTTCCACGTCACCCAACTGTCCACCATTATCTCCTGAAAGATAGGGACAGTTGGACCAAGGGCAAGACCACGTGCTAGGTCTTACACGCTCCTACGCATACCTTGGCAGTTATTCCTTGGGCCTAGTAATTCAGCCCAAAGAAGAACCTTGGCCCAGCGCTGGGGGCTCACTATAAATACCCTTTTTCACTAAAGGGTCAGGTATTCTGAAACATTTTCTCTCTTACCATTTTGTACCATATACTTACTTTGGTATCGGAGTGCCTTGCAGGTACACCCCCTCCTCGCTTGTCAACCCCTTATTGTTCGTGTTCGACCACTGGAAGGCCCTCCTGATCAGGTAAGATCAGTGGCGCCTTCTATGGGAAACAATAATCCCCTTCTTCCACAATAGAAGATCAAAGCTCAAATCCATATTTCATCCTTCCAGTATGGCCGAAGAGCATGTCGACAACCATCACATTCCCTTCGTCGACTATACGACGGAGGACACTCTGAACTACAACGAAGCTGATGTCAGACACAGACAACCTTCCACCCCGTCGCCTGAACCCGAAGATAATGGGGCTCCACAACCTCAATCTCAAATTCCGCCGGTCACTCCATTTCAGCCCATCCCAGTGCCCGTCGAAGGAGACGTCACTATGATTGCTGTAGTGGTAACCTTCAACTAGGCCAACTCCATGCTCTACCAGCAGCATGAGAGGATCATGGCCCTAGAGGCTGACCGACGGGAAGATCGCCCCCAACAAGGACGAATGACGCTGCACGAGAAGCAACGTCCAGAAGCTACGAAGAAACGAGGACGTTCTCCTCCACGGCGGGGAAAACGCTCTCCCGAGTCCAAAAAGAACAGATCCAGGATACACCATGAGACCGATCGATCGGGGACCTCGCCCCGACGCGAGAAGAGTCTTGGAAACGATGAGTTTTCCCCGTTGAGAAGTGATAAGAAAGATCCCCATTGCCCGCTCTCGCAAGCAATTATGGGGGCACCACTCCCTAAAGGCATGGAGAAACCCCCACACTTGGCCATCTACGACGGGACCACTGACCTTGATGATCACATCGACAACATCAATGTTATGCTCGACTACCGCAACAACATCACCGGGAATCTCAAATGCAGACTGTTTTCAACAACTCTCGGAAAAGGAGCCATGGCCTGGTACAAAAGCCTGGCCTCAGAGTTAATCACATCCTGGAGAGTCATGAAATCTACATTTACGAGGCACTTCACAGCCTCCCTACATCATCCCAAAACTGAGGCTGTAACACCCTTCTAAACCCCGCGGAAAATATATAAATAATCAGAGTAATTATCATGCATATCAAAGAAGGATGTCACACATAATTCAAAATATTACACATACATCTGTCATGCTCAATAACACTTGAAATAAATTCATGCTTTCATATACTTTCACATTAGCATGTAGCAGCGGATCACTTTCATTAAGAATCTCATGACATTCAAGTCTCAAATAAACTTCATTCATTAAATCAACTTGGGCATAAAAGCCACTTCACCATAAAATTCAAATTCAATTAATATATTAGATAGAGTATACAATTGTATCTCTTAAGACATGAATCAAACATTCCCAGTGTTACATGATTAGAGCACGACTCGACCCAAAATAAATATGAAACTAAAATAGGTTACTCCATCAGCTACTCTCTTGCTAGAAGCAACACTAATCTTCAGTACCTGAGCGATGTCGTATAAAACATCATTCCAACAGAAGGGTACATACTCACAATTATTCTCACACTTCAAAAGTTTCATCAACATAATATCACTCAAGTAGTCATACTATTAACAAGTACATACTCACAAATCCATAATTCACCAATTCAACAATTCACATTACACATATAATCTCACTTTGTAAACATAGACACAATAAGACTCAATGCAAGACTCAAATGCAACTCATGCATGTGGTACCAATCTCTTATTATCATTTTTCGGTTTTTACATTTAAACCGGGTCCGTCCTCTAGACCGATAACACCACAAAAGCCCGTCCTCTAAGCTTTCAAACCAGTCCTCTAGGTTTGGGACAAGTCACTAGCTCCCACGGAACTAGCAATACATTGCCTCTTGACAAAATGATGCATGTGCAAGTTCAACAACCATATGCAACTAAGACCGTCCTCTAATCTTAATATTTTTGCATATCTTCAATAATTCATCACATTTGAATTACCACACAATTTCACATACTTGCACATATTTATACATCATCCACACACAAATCATTTTCAAACGGTATACAACACATTTTACAATATAATCTCAACGACATTATCTCACAACAATCAAGTAACCCACGAGGTATCAACACAATTCAACCTCAATTCACAAAATACACATTACCGATTAAACATGGAGTGATTAATTTTTACATCAAGTTAATCACCAAATTAGTCACCAAATTAATTACCAAATTAATCACCAAATTAATCATCAAATTAATTACTAAATTAATCACTAAATTAGTCATCAAATTAACCACCAAATTAATCACCAAATTAGTTTTAAATTCTAAACTAATATGGATAATCTAAACAATTATATTATACAACAAGATTAAACTATTATTAATATTATTGTTATTATATAAATACGACGTGGAGTGAAGTTAATTATATATAAACTTTAGCCACTAATTTTCCTTTTTTCTTTTAGAAACCACAAAACGATTATATTATTAAAGGCATAAGATTCCAAGAAATTGGTTCAAAGAGATTATGTATTTCGGGTTCAAAGAAATTAGTTCCAAGATCTTATTAAGTAAGTTGTCATGTTAATTTGTTATATCTATTAATTAATTGGTAAAATAAATGGGATTTATGCTTGTCTAATATATATATACGGTTTCTACAGGGCAATGGATTTAAGGTTTCTACAGGGCAATGGATTTAACTCACCCACCTTATTCTTGTGGCATCTATCATTATGTGTCATCTATACATATATCATCACCTTTTTCTTTTACTATTACTATGTGATCATTCATCATCACAGGCTCTATAAATATATATATTTTTATTTCATTTCTACTTCCCATTCCATACTAAATATGTCATGATATTATCTTTACTATGTGGCTACTACAACACATCAATAATTAACTAGTATAAATATTTAATGTACATGGTAAATACGAGTTCCATCATGTTCCTAAAAGGCATAAACTACACGGCTGCTAAAAGGCAATCACCTGCGCCACTATCATGAGAACATGAACCATTATATTATCCTCTGTAACTACTGTGAATGATATGAAATCAATAAATCAATAAATCAATAAACCATTATATTATCTACGTTACTGTTTTTGGTTTGAAGAAAAATCAATAAATCAATATGATTTAGTTTTCCCCAAATTACAAATGGGTCTCTATAATATACCATTACCCAAATTCTAAACAAAATCACATAACTCAATTCAAATCAAAGATTTTTAGGAAAACCTAAAAATTCTAAATTCATGAAAAATGAAGATTTTACACTAACCACATATCTATCCATTCTATATTATCCAACAATCTCAAATAATTTAATGAAAACTCACCATTACCTTGATTTTCTTGGATTTCTAAAACTCTTGAACTTGATTTTCTTCTCTTCCCCTCTTCTCCTCTTCTAGCCTCTTTTTCCCTCTTCCAACTTCTAACCCTATTCTATCTCATTCTCTTCTTTTATCAATCTCTATATTTTTATTTTTATTTTTAATTGGGCTCATTGACCCACTCACATTTCTATTCACACTCCTAATCTAGACCCAATTATTTTAATCTTACTAAATATCTATTTTATTCCAACAAATAAAATAAATAAAATAATTCAATCAAATCAAATAATTAAATTATTTCAAATAAACCAAATAAATCAATTAATACAATTAATTCAATTATTTCAAATAAATCAAATAATTCAATTATATCCAATAATCCAATTAAATCAATTAGGCACAAAATCACACAATTATGTAATTAATATAAATAAATAAATAATTACTAAAATCGGGATGTTACAACTCTCCCCCACTTAAAAGATTTTCGCCCTCGAAAATTACCTCAAATGAATAACTCGGGATAAGACTCCTTCATCTGACTCTCGAGTTCCCAAGTCACATTCCCACCAGTTGGTCCTCCCCAAACGACCTTCACCAAAGCAATCTCTTTACCTCGAAGTTTCTTCAACTCCCGATCTTCAATCCGCATAGGTGATGTTTCAACAGTCAGGTTATCTCTCACCTGTACATCATCTACTTGGACTATATGAGACGGATCCGCAATGTATTTCCTCAACTGAGATACATGGAACACGTCATGGAGATTAGAAAGCGACGGCGGCAAAGCAATCCGATAGGCTACCTCTCCTATCCTCTGCAATATCTGATAAGGACCAATAAAACGCGGTGTCAACTTACGCGACTTTAACGCCCTACCAACACCAGTTGTTGGAGTAACTCGAAGGAACACATGATCTCCCTCATGGAACTCAAGTGCTTTCCTCCTCTTGTCATGATAACTCTTTTGACGACTTTGAGAAATCTTCATCTTCTCCTGAATCATCTTAATCTTATCTGTAGTTTGTTGAACTATCTCAGGTCCAACCACCGCACTCTCTCCAGCCTCATACCAACATAATGGCGTCCTACACTTCCTACCATACAATGCTTCAAACGGTGCCATACCAATACTCGAATGGAAACTGTTATTGTAAGTAAACTCAATCAAAGATAAGTAGTTATCCCAAGTTCCTCCCTTTTCCAAAACACGAGCTCTCAAAAGATCCTCAAGTGATTGAATCGTTCTCTCCGCCTGACCATCAGTCTGCGGATGATAAGCAGAACTCAAACGCAACTTAGTACCCAAAGAACTTTGTAAACTCTCCCAAAATCTTGATGTGAACCTTGGATCTCTATCTGATACAATGCTAGACGGAATACCATGCAAACTGACAATCCTCTCGATATACAACTTTGCTAACTTCTCCAACGGGTAATCCATCCTTATCGGAATAAAGTGAGCAGATTTCGTTAACCTGTCCACAATAACCCAAATAGCCTCAAAATTACTCGGTGTCCTAGGTAAACCAGATACAAAATCCATAGATATGCTATCCCATTTCCACTCAGGAATAGCTAATGGTTTCATTAAACCCGACGATTTCTGATGCTCAATCTTTGACTTCTGACAAGTCAAACAAGAATACACAAACTCTGCAATATCCTTCTTCATACAAGGCCACCAAAACACCTTCCGCAAATCTTGATACATCTTAGTCGCACCCGGATGAATACTCAATCCACTACGATGACCTTCTTCAAGAATACTTTTCTTCAATTCTGCAATATCCGGAACACAAACTCGATCACGACACTTCATGATACCATTCACATCAATCCGGAAATCACCTCCTCGGCCTTGATTGATCAAAGTTAATCGATCTACCAAACCTAAATCATATTTCTGACCTTCTCGAATCTCTTCAAGAATACCACTTGTAAGCTTCAACATACCAAGTTTAACTCCATAAGAAGTCTCCTCACAAACCAAACTCATGTCTCGAAATTGCTCAATCATTTCCAATTCTCTAACCATCATCATCGACATATGCAAAGACTTCCGACTCAATGCATCAGCTACCACGTTTGCTTTACCCGGATGGTAATTCAAACCAAAATCATAATCCTTCAGAAGTTCCAACCATCTTCTTTGCCTTGCATTCAATTCTTTCTGATCAAAGAGATACTTCAAACTCTTATGATCACTAAAGACCTCAAATCTCGATCCAAACAAATAATGCCTCCAAAGCTTCAACACAAACACAACAGCGGCCAACTCTAAGTCATGCGTCGGATAATTCCTCTCATGAACCTTAAGTTGCCTTGAAGCATAAGCTACCACTTGCTGATTTTGCATCAATACACCTCCCAAACCCATCAACGAAGCATCACAATACACAACAAATGGTTCTTCTGGATTCGGCAAAATCAAAATAGGAGCTGTCGTCAATCTTCTCTTAAGCTCTTGGAAACTTTCTTCACACTTTGTATCCCAAACAAAAGCTTGACCCTTTCTAGTCAACTGCGTCAATGGCAAAGACAACTTAGAAAATCCTTCAATAAATTTCCGATAATAACCTGCCAAACCAAGAAAACTTCGAATCTCCAAAACTGATTTTGGGGCTTCCCATTGCGATACAGCTTCAACGGATCAACTGCAATTCCTTTACTTGAAATCACATGACCGAGGAAACTCACTTTCTTCAACCAAAACTCGCACTTAGAAAGTTTAGCATATAATTGTTTCTCCTTCAACACAGATAACACAATCTTTAGATGTTCAACATGATCCTCTTCACTCTTGGAATAAATCAAAATATCATCAATGAATACAACCACAAACTTGTCCAAATACGGATGGAAAATCCTATTCATGTACTCCATAAATACACCCGGTGCATTAGTTACACCAAATGGCATCACAGAATACTCATAATGACCATACCTCGTCCGAAAAGCAGTTTTCTGAATATCTTCAGCTTTCACACGAATCTGATGATACCCAGATCTCAAATCAATCTTACTGAACACACTTGCACCAACCAACTGATCCATCAAATCATCAATTCTCGGAAGTGGATACTTATTTTTGATAGTCACTTTGTTCAATTGTCGGTAATCCACACAAAGCCTCATAGTTCCTTCTTTCTTCTTAACCAACAAAACAGGTGCACCCCATGGTGATACACTCGGACGAATAAACCTCTTCTCAAGTAGGTCTTCAAGTTGACTCTTCAACTCTTTCAACTCCGATGCGGACATACGATATGGAGCCATCGATACCGGACTAGTTCCAGGAACTAAGTCGATCGTAAACTCCACCTCGCGTTCCGGCGGTAAATCACTTATCTCATCAGGAAAAACTTCTGGAAAATCACAAACAATTGGCAAATCACCAACTGCTCCACTTTCCTCAATACTCAAAGTTGCCAGCAACATAAACATCTCGGCACCATCTTGCACTAACTCATTCACTTGCTTGGCAGACATAAATAAGTCTCCTTCGTCCTCAGGTTTAAGAAAAACAACTGACTTATCAAAACAATTAATATAGACATGGTTGAACTCCAACCAATTCATGCCAAGAATAACATCAAGTTGATCTAACTTAAGACACACTAAATCAACGCCAAAGTCTTTACCAAAAATACTCAACGGGCAATTCAAACACACATATGGGGTAGTTACTGAACCCATAACAGGAGTATCAATAACCATACTACCACCCATAACAGACAACTCAAGATTCAATCTTTTAACACAATCCAAAGAAATAAAAGAATGTGTAGCTCCAGTATCAATTATAGCTATCAAAGGTATACCATTAATGAAGCACGTACCTCTGATCAATCGATCTTCACTAGTCGTCTCAGATCCAGACAGAGCAAATACTTTCCCTTTCGTTTGAGCCTTCTTTGGTTTGTCACACTTGGTACTAATGTGCCCTTGCTCACCACAATTGTAGCAAGTCACACTCGCACCACTCCTGCACTCTAAAGCCTTGTGGCCAGGCTTGCCACACTTGAAACATTTCTTCTCAACACTTGTGCATTCAGAAGCACGATGTCCTTCAAGACCACATTGATAACACCTCACTGGAGTGGAAGCTCCTCCCCCACTCAACTTCTTCCCATAACTAGCTTTTTGCTTCCCTTTGTCACCAGATGTCACATACGGTTTCCCTCTGAATTGGCCTTTTCCTTTCTTATCACCCATACTTTTGTAGTGAGCTGATCGAGCCCTACTATCTTCATCATAGATCCTACTTTTGTTCACCAACTCAGAATATCGCCTAATCTCTTGATAACCAATGGCTTGCTTGATTTCAGGTCTCAAACCATTCACATACTTAAGACATTTAGATCTCTCAGCATTAGTAGTGTTGTAGTGAGGACAAAACTGAATCAACTCTTCAAATCTTGCTGCATACTCAGCCACAGTTAAGTTACCTTGCTTCAATTCAAGAAACTCAATTTCCTTCTTTCCACGTACATCTTCCGGAAAGTACTTCACCAGAAATGACTCTCTAAAAATAGCCCAAGTAATTTCAACTTCGTCTTCTTCAAATCTTCGACGAGTGTTACCCCATCAGTGCTCAGCTTCCTTCTCAAGCATGTGGGTGCCAAACTGCACCTTCTGCGCATCTGAACAACTCATAACTCGAAATATCTTTTCAATTGCATCCAACCATTCTTGTGCTTTGTCAGGTTCATGCCTTCCCATGAACTTTGGTGGGTTGTTCCTCTGAAACTTTCCCAAAGCACGAAACTCATCATCATTGTTGTTCACAGCATTCACATTGACTTGAGGAATCTGCCCAATCGCTCCAGCCAACAATGTCAAAGCTTCAGCAAGTGCTCTATCATTCCTACCTGCAGCCATTGTTCTTGATTCCAATAATAAAATCCTCATTAGAACAACAATACCGATACTAAAACACAAAATAAACACACAGACAACTTGGTCAACTGACCGACTTTGCTCTGATACCACTAATGTAACACCCTTCTAAACCCCGCGGAAAATATATAAATAATCAGAGTAATTATCATGCATATCAAAGAAGGATGTCACACATAATTCAAAATATTACACATACACCTGTCATGCTCAATAACACTTGAAATAAATTCATGCTTTCATATACTTTCACATTAGCATGTAGCAGCGGATCACTTTCATTAAGAATCTCATGACATTCAAGTCTCAAATAAACTTCATTCATTAAATCAACTTGGGCATAAAAGCCACTTCACCATAAAATTCAAATTCAATTAATATATTAGATAGAGTATACAATCGTATCTCTTAAGACATGAATCAAACATTCCCAGTGTTACATGATCAGAGCACGACTCGACCCAAAATAAATATGAAACTAAAATAGGTTACTCCATCAGCTACTCTCTTGCTAGAAGCAACACTAATCTTCAGTACCTGAGCGATGTCGTATAAAACATCATTCCAACAGAAGGGTACATACTCACAATTATTCTCACACTTCAAAAGTTTCATCAACATAATATCACTCAAGTAGTCATACTATTAACAAGTACATACTCACAAATCCATAATTCACCAATTCAACAATTCACATTACACATATAATCTCACTTTGTAAACATAGACACAATAAGACTCAATGCAAGACTCAAATGCAACTCATGCATGTGGTACCAATCTCTTATTATCATTTTTCGGTTTTTACATTTAAACCGGGTCCGTCCTCTAGACCGATAACACCACAAAAGCCCGTCCTCTAAGCTTTCAAACCAGTCCTCTAGGTTTGGGACAAGTCACTAGCTCCCACGGAACTAGCAATACATTGCCTCTTGACAAAATGATGCATGTGCAAGTTCAACAACCATATGCAACTAAGACCGTCCTCTAATCTTAATATTTTTGCATATCTTCAATAATTCATCACATTTGAATTACCACACAATTTCACATACTTGCACATATTTATACATCATCCACACACAAATCATTTTCAAACGGTATACAACACATTTTACAATATAATCTCAACGACATTATCTCACAACAATCAAGTAACCCACGAGGTATCAACACAATTCAACCTCAATTCACAAAATACACATTACCGATTAAACATGGAGTGATTAATTTGTACATCAAGTTAATCACCAAATTAGTCACCAAATTAATTACCAAATTAATCACCAAATTAATCATCAAATTAATTACTAAATTAGTCATCAAATTAACCACCAAATTAATCACCAAATTAGTTCTAAATTCTAAACTAATATGGATAATCTAAACAATTATATTATACAACAAGATTAAACTATTATTAATATTATTGTTATTATATAAATACGACGTGGAGTGAAGTTAATTATATATAAACTTTAGCCACTAATTTTCCTTTTTCTTTTAGAAACCACAAAACGATTATATTATTAAAGGCATAAGATTCCAAGAAATTGGTTCAAAGAGATTATGTATTTCGGGTTCAAAGAAATTAGTTCCAAGATCTTATTAAGTAAGTTGTCATGTTAATTTGTTATATCTATTAATTAATTGGTAAAATAAATGGGATTTATGCTTGTCTAATATATATATACGGTTTCTACAGGGCAATGGATTTAAGGTTTCTACAGGGCAATGGATTTAACTCACCCACCTTATTCTTGTGGCATCTATCATTATGTGTCATCTATACATATATCATCACCTTTTTCTTTTACTATTACTATGTGATCATTCTTCATCACAGGCTCTATAAATATATATATTTTTATTTCATTTCTACTTCCCATTCCATACTAAATATGTCATGATATTATCTTTACTATGTGGCTACTACAACACATCAATAATTAACTAGTATAAATATTCAATGTACATGGTAAATACGAGTTCCATCATGTTCCTAAAAGGCATAAACTACACGGCTGCTAAAAGGCAATCACCTGCGCCACTATCATGAGAACATGAACCATTATATTATCCTCTGTAACTACTGTGAATGATATGAAATCAATAAATCAATAAATCAATAAACCATTATATTATCTACGTTACTGTTTTTGGTTTGAAGAAAAATCAATAAATCAATATGATTTAGTTTTCCCCAAATTACAAATGGGTCTCTATAATATACCATTACCCAAATTCTAAACAAAATCACATAACTCAATTCAAATCAAAGATTTTTAGGAAAACCTAAAAATTCTAAATTCATGAAAAATGAAGATTTTACACTAACCACATATCTATCCATTCTATATTATCCAACAATCTCAAATAATTTAATGAAAACTCACCATTACCTTGATTTTCTTGGATTTCTAAAACTCTTGAACTTGATTTTCTTCTCTTCCCCTCTTCTCCTCTTCTAGCCTCGTTTTCCCTCTTCCAACTTCTAACCCTATTCTATCTCATTCTCTTCTTTTATCAATCTCTATATTTTTATTTTTATTTTTAATTGGGCTCATTGACCCACTCACATTTCTATTCACACTCCTAATCTAGACCCAATTATTTTAATCTTACTAAATATCTATTTTATTCCAACAAATAAAATAAATAAAATAATTCAATCAAATCAAATAATTAAATTATTTCAAATAAACCAAATAAATCAATTAATACAATTAATTCAATTATTTCAAATAAATCAAATAATTCAATTATATCCAATAATCCAATTAAATCAATTAGGCACAAAATCACACAATTATGTAATTAATATAAATAAATAAATAATTACTAAAATCGGGATGTTACAGAGGCAACCCATGAAGCTATAGTGTAGAGGAAGAATGAGACAGTGCACTCGTACATCGAGCGGATCAACCAAGAGGCCGTCGAGGTAGACACAACAGAGCACATGAAAAAATACCTCCTCGAGAGAGGACTCCTTCCCATAAGCGAACCAGCAAAGCGGACGAGATAGAGCCTCCCCGTACCCTGGACGAGCTCCTGCACAAAGCCCAAGCTTACATCAGATACGAAGAAAAACAAGTTTCCCATAATGCTCAGAAAAACCGCAATACCGGTGAAACTGATCACCTCAAGCGCGAGGATCCCAACGTTCCCCGCCGCAATAGGGACACGCGGAGGGAGGAGAAAACCTGTGAGACCCGTGAAGGAATGGGGACCACGGGCCGTTACAGCGAATACACGTTGCTAACAGCTCCCTGCAAATGCATCCTCGTCGAGTTCATCAATTCCAAGTTCAAACAGGGCAGGGTAAGGTTCCCTAAACCTTCTGCACCCGAGCCCCATACCGATAAGTCTAAGTACTGCCATTTTCACAGAAGTCACAGCCATGTGACCAAAGACTGCGTCCATCTGAAAGACGCAATTGAGATCCTGATTTAGGAAGGCCATATCAAACAATACACCAAGAGGAACGAAACTCCCCCGCACGAGGAGCAAGAGACGAAGAGAGCTCGCGAAGACACATTGCCCGACGACTCCTCATATCAAGTAGCCCTGTGCATATCACGCCCGAAGGACTTCCATCTCCCCGACTCGGGACCAAGGGAACGACTCGCGGCTCTTAGTCCCTGAGAAGACTTCCCAACAGCTCTCGTTATATCAAGAGGAGGGATGAAGAACGAAAACACTGCCATTTCAGTGAAACGTAAATTCGACGAACTCCTACTGAGTGCGCCCGAATAGTTGGCAACACTGACGAAATACCGAGGAAAGTCCAACCCAATATCTTTCTTCCTCAAAGAGCTGTCGGTCGACCAAGGTAGTTTAGTGGATATCATGTACGTCCACCTATTCAAGACTCTCAAGCTGGACAAAACTAATTTATCCCCGTACGTCGGGTTCGACCTTCAAGGATTTAATGGGGCCACCACAAAACCGTAGGGGTATGTCGAACTCCTCGTCACCTCCGGGGAGCAAGAAACAACTAGAGAAGTCAAAGTCCAATTCCTGGTGATAGAATGCCCCTCCCTTTACAACTGCATTCTCGGCCGCCCAACTCTGGCCAAATTGACTGCGGTCCCCTCCACCGTCCATCTGAAGATGAAGTACTACACCAAATTAGGCCGCGTAGTCACAATCCACGGTGATAATGAGGCCGCTCAAAGATGTTATGATGCTGTAGTAAAAGGACATGCCATAATCAACACCAAGAATATCAAGAAGCCTAGGGTCGAAGAGCAACCTCCCCCTAGAGAATCAACGCCATCGACCTTGACAGCCACATCGACGAAGACGACACGAAAGCACAGGACCCCTTCCACGGGAAAGCCCCGACCCATCCATTTCGGCTAGTCCCCGGCGGAGAGTTCGAGCTCATTCCCCTGGGCGACAACCTCGACAGAGCTTTGAAGATAAGCACGAGACTACCCACAAAGAACAAGGGAGCAACTCACAATCTGCCTCCAGGAGAACGCGGACCTCTTTGCATGGAATGCTACAGAGATGCCCAGTCTCGACCCCGAGGTCGCCTGCCATCAGCTAGCTTTAGACCAGGCAATTAAGCATGTAGCACAGCGTAGGCGCAAACAGTCTCTCGAGAAAGCGGAGGCTGCTGAGCGAGCTGTTGTAACCCGGTGAACTGACTTTTAAACAATGTTGCGGATAGCAAGAGTCGCCACCGACTTTTATTTTATCCATAAGGAAAGGTTATAAAAGAACAGGAAAGACCTTAGAGAATTATTTTGGGTCCGGGGGGTAGGTTATGAAAAGGGAAGGTGTTAGCACCCTTTTCATCCATGGTTATCCATGGGCTCTTAAGTACTTAAGCTCACTTTTGAATTGTTTTGAAAGTGTAGTGTGTGAATAAGAAAATTTTCAGAATAGTTAATAAATAATCCATGTAAGGATGTGTTAAAAACATGTTTGAAAATTTTGTTTGAAAAATTGTTTAAGTGTGGAGAAAGTTTTGAAATGAGCTTAAGTACTTAAAAGTAACTTACCCTAATGTTTAAAGGTCTTTCTTGCTTTTTATTCTTTCTTTAGTAAGACTATCCCTACTATAATGGAGTAGGTAGTCCTTACTTTGGATGTTTAAGGGACATGTAAAGGGGCAATTTGGTCTTTGAAGGCCATGGTGGGGTGTAATAAGCATATTAAGGGACTATCATCATTTTTCGAAGGGACTTGATTCGTATAGGCAACATAAGGGACTTTGATGATTTTTACTCGAGGGACTTGCTTTATACACCCCACTTAACCATTTATTCGTAGGCAACAAGAGGGATATCCTTAGAAAGTGAGGCGGCGATTTAAAATCGACTTACGTGTGTGGAGTGTTTATTTTAATTATCTTTATTAAAAATTTTCTAAATTGATTTTAAATATCATACATGTTATCACTCCCTAATTACTAACCATAATGACAATAATAATTAAAATAATTACAACTTTACAACCAGGAACAATTACAAAATTATAATAGAAAATAATAAGCAAAAATAATTAAATAAAAATAAACCAAATATAAAATAAGCAATAAAATAATAAGGGGGTTAGTAAATAATAATAATAATAGTAAACATAATAAAATTATAAATGGGTTAGTCATTAGAAATAATATATAAAGTTAGAAAAATAGAATATAAATAATAACATGGTTAGTGATAAAAATTAATTAACAAATTAAGGAAATAAACAAAAATTAATTAATAGAAACTAACAATATATAAAAAAAAAATTAACATACATAACTAGATAATTTTTATATTCATATAATATTTTAAATTATTATAATTACAAAAATTTTAATTATTATGAACACATATTTTATATACATATTATTTAAGATATCATGTTAAAGTTTAATTCTATTAATCATTATAATTACAAATTATTTTCAATCATATACAAAAATATATATAAGTTAAAATATTTCTAAATTTTAAAAGAAAATTAACTTAAATTATAAATACAAAATTTTATGACAAATTATAATTATATTGGAAATAAAAAACAGAATTAAATGTTATTTAGAAAAATATTTTAAGATTGGAAAATTAGGTTTTTATAGTTTTTTAGGATTTAAGAATTAGGATTTATACAAAAATTTATTTTTAATAATCACATGGTATTGTTTTAATATAACCTAAAATAAAATTTTAAAACAAAAGTTTTATGATATTTTAAAGAATTACTTTAAAGTTAATTAAACTATATAATATATATACATATTTCATAATATAAATTATTTTAAATTAATTGAATTTAAAATAGAAAATAAAAGAAAACAAAGAAAAAAAAGAGAAAAGGAACCTGGTGGGATTTGATCCCAAGGCCTCTTGGTTCCAGAACAACAACAAAACCACTGGACTGCGTGTGCATTGGTGATAGAAATATGGGTTCACTCTGTTTTGTGCATTGACCTTGGAAATTCCATAGAAAATAAAAAGAGCAAAAGGGCCTGGGGAGGATTTGATCCCAGGACCCTCAGATTCACAAACGCGCATCACACCACCCGGCTGGAAGAGCCCAACTGGTGATGAATTGATAACAATGTATTATATATTATACATGCTTTTATCCTGCAAAATAACCAAAAAACAATGGCCCAAGCTGGATTCGATCACAGGTCATACAGCTAACATGCACACGCTTCTTTCCGCTAGGCCACAAACACACACGTGATAATGAAACAACAACAATTAGAAAAAATATATTCACAAGTATTTGAATTTCCAGCGCGCGGGAACTTCATCTTCAACCTCAAGACCTTCCATTTTTGCTGCGATTTTTGATACAAGTTTACCTGCGAAATTCAAACCCTAGCAAATCCTACGAAAATCAACAACCCATCAAACAGTGAAATTTTGCAAAATTGAAAACACAAATATGATCCAGAGGTCCATACAAATCCAGCCATGGTCTTAGAAACCATTTATATTCAATGGACCATAAAACCCTAAAACGAAAGTCATGAACCCTAAAATGGCACTATGTGATTCGGCCATGGTTTCTTCGATTATCTTGCCCAGAATTCATCACAATCCTTCATAGAACACAAATCATCAAACAAAATTCAAAAATAATGCATAAATGTTTAAGAATGAAAAATCATGAAAGTGTGAAGAAGTTTGAATCGGATTTCTTCATATATGATGTTATGAGGCAATGTTATGGTCTGGTTATGTTCCATGATGATCAAAGAGTCTAACCATGTCTTTATTTTACCTTTTAATGGCTTGTATGTGAAAATCCGAATGGAGGTTTTTTGGTTGATTTTTGAAGTATGAAGCTTACCTCTTGGCTACTGAATTTCGTCCCTCTGCATTAGGTTTATGATCAGTATATATGTGGGAGTATTTTAGGTCAAAAATATGGATAGCTTGTGTGGATATTTGATCCAAAAAGATTGAAAAAGATGGCATTGTAAAATTCAAATATTTGCTCTTGAATGCTTGCTATATTTGGACAATTCATATGATTCTTTTCTTCTTTTAATCCAATCTATAATTATGAATTTTTAAGAACAAAATCTTCACCCAAAAATAACTTTTCATATTTTTTATTTATTTAAAATGATTTTTAAGAGTTAAATCAATAATAAATAAATAAAAAATAATAAAAATGATGATTTTTATTCAATTGGGTCGTGCATGGTGTTTATGTATGGATTGGATCATGAATTGGGCAGCCCATTTGGAAAGAAATATTTCTAAACCTCCATTTTCAACATAAACCATCCCAAAATTGCCCAACTTTGCAAGGACACATCTCCCTCAATTTTAAAGGTATGAGAGTGTTCTTGGACTTTTTGGAAAGCTTGAAGAGTCCTCTAAACAACCCCATTGGTTTTAGGTCCATATCATTTACCAATCTCAAGTTATGCCCTTTTGAAGTTGTTGACTTTTTGTTGACTTTTGAAATGACCTATAATGTCTTAGATCATATCTTTCAAATGAAGCATTTTTGGGCTTAACCTTCAACATCAAAGTTGTAGAGAATTCAATTTCCTTCAAAATGAGCTTTGGATGGAGACTTGGTGATGAAGTATGTGAAAGTTATGCCTGGTCAAAGTTCAGTTGACTTTTACTGAAGAAACCCTAATTTAGAAACTCCTGATTCTTGATGATCTGAAATCTCCTTGATGAATCATGATCAACCCTTGATCAAATGATGAATTTTACTTCATATACTTGATGTTGGCAAAAAATCATGAGGTTTGACTTTGGTTTGACCACAGTTGACCTCAGTTTGACTTTTTAACTGCACTGACTGATTTTGACTCATCTGATCATCTGACTGAGCAAACTTTTGAGAAAAGTCTTGAAACTTGTCATAGGGGTTCTTATACACATATAAGATGTTATGAAGCTCACTTGAGGTATTGGAAGTCCATTTAGCCTGATTAAAGTCAAACCCTAGTTTTGGATGCACTGCTTAGGAGGTGCATTGTCTGAGGGAATTGTCAACTTCTTTGACCAATTGTGAACTTTGTGAACTTTGTGAACCTTCATAAAATGTCTTGTGATACTCATGAGAGGTATTGTGAAGCTTGTGAACCTTGTGAACCTCATGAAGTGGCTTTGTAGACCTCATGACCCTCAGGAAAGCTTTATAAACATTGTGAAACTTGTGAACCTTGTGAATCTTCAAGAAGTAACTTGTGAACTTCATGAACTTCATGAAAGGTCTTGTAAATGTTGAGAAGCTTGTGAACCTTGTGAACCTTCAAGAAGTAACTTGTAGACTTCATGAACCTCATGAAAGGTATTAAAAGCACTGTGAGACTTGTGAACCTTGTGAACCTTCATAAAGTAACTTATAGACTTTATGAACCTCATGAAAGGTTATAGAAAGCATTAAAGAACTTGTGAACCTTGTGAACCTTCAGGAAGTGACTTGTAGACCTCCTGAACCTCATGAAAGGTTATGCAAGTGTTGGAAAACTTGTGAACCTTGTGAACCCTCTTAGAACACAAAGTCTTGTATTGTGAGGGCAAATTTTGGGGTGCAACAGCTGCCCCTGTTCAATTTTCTGAAACCTGAGGGGTTAGATTGGTGTATTTGCCAGTCGTAACCTGGAAGGTTGAAGGGGATTGAACACAAAAGCCCAAAAATTTGCACTCACCAGTGCATAGAATGATATTGATGGCTGGTTGAACATGATCGAGTGGGCTTAAAGATGCCACTATGGAAAAGTTCTTCAGTAGTATAATGAGAACTGTCAGGAGTCTGGAGCAATATTGATGTAGCAGCATGTCTTCATGAGGATAGAGCAATGGAAATCTCTAAAGCAGTCTTGAAGTACTGATTTCAGGAGGATGGAGACATCAATAATGACAACTCCAATGCAGTCTTGAAATAATAATGTGATATGTCTTTAGGAGGATAGAGCAATCAATAATGATAACTCTAATGCAGTCTTGAAGTACTGATTTCAGGAGGATGGAGACATCAATAATGACAACTCCAATGCAGTCTTGAAATAATAATGTGATATGTCTTCAGGAGGATAGAGCAATCAATAATGATAACTCTAATGCAGTCTTGAAGTACTGATTTCAGGAGGATGGAGACATCAATAATGACAACTCCAATGCAGTCTTGAAATAATGATGTGATATGTCTTCAGGAGGATAGAGCAATCAATAATGATAACTCTAATGCAGTCTTGAAGTACTGATTTCAGGAGGATGGAGACATCAATAATGACAACTCCAATGCAGTCTTGAAATAATAATGTGATATGTCTTCAGGAGGATAGAGCAATCAATAATGATAACTCTAATGCAGTCTTGAAGTACTGATTTCAGGAGGATGGAGACATCAATAATGACAACTCCAATGCAGTCTTGAAATAATAATGTGATATGTCTTCAGGAGGATAGAGCAATCAATAATGATAACTCTAATGCAGTCTTGAAGTACTGATTTCAGGAGGATGGAGACATCAATAATGACAACTCCAATGCAGTCTTGAAATAATGATGAGCTCATCAGGAGGATAAAATAACCCTGAGGTTATAATAAAGCAGTCCCAAAGATCATAGGTTTGCTTGTTGGATAATTAACCTGAAAACAAAGTAGCATTCTGTACAACAATATTAGTTTATGCTTTATGTATGCATGTATGATATGATGTACTTAAGTAATGTACTATATATCTATGGGTATATATGCTATGGTATGATGTAAATGATGTATGTATGATATGACACAGCCGGAAGCGTCTGGATGTCTTTGTATAACAACTGCTGGCCAGGGAAAATAAATCCCGCTTCGTTGTTGAAGAATATATAACCCTCCGTCTGCTGGGGATAACAAAGTATAGATAACCTCCCGTATTGCTGGGGATAGTAGAGTATAAATATAACTTCCCGTTGTTGGGGATAGTAAGGTATATGTAACCTTCGTCTTCGTTTGATAGTATAACACCCCGTCTTCGTTCGTCGTGCTCCTATTGGAAAGTAATTTCCCGAATATCCGTATGAGGATAAAAGAGATGGATATAAATTCCAGGGGAGATGAGACCTTATGAAGATGGATTTGCCCTACTGAGGGTTTGTAACTGTCTTGTAGGGTGAACCGGCGAAGCTTCGTTGAAATCCTTCCCTCGTTCGTCCTTAGTAAATACTATTACTGCATTTTCGTGCATTTCTGGTGAACATTAATCATATTAAGAGCATACGTGCATTTCTGGTAAACATTAATCATATTCAAAGGCATACATACATTCAAACACAACCAATGGACGTTTCGCTTATGTAAATAGGGTAAAAGTAAATCTGAATTCAAAAGATGGAATTTATTTATATCAAAAGTGACCCATACACGGGTAAGTTTGTACAAGGAGACATAAACCCTAGTAAGAGGATTTTGTCATAAAGTTTTACAAAAGAGAATCAGCTATGTGGGAAACAATCCTATTGAGTTTCAATTCTACTATTGCCACTCAAGTATCTCATCTTCTTGCTGTTGAGACAGAAACGATTGAATTGAGCTTTATCTGTTCGAGCTTGAATAAGTAATACAACTGGTTGCAGTTTCATGGGTGATCCGAACGAGACATAGTCATACGCTTTAATCCCTAACTTTTGCCTGGATTGCCCTTTCAGGTTTTCAATCCACCGGGATACCCTTTTTTGCCCAAGCCGCCTTTTCAGGTTTTCGACTTGCCGGGTGTACATCTTTTTATATATATCCCTAATTTTTGCCCAAACCCTTTTGGTTTGCCGGGATGCCCTTATTTTTGCCTAGGCCTGTCAACCTAGCGGGTCTCTTTTTATGCGTAGTATTTTTTAACTATGTCTGCGTTTACAGGCTGTGGGAAGTCTTCGCCATCCATTGTAGTCAGTATCATGGCACCTCCTGAGAACACTGTCTTGACTACAAATGGTCCCTCATATGTTGGAGTCCACTTGCCCCTAGGATCACCCTGTGGTAATATGATACGCTTGATTACCAAGTCACCAGCCTGATATACCTTTGGCTTAACCTTCTTGTTAAAAGCTTTGATCATCCGTTTCTGGTACATCTGGCCATGACAAACTGCTGCTAACCTTTTCTCATCAATCAAATTTATCTGGTCAAGTCGTGTCTGAATCCACTCATCTTCATTCAAGCCTGCATCCTTCATAATTCTTAAGGAGGGGATCTGAACTTCAATGGGCAGAACTGCTTCCATACCATAGACTAAGGAGAATGGGGTTGCCCCTGTTGAAGTACGTATTGTAGTACGATAACCATGAAGAGCAAATGGTAACATCTCATGCCAATCCTTGTAAGTAACAGTCATCTTTTGTACAATCTTCTTAATGTTCTTATTAGCAGCTTCAACTGCCCCATTCATCTTTGGACGATACGGAGAAGAGTTGTGATGCTTAATCTTGAACTGCGTGCAGAGATCAGTAATCATAGTGTTGTTCAGATTAGAACCATTGTCAGTGATAATCCTTTCAGGGATGCCATACCTACATACGAGATTATTCTTAATGAATCGAGCCACGACATTCTTAGTCACAGATGCATATGAAGCTGCCTCTACCCACTTCGTAAAATAATCAATAGCAACCAAAATGAAACGATGCCCATTAGAAGCCGTAGGCTTGATTTCACCAATCATATCAATGCCCCACATGGCAAAGGGCCAAGGAGCAGTCAACACATTCAATGGAGATGGAGGTACATGAACTTTATCAGCATAGATTTGACATTTGTGACAAGTTCTGGAGTGTTGGTAGCAATCAGCTTCCATGGTAGACCAATAGTAACCTGCTCTCAATATCTTCTTTGCCATAGTATGACCACTAGAATGAGTGCCAAAGGTCCCATCATGCATCTCTTCCATAATCTCAGTTGCTTCCTTCTTATCCACACAACGAAGCATAGTTGAATTATGATTACGCTTGTACAGAATCCCATTACTCAAAAAGAACTTAGCAGCAAACCTCCTCAGGAACTTCCTATCTTTGACAGATGCCCCTTCAGGAAACTCCTGAACTTCAAGATATCTTTTTACTTCATAGAACCAAGGCTTCCCCTCTGTCCCTTCTGTATCAATCTCATTGCAGTATGCAGGCTTCTCAAATCTATCAATGGTAATCTTGGGAGCTTCATCATCCCAGCTGATCTCAAACATAGATGCCATGGTGGCCAATGCGTCTGCCAACTGATTCTCTCTTCGTGGAATATGTCCAAAGGTAATCTCTTTAAAATGTGGGATCAAAGACAACACATGTTCTCTGTAGGGAATGAGATTATCATGCTTGGTATCCCAATCTCCTTTAATCTGACTCACTACCAGGGCTGAATCTCCATACACATCAAGGAACTGAATCTTCATATCAATAGCAGCTTGAATACCCATGATACATGCCTCATACTCAGCTATGTTATTGGTACAATAGAAACAAAGTCTGGCAGTAATCGGGGTATGACAACCTTCGGGGGAACTAATTACAACACCAACACCATTACCATGTGCATTAGAGGCACCATCAAAAACCATAGTCCATCGGGATCCTTGTTCAGGTCCGTCATATTGTCCAGGTTCTTTGGTAATAATCATGATGTCTTCATCAGGGAACTCAAAATTCATTGACTGGTAATCATCTACTGCTTGATGAGCCAAATGATCAGCAACAACACTTCCTTTAATGGCCTTCTGAGTAGTATACTGTATGTCATATTCTGTCAAGATCATTTGCCATCTTGCAATTCTTCCGGAGAGAGCAGGTTTCTCAAATATGTACTTGATTGGATCCATCTTTGAAATTAACAAGGTAGTATGGGTCAACATATACTGTCTTAATCGGCGAGCAGCCCATGCCAAAGCGCAGCAAGTTTTCTCGAGCAGTGAGTATCTTGTTTCACAGTCGGTAAACTTTTTGCTAAGGTAGTATATTGCCTGCTCTTTTCGACCAGACTCGTCATGTTGCCCCAACACACACCCCATTGAGTTGTCTAGCACTGTTAAGTACATAATCAAGGGTCTTCCGTCAACTGGTGGCATCAAAATTGGTGGTTCTAGCAAATATCTCTTAATTTCATCAAAAGCAGTCTGGCACTCATCGTTCCATTCCATCACCTGATCTTTCTTCAACAACTTGAAGATTGGCTCACAGATGGTAGTTAACTGGGAAATAAATCTTGCAATGTAGTTCAATCGTCCCAAGAAACCTCTAACCTCCTTCTCAGTACGGGGAGCTGGCATCTCTCGTATAGCTTTTACTTTTGCAGGATCCACTTCAATACCTTTTCCACTGACAATGAAACCCAGGAGCTTTCCAGACCTAACTCCAAAAGTACACTTGTTTGGATTCAATCTCAACTTGTATTTCTTCAACCTCTCAAACAACTTGTGCAGATGATCAAGATGTTGCTCTTCATTCTGAGATCTGGCTATCATATCATCCACATATACCTCTATCTCATGATGGATCATATCATGAAACAAAGCCACCATAGCACGCTGATATGTTGCCCCTGCATTCTTCAAACCAAATGGCATCACCTTATAGCAAAAGGTGCCCCATTGTGTCACAAATGTTGTCTTCTCCATATCTTCAGGTGCCATCTTGATTTGATTGTAACCAGAGAAACCATCCATAAAAGAGAATACCTTATGTTGAGCAGTGTTGTCTACCAAAATGTCAATATGAGGAAGTGGAAAGTCATCTTTGGGGCTAGCCTTGTTCAAATCTCTGTAGTCTACACACATACGTACCTTACCATCTTTCTTAGGAACCGGTACCACATTTGCAACCCACTGAGGATAAGAAGTCACTGCCAAGAACCCTGCATTGAACTGTTTTATTACCTCTGCCTTGATCTTTTCTGACATTTCAGGACGCATACGACGAACCTTCTGCTTCTTTGGACGACAATCTTCTTTCACTGGCAAACGGTGAACCACAATGTCTGTATCCAACCCTGGCATATCTTCATAAGACCAAGCAAAGATCTCCACATAGTCACGTAACATCTGAATCAATCTGCTCTTGACACTGTCTTCTAAATCAGCCCCTACCTTGACCTCTTTTCTGTCTTCTTCAGTTCCCAGATTCACAACTTCGACTGGCTCTTCATGTGGCTGTATAGCTTTCTCTTCTTGTTGTAACAACCTAGCAAGCTCTACAGGTATTTCACAATCGTCCTCATTTCCGTCTTCAGTTTGATAGATCGGATTCTCGAAATTGTAATTGGCAATAGTAGAACTGTTATCAACAGGATCCAGAGTGGGTGAGGATCTGCATTTAGTGATGTGGGTGTGTGTAAGAACACGTAGCTGATAAAGCAAAAATAAAAGAAAAGAAAGACAAGGAACACAATATTTACGAAAACGAAACGTCCACTGATTTTATTGAATGAAGTATGCAAATGAAATGACAGCCCGTAACAAGCATACCATTGTGCCCCGGGTAAGGCATATGGCTTGAAAGTTTTAATTGTTCAGAGATTACAAATTTAAAAACATAACGCAGTAATAGTATTTACTCCTGACTAAAGGAGATAGGGGTAACATCTTCAGCTTTCCAATTATTGAGTCCAGCACCCACAGTAGGAAAAATCCATGCATCCAGATTGTAGTCTTCATCTTGATCTCCCACAGCATTAATCACCCCTTGATTGGTGATACGAGCAGCACGAGCACGACGAACAGCCTTCTGGGACTCTGCAGTGAAACCCAAACCAAACTTGTCAGACTTGTATGGAATATCAGGAAGCTGACCCCAAATAGTACAACCACCTTCTTTCACTACAGCTTTTGCATCATTGAGGGAGGCCATTGCCATTGTTGGAGGGTTTCTGATGACCACAGGAACCTTCTTCACAGCAGGAGGAGCTACACAATCATTACCAGCCCAAGGAACCACTTCAAATGACTGACACGGAGTCTCAATGTATTCACCTTCCACCTCCAGATACTTGAAGGTGTTTACGTGGCTGACAAAGTATTCTTCCTCTCCGAAGACAGTAACAACTTTTCCATTCACCGGATATCTCAACTTTTGATGCAATGTAGAAGTCACAGCACCTGCCCCATGGATCCAGGGACGACCAAGTAGACAAGAATATGAAGGGCGAATATCCATCACATAGAACGTAGCAGTAAACATCTGAGAGCCAACTTTGATTGGAAGATCAATTTCCCCATGCACTACTCTTCTAGAACCATCAAAAGCCTTTACCACAATATTACTGGGCTTCAACACAGTATCTTCAGGACTCAGCTTATTCAGGACTTCTTTAGGCAACACATTCAGAGAGGAACCATTGTCTATCAATACATGAGACAGGGTAGTGCCCCTGCATTCAATTGAAATATGCAAGGCCCTGTTATGATCCCTCTTGGCAGGGGTCAAATCAGCATCAGAAAATCCTAACCCATTGTCATAGGTCAGGTGGGCAACACAGTTTTCAAATTGGTCCACAGAAATTGCACTGGGTACATGAGCCATCTTTAGAAACTTGATCAATGACTTGGCATGGGCCTCAGAACATAATAACAGGGAGAGCATAGAAATCTTTGAGGGAGTATGCCCCAATTGGTCAACAATGTCATAATCACTCTTGCGAATGATTTTCAATACTTCTTCCATTTGCTTAGAGAGGTCATCAGCAGCTGGAACATCAGTAGATACAGGCTCAACTACAGGACCTTTGCCCCGGGCATCAGTAGTGGAAGTAACAGCAGGAGTAGCTGCATTCTTTGAAGTATCTGGAGGAGAAAAGACTCTTCCACTACGAGTGATCTTGCTAGATCCAGCAATATTGTCAATGTCAGCAGGTATATCAGGTAAAGGCTCCTGCTTGACACCATGGATGTAAACATCAGACCCATAGTGCCAAGGCACAGCTTTGTCAGATGTATAAGGAATAGGACCAGGAGTAGTAATGATCAGAGGAGCTACTCTGGCTTCAGCAACAACTTTCACAGGACCTTCAGCCGTAATCTTGATAGGACCCTGATGAGAGATCTTGATGGGCTTCCTTGCAGTGATTCTTACCGGTACTTTGTCAACCATATCAACCTCTTCAATTTTCTTACCCTGAGTCCGACGATTCACCATATCTTCTACAGATGCTGGTCTTCTTTCAAATACTATAGTATGCTTATCCATGAGACGTTGAATACCATCTCTCAAAATGAAGCAACTATCCGGCTTATAGGTACAATACAGACAATCTTCACGACAACCTGGAAAGATCCCAGCTTGCACTAACCTTCTTTTGATAACAGACAATGGTGTGCTCAATTCCATAACTGAATAGACATGCAGGTCTTCCTCAATGTCTTCATCAATGGCATTGACAGTCTTCTCGTGATTTGGCATTGGAGCTGTAATCACATTTGGAGTACCTGGTGGATCAAACTCAATCTCTCCAGCATCAATCATATCTTGAATTTTGTTCTTCAAGACCCAGCAGTTATTAGTATCATGTCCTGGACAGTTTGAATGATATGCACATCGTGCATTGGGATTGTACTTGGGAGAAGTAACATTGGGATTCTGAGGAGCCTCCCTCAAAGTAATGAGTTCAGCCTTCAACAAGTGTTGCAATGCCTGAGCCATTGACATGTTGATTCTCGTGAACTGTCTTCTAGTCTTTGGTTGGTGTCCCTGAGGCTGCTCTGTTGGTGCAGGAGTTGGATTTGAAATATGAACTGCACTAACAGACTGATGCCTTTTGTTACGATCAGGTTGACCATACACAGCATTAGATTCTTTCTTCCCAGTGGGAGGCTTCTTTGCAGCACCTGATGAAGAAGTGCCCACTTGGATCTTACCACTCTTGATACCATTCTCTACCCGCTCTCCTGTCATGATCAACTCAGTGAAGCCAGATGATGAGCTTCCAATGAGATGACTGTAAAACGGACCATTCAGCGTACACATGAACATATCAACCAATTCCCTGTCAGTCAAAGGGGGTTGAACTCTTCCAGCTAAGTCTCTCCACTTCTGAGCATACTCTTTAAAACTTTCTTTGGCACCCATAGACATGCTTTGAAGTTGCATGCGAGTGGGGGCCAAGTCAGCATTGTATTGGTACTGCTTGTAGAAAGCTTCAGCAAGATCATTCCAATCTCTGATGTTGACACTCTCCAACTGATAATACCACTCCAGCTGAGCTCCGGATAAACTCTCTTGAAAGAAATGGATCCACAACTTCTTATCAGCAGTGTGGGGTTGAATTCTTCTAACATAAGACCTCAGATGCAGTTTGGGACAAGAGACCCCATCATAGACAACAAATGTAGGAACCTTGAAACCAATGGGTATCACAACCCCAGATATCAAACTCAAATCCTCAAAATCCAGCCCAGATGATTTCTGCAACTCCATAGCATCCATCCTATCCACCAGCATCTTGAATTTGTCTTCATTAGGCTCATGGTAGTAGTTAGCCTCAGAATCAGAGTCCCCCACTGTGTGGTGGAGACTGCCTACCTCTTGCTCAGATTCCTCAGATTCATAGTCTTCAACCTCTTCCTTGGTCTTGACAGGACCTCTGAACCTTCTTCCCATGTTGAGCAACCCAGCAGACCTTCTAGTCTTCTTAGTCTTCTTGGCCAGCAGTGCCTTCAATTCATCCTGCCCCTTGGACAGGTTCAAGATCAGCTCTTGGAACTGTGCATTCTGTGCCTGGAGATCCTTAACTGATTGTTCAAGAGCCATTGCTGAAATAAACAGCGAGAAGATGAGAAACCTGTGCACAATTATAAACCTGTAATGCAATGAAATGATATGGTAATGTATATGCAATGTTTTCAAGGACCGTAGGATTTAAATTTGCTTAAACAAACAAAAAGTAACTTTTTATTAGTAATAACTTGTTTTGCCTTTTAGGCTTACAAAAATGGAAATGAAATAAGTACAAAAGATGGGTTTTTAAGTCTCCCATGGACGTTTCCTCTTTGTGTTGAGGTAAGAGTTGAGGTTTCGTTCCTCGTGAAGTTGCTTTGTTAGCTCTAAGATCCTTGCTTGGCTTGCTTTGTAATGAGCCTCGAAAGTATCCCTTTGCTCCTTCAGTTGTATCCATGATCTCTGCAAGTCTTCCATATCAGTAGGCATGTCTGGGTGAAGGATGGTATAAGCTGTGTCTCCTTCAGCAACAGGTTCCATGGTAACTGGTAGGATGGCAGGATATGGCATCATGAGTGTCTGAGCACGAGATCGTACCCATCTGAGATACGCCTCCATAGGAATAGTGTACTTAGGCTCCAGTGTCTTACTATCAATCCTGTTTACCTTTCCCCAAGCTCGTATGAATCTCTGACGGTAACCTTGAAGATCGTTGTCGTAATCAAACACAATGCCCTGAATCAACATGTCATGTGGACCATCGCTCCGGGCGTAACCAAACTGTCGTAAAGCTAGAGATGGGTTGTAGGTGATGCCTCCTCTTATGCCTAGAAGTGGCACATTAGGAAACTCCCCACAACGGTCAATGATGGTAACATTCTCCATAGATCTGGAGCACCAATGAATGTCTGAGTGAGATAGTGACATGATCCTCTTGGACCATCTGAACCCTTGCTCATTCTTCATTACTGAGCGAGGAAGGTGAGAAATAAACCACCTAGAAAGCAAAGGTATGCAGCACATCAAAGTTCCTCTTGCCCTTGTAGTACGGGTGTGAAGAGAATGCAGGATGTCTCCAAGCAATGTAGGCACTGGATTGTGACTCAGGAAAATGTTGATGGCATGAACATCTATGAACTGATCTGGGTTGGGGAACAACACTAAGCCATATATCAGCAGGGCTAAGATCTCCTCAAAAGCATCATAGCTCATGGCCTTCAAGAACATTTGAGCTTTATCCACTAATACTTTGGCAAGAATACCCTTGACTCCACTTCTCGTCTCTAGCACAATGTCAGACTTCTTCAGATGTAGAGCTGCAGCAATAACCTCTGGTTTAAGCTCCTTCTCCAAGCCTGTGAAAGGTCTTTGATCAAGAACGGGTATACCCAGAAGTTTAGATAACTCCTCCATGGTTGGAACCAGCTGATAGTCAGGAAAGGTAAAGCAATGGTGCTTAGGGTCAAAGAACTGAAATAGGACACTCATCATGTCTTCATTGAACCCTGAAGTGACTAGATCCAATAGGTGACCATGTCTCTTGTTGAATCGGGAGTGATCAGACACTTGAGAAACCAACTCTTTAAGTTTGGGAGGTATCCCCACAAAGTTGATCCTGATGGTGTTTCTACGAGCAGAAGCCATGACCTGCAACAAAGAACAAAGATAAATCCTTTGGTCCTTGAAATGGTTAGGGAAAATGATATGCTCATGATGCATGATGATGTCATGATGTTATGCTCAATCACAAACATGTGGCACACACAAACAAGTCACACAATTGCCCTAGGTTTAAAGGCTTGCATGAGGTTCAAAGGTGAGTACCCTCCCCTGAAGTTAGATGGTTCATCCTGTCCTACAAAAGTAACCGGGTTCTAAGGGATCTCAATATCATTGATCCTTCACAAGGGTGGTTGTTCAGAAGGCAACTTACTTGCCAACCAAAACCCTCCAAGTTTAAGATCTCAATGAGTGTAGTATCGAGTGTCAACCAACTTCAGTCTGCACTAAAGCCGGCTACCTCACTACTTTTCTAAAGGCCAAGATGAGTTAACTAGGGTTCTAAAAGTCAGTTAATGCATTGACAACATATGGTGGCCTCAATATTATCCTCAACTTGACTTAAGGAATATAAGCACCAACCAAGAAGTCGCACTAACTATGGCCACCAGATCAACCGTGTCGATATACGTCGCACAGTTTCCTTGGTCTATTGCCATTTACCTAAGGTACACTAGATCCGGGTTAGGACCTTTCACACATAAGAGCACCCCAACAAGTAATATTAAAACAAGCAAGGCAAACAATTTAAAGTGACCTTAATTCCTAAGGATACCCCTCTTTAATATTAAGTCCCCAGCAGAGTCGCCAGTTCTGTAACCCGGTGAACTGACTTTTAAACAATGTTGCGGATAGCAAGAGTCGCCACCGACTTTTATTTTATCCATAAGGAAAGGTTATAAAAGAACAGGAAAGACCTTAGAGAATTATTTTGGGTCCGGGGGGTAGGTTATGAAAAGGGAAGGTGTTAGCACCCTTTTCATCCATGGTTATCCATGGGCTCTTAAGTACTTAAGCTCACTTTTGAATTGTTTTGAAAGTGTAGTGTGTGAATAAGAAAATTTTCAGAATAGTTAATAAATAATCCATGTAAGGATGTGTTAAAAACATGTTTGAAAATTTTGTTTGAAAAATTGTTTAAGTGTGGAGAAAGTTTTGAAATGAGCTTAAGTACTTAAAAGTAACTTACCCTAATGTTTAAAGGTCTTTCTTGCTTTTTATTCTTTCTTTAGTAAGACTATCCCTACTATAATGGAGTAGGTAGTCCTTACTTTGGATGTTTAAGGGACATGTAAAGGGGCAATTTGGTCTTTGAAGGCCATGGTGGGGTGTAATAAGCATATTAAGGGACTATCATCATTTTTCGAAGGGACTTGATTCGTATAGGCAACATAAGGGACTTTGATGATTTTTACTCGAGGGACTTGCTTTATACACCCCACTTAACCATTTATTCGTAGGCAACAAGAGGGATATCCTTAGAAAGTGAGGCGGCGATTTAAAATCGACTTACGTGTGTGGAGTGTTTATTTTAATTATCTTTATTAAAAATTTTCTAAATTGATTTTAAATATCATACATGTTATCACTCCCTAATTACTAACCATAATGACAATAATAATTAAAATAATTACAACTTTACAACCAGGAACAATTACAAAATTATAATAGAAAATAATAAGCAAAAATAATTAAATAAAAATAAACCAAATATAAAATAAGCAATAAAATAATAAGGGGGTTAGTAAATAATAATAATAATAGTAAACATAATAAAATTATAAATGGGTTAGTCATTAGAAATAATATATAAAGTTAGAAAAATAGAATATAAATAATAACATGGTTAGTGATAAAAATTAATTAACAAATTAAGGAAATAAACAAAAATTAATTAATAGAAACTAACAATATATAAAAAAAAAATTAACATACATAACTAGATAATTTTTATATTCATATAATATTTTAAATTATTATAATTACAAAAATTTTAATTATTATGAACACATATTTTATATACATATTATTTAAGATATCATGTTAAAGTTTAATTCTATTAATCATTATAATTACAAATTATTTTCAATCATATACAAAAATATATATAAGTTAAAATATTTCTAAATTTTAAAAGAAAATTAACTTAAATTATAAATACAAAATTTTATGACAAATTATAATTATATTGGAAATAAAAAACAGAATTAAATGTTATTTAGAAAAATATTTTAAGATTGGAAAATTAGGTTTTTATAGTTTTTTAGGATTTAAGAATTAGGATTTATACAAAAATTTATTTTTAATAATCACATGGTATTGTTTTAATATAACCTAAAATAAAATTTTAAAACAAAAGTTTTATGATATTTTAAAGAATTACTTTAAAGTTAATTAAACTATATAATATATATACATATTTCATAATATAAATTATTTTAAATTAATTGAATTTAAAATAGAAAATAAAAGAAAACAAAGAAAAAAAAGAGAAAAGGAACCTGGTGGGATTTGATCCCAAGGCCTCTTGGTTCCAGAACAACAACAAAACCACTGGACTGCGTGTGCATTGGTGATAGAAATATGGGTTCACTCTGTTTTGTGCATTGACCTTGGAAATTCCATAGAAAATAAAAAGAGCAAAAGGGCCTGGGGAGGATTTGATCCCAGGACCCTCAGATTCACAAACGCGCATCACACCACCCGGCTGGAAGAGCCCAACTGGTGATGAATTGATAACAATGTATTATATATTATACATGCTTTTATCCTGCAAAATAACCAAAAAACAATGGCCCAAGCTGGATTCGATCACAGGTCATACAGCTAACATGCACACGCTTCTTTCCGCTAGGCCACAAACACACACGTGATAATGAAACAACAACAATTAGAAAAAATATATTCACAAGTATTTGAATTTCCAGCGCGCGGGAACTTCATCTTCAACCTCAAGACCTTCCATTTTTGCTGCGATTTTTGATACAAGTTTACCTGCGAAATTCAAACCCTAGCAAATCCTACGAAAATCAACAACCCATCAAACAGTGAAATTTTGCAAAATTGAAAACACAAATATGATCCAGAGGTCCATACAAATCCAGCCATGGTCTTAGAAACCATTTATATTCAATGGACCATAAAACCCTAAAACGAAAGTCATGAACCCTAAAATGGCACTATGTGATTCGGCCATGGTTTCTTCGATTATCTTGCCCAGAATTCATCACAATCCTTCATAGAACACAAATCATCAAACAAAATTCAAAAATAATGCATAAATGTTTAAGAATGAAAAATCATGAAAGTGTGAAGAAGTTTGAATCGGATTTCTTCATATATGATGTTATGAGGCAATGTTATGGTCTGGTTATGTTCCATGATGATCAAAGAGTCTAACCATGTCTTTATTTTACCTTTTAATGGCTTGTATGTGAAAATCCGAATGGAGGTTTTTTGGTTGATTTTTGAAGTATGAAGCTTACCTCTTGGCTACTGAATTTCGTCCCTCTGCATTAGGTTTATGATCAGTATATATGTGGGAGTATTTTAGGTCAAAAATATGGATAGCTTGTGTGGATATTTGATCCAAAAAGATTGAAAAAGATGGCATTGTAAAATTCAAATATTTGCTCTTGAATGCTTGCTATATTTGGACAATTCATATGATTCTTTTCTTCTTTTAATCCAATCTATAATTATGAATTTTTAAGAACAAAATCTTCACCCAAAAATAACTTTTCATATTTTTTATTTATTTAAAATGATTTTTAAGAGTTAAATCAATAATAAATAAATAAAAAATAATAAAAATGATGATTTTTATTCAATTGGGTCGTGCATGGTGTTTATGTATGGATTGGATCATGAATTGGGCAGCCCATTTGGAAAGAAATATTTCTAAACCTCCATTTTCAACATAAACCATCCCAAAATTGCCCAACTTTGCAAGGACACATCTCCCTCAATTTTAAAGGTATGAGAGTGTTCTTGGACTTTTTGGAAAGCTTGAAGAGTCCTCTAAACAACCCCATTGGTTTTAGGTCCATATCATTTACCAATCTCAAGTTATGCCCTTTTGAAGTTGTTGACTTTTTGTTGACTTTTGAAATGACCTATAATGTCTTAGATCATATCTTTCAAATGAAGCATTTTTGGGCTTAACCTTCAACATCAAAGTTGTAGAGAATTCAATTTCCTTCAAAATGAGCTTTGGATGGAGACTTGGTGATGAAGTATGTGAAAGTTATGCCTGGTCAAAGTTCAGTTGACTTTTACTGAAGAAACCCTAATTTAGAAACTCCTGATTCTTGATGATCTGAAATCTCCTTGATGAATCATGATCAACCCTTGATCAAATGATGAATTTTACTTCATATACTTGATGTTGGCAAAAAATCATGAGGTTTGACTTTGGTTTGACCACAGTTGACCTCAGTTTGACTTTTTAACTGCACTGACTGATTTTGACTCATCTGATCATCTGACTGAGCAAACTTTTGAGAAAAGTCTTGAAACTTGTCATAGGGGTTCTTATACACATATAAGATGTTATGAAGCTCACTTGAGGTATTGGAAGTCCATTTAGCCTGATTAAAGTCAAACCCTAGTTTTGGATGCACTGCTTAGGAGGTGCATTGTCTGAGGGAATTGTCAACTTCTTTGACCAATTGTGAACTTTGTGAACTTTGTGAACCTTCATAAAATGTCTTGTGATACTCATGAGAGGTATTGTGAAGCTTGTGAACCTTGTGAACCTCATGAAGTGGCTTTGTAGACCTCATGACCCTCAGGAAAGCTTTATAAACATTGTGAAACTTGTGAACCTTGTGAATCTTCAAGAAGTAACTTGTGAACTTCATGAACTTCATGAAAGGTCTTGTAAATGTTGAGAAGCTTGTGAACCTTGTGAACCTTCAAGAAGTAACTTGTAGACTTCATGAACCTCATGAAAGGTATTAAAAGCACTGTGAGACTTGTGAACCTTGTGAACCTTCATAAAGTAACTTATAGACTTTATGAACCTCATGAAAGGTTATAGAAAGCATTAAAGAACTTGTGAACCTTGTGAACCTTCAGGAAGTGACTTGTAGACCTCCTGAACCTCATGAAAGGTTATGCAAGTGTTGGAAAACTTGTGAACCTTGTGAACCCTCTTAGAACACAAAGTCTTGTATTGTGAGGGCAAATTTTGGGGTGCAACAGCTGTAAAAGACCTCTTAGAGGCAAATGTTAATTTTGAAGCCCAATACACAACCTGGCTCTCTAATTTAGTCCTCATTAAGAAAAATAATGGAAAATGACGTATGTGTGTTGACTATACTGATCTCAATATGGCTTGTCCCAAAGATTCTTTTCCTCTACCTAACATAGATAAACTGGTCGACAACTCTGCAGGTTTCAAACTCTTGTCTTTTATGGACGCATATAGTGGATACAACCAAATCCCTATATCAGACACATACAAGAGGAACACGGTTTTCATGACCCCGACAGGAAATTACTATTACAACGTAATGCCCTTCGGGCTAAAGAACGCTGGGGCCACATACCAACGGATGATGAATAAGGTCTTCCGAGGAGAGATTGGGGACATGCTCGAAGTATACATGGACGACATGACCGTGAAGTCACACGAGGAGCTCGACCATGTAAATCACATCCGAAAGGTTTTTGAGCAGGCGAGACAATGCAAAATGAGGTTTAATCCTGAAAAATGCACCTTCGGTGTCCGGGCAGGTAAATTCCTCGGCTTCTATCTCACCGAGCATGGAATTGAGGCCAACCCCGACAAATGTCGGGTGTTTTCAGTGTTCCTAACCCCAAATTCAAAGAAATACATTCAGTCCCTCAACGGAATGCTCGCCTCCTTATCCTGCTTCATCGCCAAGTCTGTCCAACACACTTTGCCTTTCTTGAAACTATTACGAAAAGAGGCCACCTTCAAGTGGACCGAAGAGTGTGAGCAGGCATTACTCCACCTGAAGAAGGCACTCTCCGAACCTCCGGTCCTTTCCCGTCCACTGGAAAAGGAGACCCTATACCTATACATGTCTGTAGCGGCTGAGCTCGTCAACGCCGTCCTCATTCGAGAAACCATCGAGGGGAAAAAACCTATTTATTTCACGAGAAAAGCTCTCCAAGGCCCCAAGATCAAGTATCAACAGATTGAGAAAGTCGCCTTAGCCCTGATAAATTCCGCGAGGAGACTACGACATTACTTCCTTGCCCATATGATTAAAGTTCGAATCGACCAACCAATAAAGCAACTCCTCGATCGACCAAACATGGTCGGTCGAATGCTGAAATGATCGTTGGAACTATCAGAATTTGACATCCAATACGAAAGTAGGAAAGCTCTGAAAGCTCAGGTCCTGGCCGATTCCATCGCAGAAATGACACATAGCCCGATCCCAACTAACGACACCCACAAGTGGACGATCTTCGTCAACGGTGCCTCCAGCTCGGCGGGAAGCGGTGCATGAATCATCCTCAAAACACAAGGACGATATTCTGATCGAGGTCTTGCTTACATTGGCCTTCCCGACCTCCAATAACCAGGCCGAGTATGAAGCATTCCTCGCTGGTTTAAGATTAGCCGAGGACTTAGGGGCGAAGGAAGTAAAAATATCAACAGACTCTCAACTCGTGGCATCACAGGTACGAGGAGAATATCAAGCTAAGAACGACAACCTCATCGAATACTAAGCCTTAGTGAAAGAAAAACTCGAAATATTCGATGCATGGGAGGTCTAACACATCCCCCGTGAGCACAACACGCAAGCAGATGTTATGTCCAAACTGGCAAGCACGAGGAAGAAGGGCGGAAATAAATCTGATCCAGGAAATCCTTCCCCGACCAAGCATCTAACGATCACCTCCCCGCTCGAGGTAAACGCGGTTGGCGATGCTCACTACTGGATGACACCCATTTACAACTACCTCACGAGGTACGAACTCCCTACGGACCCCAAAAAGGAAGACACGGCCAAGAGAAGGGCGTGCTCGTACGTTCTCCTCGAGGGAAAACTCTATCGAAGAGGATTCTCCATTTTGTTACTCAAATGTGTCGAAGAGTAAAAGGTCCCCGACATACTGGGAGAAATACACAGGGGAATCAACACTCAACATCTCGGTGGAAAGTCATTGGCGTGCAAAAGCCTTGTAAGCAGGCTATTACTGGCCGACAATGCAACACGACTTTAAAGAAAATGTAAAAAAATGTGAGAAGTGCCAAAGGAATGTCGACATGCATCTCGCGCCCCCAACGAACTAAAGATGTTCTCCTCTCCGTGACCCTTCACCTGGTGGGGGATGGACTTCCTCGGTCCTTTTGTGACCGACTCCTACCAAAACAAATATTTCATCATGGGGGTGGACTACTTTACTAAGTGGATCGAAGAAGAAGCCCTGGCTAAGATAACGACACAAAACATTCTTCGATTCTTCAAAAGAAACATTCTCGCACGCTTTGGCATACCCCAAGTCCTCACCAGCGACAACGAGACACAATTCACGGACGAAAGATTCCAAGACTTTGTCATCGACTTAGGTAAAAACAACATTTCACGTATGGCGAGCACCCTCAAACTAATAGGCAAGCCGAGGCAACCAACATGGTAATCCTACAGGGATTGAAACGTAGACTCGGTGAGGCAAAACGAGCGTAGGTCGAAGAACTACACATCGTCCTTTGGGCATATCGCACAACACCATATTCCACGACCGGGGAGACCATGTTCGGGTTAATATACGATACCTAGGCGGTCATCTCGGTAGAAATTCGGGAGCCAACAAGGCGCACAGAAGCACCCCTTGACGAGGATTTGAACGACGAAGCGTTACGAGTCGAACTAGACTTCGTCGAGGAAATCCGCTCTGAGGCAACCCTAAGGGAAGCCTCCCTTAAACATAACATAGCTTTTTCTACGATGCGAAATTCATAAAAAGAGAATTTCAGGTGGGCAACCTGGTCCTCAGACGAAACCAGAAAAACCCACGAGAAGGCAAGCTAACTCTCAACTGGGAAGGCCCGTACCGTGTCCGAGATAAGACGGGCAACATGGCCTACTATCTTGAAAACCTACAAGGTGAAGAACTTGCTCGACCATGGAACGCAGAAAAAATTAAGCAATACTACAGCTAAAAACAATTTAGGAAGGCATGGAAGGTACGACCATAACCTTCGTCACAAATCGAAAGGGAGGATAACACCCACATGAGGCGAGCACAACCCTCCCTGATGTCGAACATCTCAAACGAGCTCCAACGTCGTAGTACCACGTCGGCAGGGCACCTAGCTCGTGATGGGAAGGCCCAAGCCCCGAGATTAGGGTGTCCAACCGCGACCCTAACCCCGGTTCACGACGGACGTAAAACCCGCCACCTCGTCGGTTCCCTAAACCGACGAGCCCAACTAGTCGAGCACAAAAAAGTTCAAAATAAATAGCAGTTCCAAATAGTCGAACACTATAAAATAACGAACAAAACATTGTATTTAATCCTGCCAAAAGTCGGTCACCAAAGTATACAAAAGTGGCACACATGTCGTCAATATTCAAAAGTGGCACGCAGACCATTACAACAAACAAGCACGCAGTCCAGAAATTCAAAAACTAAGGGTCTCTGCCTGGACCTACTCCCCTCATTGTTATCGTCGTCCTCATATCCCAGCTCTTCCTCAATAATGAAGGGGCAGACAATCTCCCTATCGGTCACACAGTAGTTATGAGCCGTCCCCTCGGTTACAAGCGTCAGATTCACGATCCAAAGCTGATTGGTGGCGTTATCAAATCCTTCTTTAAAGATGACCACCAGATCTTGACAAAGCTCGCGGATCCTACAGACCAATTCACTCCGAGTACGGAGGGTCAGCTCTTCTTCATTCTCATCATCAAGAGGACGGACTATACCTTCCAGCAATGCCAGTCGTGCCCGAAGGTTCACATTCTCCTCAGCCGCTTTATTGAGCTTGACTGCCTGCTCCTTCAAACTCTTATTCTCCTCCTTTAAGGCATCCCGCTCATGTTTGGCCTTCTCCAGCTCCGAGCTCAGCCCCTCTTGGAGCTTATGCTCCTTATTATAGTCGGACATGTCTTTGGAGAGCTTGTCATTCTCAGCCCTTGTAGTCTCGAGCGTTTTCTCCAACATAGCGGTGGAGACAGCAGTGTCGGACAACACCAAGGCCGTCTCCATAACCCGGATGACGACATCAATATCCCCGGCTAGATCTGCTCGCCTAGCAGTGGCATCTTGGTCAAGCAAAGCCCTCGCCTCAAGCGCCGCCACCACAACAGAGCCCTCGGATTTGAAGAAATCCCTCTCCAAATAGCAAGGGGGCAACAGGTAAATTCCTTGTTCTCCCGACTGCATACCGCCCACATCTCCTGAGCGGGTGACATATGTAACACCCCCTTTCTATATCCCCAGATAATCAATTAAATCACTTAGGAACATATAAAAATTTCATTAGAGTATATTTGAAAATGGTATAAAAGAGCAATGCCACATTATACTTGAAATTGAAAACATATAACACCCGCTCAATAAAGATATGCAACAAACAGGGTAACTCACATACACAAGGATTTCATCCTTACACCCGTATTCATCAATGCATTAAACAGCGGAAACAAAACATAACAATTTCAAACTTATATACTTATCATAAATATATCTGCAAGTTTGAATCACCAAAATAATCCATGTTTACATAAAACATTTCACATTAAAATACATATACAAATGTATCCACAAAAGGCATCAAGCCAATCCTAGCTATCCGGTGCTACATATCAGAGTCGACCGACCAAAAAGATGAAGACGAACTTCACAAAATATCATTCAGCAACCTACTCTGCAATGCCTCATAGAGCATCATAAAACAGCAGAAGAGTGAGAAACATTATCATAATAACATTGCATATAGTTATATATCTCAACATATAAAAATGCACATAAAACATAATCTCACCACACATTTCAATCCTTATCACCTATACACATCGCAACATGTACATACACAAATCAAGCATATTCATCATGCACCAATTCACTAATTCACATAAACTTACATCATTTATGTTTATTCCTCAATTCTATTCATTCCGCATAAACATACGACTAGCTATGTTTAATCGCACATATACATTACAAATGTATAAATCACATACATATACATATATCAAACATGCATATATACCAGCAAGTATGTTTCATCACACATACTATCATCTCCATAACACTTCAAACACTTCAAATAAACATATGCACATTCATGTTTATTTCTGCATATCATAATTAAAATGATAAGAATGCAACGCATAGAGACCGACACACGACTCTATGCAGATGCAAATGCGGTACCGACTCAACATTTCAGCAGGTTCTCTCAGGAACCAAATGGAATCATCGCTTGTTACCTAAAGTAACTCCCCGTCGGGCATACAATGTTCCCCATTGCTTACACCCCACATGGGCACACAATGTTTATGGATTGCTCACACCCTACACATGCATACAATCCGATTGCTCACACCCCACACGGACACACAATCAATGTGAATAAATCATCCATCGCTCACACCCCACACGAGCACATGATGTTTCTGGATTGCTCTTACCCCACACAGGCACACAATCCGATCGCTCACACCCCACATGGGCACACGATCCTGTTGTAGTCATTGCTCACACTCCATATGAGCACACGATGCTACAACGGATTCACAAAGAATCCCACATCACAAGAACGCATACATTAGGCTTACATGCAAAATGACACACAACATTCTTGAAAATGCATACATATTCACAATATAGTTATGCATTCATCTCATACAATTAGCATACATTCACATTTAATTCAAGCAATGTATCTACTTGTCAAACGGCCACATCACAACAATCAAACCCAAAATTTCATAATTAACATAATTACATTTTATCGGAAAAGTCGGGTAAAAGTCGGATAAAAATTACTCTTCTTAGCATCAATAGATTCTACATGTTTCTAGCTTCGAATCGATATAAGAATCACTAAAAACGGATACCCGAAACTAAAGCTACGGATTAAAACATATAATCCCTCAAAAACCTACAGGCTCGCTGAGCGCCCTCTCGCTCGTTGAGCAAGAGTCGCCCTGGAACTTTCGCTGAGCGAGGGATAGCTCGTTGAGCGACCACTGCGATTTCAGCAAAATACCAGCTACGAACAGTCAACCTTAACCACTCCAAAACTCCTCTAAACTCATACAAACATGATCAATAACATATTCTAGCTATCATACTTCGTCTATAACGATTTCAAACGATTAATTCATAAATTTCTCACATTTTCTCTCAAACCCTAACTATTCCTCTTCTCTAACTTTCATCAAAACCAAAACTCAACCAATCAAACACATACATAATCATACACAGTATTAAGATAACAATGCTTATCACTCTTACCTGATTATTTTGATTTCTTGGAGCAATCTTGAAGCTTTTCCAACTTTCCCTCTTTTCTCTTCTTTTTCTCTTCTCTCCTTTTTCTTTCTTCTCTTTTTCTTTCTATCTTTTCTTTCTCTTCTTACCAACTTATAACTTCTATTCTCTCTATTTCTATTCTTACTCTATTCTTTCTATTTCTTTCCAACCAAATATCATTTTCTCACAAAATACCAATTCTACTAATTCTAACTTATCATTAATTAAATAATACCTAAAATACCCTCTTATCCAATTTTACCCGGAAATTCATAAAACGGTAAAATCCCACAACATAATATATCATCATGATAATTTCACAAATAAAACAATTATCATACAGATAAAATAAAGACTCCACAAAATTGGGAAAATCGAATCGGGGCGTTACAACATATCCATCAGTTCGTTGACGCTTCGAACGAGGAGAGTTGAAGGAGGGTGAAGGGTTATCCCGTATTATTATCGGGGAGCTTGGTTGAGCAACGACTTGGGGAGAATCAGTGGCTGAGCTAGGAGTGCCAGAGCTACCGACTCCATGCTTGGTTTATATCTCCTGGACGCGGCTGGTCGCTTTCTTTTTCTTCTTTGATGGGACCTTGCTCGGGCCCCCTGTCAGGTTGGCCAACTTATATGCTCGTTCTTTGGCCGTGAGCATACTTCCTGCAAAACAAAAAACCAAGAGAATTAGCGAACAAATATAAACATCGAAGGAGAGGGAAAGGCCAAAAGAACCCACTCAATAACCGAATAACTTCCTCATTCGTATCATACTCGAGCAGGGCCTTAGTATTAATCAGGCGAGTTTCAAGGACGGGAATTCCATCGTCATCTACGTAAGGGTTGTCCATCCGGTCCACACAGACCGCCAAGTTGAAGCTTTGGACATAATCCACCAACTTTTGATAAGCCAGTCGATCCTCGACCCCTAAACTTGTGTGTCAGACTCGGTAGTGACTGGTCGGCAGATCAAAATGGTCCGACTTCCATCTTAAAGGGATCTTCGACATCAACTTCTCCTTGCCATTTGCATTCCGTTTAAGAAAGTAGAGACTACTAAGAGCGTAATGGGTGATCGGTTTTGCCACATACCATCTCCCCTTGAAGTGGCGGGCTGAGTCAATGTACGTCTTGAACAACCTCAAAGTTTGCTTGAAAGACACCCAATTATGACGCCCTCCTGCGCCCTGTAACGCCCCGATTCGATAATTCCCATTTTGTTGGAGTCTTTTATTTTAATTGAGTAATTATTATTTTGTTTGTGAAATTAATATGATGATATGATATGTTGATGAATTAATGTGATATATTGGTGTGATATATGATTTTTACCATTTTATGAATTTCCGGGTAAAATTGGATAAGAGGGTATTTTAGACTTTTGTTAATTAGTGATGAGTTAGAATTAGTAGAATTGATATTTTTGTGAGAGAAATGATATTTGGTTGGAGAGAGTAGAAAATAGAAAGAAAATATAAGAGAGTGAGAAAGAGTGAAATATAAAAGTTGGTAAGAAGAGGAAGAAAAGATAGAAAGAAAAAGAGAAGAAAGAAAAAGGAGAGAAGAGAAAAGAAGAGAAAAGAGGGAAAGTTGGAAAAGCTTCAAGATTGCTCCAAGAAATCGAAATAATCGGGTAAGGGTGTGAAATATTGTTATCTTAACATTATGTATGATTATGTATGTGTTTGATTGGTTGAGTTTTGGTTTTAATGGAAGTTAGAGAAGATGAATAATTAGGGTTTGAGAGAAAATGTGAGAATTTGGTAGATTAATCGGTTAGAAATCGTTATAGTCGAAGTATGATGTTAGATATATGTTATTGATCATGTTTATTGGAGTTTTGGTGGAGTTTTGGAGTGAAAGAGTTGATTGTTCGCAGCTGGTATTTTGCTGAAATCGCAGTGGTCGCTCAGTGAGTTATCCCTCGCTCAGCGAAAGTTCCAGGGCGATTTTCGCTCAGCGAGCAAGAGGGCGCTCAGCGAGCCTGTAGGTTTTTGAGGGGTTATGTGTTTTAATCCGTAGCTTTAGTTTCAGGTATTTGTTTTTAGTGATTCTTATATCGATTCGAAGCTAGAAACGTGTAGAATCTATTGATGCTAAGAAGAGTAATTTTTAGCCGACTTTTACCCGACTTTTCCGATAAAATGTAATTATGTTAATTATAGAATTGCGGATTTGATTGTTGTGTTGTGGCCGTTTGGCAAGTAGATACATTGCTTGAATTAAATGTGAATGTATGCTAATTGTATGAGATGAATGCATAACTATATTGTGAATATGTATGCATTTTCAAGAATGTTGTGTGTCATTTTGCATGTAAGCATAATGTATGCATTCTTGTGATGTGAGATTCTTTATGAATCTGTTGTAGCATCATGTGCTCATGTGGAGTGTGAGTGATGACTACAATAAGATCGTGTGCCCATGTGGGGTGTGAGCGATCAGATTGTGTGCCCATGTGGGGTGTGAGCAATCCAGAAACATCGTGTGCCCGTGTGAGATGTGAGCGATGAGTGATTTATTCACGTTGATTGTGTGCCCGTGTGGGGTGTGAGCAATCGGATTGTGTGCCCGTGTGGGGTGTGAGCAATCCATAAACATTGTGTGCCCATGTGGGGTGTGAGCAATGGGTGAACATCGTGTGCCCGACGGGGAGTTAATTTAGGTAACAAGCGATGATTCCATTTGGTTCCTGAGAGAACCTGCTGAAATATTGAGTCGGTACCGCATTGCATCTGCATAGAGTCGTGTGTCGATCTCTATAAGTTACATTTTTATCATTTTAATTACAATATGCAGAAATAAACATGAATGTGCATATGTTTATTTGGAGTGTTATGGAGATGATAGTATGTTTGATGAAACATACTTGTTTGTATATTTGCATGTTTGATATGTGTATATGTATGTGATTTATACATTTGTAATGTATATATGTGATTAAACATAGCTAGACGTATATTTATGCGGAATGAATATAATTGAGGAATAAACATAAATAATATGAGTTTATGTGAATTAATGAATTGGTGCATGATGAACATGCTTGATTTGTGTATGTACACGTTGCGATGTGTATAGGTGATGAGGAATGAAATGTGTGGTGAGAATATGTTTTATGTGCATTTTTATATGTTGAGATATATAATTATATGCAATATTATTATGATAATGTTTCTCACTCTTTTGCTGTTTTATGATGCTCTATGAGGCATTGTAGAGTAGGTTGCTGGATGATATTTTTGTGAAGTTCGTCTTCATCTTTTGGTCGGTCGGCTCTGATATGTAGCACCAGGTAGCTAGGATTGGCTTGATGCCTTTTTGTGAATACATGTGTATATGTATTTTGATGTGATATGTTTCATGTAAACATGGAGTATTTTGGTGATTCAAACTTGCAGATATATTTATGATAAGTATATAAGTTTGAAATTGTTATGTTTTGTTTCCGCTGTTTAATGAATTGATGAATACGGGTGTAAGAATGAAATCTTTGTGTATGTAAGTTACCCCATTTGTTGCATATCTTTATTGAGCAGGTGTTGTATGTTTTTAAATTCAAGTATAATGTGGCATTGCTCTTTTATACCATTTTTCAAATATACTCTGATGAAATTTTAATATGTGCCTAAGTGAATTAATTGCTTATTTGGGGTATAGAAAGGGGGTGTTACATTAAGTGGTATCAGAGCCAGTGTCCGAGTCAGTTGTGTCTGTCTTGATGTTGTTATGATTGAACTTTTGTTTAATTTTGTTGTTGTCTTTGGGAATGATCAGAATATGGCTGGTAGAAATGACAATGCGATGGCTGCTGCTTTGGAAGCAATGGCTAGGGCGGTGCAGGGAGCGCCGAATGTGAATGCGAATGATGAGTTCAGGAAGAATCAACCGCCGGTCTTAAAGGGGAGATTTGATCCTGATGGTGCTCAGAATTGGTTGAAAGAGATTGAGAGAATCTTCAGAGTCATGGATTGTTCTGAAGAGAGTAAGGTGAGGCTTGGTTCTCACATGCTGAAGGAAGAAGCCGATGATTGGTGGGTCGGTAGAAGTCAAACTCTTGAGGAGGATGATGAAGAGATAACTTGGGAAGTTTTTCGTACTGAGTTCTTAGGGAAGTACTACCCTGAGAGTGTGAAGGGAAAGAAGGAGATGGAATTCCTTGAGCTGAAGCAAGGTAGTATGTCAGTGGTTGACTATACTGCTAAATTTGTGGAATTGGTTCAGTTTCATCCTCACTATGTTGCTGCTACTGCTGAGTTTTTTAAGTGCATTAAGTATGAGAATGGCTTGCGTCCTGAGATTAAGCAAGTTGTGGGATATCAGAGAATCAGAAGGTTTTCAGATATGAATGAATGTTGTAGAATTTTTGAAGAAGATAGCAGAGCTCGTTCTACACATTACAAGAGTGTGAATGAGAGGAAAAAGATGCAACAAGCTAGAAGTGGACCTTATGTGACACCCGCTGATAAGGGAAAACATAGGGGAGACTTTGATAGGAGATCTGGTGGTGGGAGTTCTGGCCCCGTTAAGTGTTACAAGTGTGGTGATTTAGGCCACAAGTCCTTTGAGTGTGGGAAGAATATTGTGAAATGTTCAAACTGTGAGGTCTTGGACATGCTACTACCGAGTGTAGGAGGAATGTTGTGAAGTGCTTCAATTGTGGGGAAGTTGGTCACATTAGTACTAAGTGTACTAAGCCGAAGCAAGCTCAGGCGGGCGGAAAGGTGTTTGCATTAGCAGGGAAGGATACTACTAGTGCAGACCGTTTGATTAAAGGTACATGCTTTATTAATAGTACACCTTTAGTTACTATTATTGATACGGGAGCGACTCATTCGTTTATTTCTCTTGAGTGCGCTAAGCGTTTGAATTTGTTTATGTCTTCTTGGGGTGGTGAGATGGTTATTGAGACTCCTGCTTCAGGATCGATAACTACTTCTTTGGTGTGTGTATGTTGTTCTTTGACCATAAATGGTAAAGATTTTGTTATGGATTTAGTTTGTTTGCCGTTGGAAGGTTTGGACGTGATCTTGGGTATGAACTGGTTGCAATTTAATCGAGTTCATATAGATTGTTATCATAAGTTAGTAAGATTTCCTTCTTTGGATGATGATGAAGAAAAGAGTTTCTTATCCATGAAAGAGTTGAAGAAACTTTTAGTGGACGAAGCTCAATTGTTTGGTTTGTTTGCATCGTGGTCGGTGGAAAGCGAAGTGGAGATAAGTAGGTTTCCAATGGTGTGTAATTTTCCAGAAGTGTTTCCGGACGATATTAAGGATGTACCGCCGGAAAGAGAAGTTGAGTTTTCTATTGATCTAGTTCCGGGTACTAGACCGATTTCGATGGCACCGTATCGTATGTTAGCTTCAGAGTTGGTAGAATTGAAAAAGCAATTAAATGACTTGTTGGACAAGAGGTTTGTTAGGCCGAGTGTTTCTCCTTGGGGTGCACCAGTATTGTTAGTAAAGAAGAAGGACAAAAGCATGCGGTTATGTATTGATTATCGACAGTTGAATAAGGTGACAATTAAGAACAAGTATCCGCTTCCGAGGATCGATGATTTGATGGATCAATTGGTTGGTGCGCGTGTTTTTAGTAAGATTTATTTGAGATCAGGGTATCACCAGATTTGTGTGAAAGAGGAGGATATTCAAAAGACGACTTTTAGGACACGGTATGGTCATTACGAGTATTCCGTGATGCCATTCGGAGTTTCTAATGCGCCGGGTGTGTTTATGGAATACATGAATCGTATTTTTCATGAACAATTGGATCGTTTTATGGTTGTGTTCATCGACGACATTTTGATTTATTCTAAGTCTCAAGAAGAGCATGAAGAGCATTTAAGGATTGTGTTACAGATTTTGAGAGAGAAACAATTGTATGCTAAGTTGTCAAAGTGCGAGTTTTGGTTATCGAAGGTAAGTTTTCTTGGGCATGTGATTTCCGATGGTGGAATTTGTGTTGATCCATCCAAGATTGCTGCGGTAATGCAATGGGAAGTTCCTAGATCGGTTACGGAGATTCGAAGCTTCTTAGGCTTGGCGGGTTATTACCGGAGGTTTATTTAAGGATTTTCAAAGTTGGCACTTCCGTTAACGCAGTTGACTTGTAAAGGAAAAGCTTTCATTTGAGACATTCGTTGTGAAGAGAGTTTTATGGAACTTAAGAGAAGGTTAACAATGGCTCCAATCTTGATTTTGCCGAATCCGACGGAACCATTTGTGGTGTTTTGTGATGTTTCATTGTTTGGGTTAGGTGGTGTTTTGATGCAAGATGGAAAAGTTGTAGCTTATGCTTCAAGACAATTGAGAATGCATGAAAAAAATTATCCTACACATGATTTGGAATTAGCGGCCGTGGTTTTTGCTCTAAAAATTTGGAGGCATTATCTTTATGGTGAAAGATTTGAAGTTTTTAGTGATCACAAAAGTTTGAAGTATTTATTTGATCAAAAGGAATTGAACATGAGACAAAGGAGATGGTTAGAACTTTTGAAGGATTATGATTATGGTTTGAATTACCATCCGGGTAAGGCGAATGTGGTGGCCAATGCCTTGAGTCGTAAGTTGTTACATATGTCCGCATTGATGATAAGAGAATGGTAACTTTTGGAGAATTTTAGAGACTTGAGTTTGGTTTGTGAGATGACACCGAGAAGTGTGAGACTTGGTATGCTTCATGTTACAAATGATTTTCTTGCAACCGTTTGTGAAAAGCAAAAGTTGGATTTGAAATTTGTTGATTTGATGATGAATGAGAATGAGAATTTCAAGGTTGATAATTTTGGAGTTTTGAGATTCTGTGGTCGTATTTGTATTCCCGATGATGAGGAGTTGAAAAAGATGATATTGGAAAAGGGACACCAGAGTAATTTAAGTATTCATCCGGGAGCGAATAAGATGTATCAATATTTGAAGAAGATCTTTTGGTGGTTCGGATTGAAGAGAGATGTAGCTCATTTTGTGTATGCGTGTTTAACCTGTCAGAAGTCTAAGGTGAAACATCAGAAGCCTAGTGGTTTAATGCAACCGTTGGATATTCCGGAATGGAAATGGGATAGTATATCGATGGATTTTGTTACGGGTTTGCCGAATACACAAAGAGGTCATAATGCTATTTGGGTGATTGTGGATAGGCTTACTAAATCTGCTCACTTTATTCCAATGGATATTAGTTATTCTTTGGAGAAGCTAGCCGAGATTTATGTTTCTGTGATTGTGAAGTTACATGGAGTTCCTAAGAGTATTGTATCGGATAGAGATCCTAGATTTACATCGAGGTTTTGGGAAAGTTTGCAAAAGGCTTTGGGTTCTAAGCTAAGATTGAGTTCGGCTTACCATCCGCAAACGGACGGTCAAACCGAGAGGACGATTCAATCGTTAGAGGATTTGTTGCGTGATTGTGTGCTAGAACAAGGTGGTATTTGGGATAGTTATTTAGCATTGATTGAGTTCACTTAAAATAACAGTTTTCATTCGAGTATTGGTATGGCACCATTTGAGGCTTTATATGGTCGGAGATGTCGAACACCTTTGTGTTGGCATGAAACCGGAGAGAGAACGGTAGTTGGACCGGAGATGGTACAACAAACTACGGAAAAGGTGAAGTTTATTCGGGAGAAGATGAAAGCTTCTCAAAGTAGACAAAATAGTTATCATGACAAGAGGAGGAAGGATCTTGAGTTTCAGGAAGGCGACCATGTGTTTTTGAGAGTTACACCGGTTACGGGTGTGGGTCGTGCTTTGAAGTCGAAGAAGTTGACTTCTCGTTTTATTGGGCCGTATCAGATTACTGCACGAGTTGGTGTTGTGGCTTATTGTGTGGCGTTGCCTCCGAATATTTCGAATTTGCATGATGTGTTCCATGTTTCGCAACTTCGGAAGTATGTTCCGGATCCGTCACATGTTATTCCTATGGACGAGGTTGAGGTAAGAGATAGCCTTACGGTGGAAGCTTTGCCGGTTAGGATTTTGGACCGTGAAATCAAGAAGCTAAGAGGCAAGGATATTGCGCTTGTGAAAGTGGCGTGGGGAGGCGCTGCGGAAGGCAATATGACTTGGGAATTGGAGAGTGGGATGCGCGAGTCGTATCCGGAGTTGTTTGAATCAGGTAATATTTTCGAGGACGAAAATTTCTAAAGTGGGGGAGAGTTGTAACGCCCCGATTCGATAATTCCCATTTTGTTGGAGTCTTTTATTTTAATTGAGTAATTATTTTGTTTGTGAAATTAATATGATGATATGATATGTTGATGAATTAATGTGATATGTGTTTTTTACCATTTTATGAATTTCCGGGTAAAATTGGATAAGAGGGTATTTTAGATTTTTGTTAATTGGTGATGAATTAGAATTAGTAGAATTGGTATTTTTGTGAGAGAAATGATATTTGGTTGGAGAGAGTAGAAAATAGAAAGAAAATATAAGAGAGTGAGAAAGAGTGAAATATAAAAGTTGGTAAGAAGAGGAAGAAAAGATAGAAAGTAAAAGAGAAGAAAGAAAAAGGAGAGAAGAGAAAAGAAGAGAAAAGAGGGAAAGTTGGAAAAGCTTCAAGATTGCTCCAAGAAATCGAAATAATCGGGTAAGGGTGTGAAATATTGTTATCTTAACATTGTGTATGATTATGTATGTGTTTGATTGGTTGATTTTTGGTTTTAATGGAAGTTAGAGAAGATGAATAGTTAGGGTTTGAGAGAAAATGTGAGAATTTGGTAGATTAATCGGTTAGAAATCGTTATAGTTGAAGTATGATGTTAGATATATGTTATTGATCATGTTTATTGGAGTTTTGGTGGAGTTTTGGAGTGAAAGAGTTGACTGATCACAACTGGTATTTTGCTAAAATCGTAGTGGTCGCTCAACAAGCTATCCCTCGCTCAACGAAAGTTCCAGGGCGATTTTCGCTCAGCGAGCAAGAGGGCGCTCAGCGAGCCTGTATGTTTTTGAGGGATTATGTGTTTTAATCCGTAGCTTTAGTTTCGGGTATCTGTTTTTAGTGATTCTTATATCGATTCGAAGCTAGAAACGTGTAGAATCTATTGATGCTAAGAAGAGTAATTTTTAGCCGACTTTTACCCGACTTTTCCGATAAAATGTAATTATTTTAATTATGGAATTATGGGTTTGATTGTTGTGTTGTGGCCGTTTGGCAAGTAGATACATTGCTTGAATTAAATGTGAATGTATGCTAATTGTATGAGATGAATGCATAACTATATTATGAATATGTATGCATTTTCAAGAATGTTGTATGTCATTTTGCATGTAAGCATAATGTATGCATTCTTGTGCTGTGAGATTCTTTGTGAATCTGTTGTAGCATCGTGTGCTCATGTGGAGTGTGAGCGATGACTACAACAAGATCGTGTGCCCACGTGGGGTGTGAGCGATCAGATTGTGTGCCCATGTGGGGTGTGAGCAATCCAGAAACATCGTGTGCCCGTGTGGGGTGTGAGCGATGGGTGATTTATTCACGTTGATTGTGTGCCCGTTTGGGGTGTGAGCAATCAGATTGTGTGCCCGTGTGGGGTGTGAGCAATCCATAAACATTGTGTGCCCATGTGGGGTGTGAGTAATGGGTGAACATCGTGTGCCCGACGGGGAGTTACTTTAGGTAACAAGCGATGATTCCATTTGGTTCTTGAGAGAACCTACTGAAATGTTGAGTCGGTACCGCATTGCATCTGAATAGAGTCGTGTGTCGGTCTCTATGAGTTGCATTTTTATCATTTTAATTATGATATGCAGAAATAAACATGAATGTGCATATGTTTATTTGGAGTGTTATGGAGATGATAGTATGTGTGATGAAACATACTTGTTTGTATATATGCATGTTTGATATGTGTATATGTATGTGATTTATACATTTGTAATGTATATGTGTGATTAAACATAGCTAGACGTATGTTTATGCGGAATGAATAGAATTGAGGAATAAACATAAATAATATGAGTTTATGTGAATTAATGAATTGGTGCATGATGAACATGCTTCATTTGTGTATGTACACATTGCGATGTGTATAGGTGATGAGGAATGAAATGTGTGGTGAGAATATGTTTTATGTGCATTTTTATATGTTGAGATATATAATTATATGCAATATTATTATGATAATGTTTCTCACCCTTCTGCTGTTTTATGATGCTCTATGAGGCATTGCAGAGTAGGTTGCTGGATGATATTTTTGTGAAGTTCGTCTTCATCTTTTGGTCGGTCGGCTCTGATATGTAGCACCAGGTAGCTAGGATTGGCTTGATGCCTTTTTGTGAATACATTTGTATATGTATTTTGATGTGATATGTTTCATGTAAACATGGAGTATTTTGGTGATTCAAACTTGCAGATACATTTATGATAAGTATATAAGTTTGAAATTATTATGTTTTGTTTCCGCTGTTTAATGAATTGATGAATACGGGTGTAAGGATGAAATCCTTGTGTATGTAAGTTACCCCGTTTGTTGCATATCTTTATTGAGCAGGTGTTGTATGTTTTTAAATTCAAGTATAATGTGGCATTGCTCTTTTATACCGTTTTTCAAATATACTCTGATGAAATTTTAATATGTGCCTAAGTGAATTAATTGCTTATTTGGGGTATAGAAAAGGGGTGTTACACGCCCGACCGTTGCAGGTGGAAGACACGAAAGAAAATGGGCAACATACAGTCGACCCCAAGGTATCGGCAGACCAACTCAAATGCCAAGATAAAGGAAATGGCATTGGGGTGCAATTGTGAAGGCGCCAACCTGAGCCATCTGAAGACCCCCATCTGGAAATCGGTAAAGGGGAGCCTCATCCTCGCCTCTCGGAAAGAGAACTCATACATTGCAAATTGCTTCCTTGGGAAGCGTAAGCATATTCAGCCTACTTCTCGAGGGGGGAAGCACTGCCAGTTCAATGAGTCCTCGGGACCTAGATCCTCGACTACCGCGTACACGGTGCTAGTCTCATCCACAAAATACGACTCCTCTTCTAATGGCTCGTCAACGACCCACGACAGGTCATTATAACCGGACGAAGAAGCAACCACGTTTCATTCCTCGAAGTTTCCGTCCTCGGTTTGTCGTTGATCAACCATTCCTGAAAAGCAGAAGGGAAAAATGAATTCGACATCGCATCAAATTCACCCTTCCACCGTAGTTCAAGTGAAAGGGCGAAGAGCTGAGCGCTCTAAGTTCCCACTAACATTACCCTAATCAACAAAGGGACGGGTCGGGGCCCATCTCGAGCGCTCACGGAACGCCTAAAAATTCCTAAGAAAGCTAAGGAATTCTTGCCCGATGAATGCATGGGGCATTCGCGACCTTCATAAAAAATATGATGATTTTGGCCGACTAATTCATGCAAATATGCATAATTCGCCCGGCTCATTCAAATTGCGCCCGAGACATTCATATCTAAAACCTAAAAACTAGCCTAAAACAATGATCTACTTACTCTAAACGGAAAAATTACGGGTTTTACTATCTACCGAGCGTAAAAAATAATAAAAAAGAGAAGACTTGGAGGGTTACCTGACATGATGATGGCGGGGAAATAACGGTGGCTTACGGGGAGTTGACGGCGGTAAGCGTCAACAACGGCTGAGAAGAACGCTTGAGCTGTTAGTTCGGTTAAACGCATGAGCGAAAAAGTGAAATGAAGTGGATTTTTCACCTTATATACAAGGGTAGCGCGTGGGGGACGCGCCTAGGTAATCATTACCTAGGCTCCCTAGGCCGGCCCTAGCACAAGAAACGAAACAACACACTTTAAATTCCTTGTATGCGACACTTAAGAGAATTTTGAACGATGTCGAGCACCCTTAGGTCTCCTCGGCTCAACTAAAACTTCCTCAGCTATTAAAGACGCCACACCTCGATCTATTCGACATACATCTTCCTTGATTTACCGAATAATTCATGTCAAAATGCTTTGGCAGGAACGGTCGATCCCGACGACCCGCTCTACGGTCTATGTCCTACCTCGACATGTTGGCTGTGCCCGACTCCATTTCTCTTAACTCATCACTCCAGCTTGGAGACTCGACTTAGGGGGTTCCTGTTCCGGACTGGGCCTCGAGGACACTACTGGCCCATGGCCCAACATGTCGGGCAAAGGCCCATCTAGTCGGCCACATCTTCTGCATCATCGGACAGACTCACAACTGCCCGAGCAGGTGCTTGGCACGTCGGGCAAACACCCTATCCACTGGACTGATGATGGGGAGACCATGTCTCCCCATCATCTGCCACGTCACCCAACTGTCCACCATTATCTCCTGAAAGATAGGGGCAATTGGACCAAGGGCAAGACCACATGCTAGGTCTTACACGCTCCTACGCGTACCATGACATTTTTTCCTTGGGCCTAGCTAATCCAACCCAAAGAAGAACCTTGGCCCAACGTTGGGGGATCACTATAAATACCCTTTTTCACTAAAGGGTCAGATATTGTGAAACACTTTCCCTCTCACCATTCTGTACCGTATACTTACTTTGACATCAGAGTGCCTTGCAGGTACACCCTTCCTCGCTTGTCAACCCCTTTATTGTTCGTGTTCGACCACTGGAAGGCCTTCCTGATCAGGTAAGATCACAAGCTTTCTTCGAATTATGTTCTTGACCTGACTTCAACTTTTTCGTGTCCTCGCTTCCGTTTTTTCATCCAAAATGCCTTCACTAAATTGAGTCTTCTCTCTCGCTTCATAAAAATATTGGGATTTTATCATAATTCCCATAAGCTGAACCTCTATCCAATCAAACTAGAGGTGAGTTTCATTCTCAGTAAACTTCTGCAACCAATTAATTCCCAAACGGAACGGTTATTAATTTTTCTTCTTCACAATTTTGACACTATGCTAGTTTCTAGGTCTTATTTTCCAATTCTCTCATAACAATCCGAAACTCATTCTAGAAAGTAATTCGAAAAAAAATTGTAAATCAGATAACTTACATATAAGTTATCCGGTTTGAAAATAACAACAATCGAATTTCTTTCTTTGTTGTTTTTCAGTTTGAAAAAAAATACTCGGAATTTATTTATTTAAAGTTATATGGTTAATAACATATAAATCCCTATAGTAAAAAATTAAAAAAATAATTATCAAGAATATTTTTGGAATATTTATAAAATTGAAAGGGTATAAAAATAAGTGTAGGGTATAAAATTGACTTATACCCCTACAAAATTTTCAAAATGTCAAATATAACCCTGATATTATTTTATTATATTAATTTTTACCATTTATGTCAGACCGTTAGAGTTTCGAAAAATTTACCCAAAGAGCCACGTTCTGGAAGACTTTAGATGTAACTTACGGTATGTTTTTTTTCCAAACCGGAAGACTTAGGGAAAATGTTCCGGTTTAATAATTTTTGATCACCGGAAGACTTAGGGGAAGTGTTCCGGTTCGGAACAGAACCAATAAGACTTCCGGTTGTCGAGTTTCCATATACCGGAACATATATTAATCATTGATGAACTTGTGCGGTTAAAATTTTAAATTTTATAAAGGAAAAAACTTAAATACAATTCCTTAGGTGTGGTTTATACTATTTTCAATTAAAATAGGACAAGTATATTTAAATATTATTTATGGAGTAAAAATAGGAAAAAAATTGCATACATGTAGGAGGAAATTCTACACTTGTCATATTTTAAGTATAAAGCACACATAAAGAATTGTATCTAGGTTTTCTCCTTTTATAAATGACAAATATATTGTATGATTAATAAAATATCATACAATTTTGATACTATTTATTCATACATTACTTATGTTTCATTCTATTAGTATTTATATTAAAGTTCATTTAATTCATTTTAATTAGTATCAAAATTTATATTAAAATAAGCATACAATTTAAATGAATTATATTTTATATTTTATTATTTACATATTTTTATTAATTCATTTTAAATATATATTATATTTTATAATTCATTTTAAATATATATTATATTTTTTTATTTACATATTTTTATTAATTAGATACTTTTTATTTTCAAATTTTAAATATAAACAAATAAATTCTTAAAACAAATACATTCTAAGAACAAATGCATGCGAACGCACGAATATCATGCTAGTTTGTTATGTTGTTAATGTCAAATACTTTTTTTCCTTCCTTAATTGTATATTTAATTGTTAATATCAAATATTTTAATTTGTAATAAATATTTGTTATGTTGTTAAATCAAATATTTTTTTCTTCCTTAATTGTATATTTAACAAATTATAAAGAAAATTAAAAAATTAAAAAATTAAAAATAAAATAAACCGGAACACTTCAAGTAAGTCTTTCGGTAGTGTATTTGGAACAAATCAGAACTCTTACCTGAAATGTTCCGATACATGAAAACTTGACAACCAGAAATCTTATTGGTTCTGTTCCGAAACGGAACACTTTCCCTAAGTCTCCCGGTGATACAAATTACTAAACCGGAACACTTTCCCTAAGTCTTCAGGTTTGGAAAAAAACATACCGGAAGTCATATCTAAAGTTTTCTGGAACGTGATTTTTTGGGTAAATTTTTCGAAACTCTGACGATCTGACATCAGGGTTATATTTGACATTTTGAAAATTTTGTAGGGGTATATGTCAAAATGTAGGGGTATATGGTAAACTCTTCTGAGAAACATGGTTATTTAAAAAAGAGGAAATTCTTCTATTTTTTTATTTTCACTGAGCGATTTTTTTTAAATAACTTAGTTTAATAAAAATAATACAGAAATAACTTAGTTTTTAGAATAATTACGAAAATGGCGTAGTTTGAATTGCTTACCTAAGATGTAGCCAATTGAATTGATGAATGTATACTAATTTTAAAAAAAAATTTAGACCATTTTGTCATATGAATTAACGAATCTCTGCCTTTGAAAAAAAATTGGCTAACACACTTTAGCGATAGCAATTGACGAACGTTTTTCTTAAAAAAAAATGAATGCAATTTAAACTACGTCATTTTCGTAATTATCCCAAAAATTAAATTATTTTAGTATTATTTTTATTAAACTAAGATATTTTAAAAAATAAAATTCCCACTCAGCTAATTTTTTTAATATCCCTAATCTAGTTTTTCCTTTTGTTAATTTTTTTGACAGGATTAATCTATTTTCCTATAATTTAGAAATGTCTAAACGTAAACGTGATTTTGAGCTTATTACTGCCGTCGATCCCATTTTCCTGTACCGTTATAAAAAGTAGAACCACCGCTGAAACTTTTTTCAGCCGCTCCGAACACTTACATTTTTTTCAACTCCTCTTCCCGCCGCGGTTGCTTCACTTCATCTTCAATGGCCGATTCTGCCTTCTCTACCAACAAAAGGGATCCTATTAAATCATCAGGTACCTTCTATTCAACACTATAGCCACATTCATTTCCTAGTAATTAGTTTCTTATATGTATTCAATTTGATAAAGCATAGCTTTAGGGTTATGCTTTGGATTCAATCGCGTGTTTTGTTTTCAGTTGGGAGTGTCGCGGGTAGTAGAAGACGGCAGAATGCAGTTACAGTTGGGAAAGAAAGGAGGGAATCGTTGGTGCGAGCGAAACGGCTTTGTAGGGTTGGAGTTAGTGAGGGTGAACTTGATGTTGAGGGTGAGGGTGAGATGATGATTGATGAAGAGCAGTCTATTTTGGAGTCTCAAACTTTGTTGGCAGTTGAAAATTTGAAATCTGCACTTGCTTTTCAGTAAGTTATCATGTTCCAAGTTTTAGGAATCGGTTTATAACCTGTATATTTTTTGGAGTTTTTTTTCTTTCTTTCTCCCAGAAAATAACAATGAGTTTTTGAATTATGACTTGCAAGCTATGAAGTACAAACACAGGACACGACTAAGACACGTCGACGCTGATAATAATTTGAAAAATAAATAAATTGAATGTAATTACAAGTGTCGGTGTGGTGGACACTAGCACACCTTTTTTTTCTGAGGTTTTGGTGCTATAGAGCTTGCAAGTTAGTTTCCTTGTCTCTTAGAATTGCTGGTGATAGAGCTTGTCTGAATAAATTTATCTAGAAACACTTAGTCTTCTGTTTGGAATTTTAGCGGAGAGGCCTTTGGGAGAAGAGTAACAGGAAAAATAAATTATTCTCTTTCGGAGTTTAGAGGAGAGGGCTTTGGGAGGAGAGGAGTAAAAGGAAAAATAGATAAATCTTTCAACTTTTTGGAGTGTTTTTGTATATAATGATGAATTAATGTTTATCATTAGTATGTTTTTAATATTTTGAGTATGATAACGACATGATTGAATTTGGAGAATTTATCAAAGCCCCCCAAAACCCTCCTTCTATAAAAAAATTTAGCTACCCAATTTAGAGAGATTTTGTATTATGAAGAAAAATAAACCTCCAAATACCCCTTAGAAAACCTTCCATAGGCTTATTTTCGTATAAGATATAAGTTATTTTAATAAGGTATCCAAGGAGAGCTTATTGAAATAAGCTGAAAATAGCTTATGGACATGTCATAAGCTTTCCCGAGCCGCCTCACAAGTGCTTATGTCAGTACACATAAGCTCAAACAAGTCAATTCAAACAAGTCCTATGTGTTTAAGTCTTAGTTTCTTGCATAAGTTAAAACAAGCTTATGCATCTCATTTGTTTCTATAGGTTTTTTCATTAACTTCTCTATAAACATCTATGAGCTTATAAGGATTTTTTTTCCTTAGGTGAAGATACCATAGGCTAGAGGCCAATCCAAGCTCATGTATTCAAGTCAGTTAGTTAGTAGGTTTAATTAACTCTCGACTTGAACAGTTCTAATAAGTTCAGTTAGCTGTTAGTGTGTTAAGCAAACTACTCGTATCACTATAGTATAAATACCGGTGCAGTGTTCATCTGAATTAGTTTACCCATTCTAATAAAATCATTGGCGAATTGTTGTACTCTTCTCCGAGATTCTCTCACTTTCACAAAATCCTAGAAGTCAAACTCCAATACCCTTTTTGAATTTACTTGCTGTTGCTTTCCAATGTCATTTGTTCATGTATTGAAGTACCCAAACAATATCTCATGGTTTGAACTAATCAATCATACCCTATCTTGGACCATTGTGTTTGCCTGTTTAACTTGCTGGTGGTTTAGGTCAGTACAATAAATGCTGACGCTCTAGTATGTAACACACTACTTCAATCTGGACTTCTGGGCATCACTAGACTAGTTTGTGGGTAAAACAAATTTCTAGTAAAAACATTTTTAATTTATGATGTACGAAGATTTGAAGACTACTGAGAAGATGGAGGCGAAGTTGTTCAGTCCTGTGAAGAGTTGTTTAATATGCAGTTCATGATTTTACAACCATATTTTACGTGTGATTAGCAGATAATTTTGTTGGTCTGAGGAAAAATAAGTCACCAAGTATTCCAAATCTTTTGATTTAGAGGGGAAAGTTTTTAACCATGTGATAATTTCATATGCATTCAGATGCAGGATCTTTTGATGAGGCACTAAGATTGATGTTGTATACCTATGCTTTTTAATTTAATGATAAAATAATGTTTTCATTTATGTCTTTGGTAATGTGTTGGCCGTATTTTCTCCACAGACTTGTATCAAATGCAAGTTTCATATTCTTTTACTCTAGCATAATGTCACATAAAATAATTTTTAATTGATAGGGGGAAGGGTGCAGTGCAGAAAAGAGTAGGCTCTCTTCAAGAACTAAGGCGTTTACTGTCAAGATCCGAATTTCCTCCTGTTGAGTCTGCTGTTAAAGCTGGAGCCGTTGCCATACTAGTGCAGTGTCTTTCATTTGGTTCACCAGATGAACAGGTCTAAACACATATCTGTGCATGTTATGCAGAGCATATAGAACCATTAATGGCAAACAAATTTCTTACAATTTCATTTTTGTTGTTGTGAATGTCTCCTGCAGTTGCTTGAAGCTGCTTGGTGTCTCACAAACATTGCTGCAGGGAATCCAGAAGAAACAAAAGCTTTGCTGCCTGCATTGCCTTTGCTTATTGCTCACCTCGGGGGTGAGTGGATCACTTTGAGATTCCTTTTGCATGTCAAGAAATTAAATAGTTTTTTGACTGATACTTTTATATAAAGATTTAGAGGAATTCTTCTAGCCTTAATTGTTAAAGCATTGCAAGTTATCTATTACCTAAGGAAATAATTAGATGGAGAGAACTTTAAGACCTACTGGCATCTCATTTTTATTTTATTTTATAAATTGTTCACCTTCATTAATTTTGCAACTATATCCAGTGTTATAGCAAAGTTCTTGTAGGTTGAAACTATTTAATGATTTACCTTTAAAATTCACAAATAGTCTTGTTCTGCAGAAAAGAGCTCCTCACCTGTTGCTGAGCAGTGTGCTTGGGCACTAGGAAATGTGGCTGGTGAAGATGAAGAGTTGAGGAATGTTCTTCTAATTCAAGGGGCCTTAATACCTCTTGCTAGAATGATGCTACCAAACAGGCGTTCAACTGTTAGAACCGCTGCCTGGGCTTTATCTAATCTAATCAAGGTTTTAAATCCATCAAATGAATATTTCATACCATTTGTTTGAGTGGTTGATTTTGTATCAATTATTTAATGATTTCTATCACTCTATGTGACTATATTTCATTTCCTCTTCGCTTGTACTGTGTGTGTGACCCACATATTTTTAGATGTGTTATGTAGTCATCAGCTTTTGTGGTCACATGTGCATTATGCTTTTTGTAGAAGATGGACTATTCCATATGCATGTGTTTTTATATGATTTCAGTATGTTTGCATATAGGGTCCAAATCCTAAAGCTGCCAACGAGCTCATTCGTGTTGATGGAGTATTGGATTCAATTGTTCGACACCTGACAAAAGCGTGAGTTACTTTCTAACGTGCATGCTTAATATTTATTATGTTGGTTTATTGTGCATGTCTGCATATGACTCCCACCTTTTACTCTTAACTTTTATTGTTTAAAATGCCACTACAGTTAATTTATTTCATGTATTTAAACTATTATGTTCCGTTGTTTGGTAGAAAAAGCACAATGCAATTATCAAAAAATGAAATTTTCAAAGATGTCAATTTATAAGTATATTTGAATAAATCGTCAGGTAAGTCCAATCAGGTTGGATTTTGTTAGTTGAGGAAGTTAGAGTAGCTTGTGGTTGTTTGTTGGAGTTCTAATAGAATTTGGCAGAAATAGGCTATTAAGTGAGGGGGAGAAGAAGATTAGGACTCTGGATAATTGGGATTTGTTTTGGTGGGAGAGGTTTCAGGCCCTCGAACTCCCGAGAGGAATATCAATAGCCCATGTTTATCTTCCCAACTATGGCTCATCACTGATCTAGGGTTAAGGGAAGTTTCAACAGTAAAATCATGTTTTAATTTTTTTCTTTCTAATATTTGAACTACAATCTATCAGCTAGTATTAGAGCTTAATGTTGGATTGTGGATATTGCATCTTGAAGATGATTCCAAAGTTTGGAGAGAAGGCTTATCGTTTGCTAGTCAATGAAGAGTGGTATTTTGAGGCCAATGGAATACCCGAAAATAAGATAGAAAGAGTTCTTGAGGCTCTTAAAGGAAGTGCTTCCATTCAGTGTTTGGGTGGCAATGACACCATCCAAATGCGACATGATGGGTTAATCAAAGCTTAAACTATTAACTTATTTTGTACGAGCATGAAATTTTGTGGCTGTAAGTGTAACTGCCATAATCTTAAAGTTCACTTTGCTATTATGACTACATGGAAATCTTATTTCTTGCAAGCATTACCGAAATATCCAGCTGTTACCACTAGACACATTATCCCTGAAAGACTGTCCTAATAATTATCATATTAATTCTGTTGTCACCTCAGGGATGATGAATCAGCGACTGAAGTAGCATGGGTAGCTGTTTACCTATCGGCTCTTTCAAATTTAGCCACGAGCATGCTGGTGAAGAGTGACGTGCTTCAATTGCTTTTAAATAGATTAGCAACATCAAACAGTTTGCAGTTAATGATACCGGTAATGATCTTGAGAACTTTTGATTGATTTGTTGTAAAGATGTAATTTTCTACATCTTAACATTTTCTTGTGATTAGCATATTCCAGTGCACACAAATCACAGTTCTTATGTTGTTTGCATTGATCTGTTGTTTCTAATAACAATGGGAAATCCCTATAGGTTTTGCGAAGTTTAGGTAATCTCATTGCTGGTGATTCCCATGCAAGTTATGCCGTTCTTGTTCCTGGACTTGAAGTTACAGGCTAGTGATTTTTTCAACACTTGCTTAGCTAAATACACGCATTTTAATCAAACAGTATGTGGATCAATTTCTTTCATCTGATTATCTGATTATATCATGACAATTTCAGATACTGCCATACAAGTCTTGATAAAATGTCTGAAAAGTGAACACAGGGTCTTAAAGAAGGTATAGAATTGAAAACAATAAAAGGTATAGAATTTGATATCTGATTCAATAAAAGTTTGGATTAAGCTTGACAGTGAGATTTTTCTTATCTTGTGCAGGAAGCAGCTTGGGTACTGTCTAATATAGCTGCTGGTTCTGTTGAGCACAAGCAGTTGATATATTCTAGTGAGGCAGTATCTTTGCTATTGCACCTTCTTTCCGCCGCACCCTTTGATATAAGAAAGGAAGTTGCTTACATATTGGGAAACCTTTGTGTTGCCCCAACTAAAGGTGACGAGAAGCCAAGTCTGATCCTGGAGCATCTGGTTTCACTTGTTGAAAAAGGATGCTTGCCAGGTTTTATTGATTTGGTTAGATCTGCTGATATTGAAGCTGCTAGGCTAGGGCTTCAGTTTATGGAACTGGTAAGAGATTTTGATGATTGTATAAATAATTTCTTCTAGATTATGGCTATATAAGTTCACTTATTTGTGTAATCATGTTCTTTGAGATCTAAACCCTGGCTTGTTTATGTAGGTCTTGAGAGGGATGCCAAATGGAAAGGGCCCAAAGCTTGTAGAACAAGAAGATGGGATTGAAGCCATGGAAAGGTTTCAGTTTCACGAAAATGAAGACTTGAGAACTATGGCAAACAGTCTAGTTGACAAGTATTTTGGAGAGGACTATGGGCTGGATGAGTAGGGATAAGAATAGCCGAGATCAAAATTTTATGTCCTTGTAATGCACCCTTGTCTCAGCTCCATGTCATTTGTAGCAATTTTAGCAACAAACATGGCTGAACATTCTATACCAAAGGTCAATAGATTCTGTATTTGGTATTGAGATGTTTGATAAAATCTTCTGCAGCTTGTGGTTATACTCTTTTCATTGATCTTGTGATAGACTTACTGGATGTGTAATTTATTACAATATTTCAGTTCAAGTTTTCTTGGTAAGACTGGGGTGTTCAATGTGATTAAGATAGTGATATGTAACCCATAGCAAGTGAAACATTAGCAAATTTGATTCCGGGAATTTTTTTTGAATATGACAAATTTAATACCCATTTGAATTTTTTTTCACCATTAGTATCGGGATTGGGGATTATTTCTGATATCAAGTGGTTCTCTAACCTTCTTTCAATTGCAGTTGCAGGGAGTCTAACCGTAGTCTTCTCTATCAAGTTCAATCTGAATTACCACCGGACAAAGTAATGTTTGGTGGCATGATTTGAATTTTATTCAAACAGAGAAAGCAATAGCTGTGTTTTTACTGCGGGTGACAAAAGAGTATATCCATCCTACAAAAGAAACCAAAGATAAAAACATGTTTTTAGAACAATGTTTTCTTTAATTATTTATGTTTTGGGTAAGTTACATTGACCTCTCTGTAGGATTATCAAAATGACACTGACATCTCGTTTTAAAATATGCAATAACCTTATCTAAGATCTATTAAAATGACAATGACATTCTTTGATATTTATTTATGATTTTTTTATCTGTTATTGAAAACTTTCATTGGTATATATAAGTTTAGGAGAGGCTATGTATATTTTCAACTTAAGGGGGGTGTCAATGTCATTTTAACCAATAGGAGACGAGTGTAAGTAACTTTCCATTCCGTTTTTAAAATTTGTTAAAGAAATTGGTGAAATAAAAAATTTGTTAAAGAAAATGGTGAAATAAATATTGACTAAAAATTACACGAAAATACCTTGCCCACACATAGTACATACACAGGCATCACGATGACTAGTTAGATTGATTTATGATTTATGATATATTGGTTGAGGATAATTTTTAGTCTTGATAGTCTTTTGTCTCTTCCTCATGCCTTGTTTTGGTTGAGCAAATTTTCGTGTCCATGGTTTCAGTTTGTGCATGCAGCTGAACCTTGATGCTTCACTTTCAAGAAAGTGATGGAACAATGAACAGATATCTCGTGCTCAGTCAGACATAGATTGTACTTTACTAGTTAGTAGATATAAATGTTATTCATATTTTTGTTGTCTAGTTTGTTTGGACTGAACTGAAGTGGAACTAATTCCAAATTGACTTTAGAGGCAATAATTCCTGCTCAAAGGTCAACTTTTATAAGTGTCAGGAAGAAAAAAAAGGGAGCTCAGTTCAGCCTTTTGTTGACTCTTTTGGTTCTATTCTCTTGTGGGAAATATAACCGGTAAGTCAACTTGCTTGGGGTTGGGGTCATTGCACTCATTAGAAGGATGTATACATACAACCAATTTTTTTACCAAAATGCAAGACTCCCAAAATTAATATACCAAAATACCACATTTTATAAAAAAAGTACCGAAATACCATATAAAATAAAAGGTTCGTCCAACCTAAGTACAAACCATAAAATTTCTGAAGGGGTTCGCCCATACAGTGTACAAACCTGCATTTTTTCTGACATATGAACAGTTCGTCCATATGATGAATTACCCCCATATTTTTTATTATTTTCATCATTGAGTTTGTCCATACGATGGACTAACCTGTATTATTTTTCATTTTCAACATGGGTTCGTCATGCTATTGACTTACCCCTATTTTCGTTTATTTTATTTTATTTTATTTTAATAACATAAAATTAATTTTAACATTTTAATTATACATTAATTATATATTTTAATAAAATTCATTTTAATATTACATTAATTATAAATTATTTAAATTGATTATTTGGTTTAAGAAAATATATAAATAATATTTTAATATGATTAAATCTTTTATTTATTTTAATAAATTTTGGGTATATTATTTTTTGACAAAAATGCCATACTTTTAAAAATATTTCAATTCGTCCAGTCAATGGACTACCAGTATATTATTTTAATAATTTTTTGTTATATATAAATAAGGGTGTGTGTTGGGTAGTTATTCCACAACAATTTTCACCAATATCCTCAACTCAGTCTAAAATTATGTCTACATTGGGTTCATCATCATCATCATCAGCTGCAGCAACATCAACATCAATGGAAAAACCGCTTCCAACGTTTCCACTTATGAAGAAAAAAGTTCTGGTGATATTTTCACCAACAAAGCCTCCGATGAAGATGCTACTATGGAACACGCAAACTCTTGAACATTTGCACAGGGAATTGAACCGTTGGCTGGAATGTGAAATTGGTCACAAAGAAAAGATCAGGAAAATTGAGAAGTGTGTTGTGGAGTCAGGCGTGATGAAGTGGAGAAAAATAGTAAATGATGTCGGTGTTCTTGCGATGATGTTCGGTCTGGGTGAGGCTGTCTTGATGGTTGTAATAACATAGATCTAATGATGCACTGTGTTGTTTTAAGTATGTAGGTTGTTAGTTGTTTTTGTATGTTTGTTGATCTTATGAGTTGTTATCGTTATGATTTGCACTCTAATTTGTTTTTCTTGTTTCAGTTTAACCGGAGGCCATACCCTCATTATCCAGATGATGTTCGTGATGATATGCGTGTGTGGAGTGCAACAACATCAATAATATGTTTTCATATTGTTGAGATGCATCAATCAGACCGGGTCAAATTGATGTTTGGATTTCCTCAGGATATTCCATCTAACCCAAGATATCTGAGAGAACATCACGCAAGAGAAATGCAATCCACCTGGCGTGTTCACTGGAGAACTCTAAACCAAGAAGAGAACGAGGAGTGGAATAACAGAAGACATTTGATTTTGACTGGTCAACGTTTAAGACGACAACAACGGAGGCATAACCAGGAATATATTAATTGGTTTAGAAATATTCCATTAATATTTCCATCACAACAACAATATTTAGCCGACCCCCGTCAATTTCCCCCACATCCACAACAACCAAACACATTCCCACAACAAACATTTCATCACACCCAAACAACAGAACAACCAACCTCATCCCAACAACCAAACCCTCACCAACCAATCCGTCATGCCGACTACTACCACCAACAATTTTAAGACCAAACCCCGCAACGACCACCCTACCAGTACACTCCAATCCCTCAACCTAACTTTGACCATTCATACTCTCAGTCTCAACAACATACAAACAACCCATCGTCATCTCAACCTAACTATGGATTTGCCTCCTACCAATCTCAACAACAAATATTCCACCCATCACCAAGTCAAACTAACTTCCACCACTCCTCATTCTCTCAAGATGTTTATCGTCCATCAATGGAACCGCCTCAGTCATATACACAAGCGTCACAAACACTACCCAACTTTGAACTTACGGAAGAAAATCTTGTATCACTTTCGGACTTCAATATTAACGACATAAATGACTGTTACGTGGAGGGTACATCGAACCAACGTCCAACAAATCAAGATGATGATTTGTCATCCGATGATACTCCTCCTCCTCCCCCTCCTCCGCAACAAAAAACCCGCCCTGAACGCGAGATAATTCCAACCAGGTGCGGTACTGGGTCATGTTTTTTTCCACCACAACGACCGCGGAAATAAAATTAATGTAATATTATTTTGTGTAATTAATATTATTTAAAATTAATGAAATATTATTTTAAATTATATTGGTGTATTATGTTTTTCTTTTTATAATTAAAATTAGTGTATTATTTTAATTAGTGTTATATTAAAATTAATGTTATATTACTTTTAATTATATTAGTATATAATTTTAATTATGTTATATTATTAAAATAAAGAATAATATAATTAGTGTTATATTAAAATTAAGAATAATTTTAATTAGTGTTATATTATTAAAATAAAGAATAAAAAAAACGTGAAATGGGTGGATCACCCTCTAATTATGTTATATTATTTCTTAAATCAAATTATAACATGTAAAATTAATTTCATATTATTAAAATAAAAAAAAATAAAAAAAATATGGGTTTGTCATTAACAAGGACGAACCATTGAAGAATCTTTCTTAAAATATAGGTAAGCCATTAGTATAGACGAACCGGTGCAGCATCGTACAGATAGTCCACCAGGTGGGCGAACCCCTTTAGAAATTTTAGGGTTTGTACTTAGGTTGGACGAACCTTTTATTTTTATGTGGCATTTCAGTACTTTTTTTAACAAAAGGTGACATTTTGATATATTAATTTGGGGAGTGTGGCATTTTAGTAAAAAATTCACATACAACAAGTTGAGGATAATGAAATTCAAAAGTGTTTATTCTACAAATATGATTAATCATGATTGTACATACCCTAACTTTGACCCTGAATCGTTTTCATGTGACGCATTTCATTGCATTATCAAAAGTCAGACATAAAAGTCAATCACATTTGTATTTAAAGTTAAATGTTTCATTAACCTTCATAATCATATATTTTTTATTCAATTTTATCAATATCACTTTTAATTTTATTCTTGATTGATAGAATTTGTTTCAATTTAAAATTATGTTTGTCTCGTTTTAATCTCTTTTTATCTTAATTTTTAGTTAAATATTTATTTTAGATTATTTAGAATTAGGTTAATTTAATTTCTATTTTAGTTTTAATTTATTTTTATTTAATTAGGTTAATTAATTTCAATTTTATTTTATTTTAATTTAATCTTTTGATTTATATTAGTTAAATTTTTACTTTTTAATTTAAATTATCTCTTATTTAAGTTTAGTTTAATTTAAATTACCTATTATTTAAGTTTATTGTTTTTAATTAATTAATTCAAATTAACTAAGTTTTTTTTCCCTTTTAAAAATAACTCATAAAATATAGTATCTCGTTTTTTATTCTTGATTCAAGTATACAACAAACCAAAACACAGTAGATTCTATTGCTCTCCTACGCAAGCCACGAAAAACTGTACCAGCCTGTCTACTGCAAACCAACAAAACAAATCTGCACCCCCATGACTGATACACAGAGCAACAAAGACAATACAATAATCACAGAGATCTTGTACCACAAAACTTAAGGGAGAAGTTTATTCTTGATTTAAAAAGAGGAAGAATTGCAACAACGATAGGGGCATAGAAATAGAGACGATAAGTCACAACTTTTCCATCTCAAAATCAGCCCTCCCTCGCATCTTACTCCCTCCAACCTTCGACTCAAATACAAACACCCAACCGGACTCTCGCCGACACCGCTTCTTCCTGTTCAATCCGCCGGCGTTGCCATTTCCAGCTCTGATACAACATAACAACTCATTTTCCAACTTCACTCTACCACCACTGTGCTGACCGCATAACTCAACAACACGCAACAAGCCACCGCTGAGACTCAGCCGCGAAACAAGCAGAAAGAACACTTGCAAATTGAAGAAGAAGAAGAAAGTTGGTTGATTGCTTGTTATGTCTTGAGGAGGATGCTGCTAGAAAGAAGAGAGAATCTGACGAGAGTGCTGCGAAGCCGAGGAGGCGTTGTTTACGATTTTGAAACGAGATAAGGTTTGCTGGGAAAAACACGGTTAGAATGTTCGTTGCCTTTCTTATTTTATTTTACTTTTTACTTTGTTATTATTATGTTGGTTATTGCCTTATCGGGCTTGGTTTTAGTATATTGGTTTTATTTCTTTTATCTACGTGCACATTTATTTGTCTTATATAAATCTTGATACTGATGTATTTAATTTTGTATATAGTTTTTTAGATAGCCTAATACGTTGTTTTAAGTTTATTTTTCTTTCTCTTTTAGTGGATCTATTACTACTATTTAATTTTGGATTTTTTTGTTGATTTAAGTCATGTATTTTTGGTTTGCTTTTGGGATAGGTCATGTTTTTTATTTAGGCCCATCAACCATTTTTTTTATGATAGCACCCATCTTATTTTATGTAATTATCTTATTATTCTTTTTCTTATTAATTTGTCTTTTTAGACTATTAATTAATTGATTAGTTTATTTTAATTCATGCAAATAGTATTAGAGTTTTTGTTTGTTTGTGTTATTCATTGCATTGCGATTTCAAAGTATAAATTAATTATATTTTTGAGAACCGCATGGATGCACATGAGTCCACTCTAAGATAGTTAAGAACTAAATTGATTGTCTTCGAGTCTCGTGGTTTCCACTCATTAAAAAATCAACATTTTTTTGCAAGTAGCAACCTTTGCCTTAGTCTTAGGAGCTTGCACATTTTATTTACCTTTTTTCGCTTTTCATTTTGTTAATGATCCAAAAGGAAGAACTCTTTCAATTGACTCAACGTCATAGGTAGTTTAGCCATCCCTAGTTCCATTTCATTTGACCTTAGTCATTAGGTTTCCTTAGTTTTTTATTTTACAACTTTTTTTGTGACTTTGTTAAGTCACATGAGTGTTTTCCATAACACTTACCTCTACCACGAACCTTGGGCGCAACCAAATGTTTGTTAATCCTTAGGAGAACTACGAGTGCTCTGATTCTATACCCGATACGTAGGCATCGACGCAATGTTGCGCAAGCACCACTAGAAATAAACTTTAGGTTCCCATTAGTACTAACAAACAATAAATAACAAAATCACAAATATTAATAAGAGGTTCCCGTAGGATACTGCAGATGTTTAGGATGCTAACACTTTCCCTAGGTATAACCAACCTCGAACCTAGATTCTCCATAACTAGGGTTTTTACGATCTTTTTTTCTTTTTCCTTTTGCATTAAATTAAAGTCGGTATTTAATAATTGCGATTCAAGCTCATTCAATAGCTTGGTATCCAATTCTCACCGTGACAGAGCTGACGACTCTACTGGGGACTGATTCACCCATATGCAAGTCGAGCCTAGTCTAGGTTGTTCCATGTTTGTTTGGATGTTTGTCAGATGTCGTACCTCGAAAAATATGATCCTCGCGAACGCGGCTGCGATTGGGCTGACATGAGAGTAGCAACCTATTTTTATTTATTCCCAAAGAGGGAAATGATAAATATAGATAAAACTACAAAGAAGGGATAAGAAAAGCTCTTCGCAAACCATTGTCTGGGTTTGAAAGTCGGTTATGTAAGGGGAAGTTATTAACACCCCCTACATCCATCGTACTCGATAGGAACCATCTAAGTTGTCACGCGCGAAGGGATATTTTTGCCAATGAGTTACTTGCTAAACTAAGGGTTTATTGATCCTAAGGTGCTCGACAAGGATTGAGATCTTCGTGCATACATATTCCCTCGTGCAATGGGAAAGTCAGAGCTTCGTAGTTCAGCCTACTACAAATGTTGCTTGTTGATTTTACTACCTTTTTTTTCAAAAAAGGATTTAGGAGTCGAATTTCACTTAAAGACTATGGGTATAGGTGATTATCCCGATCATTCCGTCCAAACGTCCGGTGCCGAAATAATCGGAGTGAGTAACGAGATTCCCATTATCCTCCTTTCTACCACTTAAGGCTTGTGGCGTACAATTCTTCTCGTTTTATTAGAGTGTTTTATTACCTAAGACCACTTGACGTTGGATCAAGGGTTTGGGTCTAAAGATACGTCTTGGTTATTTGAAGGTTAATTGTGAAGCATAATGCGCTCAACAAAGGTGAATGCAAATAGACATTTATTTATCTGGTTTGTTAGCAAGGCACAATGCATTTGACTCGCAAGGCTGAGAAACTTGATATGCAGATCAAGTAAGCTAAAGACTAGCTATGAAAAACAAGTGTGATGCATTGATTTGTTTAAGTTAAAAAAAGTGTAAAGTGTAAAGTAATGCAGATGGAGATCGTAGGGACGATCGACTTATGTGTGTGTATGAAGTGAAATGCGTATGAAGATTTACTTGGCGTCGAATCAAGAAATTCACTTATCTTTTGAAATGATTAGTCTTAGTGTGCGTTCATTTTTTACTTAGCAATTTATCGTCAAAATGCGAAAGTAAATCACACAAGTAAGCGTAATACATATACAAGCAAGCAACCAAATAAAGATGGGCAATCATACACAAACATTCATCACACATATAAAATCAAGCAAATGAGGAAAGCTAATTAACCAAGTTAAATAAAAATATTTAATATGATTAATTAACAAATTAATTAATCAATATTTAATAAAACTATTTTTAAAATAATTAATCAACAATCTATTTTTGGGTTTTTTGATAATCAAAATAGAAATTAATCGAATGGTAAGAAATAAATCAAAATTTGAACAAAATAGTTAAGAAAATATTTTTTATGTTTTGTGTTAAAAGAAATAATAAAGAACTAATTAACTAGATTAAATATCAATATTTAATAAAATTAATAAAATAAATAATTAATTAGTATTAAACGAAGGTGTTCAAGATAATTAATCAGTATTTATATTATATCTTATAAGAGGTTAAACAAAACAAATTAATTAAGAAAGTTAAGTAAAAAGAAGAAGAAATATGGGTCAGATTCAGAAGGAATATGGGGGGTGTAAAATGAAATCCAGGCCCAACATAAGTGGCTCACGCAGGGAAGGGTGTAATAGTCCTTCAGTCAACTTAGTTGACTACAGGTTCAACCAGGATCGTCAGATTCTAAGATCTGACTTGGTCCACACATCAAACAGAATACAATGCACAGGCCTACGATGAGGAAACATCGAAATGACCGCATGGAATAATAAAAGAATAAACCAGTGTCATCGGTAATCTCAGCTAGCAAGAAAAAGCCCACCAGCGTGGCTTGTGATGCCTCTTACCTACATACACAATCTCATAGAAATTGGGAAAGCTAGCTCCCATCATTCGATCCATGTATTTATCTTCCAAGTGTTCAAGAACATGTCCATTAGCTCCTTAGGAAGTAGAAGTGGATGAACACGTGCGCCGAGTTCCCTCCATCTTTGGGTGTATTCCTTGAATGACTCATTATTGCGTTGTCATATCTTGCAATTGAGTGCGGTTGGGTGCAAGATCAATATTATATTGGTAGTGCTCAAGGAATGCGTGAGAAAGATCATTCCACGTCTTGACCCGACCTTTCTCTAACTATACGTACCATTCAAGCGATGCCCCAAACGGACTATCTTGAAAGTAGTGAATTAAGAGTTGGTCATTCTTAACATCCAGAGCCATTTTCCGACAGTAGGCTCGAAGATGAGTATGAGGGTAGCTGTTCCACTTATACTTGTCAGGGAAATCTGTAACTTTGAACTTCTGCGGAATCACCAACCCCGGCAAAAGGTACATATCTACAACATCCAAGCCTAGAACAGTCTTGATTTCCATGGCCTTGAATTTTTCTTCTAGCGAGCATAGCCTTTCCACAGCTGGTTCAGGAAGAGCTTCAGTGCTGTGAACCGGTGGGTCCACGTAGAAAACATCAGATTGTTCATCCATGTCTTTGGCTGACCCATGGTGAACTGTCAGGGAAGAGAAATTGGGAGGGTTCACCCCCAACAAGGTTAGGAGTTTCCTTGGAGACACCTAAAGTGCCACACTGTCTTGCAATCTTTTCAGCCTCTTATTCTCTTTTGGCCATAGTTATGACCTCCAAAATCTGGTCCAACTTCCCTCAAAGTGAGTCGATGTCGGACCTCATAGCATTCTGATCTTCCTGAATATGTTCCAAAGTCATCTTGTAATTACTTCGAGTGTCGTACCGATGTTGGAAATTCATCTTTTCTGTTGAAGGTCGATTATATGAGTTTTTGGTCTTTGTTGTGAAAATGAGTGCATGAAATGCATGTGTTTATTTTCAAAGCTCTCAGTAGTCTTATAATTTCTTATTAAAGATATTAAAAGCATTTAGTATTGCAAACAAGACTCAGAATCATAAGCACAAATCTCATTCATTTGATTCAAATTCAAGCAAGTACACAAAGATTCAATAAGTCTTCATATTACAAAGCAAAAAGATGATAATAATTCTTTTGAACTCAAGCTATTGAGCAACCATGAAGATGACTCCTTGAGCTTTACAGACACCTATTAGATTAGTGGTAAGCTTCTTGATATTTCTTTTGCAAACCTTCACACACTTGTAGACTTCTTCTGGTGTGTTTTCTTGACACATAACCCGATCTGCATATTCAAGCTTTTCTGGGAGGTCTTGACTTGCAAGATTCAACATACTAGCAAAGTTCACAAATTTCTGCTTCCATTCTTCATACAAGGCTTGGAGATTTTCAATTTCAATATCCCTTTTGCCTATAGCAACTTCAACTTCTTGAAACTTATTCATTCATTAGATGCACGTTTCCTCCAAAACTTGATAAGCCTTCTCAAATCTCAAGTAGTCAATTTGTTCAACGAATCATTCATGTTGGAATTGCTCACGGAGGTACTTCCGATGGTAACTCTCTTTTTCCAACCTTTCTGGTTCCAAATTATCTTTTCCTTTTCCGAGAGAAGCCTCTATCCTTTTGATTTTTGCTTCCAAGGTGACCCTATCTTCCTTTTTGTTTTTAAGACATACTTCCATGTCTTTCTACAAATTGAAGATTTGAGCCTCGACCTCTCTCAACTGCTCATTATGATGATCCAGGTCAAAACCAGCTCCATAAAGAGCACCCAAGCAATGTTCTCTCTTATCTTCTTCTACCCCGAGTCTCTTGCTGCTACTTTCTGCATTTTCCTTCATTTTCTTACTCTTCTCTTCCCAAATCTCTTTCTTTTATTTGGTTCGAAGGAGGTCGATTTGTAGTTGTTCATTCCCCAATTCTAACTCTTTGATCTTTTCATTGAGCTCATCCACATATTCTGGTAATAATGGTATTTTCTCAGGAAGAGGTGAGATAACTGCTGGATCGAGGAAGAATGGGATCTTGACAATGCGAGCTCTTTCTTTTACCCATATGACATAAGGTTCTTTCACAACGATGTTCTTGCGAGCCCTTGAATCACTCGTAGTAAGCTTCTTCCAAGCCTCCTTGAATTTCTTTAGCTTTTCTTTGGATGAGTTATCAATGAGAAAAGGCACCAAATGCCTTTCCTTAGGAGGAACATCCATAGGAAGTCCGAGCTGTCTCTTGAGTTGCACAAGATTGTAGTTTATACAACCGTAATTTCCTATCAGAGGAACATTGAGGAAACTTCCACACCTAAGCACAACTCTTCTAATCTTCCAATCTCTTATGTACCAGGTAATGTCATTAGCCTTGAGAGAAGCAAACCTTTGGGCCACATCAAGTATCTAGACACAAAGTAGCCTTCTTCAGACATGTGCATCTTCATTCACTTGTGCAATAATGGAGCACAACAAATAAATACTCCAATCCTCTTTGTATGCCGGGTGTGGAAAGTGTGATAGAAATATGCCAGTAAGAAAGGAACTGGGTTTCCGGTTAGGAAAATCTCCACAGCTGAGCGATCAACATATTTTTCATCCTTCGGAAATAACACAATGCCATATACCAACAAAGCTAAGATAACTCCACAAGCAATCCAATTTTCCTTCTTAAGATACCATTATTACCAGAAGATGTGGATGAGCTCAATGAAAATATCAAGGAGTTGGATATGGAGAATGAATAACTACTAATCGAACTCCTTCGAACAAAAGAAAAAGATTTTGGAAGAGAATAGTAAGAAGATGAAGGAAAAGGCAGAAAGTAAGAGACTCGGGTAGAAGATAAGAGAGAACATTGCTTGGGTGCTCTTTATGGAGCTGGTTTTGACTTGGATCATCGTAATGAGCAGTTGAGAGAGGCTGAGGATCAAATCTTCAGTTTGCAGAAAGACATGGAAGTATGTCTTAAAAACAAAAAGGAATATAAGGTCACCTTGGAAGCAAAAATCAAAAGGATAAATGCTTCTCTCCTAAAATAAAAAGATAAGTTGGAAGCAGAAAGCTTGGAAAAATAAAGTTACTATCATAATTACCTCCGCGTGCAATTCTAACATGAACGGGCTGTTGAACAAATTGACTACTTGAGATCTGAGAAGACTCATCAAGATTTGGAGGAAACGTGCATCCTATGGATTAATAAGTCCCAAGAAGCTGAAGTTGCTATAGGCGAAAGGGATATTGCAATTGCAAATCTCCAAGTCTTGTATGAAGAATGGAAGCAGAAATTTATGAACTTGGCTAGTATACTGAATCCAGCAAGTCAAGACCTCCTAGAAAAGATTGAAGATGCATATCGGGTTATGTGTCCAGAAAACACACCAGAAGAAGTCTACAGGTGTGTGAAGGTTTGCAAAAGAACTATCAAGGAGCTTACCAGTGATCTAATAACTGTCCGCAAAGCTCAAGGAGTCATCTTTAGGGTTGCTCAGTAGCTTGAGTTCAAAAGAATTATTGTCATCTTTTTTCTTTGTAATATGAAGACTTATTGAATCTTTTTGTACATGCTTGAATTTGAATCAAATGATGAGATTTATGCTTATGATTCTGAGTCTTGTTTACAATACTAAATGCTTTTAGTATACTAAATGCTTTTTGCAATGAAGATCAAAATGATATGAGGTCCGACATCTACTCACTTCGAGGGAAGCTGAACCAGATTTTGGAGGTCATAACTATGGCCAAAAGAGAAGAAGAGGCTGAAAATATCGCAAGACAGTCAGGGGTCGCCAAGGAAACTCCTAACCTTGATGGGGTGAATCCTCCCAATTTCTCTTCCCTGACAGTTCACCATGGGTCAGCCGAAGACAATACATGGATGAACAATCTGATGTTTTCTACGTGGACCCACCAGTTCACAACACTGAAGCTCTTCCAGAACCAGTTGTGGAAAGGCTAAGCCCGCTAGAAGAAAAATTCAAGGCCATGGAAATCAAGAGTGTTCCAGGCTTGGATGTTGTTGATATGTGCCTTGTGCCGGGGCTGGTGATTCCGCAGAAGTTCAAAGATCCAGATTTCCCAGACAATTATAAGGGGAACAATTTCCCTCATACTCATCTCTGAGCCTACTGTCGAAAAATGCCTATGCATGTTAAGAATGACCAACTCTTAATTCACCACTTTCAAGATAGCTTGTCTAGGGCATCACTTAAATGATACGTAAAGTTAGAGAAAGGCCAGGTCAAGACGTGAAACGATCTTTCTTGCGCATTCCTTGAGCACTACCAATATAATATTGATCTTGCACCCAACCACACTCAATTTCAATATATGACTCAACGCAATAATGTGTCATTCAAGGAATACGCTCAGATATGGAGGGAACTCGCCGCATGTGCTCAACCACATCTACTTCCTAAGGAGCTAATGGACATGTTCTTGAACACTTTTGAAGATAAATACATGGACCGAATGATGGGAGCTAGCTTTCCCAATTTCTCTGAGATTGTGTCTGTAGGTAAGAGGCATCACAAGCCACGCTGATGGTTTTTTCTTGCTGGCTGGGATTACTTGTCACCGATTGGTTTGTTCTTCTATTATTCCATGCAGTCATTTTCATGTTTCCTCACCGTAGGGATGAGCGTTGTAGTCTGTTTGATGTGTGGACCAAGTCAGATCTTAGAATCTGACGGTCCTGGTTGAACCTGTAGTTAACTAAGTTGACTGAAGGACTATTACACCCTTCCTTGCTGGGTCACTTATCTTGGGCCTAGATTTTGTTTTACACCCCTCATATTCCTTCTAAATCTGGCCCATATTTCTTTCTTTTTTGGCAAAATAGCACCATGGCTCCTTTAAGTTATTTTATGTTACCAATTAGGTCCTTTAAGTTTTTTTTTGTAAAAATTAGGTCCTTTAAGTTTAAAAACGTTTGCAACGTTAGTTTTTTTTGAAATTCCGTTTAAAATGTTCATAGGTGGCAAAAACACATATGAGGTGGCTTTTAGGGATGGTCACAGGGCAAAACAACTGAAAATTTACATTTGCAGACTTGAAGGATTTTATAAATCCCCAAATCAAAAGAGACGAACCCTAAAAAGAAAAATTTGCAACAATGGCATCTCAAGGGAGTAGCAATGGAAATCGCAGATATTTGAAGACATCTGGAATGGCGAAGAAGTGTATGTGTGGACCGTGGTCCGTGCTACGTACTGTTAAGAAAAAAGGAAGAAATTTTGGGGATGCAGATTACTTGAGGTACTGATTTTCGATTATGGTAATAATTTTTGTTTTGGTTTATGATATTAATTTTCGTTTTGGTTTATGTAGAGTGAAGCTTATGATGTGGGTTGACATTTCTTTGAATGGTATGAACACAATGTTAGTGATGAAGTCAATTCTGAGTCAGATGCCCTAGTTTTTTCAAAATGTCCCAAATGTGAAGAAAAACATGTTAAAATTAACTTGCTCAGAAGGAACATTGATAATGAAGAGGGATACACCAAAGAGGTTATGAAGATCATGGAGAATATGGTGAAGTTGTTAGGCTATGTTATTGTGTTGTTAGGTCTTATTTTTCTAGGGTTATGTGTTTGTCTATTTTGGTTGATGTAATTTGTAACAAAGAAATGAATGTTGATAGTAGTTTTGTTGCATTCTGTGAAATTTCTGCTTCTGTGAACTTTCTTCCTTCAACTGTGTTGTTTACAATTAAGTTCAGGTAATGGTAAGAGGTCAGGATGTGGTTGTTACAAATTAAAAACTCGAAGGACCAAGTTGTTACATTTTAAAACATAAAGGTTGTGATTGTTACAAATTAAAAACTCGTGGGACCATTTTGTTACATTTTAAAATGAAACTATTCTGGACTGGCCTAGCATGTGCCCTACGCCAAATTGAAGTCCAATTCAGAGTTCAACTGGGCATAAGCCCATTAAGGGATCAACGAGGATATGACCGTTGCCGGAAAAGAGCCATTGGCATATAGTTGTTAGGGACCTCCCCCTCACGCGCCATAACACCTTCCACACGGCCAACGACCTTCCAGATTTATAGGAGGCAGTTATGCTTAGTTAAAGGCTATGCGCCCGCTTTATACGTGCATATGCCCTTATAAAAACCCTCCATCTTTGGAGGGTAAAATATTCAATTTATAACCCTCATTTTCTTACCCTTTGGTTTGTCTCACACTGAAACTTACTTGAGTGTTGGAGTACCTTGCAGGTACCCTTCTGCTTCTCCTAAAAACATCATTACAATCCCATCTGAAGGCCATGAAGATCTGTCGGGATTTTTTATGTACAATGGTGACGTCTGTGGGAAACTAGTAGCTCCCACATCTTTCGTGAACAAGATTCTTTCTCTTTCACTGCAAGATCAAAGCTCATCTTTTCGTCTTCATGGCTACCCAAGTCAAAGAGATTGTGAAAGACACTTCCACTATCGTCATCAGTGACGGTGGCAACACCGGTAACCACGGGGCTTCCCAACTCAACACCGGCCACAACGAAGGATATCCTCCTTTCCCTGTTTTGAACAACCTGAAACAACCACCTATCGTTCATGGGGATCCGGTATTTGAACTGATTCCCATACCGTCGGACGCAAATGTTGGCACTCAGGCTCTTATCACTGCCCTCAATAGGGCAAACCTTACCCTCTTTCAACAGAGCGAATGCATACAAGTGCTTGAAGGTTCCCCCTCACCATCCAGGAGACAACGTCGTAGAGGTTCTCCATGTCATTATCAATATCCTCCACGAGGTCGTAGAGGGAAAGATCCCAAACATCTTTCTCCTCCTAGAGATCAAGATGCGCCTGAAGGTTCACACCCATAAAATACTCGATCTCCTCCCCGTAAAACAAGACATTCTCCTGAAGATCAAGATCACAGTAAGAAGTCCCGATATGATGGAGACCGTCATCGGCGGAGCAGGTCCCCGAATCTCGAGTCTGGTAGTAGAGACAACAAAGATCACCGCAGACCGCTCAGCTGCGATATTGTGGAAACCCCCATCCCCCGCGAGCTCGAGAAGCCTCATCCACTGGCCACATATGACGGGACCACCGATCCCGACGATCACATCGAAGACCTCGAAGCCATTATCCACTATCACAACATGGAGGGTGCGATCAAATGCAGGTTGTTTCATATCACCTTGCGTAAAGGCGTGATGTCGTGGTGTAAGCATCTCCCCGCAGGATCCATCACATCTTGGAAGGTCTTAAAAAGCCAATTCACTAGGAACATCACAACATCTAGGAGCCATCCAAAGTCCGAGGCCACCCTCGAAGGGATTATACATGGAAATGAAGAGCCCCTAAGGACTACGTCGACCGATTCAACAAAGAAGTTGTCGAAGTGCATACTACTGACCGCATGAAGCGATATATTTTAGAAAAAGGCCAACGCCCCAACAACGAGTTCCGAAAAGTTGTAGGTATCTAACCTCTCGAGTCCATCGCCGAGCTGCTCCATAAGGCCTAAGCGTACATCCAGTACGAAGAAAAGGAATCCGTGTACAAAACAAGAGATTCAAGAAATCAGGAGAACACGAAAACTCATAGGCAGAAAGACAACGACGAAGCCCCTCAACGTGAAAACAAAGAGATGAATGTCCTAGAGAAAGCAGAGGTCCAGTAGGCCGATTCTCAGAATACACTCTTCTCACCGTTCATCACAATAAGATTCTCAATGAGTGCATCAACACAAAGTTCAAATAGGGAGGTGTCCGTTTCCCCAAACCAATTGCTTCCAAGGTGTCGCGGTGAGAATCAGATACCAAGCTATTGAAAGAGCTTGAATCACAATATTAAATGTTCACCACCTACTTTAATTTAATCCAAAGGGAAAAGGGAAAAAGATCATAAAAACCCTAATTGAGGAGAAAATAGGTTCGTGGATTGGTTATACCTAGGGAATGTGTTAGTATCCTAAGCATCCGCAGTATCCTACGGGAACCTCTTGTTAATATTGTATAATTGTTATTTATTGCTTGCTAAAACTATGGGAACCTAAGGTTTTTATTTCTAATGGTGCTCGCACAACATCGCATTGATGCCTAGGTATCAGGTATAGAATCAGAGCACTCGTAGTTCTCCTAAGGATTAACGAACACTTGGTTGCGCTCAAGGTTCGCGGGGGAAGGTAAGTTGTATGGCAAACACTCACGTGACTTTAGCAAAGTCACAAAAAGTTGTAAAATAAAGAGTCCTAATGGCTAAGGTCAAGAGGGTAACTAAGGATGGCTAAACTTCCTATGATATTGAGTCAACTGCAGGAGTTCATTCCCTTTTGGATTGATATGCAAAAAAAGAAAGTAAAATAAATGTGAGTGCAAGCTGTTAAGTATAAGACATAGGTTGCTACTTGCAAAAATGGACTGAATGAAGTAAATGAAAATGTAAGATAAAATGCTTAGTTACTGGGCTATGGCTTGATATATGGATCGAGAATGCGGGGAGTGAAAGACAAATGCGGTGCATCAATTTGCTTAAGTTGGAAAGCTGTGAAGTGTAAAGACTGTGCAAATGGCGATTGTGGAACGACCGACTTACGTGTGTGAGTGTATGTGAACTCCACTTGACGTTGGACCAAGGATTATTATCTTGAAAATTAAAGTCTCAAAGGTGTGCGCTTCATGTTTTATCTTAACAAGTTCATGGTCATAATGCGAAATAAAATCAAAATAATTCATGACATGCATACAACCAAAATGATGAAAGATTAAACACACACTCACACAAAGAAAAAAAAAACTTAAACTCAACCTCTCACCTTACCAAGACACACTAAGAGATCAAACCTAACTAACCTAACAATTATCTAAAACGAAAACGATACTAAACATATTTTCAGAATAAAATAAAATAAATAAATAACTAAAGAAAGAAATAAAGTTAAAATTAGACACTTAAACAATTTAAAAGGAATAACTAAACTAATAAACAAAAGATCTAAAGAAATTAATTTTAAAAAAATTAAAATAAAAGGTTATAGATAAATTAAGTGAAAGTTAAATAAATGTAACTAGCTAAATTAAATATAAAAATTTAATAAAATTAATTGAAAATATTTTTGGTATTTTTTAATTAATAAAATAACAAAGAGAAATAAACAACAAAACTAAAGTAAATAAAAAATGTTTTTTGTCTTCTTAATATTTATCACTAAGTTAATGAACTAACTAAGCTCTTAAAGAAAAAACTCAAAAATCAAGATGTAAAATATTTTGAGATTTTCTTAATTAAAATTACTATACTAACATTTTTTTATAGATTATTTTTTAAAGTAAAAAAAACTACTACACTCACTTTCTTTAATTTTTTTAACTATATTTATTTTAAAGGCTATTTAAGATAATTACCAGAAGACTAATCCAAACATAATATTTAAAATGAAACTAAAGAAAACAAGATTAAACTAAAAAAATGGGCTGAACATAGGGTGTATTAAGAAAACAAACAAGGCTTAACATGCATAATTAACAACAAAACCTAATATAATGAAATATATAATAAATAAAAATGAATAAATGAAATATATAATAAATAAAAATGAATAAATGTAAATAAAAAAAAGAGTCAATAAGAGAATAAAGTACCGATCAATTCCTCGATAAAAAAAAACCAAATGTAATATCCTTCTCCTTCTTTCCATTTTGCCTCAAACACGTACCTTCTCTTCTCGATCTGCTTGCGAACTCTACTTCAGGCGCATCTCTGGTGATGGCTCCGCTCCATTCTGGTTTATGCGGCTTCAGTTCTCTACGTGTTTACGGCGTTTGTACTCCTACATCGCAACTTCCATTGGTTTTTGTTTGTATCTCGCGGTTCGTTTCATTTCCGCTTTGCTCTATTGTCGATTGTAGGTGTAAAGGGGTCGCAAGTTATCACGCGATTCGGCGAGTTATGTTTGAAGGTATTATGGCGTGAGCTTGGAAATGGGGGTGAAGAGTTTTATATGAGTTTTAAATTGGTTGTTGTATGACCATGTGAAGAGAGTGTGTCGTACCTCGAAAAATATGATCCTCGCGATGGGACGCGGAAAGAAAACAACAGAGTCGCCACCTAATTCTATTCATTTTACGAGAGAAAAGGGAGATATAGATACAACCTAAAGGAAGGATAATAAATGGTCTACGAAACCAAATTCTAAGTTCGGGAGTTGGTTACGCAAGGGAAGGTATTAGCACCCCTCACGTCCGTTGTACTCAACGGGAACCTCTTAGCTTAATTATGCGATTAAATGTTGATCTTAAGTTTTTGTCTTCTAAATGGTTATTAACATGTTTGTTTTAAAGAAATTTTATTATTATTATTATTATTATGGGGAAAAGATTAAAGTTTTTTTTATTAGGGTGACGGAGAAAAGGTTGAATTTTTTATTATTGTGCTCGCGAAGGATTAAAATCCATGTGCCTACGTATTCCCTTGTGCAATGGGAAAGTCAGAGCTTCGTAGTTCGTGCAACTACGGTTTGTGGTTTTTATTGAACGATGGATTAAAACGTATTCTACTGCTAAGTGTTGGCTTATACTCGCGGTGGAGGCTGAAACACTAGCTTGTTTGCGAGATAGAAAGATTTAAACAATGTTCGTTTAGGAAAGATATTTGATCTTTGTTAACGTGTTTTAGAACGAAAAGGAAAATGGACCACAATGCGTGGGGCTAACCCATGAGTGATTCCATTCAAGGACCCGTGGAGTGCTTGACTCCAGAGTTCAGTTATTCGTTGATTAATTAAAAAATAATTTGTATTTGTTGGTGAGCTTTAAGTTGTATTCTTTTAGTGCGAAAGGGCGAACGAAGTACAACTTGAGGGCTAGCCTCAAGAGTAATTCAATTCAGAAACCCGAGGAATGCTAGATTCCTGAGTTTAGTTCTTTCACGATTTTAATTTGAGATTTAGATGTTTTGAATACAAAAAGGCGAATGAATTACAGCTCGAGGGCTAGCCTCAAGAGTAATTCAATTCGAAAACCCGAGGAATGCTAGATTCCTTAGTTTTGTTCTTTCACGATTTTAATTTGAGATTTAGATGTTTTGAATACAAAAGGGCGAACTAATTACAGCTCGAGGGCTAGCCTCAAGAGTAATTCAATTCAAAAACCCGAGGAATGCTAGATTCCTGAGTTTAGTTCCTCGTTAATTAATTTGAGACTTAGATGTTTTGCGATTGTTTTGGATGAATTAGGGGTTAATGTTTTAGAACGAAAGAGTAATTGAAACACAACTTGAAGGCTAGCCTCAAGAGTGGTTCATTAAAGAACCCGCAGAATGCTAGATTCCGAAGTTCAGTTCCTCGTTAATTATTAAGCTAAAAGAGTTAGATGGCGAGGCGCGAAGCACTTGACTTACGGGTAAAAATACAAATGGAGGAACTTATATGAATACAAAATGACATAATGTCAACAAATACTCTCTTTCCCTTGGATCAAGTCAAAAGCGTCAGGAATAAGTCAACATATAAATGACAAAGCATCATGGATCGATTGGGAAAAACTCTGTTAAAAGTCGAACATAAGTTAAAAAACATCCGCGAAGGAAACTAAAGGAAGAAACTAAAATCTAACTAGTATTTTTGGGATTTTTAATATTTAAAATAATAAAATAACTAAACTAAAATAAATTAAAGTCTAATGAACTAAAACAAATTAAAATATTTTTGAGTTTTTGTTTAAAATATTTTTACTAACCATACTAAATACTATACTAAAAAAGATTCTAAAAATAACTAACTAGTTAATTAATCTAAATATAACTAAATTAAATTATTCGAAATCCTAAAACTATGACAAACACTTTTTTTTTTAATTTTTAATATTTGACAAAATAAACGAACTAATTAAACTAAAAAAGAAAACATTTCATATTTTTTGGTATTTTTAAATATTAAGAATAAACATTTTCATAATTTTTGTTTAGAATACTAATGAAATAACATAAACTTTTTTATTTTTATTTTTCATAGCTATACCTAAAAGATAAATACAATATACACTTTAACTTTTTATTTATTCTTATATAACTATATTTAAAAGATATTAAAATACATGCATTAACTTTTCTATAACAATAATTAAAAATAATAAATGAAAATAAATAAGTGTTAAACTTAAAATTTTTATTTTTTCAATAATAATGATATCTAAGAAATAAAAGAAAATAAATGCATTAACTCTTTTTTGATTGTTTTTTATATAAAATATGTGATTACTATATTATATATATCATAATCTTAAAATAAAGGACTAATAAATCTAAACTTAAACTAAATAAATTATGTAAGAAAAACCTAATAAGAATTTGAACTGAATTAAAAGAAATGAATTATGCTGTTAAAAAAGATTATGGGCCTAAGAATACCTAAATACAAACTAAACCTAAATATCCCTAATTATATTAATAATAAAATTAATATAAAATAAAATTAAAATTTAGAATGGGTCAAAGAAAGAGGAAAAAAAAACGATACCCACTACACGATTTTCTCTCCACCTTCTCTGAATCCCTCGCTTCTCTCTTTCCTTGGTCTCTCTCCGCCCGCTCTCTCTTCCTCTTTCGATAGCTGCAATGCTTTCTTCTTTGTTCCGAATCACGCGTGTGAAAGTCGTTCGTCTTTGCCTTGCTTTGGCTCTTAGGGTGACGATGTCGTTCTCAGTTTCTTGTGGTTCCCGACGATTCGTGGTTTGAAGTGCTCTACAGAGATGAATGTAAGGCGGTGGTCTGCTGCGGGATTGGGTGGTGGTGATGAATGAAGTTTGAGATATGAAACAAATGGAAGGTATTGAAGGATATATTCTCAGAATTTGTTGGTGCGTTCTTTTTTATTTATGAAATAGATTGAAGGGTTCTTTTGGTTTTCCAGAAGATGATCAAGGACTGATTTGGTGATATGAAGGGAGTTATGTGAATTTTGTTCCTCTGTTAGCTTCTTCAAAACTTTGTTTTTGTTTTTAGGTTTTAGAATTTGGTTTTGTAAAAGATTTATTGAAGAGAGATTGGAGGAAACATTAAAGTGAGGTTATTGTGGTTGAAGAAGGTATGTTAATGGAGGAAAATGGTGAATGGTTTGTGGTTAGTTTTTTCTTTGTAGGAAAATGGGGCTGCAATGGTGAGAGTTTTATAAGGATGAAGTTTATGTGTGGTCTCAACCTTTATTGAGAAGGTGTTGTCTCTATAATTACTTTCAAAAATGCAGTTTTGCAAGTGCCCAAATTGATGTATGGAAAATGGTCAAAGCTTGCTTTATGAATAGTAGAATTTGGTTTATACATTTTGGTGTCTATTGGAGTATTGCTTGATGCAGAGTGATAAAAGACCGGGTGTAGCAACGTGGGAGCAGAGAAAGAGTTGATAGTGGGATTGAAACAAACAAACAACTTTTTTTTTTTTTTTTTACTTTTTCTTAAATGACAGGAAAAAAAATTAACTCAAACTAATTAAAATAAAACTTAAATAACATATACTAAGTAAACTATTAAACCAATTAAAATTAAAAGTTAACTAATAAAAAAATAATTATAATAGATTAATAAAAGAAACTAATAATATAAACTATATATTTTTTTAAAAAAAACAAATTAATACTAAACTAATTATAATATAAACTTAATAATAAATACACTAATTAAAATTAATCTTAAATAAAAGTTGACTAATTACAAATTTAAACTAAACAAATATTTTTTTTACAAAAGTAGACTAACTAACAAACCAAACTAAATAAAAAAAGGTTAAACAAAAATTTAAATTTAGCTAAATAAATTATAAACTGAATTAAAATCGAATTTAATCTTAAACTAAACTAAGTAAATATTAATTAATTGAAAATTAAAATAATTCAAAATTAAACTAAATCAAAATCAAACTATACTACAAAAATAACTAAAATTTTAAAATTAGACTAAACTAAAACTAGATAAAATAGAATCTAATTAAATCTAAAATTAAAATAAACATAAATTATTACACCAATCTGAAATTAAGTACTCTTAAAAACTAAATATTTTTGTTTTGAAAGAAATAGAAAATAATTAATGAGACTAATCAATACTAATTAACAATAAATAAATTAATATTAAAACTAAAATAAAATATGAACTAAGATTTAACTAATTTAAAAAAACTAATTAATCTAATTAAAAATATTAACTAATTAAGATAATTTGATAAAAAATCAAGCTAATATAAATTAATGGAAAAATTAAACTAAATTGAAAATTAATCTAAATTAAAATGGACATAAAAGAAAAATCTAAATAAACTAATATAAATTAAAAATATGACTAAAATTCAAAATTACCTAAATTAAAAAATAAATATCTAAAGTTAAATTAAATTAAATTAACATTCTAAAATGAATTACTTACCTAGAAAATAAAAAAATAAAAAAAATTAAATTATAAAATGAGGCAAAACTCTAAATAAAGTTCTAAAATTACGAATAAAAATGAGCATGACATGGAATGATAGAAATCGACTAAACAATGCATGATTAACCTAATAAGGCAAAAATGGCTAACTATCAAATGCGTTAGGTGAAATGAATTTTTTTAGAAAAAAAATGCCCGGTCAAAATTTAGGGTGTGACAGATGCCCCTATTTAATCATCTTGAACTTGAATGTCTGAATAGTAAAGAAGTTTTTTTTTACATTCAAGGTAGAAGAAGATTAAATATTAGAATACCTAGAATGTGACCGAATGCAGATGAGATGCAATGTTAATGAATGCATGAAAGATCGAGTTATGCGTTGAATGATGCCACATGAAACTGGCTAACAAGAGAGAATTCCACTAGGGAAAAGGTTTGAGAACACCGAGGATGAAGAAACGGAGACAGGAAGTATTCGAAGTGATAAATCAACAGGTTCAAGTGTAAATGCTGACACTAAGAATAACAAAATACGGAAACAAAAAGAAATCCAAAGTGTTGGTTCAACTAACATAGGTGAAGTCAAATTGACACTTAGGATGACAAGAAAATATTCAAAGTGAATGCGCAATGGCACGATGCGACCAACTGACACTAAAAATAGTAAAAAAGAAGAAACAACGTCCATGGATTGGATTGGACGAAGTCGAATGAAAGCTGACATCCACAGATTGTATTGGATGACAAAGAGGAACAACGTCCATGGATTGTATTGGACAAATGTAAAGTAAGAGATTTTCGATCATGGCTTTGAACAAAAGGCAAGACATCTAATCAAAGCTTTAGACAAGGGACACGATATCCAAGAATGGCATTGGATAAGGTGAGCGATGATTTTCAGGAATGTCACTGAAGTTAAAGGCAAAACACTATATTTAGGAATGAAACTGAAGGTAAAGGAAAACCATTATATTCAGGAATGACACTGAATATACAGATAAAACTTCATGAATGGCACTAAAGGTAAAGGCGAATCACAAAATATCCAGGAATGGCATTGAAGTTAAAGAAGATATCTAGGAATGGCACTAGAGGAACAAAATATCCAAGAATGGAACTTGAGTGGAAGAATATATCCAGGAATGGCACAGGAGGAAGAATACAAAGACCCAAGAATAGCACTGGAGGAATAAAAATATCCAGGAATGGCACTGGAGTGGAAGAATATATCCAGGAATGGCACTGGAGGAACAAGATATCCAGGAATGGCACTAGAGGAACAAAATATCTAGGAATGGCACTGGAAGAAGAATACAAATACACATGAATAATACTGGGGGAATAATACAAAGACTCAGGAAAAGCACTGGAGGAATAATACAAAGACCCATGAATATCACTGGAGGAATAATACAAAGAACCATGAATAACACTGGAGTGAAAGAAAGGTAAGGTTTTGGTAGGCGCCAAGAAGTTGGACTTTCAAAATGAGGTAAATGTTTGACCACAACATGACCTACGGTAAATGCAAATGAGGATAAAACACTCTTGTTATGCATATTATATGAACTTGTTATGATGTATGATCAAATACATGTAATGCAGATGCTGATAACAGGGTTTTGACTCTTTTGTGGAGATGACAAAATTGGAAGACTGATTCTTCAACATTGTGAGATCACTGTTATTCTTCTCGGGGACTATGGATGCTGATGTTGAACAGACCTTCGCCACACTAATAAACTGTACCAAGTTGATGATCCTCGAAGAAGGGATGAAAAGTTTCTTTAGGGATTCTTCCAATGAATTTCCCTAGATAAGCTGATTGTTGTAGATGAGCTGATCGTTGCTTCAACTTGACTGACTCTGAAAATGATTGCCTTATGATGCGCTTGGAAGCCTGCTTCAGTATAAGTTTTGTAAATTCTTTTATATAAACCAATTCTGAGATGGACTTTCACCGAACAACAACCTTGCCCAGATTCTCAACATGGTCTGGAAGGAACTTGCCCCTGATAGGATTACTATGCCAGTTCTTAACTGTTTGAAAATTCCTTGCTAGAAAAGATAGTTTGCAAACAAAAACATTTATACAACCATGGTAATTAAAAGCAAACGTAACTTTTGAAATCAAAATTATTGTTGGAAGAAAAGCAAATGAATCACTAGTCAAAACACAATGGTTTATAATGTTCAAAGTGAAAGGTAAAGTGAAAATATGTACAAAATAAAATGACTTGCAAAGATCTTTTTGGAGTCAGTTTACACAACCTTACTGTAGTATGCTTTCAGAATAACCTTGCCTCAATTAGGTCTTTTAAGGGTTGTATCGTGGTCTGGTTCACGGTTCATGAAACAAGGATAAGGCTCAAAACTGTTTGTACCCACCCTTCTTCGTGATAAATCTCCAATCCTACATTCAATTAAATCTACACATTTATCTTGGCAGTGTAAGGGTAAAGATGATGATTTGAGGTTCACTGGAAATGACAATCATTTTATTTGGCTTTGATGAATGTTTGTAGTGACCCATCGATTTTGGACATGGAGGTCACTAAATCTTACTTGTTTGATGTTGAGGGTTTGAGGGCCCTTTTTGCTTGATTTTCTTTTTTGAACCGATCCCTAACTTTTGCCTAGGCCCTTTTTTGACTTAGCGGGATAATTTTTGTACTTTTGAAATTTTGAAAGCTGTGACTGCCAAACCATTGGTTGTAATGGATCATCTTGTAATTTGAATGTGTAATCAAAATAATTGAACAACTGCCCTGCCCCAGGTTAAACATAAGGGTTTAGATCCAAAAGAAACTCCTACTTTTAGGATCGAAGTGGTAAACTATGGATTAACTCCTTATCTCTCCAGTGTTTGGTAATTGAAACAATTCCTGTACATCACCTGCAAGATTTTATCCAAAAGCAAACCACAAAAGCTATGGGTATTTTTCATCATCCTCCCTCAAACATTTGCATAATCAAAAGTTTTGAACAAAAGGTATATATGTATTTTTTTGAAATAGAAAATGTAAAGACATAAATAAACAGATGAACTGAATTCAAAAGATTGCAAATGCTCATTTCATTAATCAAAGAAGTACAAACATAATTGAAAGGCAAATAGTTACGAATACAAGGAAAATACAAACATAAAGGAAACAAAGGCCTAATGACTAATCAGTAAACAAGGATGAGCTGTCCTGTCTTGAAACACTGGCTTTAGGGAGAACTGGTTGAAGTTGATTGAAGCTTCAAGTTGCATGTCGTGGCAAAGGATTGTCCTTGACATTTGGATTGGGATCACGGAAGGAAAGGATCTTGTCTCTGATCAACTCTTTCACTCTTGTCTTTAAAGCAAAACAATGTTCCAAGTCATGGCCTGCTCCACCCTGATGAAATTCACAATGAAAGTTTGCCCTATAGCCTGGTGGGAGAGGATATGGAGGAGGAGGCATAGGCCTAGTGGTTATCAAACCTTTCTGAACCAAACCAGGATATAACTCAGTGTACGTCATGAGAATAGGGTCAAAGTGAACCCTATCACGATTCTGAGTTTGTCCAAAAGTTGGACGTTGAGGAGCTTGATCAGTGAATTTTAATGCACATTCTACCATGTTTGCACTTAAGTATTTCTTTGGTTTTCTTTGTTTATTTTTATATTTTAATTTGTTTTTCTAATTTACTTTAATTTTGGCTTAATTTAATTTTCGTACTTAATTTTCAGCTTTAACAGCTTTTACGGAAATGATCATAACCGGAGTTCCAGGAATTTGATTGAGGCGTTCTACCAGTCGACGGAAAGCTAAGAGAGAGAGCTACAACTTTCGTGTTGGAGTCAAAGTCAGATTAGGAGTCATATTTTTCAGAATTTTGTTTGAAGCTGCTGCATTAGTTTAATTTAGTTTTGGGTCATTTAGAATTGGGCTTGAGTAATGTATTTGACCCAGTTGGGTTGTAAACGGGTTTTTTAGGTTTTTCTATTTAACCTAGCAGCCGCAGCTGCTCTTTTACACATTTTTTTTTACGAATTTTGTTTTGCTTTACGATTCATGGATAACTAATTCCAAGGCAAAATCCTGCCGATTACAGGTTCCATCATACTTTGAGGTTATTATAATTTTCAATCCAAATTCTATTTCTTTCAATGTTGTTATGTGATCATTGTTTGCTTAATTCGATTATCATATATTAGTGTTGATTTAATTTGATTGGTGTATGATCCTTGACCGTAGTCACGTTAGCGTTTGCTTAATTCATTATCGTGTTTGATCAAATCGTGTTTGCTTAATTCACGAGAGTTTAAGTCTGTTTGCTTAATTCAGATAATAGGAACATACATCAAATAAAACCAGTTGCACTTGTCAATGAGTTTTATAATCAAATAGGAATAGATAATCCGCTTAGGAGGTTGAAATTATAATAACCGATGATAAGTCGGAACCTAAATCAGTAGGATTAGCCGTTTTACTTTATTCGATAATCACTTTTATTTTAATTGCTTTTTCTTTCGTTTTGAATCAAAATCGAAAACACCCCATAAATCATTACTATTGTTAGTTAATAAGATCAAAAATCCTTGTGAGACGATTCGAGTCATTGTCGCTATACTACGTTTTCAAAATTACTCGTTTTTGATCCGTGCGCGACTGTCATACCCCAAATTTGTCCTACCTGCGATATTTTACTGTCTAACCATCATTTCAAAAATTTTGTATTATTTTATTTCTGCCTAGCAAATATTCCAAAATTTAAAAATACGTTTAGTTATTCTCGAAATTAAGAAATTTGAATTTTATTTTTAATCTTCTATTTCTATTATTTAGTTTTTTTTATTTATTATTCAAAAATATAATAAAAAAAGAGGAGATTTTCACTTTTATTTTTCTTGCTATAATTATTATGTCTATTTCCATTATTCTTATTATTATTCTTATTATTATTTTATTATTATTATTATTACCATTTTGCTATTTCTTTTATTATTATTATTATTATTATTATTATTATTATTATTACTATTATTATTATTATTGTATATTATTATTATCTTTATTATTATTATTATTAATCTTATTAGTATTATTAGTATTATTATTATAGGTTCCATAAGTCACACACAAAAAAAAAACAAATTATCCGTACCCAATTTCATTCCACTAACCACAACAGATTTCCAGCGGATTCCACTCAGCACAACATGGTCCCACAACAATTCATTCTCAAATCACAGAAAAATTGATACAAAATTTCCGTACACAGAGCTAGCAACATGCACAGCACAACGGTAAATTCGTACCAAATGCACCACTCATAACACCAATTTCCACTACAACAATTTGGTGGATTCTGCAGCATACACACAAATATTCATACTCTCTCATTTTTCACTGACCTCATTCATACACAACTCCTTTTGCCTCATTGACAAACTCATCTCATCATCATATAACATAACTTTCACCATTTTCGTCAAATCTGAGAAACAAAAAACACACATTCCCACAAATTGAAACTGAAATAACAAACCCATTTGAAAACCAGAAAGAATCTTAACCCCAAAACAAGAACACAAACGCGAAAACGGCGAGCATCCTTCGAAATCTTCAAGCCGCCGCGACACCAAACACATCAAATCCGCAGCAAAACGGAACTCCTTCGTTCACCACCCAAACACCCGCGACAGACCACCTCGAACCTTCAAATCAACCGCCAATCTCACTTCAACAAACCTGCAAACCACATCCAAACCGTGCACGAACCACTGTTCCGGCCACATCCCGAATCGCAACCCACCTCCTACCACCGCACACCACAAACAGAACCGAGCAGAACTGGGATTTGAAAATCCTCCATCAAACGCAGTAAACCAAACCACTTGAGTCGCGAATCAGAGATAAGATCTGAGCGAGAGAGATGTGATTGTGAGTAAACCACCACGAGTTGATTTGAGTCTGTGAGAATACCGCCGCCGCTGAGGGTAGAGTTCTTACGCTTTTTCTTTCTCTGTGCGTGTTTATGGGATTTGCTTTTATTGTTGTTTCACTGCTTTCACTTTAGTTCTTTTAGCTTATTTATTTATTTATTTTTTGTTTTGTTGATTTTGAAATAAATTAAAACATTATATTATTTGTCTTCACTGTCTTTATAAAAACAAACCCTTATGTTTGCTCTTTGATTTTTTTCTCTTATTTCAAATTACTGTGTTCTAGGTCTTTGACTTGTCTCTTAAATTTGTAAGCCCATTTGATTTCTAACCACACTCCCATACAGTATATCACCTTCCATAATCTTGTTATTTTATTATTTTTATTTTTATTTTTATTTATTTATTATATATATATATATATATATATATATATATATATATATATATATATATATATATATATATATATATATATATATATATATATATATATATATATATATATATATATATATATATATATATATATATATATATATATATATTGTTAAGTTTTATGTCTTTGGATTTAATAAGTTTTTTTTTATGATTATGACTTAGTATACCTTGTTATGTTTATAGTTTAGTAAGTTTATGTATATATTGTTTTTATTTATTTATTATTTATTAGGGCCGATGATATTATAAAAGGCCGTTTTTCGCCCGATTACATTTAATCGGTGATGAGCGGTCAATATGAGGCCCTCTTTTATTTTATTCTATTATTTTGAACAAAAACTTGTAATATAATTTAATTCATTGTTTTCAATATTATTTATTCATTTATTCAATTTATTATTCTATTTAATATTCAATTAAATTTATTCATTAATTTCGCATTTCAAATTACGATTCGACTCCTTATAGAATGGTTCTCATTTTGAACCGATTCTAAGGTAGTAAACGAACCAAATTTTGTCGCGTCCCGAAAAGGTCCAACGCCTTCGAATAGTTGCGCTCGATCAAAAGGTCCAACGCCTTCAAATAGTTGTGTCCCGACTCAAACAGGCCGAACGCCTTCGAATAGTTCAAACACACTGCACACACGCTTCCTCTTGGGCAAAATACAATGATACCCTTTATTTCTCGCAATCCCCTGTATTTATTTTTGTATCCCTCTCCCATTACTTTGTACGCACTTTATTTTCCGTATTTTATTTATTTATGAATCCTTGGTCCAACGCCAAGCGATCTCACTTGCACACTTGCACTTTATTTTCCAGTTATCGTTTTCGTTTATTAGGATCCACCTCTCTTTGCGAGCCGAGCGCTTCGTGCCTCGCTAACAAACCACAAAAATAACCTCCACTTGCATTTACCCCTTTTAACCTCAAAAAAACCAAAACGTTTCGATTAGATCCAAACCCTTGATCCAACGTCAAGTGGCTTTAGGAAATAAAAACACTTTAATAAATACGAGAAGATCTGTACGCCACGAGCCTTAAGCGGTAGAAAGGGGGATAACGAGCTTTCGTTACTCGCTCCGATTATTTCGACGCAGGACACTCGTCTTGTTGGGCGAGATAAACTATCCATAGTCTTTAGTGCATTTCAACTCCTAAACCCTTTCATCGACGAAAGGTAATAAAATCAACAACCATTACCCTTAGTAGGCCGAACTACGAGGCTCTGACTTTCCCATTGCACACGGGAGTACGTAGGCACAAGGATCTCCATCCTTGCCGAGCACCTAAGTTCAATCTAACTTATAATTTAAACTCATTTCCCTCTAGCAAGCAATTCGTTTAAGCATAGACATCATTTCTCGCGCGATAACTTAGATGGTTCCCATCGAGTACGATGGATGTAGGGGGTGCTAATACCTTCCCCCTGCATAACCGACTCCCGAACCCAGGCAATGGTTCCGTTGACCTTTGTCCTCATCCTTTTCCTCCCGGGTTGTATCTATATCTCCCCTTTCCCTCTTTGGGAATAAATAGAATTAGGTGGCGACTCTTCGGTCCGTCCAGCGCGTGACTCCGTCCATTCGGATCGCGTGAGGTCGTATTTTTTCGGGGTACGACAGCTGGCGACTCTGCTGGGGACTGGTTCATCCCTATGCGAGTCAAGCCTAGTCTAGGTTCCTTCGCTTGTTTGAATGTTTGTTTTTATGCCTTGCTTGTTTATTTTCATCTCTTTCTTTATCGCATTCTATGTTATATATCTTATGGCTCCTTGGTACTATAACTTGGATCGATACTTTGCAAAAGAAACTTGAGGGAAAGGCTCTATACCCGGGCTTTCGAGTACAAACATAAGTTAGCGAGGTTGTGTAGTATGGGCTCCCGAGAGAACCACTCTCGTGGGTTGTCGATACGAAAACCTCACTCGGAGTAGATTTTAATGAGAATACTATCAACCGTCAAGCTTTCGGCGTGTGTGCTCAGTTGTTTTCATTAAGGTCGTCAACTCTGAGGACCTTTAGAACCTTTTTGGTTAAAACATCGGTTGATGGTTGCGTAGTATTGGGCACCAGGGTTCGCCCTCGCGTGGCTCGATACGAAAACATCACTTGGAATAGACTTACTCAATGGAGTTGATTGACTGTCAAGAATGTATGAAATTGACACGTGCATCAAACAGTTGAGAAAGTTTCATAACTCCAAGACTTTGTTTTAAACCTTGTGTCGATGATCACGTAGTATGGACTCCCGAGAAAATTTGCTCTCGTGGGTTGTCGATACGAAGATCTCACCCAAAATAGATTCATATGACGGAGTCAATCAACCGTCATGCTTATGGCGCGTGTGATGAACAGCCATATGAATTGATAACTTTGGGATTCCTAAAACTTTAGAGTCTACCCAGTGAGTTCCTGATCAGAGTATCCTCCATCTGTACCTTGGACTCATGAGACCCTGATCTTGTGATCCTGGATTCTGACATTGCATATCATCTCATTTGCATTATTTATTCATATTGCATTTCATTCCAAAAGCCGAAAACTTATTTTCATGTTCCTCCATCTTCAGTAAATCAAGCTGGTTTCCCGGCACCCGTATCGTGCTAGACGCCCATACTTAACTCGAGCCAACACTAGAAGACTGATGGACGTGATTCAGGAAGAACAAGCTGCTATGAGGGAAGAGATTGACTCAATCAAGAGCAAGATTGATTGTATTCATGAGGCCATGCAAGCCTTGGCCAGGATGGTTGTGTCTCATCAGCCTGTTCCTTCAATGCCTGTTCATCCAGCTATTTAAGCTCTGCTTCCGCCTCCGATGGCTTATCAACCATGTCCTTATCCTCCGGGTGCAGCTGCGCAATATGCACCTGGACCATACCAGCAACCAGCTTATCCACAACGGCCTGGTCAACAGCAACAACGCGCTCCTCAACAGCGTCCACCATATCAACAAAGAGGATATGATCGGCACATTGATCCCCTGCCTATGTCATACACCGAAATCTTTAAACAGTTGATGGCAAAAGGACCTCTCACTTTGAGAGATATGCCACCTCAGACTGGTAATGCCCGAAACTATGATGCCAATGCTCGCTGTAGTATCACAAAGGCGCTCCAGGTCACACCATTGAGAATTGCCATGCCTTCAAACACTTGATTCAGGATATGATCAACTCTAAGGACCTCACTCTCACTCCGAGAAATCCAAATGTCCAGAACGATCCAATGCCATCACACGGTGCCAACAAGTAAAGACATTTGAAGGGTTTGTTGAAGACCAAGTTGAGTAGTCACCAACTTTGAAGCATTCAATCGAGAGAAGTTCAATTCCTCAAATCAAGGCAGTCGTCGCCATTTATTATTTCCGCATTCCTGTTGTTTTGTAATGTTTGTTTAAGTACTATTTGCTCTAAACATTGTTATCGTCTGTACTTGGTTGTGTTAATGTTATGTTTATGCATGTTTTGAATCAGTTTATTCGCATTCGCTCATCATTTATCATTTATCGCAAAAATCACAAAAATATTTCCTCACTTCACTTTAGCAAATATTTGAGGGAGGATGATGAAAACGAAATACCCATAACTGTTGCGGTATGCTTTCGGATAAAACCTTGTCAATGATGTACAGGCATTCTTTCAAATCCCCAAACACTGGAGATACAAGGAGTTAATCCCTAGTCAACCACTTCGAGCCTAGAAGTAGGAGTTTCTTTCGGATACAACCCTTACATTTAACTCGGGCAGGGTAGTTGTTCAGTTAACCCGACTACACCTTCGAATCGCAAGATGAGATATCCCGTCAGAGGACCACCAACAAATGACTTGGCAGTCACAACATTCAAACAAAAAAAAAAAAGAAAGAAAAACCACTAAGTTGAGCACCCGAAGGGAGACTTAGTCGACAAAAAAAAAACAAATCAAAAGAGGAGTTCAAATCCTCAGCAAAAGCAAAACAAATATCAGTGACCACCAAATCAAGAATCAAAGGGTCACCAACAACAAAATAAGATGACTGCCATTTTCAAGCAAACTTTAAAGCTTCATCTTCACTCTTGCAACGTCAAAACAAATGCATGTGTAGAGTTAACTGAACATAGGACTGGAGAACATCACGAAGAAGGGATGGGTACAAATCAAACTTTGAGCCTTATATCCTTTGTTTCTCAAACCATTAACCAGACCACGTTACAACCCTCAAAGACCTAATTGAGGCGCGATTTATTCTGAAAGCATGCTACCAACAAGGTTGCGTAAATTGACTCCCATATATTTGCTAAATCTTCAATATCGATTGCACAATATTCTTGCTGCATATTTCACGCACTTTCTAAATCAACACCTCGTTTGGACTAACGGTCCATTCGTCACACCTTCACAGCATTCAAATAAATTGACTTTTTCAAAACTTACATGAACTTTACATTAACACTACCATTCGTGTACGAACAATTTAATTGCAATTCAGTGCTTGACATTAGTACAATCCCAACAAGGAGCAATCAAAAGAGAAACTTGAACTTCATTGCTAACATGAATCAAGACTACCTCAGCAGTCCAATCAGGGACAAACCATCTTCAACAGCCCAATCAGGGGCAATTTATTTCAAAATCAGCTCAATCAGGGGCAAAATCACTTTCAAAGGCTTAATCAGGGGCAGGTCATGTCATGGTCATTGTCAAAGCTTCCCCATCAAATTTATTTCAAATACCCTACAGACAGGGGCAAGTAAACAAGGAACAAATCTTCCCATCTCTTCTCCCCAACTGAACAGGCAGTTCTTGCTAGACGTTGGCAATCATTCAAAACATAATCAGTCTTCATGTGTCAATTAAGTCGCTTCGCTCATCAGCAGATAATCGAACTTGGAGCTTTCAGATCCATCTTCCGATCATGCATCGTCTAAGATCGAGTGTCGGGGAATCAGTCCCTCCACCCACCCAAAGTCCAATCATTATTGGCAACTACCAGACCAAAAGTTCCCCAAGCTGGCATCTTTCAATCTCTCATATGCATCATTGTGCATCATCAACGTCATACACATCATTTACATCAATCATTTACAACATATGCATCATTTGCATGCCTAGACAAATCAACCTTTTATTTTCCCAACATTTTTAACTTACATCTCAGTGCATAAACATTCGCATCGTATTTCCATCATTATGGAATACCATTTCAAAATAATCAAACATACGTACATGATTCAGGATCCAGGATCAACCCAGGATTCCAGGCCTTTCCCCAGCGGAGGTCAGGATTCAGGGCCAACAGAAGATTCCAAGGATATTCCTAGGTGTTATTCAGTGGACGTCCTCGGTGGATATTTCTCTTCCAGATTATTTAATTTCCTGATTTCTCAGCATCCTTTTGGTGTCGGGGGTCGCCTTATCATCCTTTTGGTGATAGCGATTGTTTAATTTTTTGTTTCTCAGCATCCTTTTGGTGTCGGGGTTGCCTTATCATCCTTTTGGTGATAGCAACTTTATTTTCGGGGTTGCCTTATCATCCTTTTGGTGATAGCAACTTTATTTTCGGGGTTGCTTTATCATCCTTTTGGTGATAGCAACTTTATTTTCGGGGTTGCCTTATCATCCTTTTGGTGATAGCAACTTTATTTTCGGGGTTGCCTTATCATCCTTTTGGTGATAGCAACTTTATTTTCGGGGTTGCCTTATCATCCTTTTGGTGATAACAACTTTATTTTCGGGGTTGCCTTATCATCCTTTTGGTGATAGCAACTTTATTTTCGGGGTTGCCTTATCATCCTTTTGGTGATAGCAACTTTATTTTCGGGGTTGCCTTATCATCCTTTTGGTGATAGCAACTTTATTTTCGGGGTTGCCTTATCATCCTTTTGGTGATAACAACTTTATTTTCGGGGTTGCCTTATCATCCTTTTGGTGATAGCAACTTTATTTTCGGGGTTGCCTTATCATCCTTTTGGTGATAGCAACTTTATTTTCGGGGTTGCCTTATCATCCTTTTGGTGATAGCAACTTTATTTTCGGGGTTGCCTTATCATCCTTTTGGTGATAACAACTTTATTTTCGGGGTTGCCTTATCATCCTTTTGGTGATAGCAACTTTATTTTCAGTCGGTTGCCTTATCATCCTTTTGATGATAGCGACTTTATTTTCAGTCAGTTGCCTTATCATCCTTTTGGTGATATCGACTTTATTTTCAGTCAGTTGCCTTATCATCCTTTTGGTGATAGCGACTTTATTTTCAGTCAGTTGCCTTATCATCCTTTTGGTGATAGCAACTTTATTTTCAGTCAATTGCCTTATCATCCTTTTGGTGATAGCAATTTTGTTCAGTCATTTGCCTTATCATCCTCTGATGATAAGTGATTTATTTTGTCAATTTGTTTCTTGCTGTGTCACCCATCTTTTCCAATTTATTTCATTTATTATTTTCGCAATTTCTTTCTTTGTCGGACAAATTTGGAGTCTGTTAGTATCTAATTATCTTATACCTTGAAAGATTGAACGCGAGTCAGTTCATCTTACTCGGTCTAAGCCAATTCGATAGGGGCATCTGTCATACCCCAAATTTGTCCTACCTGCGATATTTTACTGTCTAACCATCATTTCAAAAATTTTGTATTATTTTATTTCTGCCTAGCAAATATTCCAAAAATTAAAAATACGTTTAGTTATTCTCGAAATTAAGAAATTTGAATTTTATTTTTAATCTTCTATTTCTATTATTTAGTTTTTTTTATTTATTATTCAAAAATATAATACAAAAAAGAGGAGATTTTCACTTTTATTTTTCTTGCTATAATTATTATGTCTATTTCCATTATTCTTATTATTATTCTTATTATTATTTTATTATTATTATTACCATTTTGCTATTTCTTTTATTATTATTATTATTATTATTATGATTATTATTACTATTATTATTATTGTATATTATTATTATCTTTATTATTATTATTATTAATCTTATTAGTATTATTAGTATTATTAGTATTATTATTATAGGTTCCATAAGTCACACACAAAAAAAAAACAAATTATCCGTACCCAATTTCATTCCACTAACCACAACAGATTTCCAGCGGATTCCACTCAGCACAACATGGTCCCACAACAATTCATTCTCAAATCACAGAAAAATTGATACAAAATTTCCGTACACAGAGCTAGCAACATGCACAGCACAACGGTAAATTCGTACCAAATGCACCACTCATAACACCAATTTCCACTACAACAATTTGGTGGATTCTGCAGCATACACACAAATATTCATACTCTCTCATTTTTCACTGACCTCATTCATACACAACTCCTTTTGCCTCATTGACAAACTCATCTCATCATCATATAACATAACTTTCACCATTTTCGTCAAATCTGAGAAACAAAAAACACACATTCCCACAAATTGAAACTGAAATAACAAACCCATTTGAAAACCAGAAAGAATCTTAACCCCAAAACAAGAACACAAACGCGAAAACGGCGAGCATCCTTCGAAATCTTCAAGCCGCCGCGACACCAAACACATCAAATTCGCAGCAAAACGGAACTCCTTCGTTCACCACCCAAACACCCGCGACAGACCACCTCGAACCTTCAAATCAACCGCCAATCTCACTTCAACAAACCTGCAAACCACAGCCAAACCGTGCACGAACCACTGTTCCGGCCACATCCCGAATCGCAACCCACCTCCTACCACCGCACACCACAAACAGAACCGAGCAGAACTGGGATTTGAAAATCCTCCATCAAACGCAGTAAACCAAACCACTTGAGTCGCGAATCAGAGAGAAGATCTGAGCGAGAGAGATGTGATTGTGAGTAAACCACCACGAGTTGATTTGAGTTTGTGAGAATACCGCCGCCGCTGAGGGTAGAGTTCTTACGCTTTTTCTTTCTCTGTGCGTGTTTATGGGATTTGCTTTTATTGTTGTTTCACTGCTTTCACTTTAGTTCTTTTAGCTTATTTATTTATTTATTTTTTGTTTTGTTGATTTTGAAATAAATTAAAACATTATATTATTTGTCTTCACTGTCTTTATAAAAACAAACCCTTATGTTTGCTCTTTGATTTTTTTCTCTTATTTCAAATTACTGTGTTCTAGGTCTTTGACTTGTCTCTTAAATTTGTAAGCCCATTTGATTTCTAACCACACTCCCATACAGTATATCACCTTCCATAATCTTGTTATTTTATTATTTTTATTTTTATTTTTTATTTATTTATTTTATATATATATATATATATATATATATATATATATATATATATATATATATATATATTGTTAAGTTTTATGTCTTTGGATTTAATAAGTTTTTTTTATGATTATGACTTAGTATACCTTGTTATGTTTATAGTTTAGTAAGTTTATGTATATATTGTTTTTATTTATTTATTATTTATTAGGGCCGATGATATTATAAAAGGCCGTTTTTCGCCCGATTACATTTAATCGGTGATGAGCGGTCAATATGAGGCCCTCTTTTATTTTATTCTATTATTTTGAACAAAAACTTGTAATATAATTTAATTCATTGTTTTCAATATTATTTATTCATTTATTCAATTTATTATTCTATTTAATATTCAATTAAATTTATTCATTAATTTCGCATTTCAAATTACGATTCGACTCCTTATAGAATGGTTCTCATTTTGAACCGATTCTAAGGTAGTAAACGAACCAAATTTTGTCGCGTCCCGAAAAGGTCCAACGCCTTCGAATAGTTGCGCTCGATCAAAAGGTCCAACGCCTTCAAATAGTTGTGTCCCGACTCAAACAGGCCGAACGCCTTCGAATAGTTCAAACACACTGCACACACGCTTCCTCTTGGGCAAAATACAATGATACCCTTTATTTCTCGCAATCCCCTGTATTTATTTTTGTATCCCTCTCCCATTACTTTGTACGCACTTTATTTTCCGTATTTTATTTATTTATGAATCCTTGGTCCAACGCCAAGCGATCTCACTTGCACACTTGCACTTTATTTTCCAGTTATCGTTTTCGTTTATTAGGATCCACCTCTCTTTGCGAGCCGAGCGCTTCGTGCCTCGCTAACAAACCACAAAAATAACCTCCACTTGCATTTACCCCTTTTAACCTCAAAAAAACCAAAACGTTTCGATTAGATCCAAACCCTTGATCCAACGTCAAGTGGCTTTAGGAAATAAAAACACTTTAATAAATACGAGAAGATCTGTACGCCACGAGCCTTAAGCGGTAGAAAGGGGGATAACGAGCTTTCGTTACTCGCTCCGATTATTTCGACGCAGGACACTCGTCTTGTTGGGCGAGATAAACTATCCATAGTCTTTAGTGCATTTCAACTCCTAAACCCTTTCATCGACGAAAGGTAATAAAATCAACAACCATTACCCTTAGTAGGCCGAACTACGAGGCTCTGACTTTCCCATTGCACACGGGAGTACGTAGGCACAAGGATCTCCATCCTTGCCGAGCACCTAGGTTCAATCTAACTTATAATTTAAACTCATTTCCCTCTAGCAAGTAATTCGTTTAAGCATAGCCATCATTTCTCGCGCGATAACTTAGATGGTTCCCATCGAGTACGATGGATGTAGGGGGTGCTAATACCTTCCCCCTGCATAACCGACTCCCGAACCCAGGCAATGGTTCCGTTGACCTTTGTCCTCATCCTTCTCCTCCCGGGTTGTATCTATATCTCCCCTTTCCCTCTTTGGGAATAAATAAAATTAGGTGGCGACTCTTCGGTCCGTCCATCGCGTGACTCCGTCCATTCGGATCGCGTGAGGTCGTATTTTTTCGGGGTACGACAGCGACACGTGGATCAAATTGGCGCCGTTGCCGGGGATTCTTGTTGTTATTAATAATTTTTATAGTCATAGGTATAGTGTTCTTGTCAGTTTTTTTTTCTTTTTTTTGTTGTGTTTGTTGATTTTCAGGATTGCAATACCGGTTGCAGTATAGTGATAAGTTTTCCAGCCTTTCAGGTAAGTTGGAAGCTACTGTTTCGATTTGCTCTGATTTTTTTTCTTCCAGAAAATCATAAATAAATCGAAGAACAATACTCTTTTAGACCATCAAAATCGCAAATTTTGTGTTTTTCTATCTTATTTGAATTATTTTCTCTTTTCATATTTTCAAAAAAATCTGAAATTTTTTGTGCGAGCTTTATTTGATTTAATTAGATTTTTAATGTTATTTTTATATTTTTTAGATTTTATTTTAATCACTTTTCTTTTTTTCCATTCTTTTTAAATCTGTATTGATTTTATTTGATACTGTGTTGAAATTTATAATCATATCATGACTGATCAAAGAACTCTGAGAGAACTGGCTGCACTTGTGAATTATAATGCTTTATGTATTGAATATCCTGATGTTGTTGATGCACATTTCGAATTGAAATTTGGTTTAACACACTTGTTTCCAAGTTCTAATGGTTTTGCAGGTGAGGATCCACATAAGCATATGAATGAATTTCAGGTTGTGTACTCTGCACCTTCCGAACCTTCACTAGAGGACCTTGTTAAGCAAATTGCTGCAAATAGTCTCCAGTTTCAGCAACAAACAGATTATAGTCTTCAGGCGTTGCAAACACAGCTTGATCAACTTACCACTTCGGTGAATGCTATGCAGCAAGCTCAAGGATCAAACCAACAACCTTCGGAAGAACATTCTATTTTTAAAATAGAGTTGTCTTCTAAAACTATTGATGATACTTGATCGTACCTGGAGATCAGGATCCGATACGGCTGGCTTCGAGCATTGTTGAAAGACGGTAGGTGAGGAGAGGGGGGGGGGGTGTACCTGCAAGGCACTCCGATGCTGAAGTAAGACACTGAGCAAGAGTGAGCAAGTACAAGAATTAAGGTCAGAGAATTCAATACCTGACCCTCTCAAATGAGAGGGTTTATATAATGGGCTAAGGGGAAGATTATTGGTTCACGCCGTTGGGCGCAGATCGCAGAATCCGTAAAGATAGGTAACGGTCAAAACTAGCCGTTGGAGGGCTTTGTCTTGGTCGGTATGCCTTTGGTCGACAGAGACCATCGTTCTCAATGTTGCTCGACGTCGAGCGCTCTGCAGAGCTGGGTTGCTAGGCCCAATTATAGGAATTGGGCCTGCCCAAAACAGGAGCCCCCCAAGTCGTTGCTCGCACGGAGGAGCGATGACTTAGTAATGGTTTCGTGCTCGAGGGTATACAGTGTGTGGGCCAGGGAGCTATTGCTGATGATCCTCGGGGGACGAGCAGTCGTTACGTCGCTCGACAAGAGGATATGAAACGAAAAAGTTGGCGTCTTTGGGAATTCGCGCCTATTAATGCTCTGACGGCTAGCCTAGGGGCTAGTGCGTAGGTAATAATTGGCTAGGGGTAGGGGTCACGCGTGTCTGCACGTGTTCCCTTCCCTATAAATAGGATCTCAAGGCTTTACTTTAGGCTTTTTCGTTTCATCTTCTTCTCCACTGCCTTGCTCGTTCATCAACTGCCATTTTAGCCATCGACCACCATTTCTAACCGTCGACCACCGTTTCCAGAATCAACATCTTCCACAAATGGCTTCTCAAGCTCAAGGTACGGCTTCTTTTTCGTGTTTATGTTAGTCATAGGCTAGATATTTTAGAAATGCATGTGGTTTAGGGTAGATTTTCCGGTAGTTTTAGATTTAGACTAGTAGGTATTAGAATTTCTGCCACCGTAGTTGGTCGGCTACAAACCCTAGCTCGTGGTCGACGTAGATGCTGGTCGACCTTGACTTGGGATATGATAAGTATTTAGGTTTAGATCCCATTATCTCTGGAGTTGGGCGTTAGCCATCGCCCTGAGCGATGGTCAGCCGGGGCTATGGCTCGGGACCTTGTTCCTGGGCCGATGTGCGCCCTTTCACTCGTCGAGCGGTGGAAGGGTGGATTTGATATTCTTAATTGAATTCACTGACGCCTTCCCTCTGCTTTTCAGGTGAAAACTCGCTTATGGACCCGCTGGAAGTCTCCTCGGAAGAAACGTCCTCGGAAGAAACGTCCTCGGAAGACTCTGGTTCTTCCGCATCGGTTCCTTCCGACTCCGGGAGTTCTTCAAGAGAATCGGACGCGAGCACCATGGAGGAGGGGGCTTCAACAGATTTTCCTCGCTGCCCTGAAGAGATAAGGACCTCGCCTGAGGAGTGGGTGGTGGAGGATTTGCTGGATAAAGTATCCTCGTTTTCGAGGCCTCGCGCGGAGCCGCTGCCCGCTGTTGGTGACCCTGTGGACTGGATTGTCACTTGCCCAGGGGATGACGACCGCATCTTCTCGGATTTTGGTGGTCGGAAATTTTCCATGTACGAGTACGCAACTTCAGTCCTGGGGGTAACTTTTCCCTTCAGTGACTTGGTTTGCGCTGTGCTCGGGCATCTGGGTGTTGCCCCGTCCTAACTACACCCTAACTCCTACGCGTTTCTGAAGGCGTTCGAGGTGACGTGCGCGTACTTGGGTGTTGGAGCCACGCCTCCTCTGTTCTTCCGTTTATTCTCGCTGCAGCGTCAAGTCGGACGAGGGACTGATCCGAAGGGGTTCGTCTCCTTTAAGCAGAGGACTAAGATTTTTAAGGCTCACTCAGAGTCCATCCGAGCTTTCAAGAAGGATGATTTTTTGATAAAACCCGTGAGCGCGGAAGTTGTGAGGGCGCTGAGTTTTATGGGAATAGATACTGAAGAGAATGACGAGCCTAAGCTTGACGACCAAGGAGAGGTGATTCCGAGGAGGCTTGGCTATTTCCCTTCTCATGGAGCTATACTCATTACGAGCGGCCGATCAGTGAGTTCGTCCAGGTGGGGGGGTTCTCTGAACGAGGACGAAGAAGGGAAAATAATGCTGGATCAGGACGGGGGGGGGGAAGCTGCGGAGCGTCCTTTGATTGACGTCACAGACTTACTGGCGTGCAATACCGGGAATGATGTATCTGTTTTATTTCTACTTATTATGTCCTTGATAATGTTCTGTCATTCGTGACTAGTCTAATGTTCTTTTCTTTCTTTTTCAGGCTCCCTGTCGAACCCGCTCGATAAGATTCAAGAACGCTTGCGCCAGCAGCAGAAGAAGAGGTCACAGGTCGTTCAGACCAAGCTGACCGAGGCAAGCGGCTCTGGGTCGGGCCCCCTGGTCCAGGGTTCTCCGAGCGTTTTAACCGGCTCTTTGATGAAAAAGCATAAGTCCGCAGTGACTGTAGATCTGACTGCCAACGCTCCCCCCAAACCGAAGCACGTGCTGCCGCCGTGCTTCGTGAAACGGAATTTCTTCGAGGGGACGAGCATGGAGGTGGACCGTGCAGACTCACTGTATCTAGAGGCGATGGATCGCCCTGCCCGACGACTATATTTGGCCCAAGATGCGAGCGTTGTCATGCGAGTCCTGTCAATGGCCTGGCAGACGGCTGAAGGGAATCTCGGGCAAGAGAGGGAAGTAGCAAGGTTGAAGGAGCAGTTGGCTGCGGTTGAGAAGAAGTTGACGGCGACCATTGAAGAAGCTACTGCCACGGCCAAGGAGCTGACCGAGCGGGGGAATATTATCGCTAAGCTGGAGGTTGACAAGAGGAGGGCTCTAGAGCAAAGTAAGAAGTTGAAGGATGCCTTCTGCCCGAAGGAGGATGAAGATGCCGAAACTAAGAGCATGGTGACTAGGGCACAATTCCTTGCTCGGATCGACCAAGATATGGAAGATCTGAACTCGTCAACTGAGCTCAGTTTCCAAAATGTTGTGGATCAAATAAGGGCTCTTCATCCTGACCTGGCCTTGGATACCAGCCGGATCAGCTACCTCTATAAAGTCGAGGATGGCCAGATTATGGTTCCCTCAGATTTGGTCGTGGAGGATTCTCAGCCTGGGGCGACTGTTCAGCCCGGTCAACCAGAAGTGCAGTCGGACCAGGGTGAGGTTCAACAAGGAGAGGGTCAACCTGGCGTTTTGAGTAACAAGGATAATTAGTTTCTGGCCCACGTCCCGTTTTAATTTAATGTGTTTCCTTTTGGTGGCGTGGTCCCCTTTGTAAGTAATCATGAACAAGTCGGCCCTTCGGGGTCGCATTTTTAATTTCATATATACGACCTTGGTGGTCGGTTTCTATATTTTATTTGTTCGTAATGATGCGTCCTTTGGAGGACATATTTTATTTGTTATTTTTACTAAGTGTTTGGCGTGCATTTTCGCACTAATTGTATGTGATCGAATAAATACAGGGTGTGTTTGTGATCTGTTGGTTTGGGGGACCAATCAGATTTCGGAGTCTTGCTCCTGGTCGATGCCCGGGCCAAGGTAATGTCCCGGGCTCCGTGGCTTGAACGTCCCATCGCGAGCTGGGGTTCTGCCTGGTCGTGGTACTTAGGCGACGTCGGACTCGTTTGAGTAAACGCCCGTGCAACAGTTTTCTCCTTCTCATGGAAGGAGATCCTGACAATTATGTTATTTTGGATTGTCGTGCTTGTACCTGGGAACGCAGTTCTTAGTCAGACCTATCGCTCCTCGCTTGAGAGTTGAGCAAGGTGACTTTGTAAGTTAGCTGTAATATTGCTTGAGTTTCTCGGCGTTCCACGGCCGAGCAAGTTCTTCCCCGTGTAGATTTTCTAAATAATAGGCTCCGTTTTCGGTTTTTGCTCGGACGCAATATGGGCCTTCCCAATTGGGTGTAAGCTTCCCCTCGCGGGGGTCCTAGTGATTTCTCTTGAGAACGAGACTGCCCACCTCGAACGTTCATTTTATGACTTTAGAATCGTATCGAGCGACTATTTTTTGTTTGAGAGTGTCCTCCCGGAGAGCAGCTTCTGATCTGATTTCTTCGACCAGATCAAGCTCGTCTCTCAAAGCTTCGGAGTTGGTGTCCTGGTCCATTGGGGACTCTGTTCATCTGGATCAGACGTGCATTTCTACAGGGATTACTGCCTCGGTCCCGTATGCCAACCGGAATGGGGACTCACCGGTCGTTGAGTAGGGGGTAGTTCTATACGCCCACATCATGTTGTGTAACTCCTCGACCCAGTGTTTCTTGTGTTCGTCTAGTCTTTGTTTCAGGCCTCTTAGGATTACCCTATTCGCGGCCTCTGCCAGCCCGTTCGTTTGGGGGTGTTCTATTGAAGCGAAGTGCTGTTTTGTTCCTACTGACGCAACAAATTCTTTAAAGTGCTTATCTGTAAACTGGGTACCGTTGTCGGTCACAATGGCGAGTGGTACTTGTCGCTCCCACCAAAATGACACAGGGCCAAGAGGGGTACAGACGCGAACGGTCGGTGAAAGAGGAAGGAATAGAGTCGCCAACTAGGCATTTTTATCCCGAAGGAAAGGTAATGCTGCATAAACCTAGAAAGATATGGATAAGACGGTCGCGAACCAGAGAGACTGAGAAAGGGGGTTGGTTACAACCTGGGAAGGTATTAGCACCCAGATTGTCCGCCCTACTCGACGGGATCCACGCTTAAAAGATTTGTGTTTTAAAGGGGTAGTGTCAGTGCAATTTGTGTATCAAAGCTGGAAAAGAATGCAAGTGTCAGTGTAAAAAAGAAAGTGAAGTGAAATATGTGAAGTGTTAGTGCAAGAACAGGAATGAAATGCTCAAGACTATGAGGCTTAAAGAATAATGCTGGAAGAGGGGGGATATACAGAGACTTTTGTTCGATAACTGTTAAGTTATGCCTACGTATCCTCTTGTGCAATGAGGAAGTCAGAACACCGTAGTTCGACTCAAAGAGACTGAAAGATAAATTGACTTGTGAACTGCTTACTTGTCTATGCTCAAGTGTATGACCTGTCTGGCTCAGGTGCAAACTGTCTTGCATTAGACGGAAGAAGCAAGTTCTCGTTTGTGAGTGAATGAGATGAGAAAAGAATCCCGGAGGAGACGATTATTGTTTGTTTTCATGTTTTCAATCTTTTATTGCTTTTTGATTTGTCATAAGAAAATGAGCTTAAGCCTAAACCAAAGGGGTAGTAAACTCATCACATCCTCCCTCTAATTAGGGGTAATGAGAATACCTTAAGTATGAAGTAAACACCTCACACTTAGTCACCATGATGTAGGATTAAGATCATTAACCTACTTGTAATTATTTAGATGTTTTTGTGGTTTTTGTTTAGTGTTGAGTAATGAGTTTAAGCCATAATCAAGGATTTAATGGACTCATTACACCATCCTAATAGAAGGATAATAGATGAGAACATTTAAGCTGAGAAAGACTCCTCAACTTAATCCATGATTAGGGATTAACCTCATGACAAAACAAAGCCTTTATTAAGTGGATTTTAGTTAATGATAAGATGAAGAAATGATTTTTGTGGTTTGTAAGACAACTTGAGGGGGACTTGTCCATTAACACTAGGGTTAGTCCTTCTTAACCAATTAAGGAAGAATTAGAACCCTAATGCAAGGCCCAAGTTACAAGCTTGATGTCTTAGTGATTATTAAGATGGATTGATTAAAGGGTTTAAACACATTAAGGGTTTAACACTTAGGATTAAAGTTATACACTCCATCCTAATAGAAGGATGCAGGCATAAGCTTAATCACAAAGCCTTAAAACCTTTAGGGTTTAGTCCTTGATTATGAGATGAGAAGAGAAGACTCAATGATGACACAAATGTAAAAGCTAAATGGGGGGACTAATCAAACCCTAAGTATTATCATGCTTGGTCATTCCTAGGGTTAATGAGGTTTGCAAGAAGATCTTCAGAGAAACCACCAGGAAGGAAGCAGATGAAAGGAGCAAGAAGCAAAGAGAAGCAAAACAACTTGCTTCACTTAAGAAGACAAGTTGCTTGAAGAAAGAAAGTAAGATGAACATGAATGAGCAAGCTCAATCCAATACACAAGATAAAATGCAGCAAAGATGCAAGAGAGATGAGAAGAGATTGTGAGAAGTGAAGGCAAATTCACTTCTCAAAACAACTTACCACCTGAAAAGTTAGCACAAGAAAATGAAATGCAATGAGAATGAGATGCAATGCCGTGATGCAAACCAAAACAAGAAGCAAGAACATGATGTTAATGATGCTAAGAAATTATGCAAACACATGACACAAGATGAGAATGATCATACAAGCATAAGGATGCAAATGAGGCATGCATTGAACCATAAGGATTCATGAAAAGTTATGAAATGCAATGGACATATAACATGGCAAATGAAAGATGCAATGATCAAACATGATTCTAATATGTCCTAAGATGTATTATGAATCATGTGGATGCACAAAATGCCATGGCAAGTCATTGGATGCAAACAAATGAGAGATGGATACAAGGGAAGGCACAAATTAGGGTTTATGATCAACATACAAAGAAAAATTCAAAATCAGAAGCAAATGACATGATAAAAAATTGAAAATGCAATCAAAGATAACCTATACCTATACAAGTTCACTGCCCAAAGGAGGGGACCTAACTCTTAACCTAGTGAAGGTTATGAATTTCCCAAGTTGGCTAGGGTTTCAAGGTACCTCATCATGAAAAATGCAAAACAAATTGAAAATGCAAGACCAAATCAAACCAATTTTATCCTATAAACTAAATGCCAAGAAGTATGCAATGCAAGAAGAATCATCATCAAACTCTCAAGGGTTAGGCAGAATGAATTTTTCAAAGTTTGCACAAAAATATTGCCTTAAAATGAATTTAATTCCAATGAAAATGATCAAAATGCATCAAGATCAAAAAAGAAATTTGGTTTGAGGGTTTGATAATGTTTCTAAATGTTTCTAAATGCAATGTGAATTTTTTTATGATTTTTAAATACCTAAATGTATTTTTAATTAATTAATTTTCATTAACTAATTAAAAATAAACATTTAAATAATTTAAAAATGATTTTTAATGCAAAAAATAAAAATAAAAATATTTTTGGGTTTTAAAAATTAATGAAATCTTTGACAAAATTTTTCATAATTTTTAAATGATTTTTGCTATTTTAAATAATTCGTACAAATTAAATGAAAAGAAAATGAAATAAAAATTAAAATAAATGAAAGTATGCACAATCCAAGGCTGAGATTTAAAGCTGGGAGTCAATGGTTGACTGCGCGCGCTATCCTACGACTGACATTCAAACTAACCAAATTAATTTAAACTGAATTAATTAATCTAATTAATTATGATTAGGGATTTAATGAGAGATCCAGGCCATTCATGTGCGCGGGAGTTAACAAAAGTCAGCCAGATCCATGGTCCAGATTCAAACTTTGCCCTAAACGTGATTAATGCCCTAATGACATTCAGGTCACCGGAGAAGAGCTCCGGTCGTCTTCTCCGGTGACATCCCTCCCTGAAAATTTCAAACTCACTCCCTAGGTTATTTCTGGAGCTCTAAAGCTCCAGATCACTTCCTCTCACCTCCCTAAACTCATCCCTGGCCTCAAAAACAATTTATTTCTCACCATTAACAAGATTCGAAGCAAGATACAAAAATGGCAGAAATTTCAGACAAGTCATACATGCTCAAATCTCCATCATTTTCAAAAGCAAAAGGTTCAATGCACTCAGGGAATCAAACTTAACAAGTTGAAAACTTAAAATAGAGCTTCTGGAAAAAATAAATTTCGAAGCTACCTGAGATGAAGCTTTCAGTTTGGAGCTTTCAACCTGCCTCCCTGCTTCAAAACCACTCCAATGATCTCCCTGAGTATGCTTTGAGGCTTGGTTTGAGTGTATGGTGGCTAGTTTGTGAGATTGATGGAGTTCTGTTCAGAGAGGGGGGAAAATCGTGTTTGAGTTTCAAGGGGTTTCAAGGCAAGGTGAAGGGTGGTTTATGCTCTATGGAGCTTTTCTGAATGAATGGTGAAGTTGGTTTTGAGGTTTGATGATTGTATGATGAGATTCGAAGGAAAGTGCATAAGAGGGGAGTTTTGTGAACTATGGCCTCTGAGATGTTTCAGGTTTGTGTGAGTTATGTGTTGAGTTTCATTTGGTACATGTATCACACTTGGATAGGTCAGAGGATTTGGTGTGGCCTAGCTTGATTGGTATGGGCCATTTTGCATAAAGTCAATGTTTTGTGTAAGAGAGGTATGGGTCAATGGCAGGCCAAGGACAAAGGGGTGTCCTGCGCAGCAAGGATTGAGGAGAGCCATAGAATCAGTCTTGAGGCCAATTAGCAAGTGGATTAGGGTTTGTGAGAGGTTTTGCAACTTTGTGATCTTTTGGCCCTTTTGTGATTACTTGAAGCATAAGTCATGAAAGTGGACAAATCTTTGGTGCATTCTGATTTTTAGGCATTGGTTTATGTTTGTGCAAAGGTTAGAAGTCCATTTGAAGTCTCATTTTGCCTTGGCAAGAGGTTTTGTAACTTTGCCTCTTTGGTGTAAAACTTGAAATTATGTGATTTTGTCCAACTTTGACAAGCCATAACTTTTGATCCAAAATGAATTAGGATGAGTTCTTGTACTTTTTGAAAAGGGAATGATCCATTCTACAACTTTCATGACCAAAGTTTTCTCAATTGAAGCATTTTTGAATCAATTTGAGGAGGTTGAAAAACTTTCCCAAAATGGCAAGTTTACATTACAAGTCACTTTCCCAAAAAGGCAATCTTGCAAATGGCTTGAAATTCTTCAATTTTGTAAACTTCTAACATCTTCTATGATCAAATAAAGATCATACACATTCAAAATGATGAAGAACACCCTTTGGTTGGGTCATTGGGGGCCTCAGATGCCCTGATTTTGCACTGACTTGCTCAAGAAGTCAACTCTTGATTAGATGCCTTCCCCATGGAATTTCTTCATGAAAACTGATATTCATGATCCTTATAACATATAGAGACCAATAGAAACAAGAATGACCAAAAAAATTGGAGTTATGCCCTTTGAAACCAAAACCCTAATTCTAGGTCATCTGTGCAGTTAAACCTGGCTCTGCTTCCATGCCTTTCTCAGTTCTTGTGATTTTTGACTTCCTTGACCTTGTGAGGATATAATATGATGCTTGAACATACATGGACCCCTTTGAAGTGATTGATGACCTTTGGAGTGGCTCAAATAGCTCAAGGATGGCTCAGATCACAAACCCTAGATGCATATGACTTTGAACCAATGCAGTGAAGCAAAAATGCAATATGAGATGCTATGATTGAACTTATGCATATGAAGAGATCACAAGCCATGGTGTGAATGGGTGAGGGCAAATTTGGGGTGTTTACAGTACTCCGAACCGGGCGAGGATGTTCCTTTTGAAGAAGCGTAGTATGTTGAGCGCAGTGATTTTGGCTAAAGCTTCAGCCTCTATCCATTTGGTGAAATTGTCGACGCCTACGATTAAGTATTTATTTTGGCCAGATTCGACGACGAATGGTCCTAAGATATCCATCCCCCACCATGCGAAGAGCCAGGGTGAAGATAATGATTTTAGCTCGGTAGGGGGTGCTACGTGTACGTCCCCGTGTCGTTGGCATTTGTCACACCTTTTCACGTGTTCCCTTGCGTCGTGTTGGAGTGTAGGCCAATAGTATCCTGCTCGGAGAATCTTTCGGGCCAACAACCGTCCGCCTGGATGTTTTACGTTAATACCTTCATGGACTTCTCTTAGTACGTGTGGGATGTTCTCTTCTTCTACGCACCTGAGGAGAGGTGTAAAGAATCCCCGACGATACATACGTCCACCCACTAGAGAGTATGAGAATGACCTTCGTCGTACGATGCTGGCCGTTTTTGAGTCTGCCAGTAACTCTCCTTTGGTCAGGTAGTTAAACACTGGGGTCATCCAGCAGTTCGCGTCGCCCACGAGATTAACGTCTAGGTGGATTGATGACTGTCCAATGCTTGGTCGGGGGAGCACTTTTTGTATTATGAATTTGTTGTTTCCTTTCTTTTTAGTGCTTGCCAACTTGGAAAGGATGTCAGCTCGGGTATTATTCTCTCGGGGGACGTGTTTGACCTCCACGCTTCTGAATCGTTTTAGTTCGTCTTTTACAAGGGCTAGGTATTCGGCCATGTTATCGTTTTTAGCCTGGAAATCTCCTCGGACTTGGCTAGCGACCAGCTGGGAATCCGTACAAATAGTGATCTCTTCCGCTTCCAGGTCGGTCGCGAGCTGTATGCCTGCTAGGAAGGCTTCATATTCCGCCTGGTTGTTGGAAGTGGGGAAGGATAAGGTCAAGGATACTTCGATGATGTTTCCTTCTTTGTTTTCTAAGATAACTCCAGCTCCGCTACCTGTCGGGCTGGACGCTCTGTCCACGAAGATAGTCCATTTGGATGGCGATTTCGGCTCCTGCTCAGTGAAAGTGAGTTCTGCCACAAAGTCGGCCAGTGCTTGAGCTTTGAGAGCTTGTCTCCCCTCGAATTTGATGTCGAATTCAGTCATTTCTAACGACCATTTTAGCATTCTCCCGGCCATGTCTGGTCGACCGAGTAATTGTCTTATGAGTTGGTCCGTTCTTACGATGATGGAGTGGGCCAGGAAATAATGTCGTAGCCTTCTGGCTGCAAAAAGGAGGGCCAGGGCCACCTTTTCTACCTGGAGGTATCGAATTTCAGGGCCATGGAGTGCCTTGCTCGTAAAATAGACAAGTTTATGTCCCTCGGGTAGGTCGCGTATAAGGGCCGCGCTTACGACTTCGTTTGCTATGGCGAGATAGAGGTAAAGTGCTTCCCCTTCTTCAGGCCTGGACAAAACTGGGGGCTCAGATAGTGCCTTTTTCAGGTGAGATAAGGCTAGCTCGCACTCCTCCGTCCATTCAAAAGTAGCCTCCTTGCGGAGGAGCTTGTAAAAGGGGAGGGCGTGTTGAGCGGATTTTGCCACAAATTGAGCGAGGGAAGTGAGGACCCCGTTTAGTGATTGCATGGATTTTTTGGAATTAGGGGTTGGAAGCTCTGCGAATGCCCGACATTTGTCGGGATTGGCTTCGATGCCTCGTTCGGTTAGATAGAATCCGAGGAACTTCCCTGCTCGGACCCCAAATGTGCACTTCTCGGGATTGAAACGCATTTTGCATTTCCGTGCCTGATCGAACACTTTTCGTAAGTGGGACGCGTGGTCTGTTTCTTATTGAGATTTGACGATCATGTCGTCCATATACACTTCGAGCATGTCTCTGATTTCTGCTCGGAATACCTTATTCATCATGCGCTGATATGTCGCTCCTGCATTTTTTAGACCGAAGGGCATAACGTTATAATAATAGTTGCCCGATTCTGTCATGAAGGCCGTGTATTTTTTGTCGGACACGGTCATGGGTATTTGATTATACCCTGAGTAGGCGTCCATGAAGGACAATAGCTTGAAGCCGGACGAATTGTCGACCAATTTATCGATGTTAGGCAAGGGGTATGCATCTTTCGGGCATGCCCGATTAAGATCAGTATAGTCAACACACATTCTCCACTTTCCATTAGATTTCTTGACAAGTACAACATTTGAGAGCCAGGTTGTATACCTGGCCTCGGTTACAAATTTTGCCTCTAGGAGGTCTTTAAAAGCAGATTCGGCCGCTTCAGTTTTTTCAGTCGACTGCTTCCTCCTATGCTGGGCGACCGCTTTGTGTGTTGGGTCGATGGAGAGGTGATGGCAGGCTGTCTCGGGGTCAAGTCCTGGCATCTCTGCGGCGCTCCAGGCGAACAGATCCGCGTTTCCTTTGAGGCAAGCTTCCAACTGTCGTTTTGCCAAGTCGGGCATATGTGCTCCGATCTTAACGCACCGGGTCGGGTCATCACCCAAAGGAATCAGCTCGAAATCACCGTCTGGAACTGGCCGGGATAGTGAATCGGTTGGCTTTTGAATGCTCTCGTTGTCGTCTGAGAACCTGCAGTCCAGATCGATAGAGTCTACCTGAGGAAAGGCTTTGGATGTTTGTGGAGCATCTGGTGAAGTCAGTGCCGAAGGATTTGGTTGGTAAGATATTGAGCTAAGACCTTTAGACGCCGCTTCGAAACATCAGCGAGCAGCATCGACGTCCCCGTGCAGTGTAGCAACTTTGCCCGAAGTAGTATAATACTTCATCTTTAGGTGGACGGTGGATGGAACATCGATAGCTCGGCTAGTGTCGGTCGTCCCAGGATGCACTAGTATAACGACGGGTAATCCACGACTAGGAACTGGACTCGGATCGTTCTGGCTGTCTCGGCTGCTCCGAAGGTGACAAACAGATCGACATAGCCCCCATGGTCGGGAGACCGCTCCGTTGAAACCTTGCAAGTCTGACCCAACGTATGGAGTCAGGTGTGTTTCGTTTAACTGGAGTGTTGAGAACAACTGGGAGTACATAATGTCGCAGGAGCTGCCTTGGTCCACAAAGATTCTTCTCACATCAAAATTCGCCATTCGCGCCCGGATGAGTAGTGGGATGCTGGAGTTTGGTGCCCCTCCCAAGAGTTCCTCCCGGTAAAAGGCAAGGGGTATCGAGCCGTCTCTTGGTGGGTCCAGGGTTGTGTTCTGTGTGGGCCCCTTCGCAATCAGCTGGTCGAATTTTCTCTTTACGGATCCGACCGTGATTTTGTTGAAACCTCCCCCTGAGATGAGCATTGCGGATGGAAAGGTTTCCCATGGGCTATGTGAGGAAAGGTACCCTGGACTCCCGGTGTGATCGGGCAGGAAGAAATATTCCGGGCGATAGATGCTCAGGGCGATCTGCATGTTTGCATCCGCGGGAACGGGTACAACCTCCTCGATCTTTTGAGTCTCCTGTGCTTCTTGTCGAGGAGTGTCCCTGGATTTGGTGAATTGTTTAAGGTGCCCATCCTTGATAAGTATTTTGATTGCATCCTTGAGATGGATGCAGTCTTCGGTATTGTGGCCATGACTTTTGTGGAATCTGCAATATTTTATTTTGCCCGTGCCCGGTTTGCTAGGTTGCTGCTTCGGAAAGCGCACCCCTTCTTGCCTGAATTCTGAGTTGGCACATTCGGACAAGATTTTCTCCCTGGAATCTAGGAGTGGAGTATATTCGTGAAATCGGCCGACGGGTCCTCTGTGCTCCCGCAATTCACAGGAGCGGTCATCCTTTCTTTTGTCTCCTCCCCGACGAGATGTCGAGGGTTCATCGACTCGGTGGGGCTTCGCATCCTCGCAACGTCGAGCGTCTCGTACGGAGATGACTGCCTGCTTTTCCTCATATTGGATATAAGCTTGGGCTTTCAGCAAGAATGCGTCGAGGGTGGCAGGGGTCTCGATATCGACTGCCCGGTGAAAATCTGTTGATGGGCGCAGTCCTCGTTCCAACAAATACTTCTTCATGTCGTCGGTCGTGGACACCTGGACTGCTTCTTTGTTGAACCTTTCGATGTAAGTTCGTAAAGGTTCGTCTTTCCCTTGGATAATCGCTTCGAGCGAAGCTTCCGTCTTCGGGTGTCTCCTTGAGGCGGTGAAGTGCCTGGAAAACATGCGTCTGAGCTGTTTCCAGGAAGTGATGGACTCTGCTTCGAGGCTTTTATACCACGTCATCGCCCCTTTCCTCAGTGTTGTAGGAAAGAGACGACATTTGATCGCTCTTCGTACTCCTCGATAATCGAGCAACGCATTAATATTCTCGATATGCTCATCCGGATCTGTGGTCCCATCATATGAGCCTAGTGGTGGTGGTTTTTCTAGACCTCTTGGAAGTTTAGCTGCCATTATTTCTGACGAGAGGGGGCCCCGGATGTCCTCGTCGTCGCTGGAGTTAAACGAAGGGGATCTGGGTGCGTGCTTCTTTACTCGCCGAGGCGATGTAGATCTTGATTTGCTCCTTCTTGATTTTCTTGGAGGGGAAGATCGCGAAGGAGACCGGCAAGGTCGTTTGTCCCCTGTAGATTTGTCGATGCGTCCCTTCCTTTTTCTCTTGGGAGGAGGTGGACTACACCTTCTCTGGTGTCTCGCGGGAGACTGGGGTCGACAATTGTTTTCTTCGAGACGGGCAATTTTCTCGCTATGGGCGAGGAGCAACAACTTAGTCTGATTCAGAATTTCGCCCAGTGCGGCGAAGTCAGATCCTGAAGGAGTCGGGAGAAATGGGGCTTCCGGGCGACTCTCCAGAGGTTGGTCACGGTCGGGAGAAGGCGAGGCCGTTTTCCCGTCTGGGTGATCTTGCACAGTTTCTTCGTGCAGAGGATGATGAATGTTGCTCTCACGTTGCGTGAGGATCATGCCGTCGTTCGATCGGTTGTCTGGATGGTCTCGAGCAGCCATGGATCTTGGTAAAAACTTTGGTTCTTTGAAGATTTTGAGAGAGAAGAACGGGGAAATCAGATTCCCACAGACGGCGCCACCTGATCGTATCTGTAGATCAGGATCCGATACGGCTGGCTTCGAGCGTTGTTGAAAGACGGTTGGTGAGGAGAGGAGGGGGGTGTACCTGCAAGGCACTCCGATGCTGAAATAAGACACTGAGCAAGAGTGAGCAAGTACAAGAATTAAGGTCAGAGAATTCAATACCTAACCCTCTCAAATGAGAAGGTTTATATAATGGGCTAAGTGGAAGATTATTGGTTCACGCCGTTGGGCGTGGATCGCATAATCCGTAAAGATAGGTAATGGTCAAAACTAGCCGTTGGAGGGCTTCGTCTTGGTCGGTATGCCTTTGGTCGACAGAGACCATCGTTCTCAATGTTGCTCGACGTCGAGCGCTCTGCAGAGCTGGGTTACTAGGCCCAATTATAGGAATTGGGCCTACCCAGAACAATACTTGTATTAATTTGTTTGCAGTTGATTTTCCATCATTGTCTGATTTTAATGATGTTTACTCTTGTGATGTTTGTACTGACACTAAAATTTGCACTGTTTGTGCTGAAATTGAGGTTGCCTTGCAAGTTGATATTCTTACTGCAAATGAGGTTGCAAATAAATTTGTTCATGTCAATGAAGCTCTCAACACCCCGGCTTCCCGGAACAAACCATCCATCGAGAAATCACCCTCTTTAGAGCTGAAGTCATTTCCTAATAATTTACTTGAAACATAAGAAGGGAAATCATTACAGGAACATAAGAAGGGAATTGGATGGAATTTGGTTGACACTTGTGATATTAGCCCATCCATAAGTATGCATAGGATCTCAATTGAAGATGGAACAAAAGTAGTGAGACAACCCCTTAATCCTTTGATTCTTAAAGTCGTTGAAAAGGAGATCACTATCATGTTCACATTCAATACTTTTACTTATCAAAGATTCTTCTTTGATCCTGGAATAAAAGGCGAAGGCATTAATAAAAACTTCAATATTAATGGATACTACCTAAAGCTACTCTATGAGATCCCCATTTTGGAAGAAGAGACTGTAGAAGAGCTCTCTTTAGGAAATGCGGCTTATGTGATCACATATCCACCTTGACTACTCGGGTGTGTTCTTTCCTTTCTCTCCCTCTTATTTTATATTTATGTCCTTTCATTGAGGACAATGCTTGTTTTAAGTGTGGGGGAGGGAATAATTTATTTTCTTTGTTTTTGTTTTGTTTTTGTTTGTTTTGTTTTAGAAACACTAGGAATTTTTTCCGAAAGTTTTAGGCTATAGATTGTTTTGAGGTTAGTTGTGGAGACTTGGGAAAAGTTCACAAGATCGATATCGTTTTAACACCTTAAATCTCTTGAATATGGAATTATTTTTGAATACTTGTTATGCCATAGCCTTGAGTTCTCATCTTTTAATATCTCTTAAGTAGTTTATCAAGCAGTCAACACCATTTAGAAATCACACACTAAGTAATTAAGCTGATGCAAATAAGTGAATGATCTTGCGCTTAAAAAGAAATCTGAATAGGAATCCGCCTTTTAAGTTAGGTGACCCTCACCCGGTCATTTAGTCTAATGGATGTGAAAACTTAAGAAAATAATAATAATAATAATAATTGTTGTTACTAAAGTAACTTTAAAATATTGTCAAGTATGGATCATAATCACTAACAGGCTTATTTACCATGTGTATGAATAGATAACGGGCTTAATGTGTTGCACTAGAATGAAAGAGAGCAAAAGGGAGGATGAGTAAGTTAGGCTTAGGCATAATAATATGATTCAAAATGGTTTGTATATGATGGAGGCTTATGACCGCACAATTGTGGATTTGTGTTCTTACAATATCCTTAGTGTGTAAGATTAGTACCTATCGATGATATCTTAATCGAAGAAGAGTTTGTAGCCTAGAATGAGTATCTGAATGATGTTGTGTTTCTTAAGTCTTGAGTTTATTTTTGCTCGGAGTGCAAAAGTTCAAGTGTGGGGGAATTTGATCAGTGCATTTTAATGCACATTCTACCATGTTTGCACTTAAGTATTTCTTTGGTTTTCTTTGTTTATTTTTATATTTTAATTTGTTTTTCTAATTTACTTTATTTTTGGCTTAATTTAATTTTCGTACTTAATTTTCAACTTTAACAGCTTTTACGGAAATGATCATAACCGGAGTTCCAGGAATCTGATTGAGGCGTTCTACCAGTCGACGGAAAGCTAAGAGAGAGAGCTACAACTTTTGAGTTGGAGTCAAAGTCAGATTCAGAGACATATTTTTTATAATTTCGTTTGAAGCTGCTGCATTAGTTTAATTTAGTTTCGGGTCATTTAGAATTGGGCATGAGTAATGTATTTGACCCAGTTGGGTTGTAAACCAGTTTTTTAGGTTTTTCTATTTAACCTAGCAGCCACAGCTGCTCTTTTACACATTTTTTTTACGAATTTTGTTTTTCTTTACGATTCATGGATAACTAATCCCAAGGCAAAATCCTGCCGATTACAGGTTCCATCATACTTTGAGGTTTTTATAATTTTCAATCCAAATTCTATTCCTTTCAATGTTGTTATGTGATCATTGTTTGTTTAATTCGATTATCATATATTAGTGTTGATTTAATTTGATTGGTGTATGATCCTTGACCGTAGTCACGTTTGCGTTTGCTTAATTCATTATCGTGTTTGATCAAATCGTGTTTGCTTAATTCACGAGAGCTTAAATCTGTTTGCTTAATTCAGATAATAGGAACATACATCAAATAAAACCAGTTGCGCTTGTCAATGAGTTTTATAATCAAATAGGAATAGATAATCCGCTTAGGAGGTTGAAATTATAATAACCGATGATAAGTCGGAACCCAAATCAGTAGGATTAACCGTTTTACTTTATTCGATAATCACTTTTATTTTAATTTCTTTTTCTTCCGTTTTGAATCAAAATCGAAAACACCCCATAAATCATTACTATTGTTAGTTAATAAGATCAAGAATCCTTGTGAGACGATTCGAGTCATTGTCCCTATACAAGGAAAATACAAACATAAAGGAAACAAAGGCCTAGTGACTAATTAGTAAACAAGCATGAGTTGTCCTATCTTGAAACACTGACTTTAGGGAGAACTGGTTGAAGTTGATTGAAGCTTCAAGTTGCATGTCGTGGCAAAGGATTGTCCTTGACATTTGGATTGAGATCACGGAAGGAGAGGATATTGCCTCTGATCAACTCCTTCACTCTTGTCTTTAAAGCAAAACAATGTTCCAAGTCATGGCCTGCTCCACCCTGATGAAATTCACAATGAAAGTTTGCCCTGTAGCCTGGTGGGAGAGGATCTGGAGGAGGAGGCATAGGCCTAGTGGTTATCAAACCTTTCTGAACCAAACCAGGATATAACTCAGTGTACATCATGGGAATAGGGTCAAAGTGAACCCTATCACGATTCTGAGTTTGTCCAAAAGTTGGACGTTGAGGAGCTTTAGCTGGTTGAGCAGCAATAACAGGAGCAACAACAACAACATAAGCTTGATTATCATGTTGGGCCCTGTATTGAAGTCTTCTACCCACATCAAAAATAGCATTGGTCTGATCTTCCCTCTTCCTTTGGAAATTCCCAAAAGGTTTCTTAGCAACATTGGAAGACTCAACAACTTTGGACACTTTTCCATTCTTAATTCCTTCTTCAAGCCTCTGTCCAATGGTAACCAGATCAGTGAAACTGGAAGAGACACTTCCGATTATTTTTTCCCAATAGAAGGGTGCCAAAGTATCTATGAACATACCAATCATTTCTTTCTCAGCTAGGGGAGGTTCAACCTGAGAGGCCAACTCTCTCCAACGTTGAGCATATTCCTTGAAGGATTCCCTCTCTTTCTGAGATATATTATGCAGTTGACGGTGATCAGGTGCCATGTCCAATATTTACTTGTATTGTTTCACGAAAGCATCACCCAAATCCGCCCAACTATGGATACGATCTTTCTCAAGCCCCATGTACCACTTCATAGAGGCACCGCTCAAACTGTCTTGAAAACAATGAATAAGTATCTTGTCGTTCTTGGCGTAAGCAACCATCTTGCGACAATACATCGTTAAATGGAGTTTTGGACAGGTGTGCCCCTTGTACTTCTCAAATTCCGGAATCTTGAACTTGGAAGGCACAATGAGATCAGATACCAAACACATATCACTTGCATCAACATTGAAGAAGTCATTACCCTATACAACCCTTAATCGTTTGTCAATAGCTCGATACTGCTCACGACCAACTTCAGGTTCAACATAATCTTCAAGATCGTCACCCTGAGCACTAGCAGCATTGTGTTCATAGGGAATTTGGCCAGTATGAATCACAGGTCTGGATTCAGTGAAAATAGGAACTTGAAACGCGGGTCTAGACATCTGAACGACCATAGAAGTAGTAACATGAGGTGGAGAGTAGTTGTGCGGCGAACCAAACTCTGGCCAAGTTGAAGGTGGCAATTGGGTAGGCTGAGGTTCGACAATAGCATTTTCAACCTCTTGGATCACTGTCCTCTAAGGTGGCTCTCCTCTGGAAATCAAAACTTGAAGCATTTCAGTCAGCTTCATCACACTCGTCTTCAACTCCTCAATTTCCATTCGGACCTCAGCATTATGAACCTCTTGTTCTGACATCTTGCGTCTGCGGTAAGCTCGGGTTCTGTATCGGCTACGAAGCTTCAGTTTGACGGTCGACAAATAACTGGAATACAGAGACAACTTGAATGAATTGACGAACAACCCGGGTGTATGAAAAAAAATGCTAATGATGCAAATGGTATGCAACACCATGCAATGCAGATATGCTTAGGGTCACAAGCACACACAGACTCGGAAACTGGAAATAACTCTAAACTTCCTTACTGGTAGACCGTAAGAGATTGGTTCTATATTTTGTACCCCTAAAGCCCACTCACGAGATAGTTTCTACGGTGGTGGTATAGGAAACTCAAGGTCACAGACGTTTATCGTATTAACGTCCCACCGTAGGCTAGCTGCATTTTGACGATAATAACGACAAGGTCTACCTTGAGTGGAGTTCTCATGCTAGACCCTCAAGGGGAGAGCCCTTAGAGACTAAAACTACACAACTACCAATATAGAAACTGGTTCTTAATGATGTATCCCAGAATCACAACCCTTTCATGAATCAGGTCACGCGGCAGGCTAGCTGCGTTGTGATAAGATCTAAGAAAAATCTAACTATCTGGGAGAGCTTTCATGCTAGGCACTCAAGAAGCGAGTTCTTGGAGACTAACACTAATGACTACCAATTCTAACCTAGGTGTTCCCTCTTCTTTTTCCACAACTCAGATTTTACTTGCAATGTGACCCCGAGATCCCACAGACAAGTAATATAACGAACAAATAAGAGAAAACGGTAAAAGAACAAATAAACAAGCATAAATAATAAACATAGAGAAGACAAAAAGATAAGATCAAACAAATAAACAAACAAATCTAAGTTAGGCTCGACTCTCTCTAGCATGGAGCTAATCCCTAGCAGAGTCGCCAACTGTCGTACCTCGAATAATACGATCCTCGTGATGGGACGCGGAAAGAAAACAACAGAGTCGCCACATAATTCTATTCATTCTACGAGAGAAAAGGGAGATATAGATACAACCTAAAGGAAGGATAAGAAATGGTCTACGAAACCAAATTCTAAGTTCGGGAGTCGGTTACGCAAGGGGAAGGTATTAGCACCCCTCACGTCCGTTGTACTTAACAGGAACCTCTTAGCTTAACTATGCGATTAAATGTTGATCTTAAGTTTTTGTCTTCTAAATGGTTATTAACATGTTTGTTTTAAAGAAATATTATTATTATTATTAATATTATGGGGAAAAGATTAAAGTTTTTTTTACTAGGGTGACGGAGAAAAGGTTGAATTTTTTATTATTGTGCTCGCGAAGGATTAAAATCCCTGTGCCTACGTATTCCCTTATGCAATGGGAAAGTCAGAGCTTCGTAGTTCGTGCAACTACAGTTTGTGGTTTTTATTGAACGATGGCTTAAAATATATTCTACTGCTAAGCGTTGGCTTATACTCGCGGTGGAGGCTGAAGCACTAGCTTGTTTTCGAGATAGAAAGATTTAAACAATTTTCGTTTAGGAAAGATATTTGATCTTTGTTAAGGTGTTTTAGAACGAAAAGGCAAATGGACCACAACGCGTGGGGCTAGCCCAGGAGTGATTCCATTCAAGGACCCGTGGAGTGCTTGACTCCAGAGTTCAGTTATTCGTTGATTAATTATAAAATAATTTGTATTTGTTGGTGAGTTTTAAGTTGTATTCTTTTAGTGCGAAAGGGCGAACGAAGTACAACTCGAGGGCTAGCCTCAAGAGTAATTCAATTCAGAAACCCGAGGAATGCTAGATTCCTGAGTTTAGTTCTTTCACGATTTTAATTTGAGATTTAGATGTTTTGAATACAAAAGGGCGAATGAATTACAGCTCGAGGGCTAGCCTCAAGAGTAATTCAATTCAAAAACCCGAGGAATGCTAGATTCCTGAGTTTAGTTCTTTCACGATTTTAATTTGAGATTTAGATGTTTTGAATACAAAAGGGCGAATGAATTACAGCTCGAGGGCTAGCCTCAAGAGTAATTCAATTCAAAAACCCGAGGAATGCTAGATTCCTGAGTTTAGTTCCTCGTTAATTAATTTGAGACTTAGATGTTTTGCGATTGTTTTGGATGAATTAGGGGTTAATGTTTTAGAACGATAGAGTAAATGAAACACAACTTGAAGGCTAGCCTCAAGAGTGGTTCATTAAAGAACTCGCAAAATGCTAGATTCTGAAGTTCAGTTCCTCGTTAATTATTAATTTAAAAGAGTTAGATGGCGAGGCGCGAAGCACTCGACTTACGGGTAAAAATACAAATGGAGGAACTTATATGAATACAAAATGACATAATGTCAACAAACACTCTCTTTCCCTTGGATCAGGTCAAAAGCGTCAGGAATAAGTCAACATATAAATGACAAAGCATTATGGTATCAAAGAATGATCGATTGGGAAAAACTCTGTTAAAAGTCAAACATAAGTTAAAAACATCCGCGAAGGAAACTAAAGGAAGAAACTAAAATCTAACTAGTATTTTTGGGATTTTTAATATTTAAAATAATAAAATAACTAAACTAAAATAAATTAAAGTCTAATGAACTAAAACAAATTAAAATATTTTTGAGTTTTTGTTTAAAATATTTTTACTAACCATACTAAATATTATACTAAAAAAGATTCTAAAAATAACTAACTAGTTAATTAATCTAAATATAACTAAATTAAATTATTCGAAATCCTAAAACTATGACAAACACATTTTTTTTTAATTTTTAATATTTGACAAAATAAACGAACTAATTAAACTAAAAAAGAAAACATTTCATATTTTTTGGTATTTTTAAATATTAAGAATAAACATTTTTATGATTTTTGTTTAGAATACTAATGATATAACATAAACTTTTTTATTTTTATTTTTCATAACTATACCTAAAAGATAAATACAATATACACCTTAACTTTTTATTTATTCTTATATAACTATATTTAAAAGATATTAAAATACATGCATTAACTTTTCTATAACAATAATTAAAAATAATAAATGAAAATAAATAAGTGTTAAACCTAAAATTTTTATTTTTTCAATAATAATAATAATATCTAAGTAATAAAAGAAAATAAATGCATTAACTCTTTTTTGATTGTTTTTTTATAAAATATGTGATTACTATATTATATATATCATAATCTTAAAATAAAGGACTAATAAATCTAAACTTAAACTAAACAAATTATATAAGAAAAACCTAATAAGAATTTAAACTGAATTAAAAGAAATGAATTATGCTATTAAAAAAGATTATGGGCCTAAGAATACCTAAATACAAACTAAACCTAAATATCCCTAATTATATTAATAATAAAATTAATATAAAATAAAAATAAATTAAAATTTAGAATGGGTCAAAGAAAGAGGAAAAAGAAACGATACCCACAACACGATTTTCTCTCCACCTTCTCTAAATCCCTCGCTTCTCTCTTTCCTTGGTCTCTCTCCGTCCGCTCTCTCTTCCTCTTTCGATCACTGCAATGATTTCTTCTTTGTTCCGAATCGCGCGTGTGAAAGTCGTTCGTCTTTGCCTTGCTTTGGCTCTTATGGTGACGATGTCGTTCTCAGTTTCTCGCGGTTCCCGACGATTCGTGGTTTGAAGTGCTCTACAGAGATGAATGTAAGCGGTGGTCTGCTGCGGGATTGGGTGGTGGTGATGAATGAAGTTTGAGATATGAAACAAATGGAAGGTATTGAAGGATATATTCTCAGAATTTGTTGGTGCGTTCTTTTTTATTTATGAAATAGATTGAAGGGTCCTTTTGGTTTTCCAGAAGATGATCAAGGACTGATTTGGTGATATGAAGGGAGTTATGTGAATTTGGTTCCTCTGTTAGCTTCTTCAAAACTTTGTTTTTGTTTTTAGGTTTTAGAATTTGGTTTTGTAAAAGATTTATTGAAGAGAGATTGGAGGAAACATTAAAGTGAGGTTATTATGGTTGAAGAAGGTATGTTAATGGAGGAAAATGGTGAATGGTTTGTGGTTAGTTTTTTCTTTTTAGGAAAATGGGGCTGCAATGGTGAGAGTTTTATAAGGATGAAGTTTATGTGTGGTCTCAACCTTTATTAAGAAGGTGTTGTCTCTATAATTACTTTCAAAAATGCAGTTTTGCAAGTGCCCAAATTGATGTATGGAAAATGGTCAAAGCTTGCTTTATGAATAGTAGAATTTGGTTGATACATTTTGGTGTCTATTGGAGTATTGCTTGATGCAAAGTGATAAAAGACCGGGTGTAACAGCGTGGGAGCAGAGAAAGACTTGATAGTGGGATTGAAACAAACAAAACAACTTCTTTCTTTTCTTTTTTTTTTACTTTTTTTTAAAATGATAGAAAAAAAATTAACTCAAACTAATTAAAATAAAACTTAAATAACATATACTAAGTAAACTATTAAACCAATTAAAATTAAAAGTTAACTAATAAAAAAATAATTATAATAGATTAATAAAAGAAACTAATAATATAAACTATATATATATATATATATTTAAAAATAAATTAAAACTAAACTAATTATAATATAAACTTAATAATAAATACACTAATTAAAATTAATCTTAAATAAAAGTTGACTAATTACAAATTTAAACTAAACAAATATTTTTTGTACAAAAGTAGACTAACTAACAAACCAAACTAAATAAAAAAGGTTAAGCAAAAATCTAAATTTTGCTAAATAAATTATAAACTGAATTAAAATCGGATTTAATCTTAAACTAAACTAAGTAAATATTAATTAATTGAAAATTAAAATAATTCAAAATTAAACTAAATCAAAATCAAACTATACTACAAAAATAACTAAAATTTTAAAATTAGACTAAACTAAAACTAGATAAAATAGAATCTAATTAAATCTAAAATTAAAATAAACATAAAATATTACACCAATCTGAAATTAAATACTCTTAAAAACTAAATAATTTTGTTTTGAAAGAAATAGAAAATAATTAATGAGACTAATCAATACTAATTAACAATAAATAAATTAATATTAAAACTAAAATAAAATATGACACTATGCCAAACAAGACCTTAGACAACGCTTTTTTTAACCTTAGACAGCGCTTTAAAGCGCTGTCTAAACCTCCGCTGCTAAAGGTTTAGACAACGCTTTTTTAAATCTTAAAAGCGCTGTCTAAGCCCCACCCTTAGACAGCGCTTTGGCCAAAAGCGCTTTATAAGACCCTCTTATTTTAAATTTTTTAGGTATACCTTAGACAGCGCTTTTGAAAAGCGCTGTCTAAGTCCCCCCTTAGACAGCGCTTTGGCCAAAAGCGCTTTCTAAGCCCCTCCTATTTTAATTTTTTAGGTATACCTTAGACAGCGCTTTTCAAAAAGCGTTGTCTAAGCCCCCCCCCCCTAGACAGCGCTTTTGCCTAAAGCGCTTTCTAATCCCCCCCTTAGACAACGCTTTTTACAAAAGCGCTGTCTAAGGTATACGGAAATTTTTGAAGGTTTTGTTTGAAACCACATTTTTTCCAGGTTTATAAACCAGAATTTCTACCTGTTTTCAACCAGAATTTCTAACTAATTTAAAAAAACTAATTAATCTAATTAAAAATATTAACTAATTAAGATAATTTGATAAAAAATCAAGCTAATATAAATTAATGGAAAAATTAAACTAAATTGAAAATTAATCTAAATTAAAATAGACATAAAAGCTAAATCTAAATAAACTAATATAAATTAAAAATATGACTAAAATTCAATATTACCTAAATTAAAAAATAAATATCTAAAGTTAAATTAAATTAAATTAACATTCTAAAATGGATTACTTACCTAGAAAATAAAAAAAATTAAATTATAAAATGAGGCAAAACTCTAAATAAAGTTCTAAAATTACGAATAAAAATGAGCATGACATGGAATGATAGAAATCGACTAAACAATGCATGATTAACCTAATAAGACAAAAATGGCTAACAATCGAATGCGTTAGGTGAAATAAATTTTTTTAGAAAAAAAAATGCTCCGGTCAAAATTTAGGGTGTGACAGAGTGTTTATAAGTTATTGTGTGTGGTTGAGAAAGTGAAACAAAATTGCTGGATATGGAGTTTGGTGAGTTGTGAATGGTGAAATGGTGAATGAGGTTTGAATGATTAAAGAGAGTTTTATGTGGTTTTATGGTGAAAGATGATTTTATGGAGTATAAGATGTGTTGAAGAATGATGAACAATGTTGTTAGAGTGAGCTATGTTGTTAAGAAATGGTTAAGTCAATTTTCTTAATCTTTGTAAAAAATGTTAGTGAAAAAAAGTTAAAAATAAAAAGAATATGAAATGGTTTACATGGTGTTTTATGTATATGAACTTGAAAAACATGATGATGAGGATGAATAAAGATGATAAATGTTGTTACCTATTCATGTGGTGAGTTTTTTATGAGGTGGGTGGTAGTATTGGTAGTTAATATATGGAGATTATGGTGTAGAAAATTGAATACCCTTCATGGGTTATGAGAGGGTGTGTTCATGTGAATGATTATTGTGTAACATAGACGTTGATAAAAGAAGAATGGTTGTTACAATAAAAGAAAAAATAGAAAACAAGGTTGTGTAGTTAATGTAGTGATATGAAAAAAATGAGAGAATGAGTAGTGTTATGAAACTAATGGTAGGTGGATGAAAAGATGTTATGATATATGTTTATGAGAGGGCCAATGGGTTACTGAGTGATGAGAAAAAATACCCATTTCTTTGGGAGAGTGATGTTTTATGATGTTTCTAACATTTACACGAGAGAGAGAGAGAGAGAGAGAGAGAGAGAGATGATGCATGCGAGAGTGTTTAAAAGGACAAGGCCAAAGAGAGATGGAGAAAGCCGTTAGAGAAGTGAGTGACTGGTGCTGGTTGTTGTCCATTGGTTTCTCTTGTCTCCTATTTTATTAAAATGCTATAATACCAGGGTTACAAATAAAGTAAAAAAAACCCAAAACCTTTCCAACACTTAGTTAACAAGTATTACTATAGAAATATAAAAACAAAATAAAATAACTATTTAACAAATACAAAATATTATCAAAAGAAAAAAGATATTAACAATAATTAAAAAAACTATTTTTATATAATGATATAGAAAATCTAATTGAAATAAAAATAAATATGAAAAATAAAATGATTAAAAGTAAACAAATTACTAAATTTCGAAGTCACCGAAAAATATAAATGAACATACCAAAATGATCAGCACAAAATATACGTATTAGAAAAATACAACTTTTGATAAAATTTGAAAATAAACAGACCGGTTAAGACGACTCAACTGATCAAAATGCGACTGTAAAAGTTGCCAAAAAATTAAAATGAGCATATCATATTAAAATATGTGAAATACAAATTAATATAACTGATGTTTGCAAGCTCGATTTTAAAACTTTTCGTCCACTAATTTTTGCACAGTTGATTTTTATTTTGACCGAATCAACTATAAATCCAACAAATGTATTTTGGCTGATAATTCAAGCATTATGCATGATGAAAATATGATATGCGACGCAGTCAATGCAAAGTGAAAATACAGTCAGTTGAATGAATTTTTGCGATTCAGGGTCAAAATTAGGGTGTGACAGTTGCCCCTATTTAAACATCTTCAACTAGAGAATATGGAGATGATTAATCTTCATATGATCGCAGTAGGAGATAGTTAAATATTTTAAAGACCCAAATTTTGTCCCTGCATGCAGATGAAATGATATGATATGCAATGTTATGAATTCATGAGAGACTCTTTTTGTTTTGCTGGGGATATGAGGTATGAGATGAACCCTAGCAAGATTTTTTTTTATGATGAATGATAAACAAACTTGTGTTTAATGATGGAGATATATGGTAATGATGATCCAAGAGAAAAAAATACTGAGGGTGAAAACTCACCGGGGATAATAACATATCAACTTGGGGGTTGAAGAAAATAAAGATAACATGTTAACTCGGGGGTTGAAGAGTTAAAGACGACATCGACCCAGGGTCAAAAACATAATAATGTTGACTCGGGGGGTCAAAGAGAAATCAACTCGGGGGTTGAGAAACTGAAGACAACATCGACTCAGGGGTTGAAAACCTAAAGACAATAAACATTGACTCGGGGGTCAAAACAAACACAATGACATTGACTCAGAGGTCAAAACACAAACACAATAACATTGACTTGGGGTCTAGAAGGAGTTAAGCTAAAATCGATATCAACTTGGGGGTTGAGGAAAAGATAACAATGTTGACTTAGGGATCAAAATAAATCAACTCGGAGGTTGATGAACTAAAGGCAACAAGATTGACTCAGGGGTCAAGAATACAAATAACAACATTGACTCGGGGTTCAAGAATACAAAGACAACAACCTTGACTCAGGGGTCAAAAACAAAGACGACAACATTGACTCGGTGGTCAAGAATAAATCAACTCAGGGTTGAGGAAATAACTAAAACAACATCGACTCGGGGGTCGAGAAAATCAAGGAAATAGTCAAAGTGAATGTGCAACAAGTTCAAGAATGGTTTACACTTAGAATAACAACAAAAAGTGAAAATATTCAAAGCGATTGAGCAGTGGCTCGATGCGACCAACTGACAATGAGAACAAAGAAGAAAAAATTACAATAATTGAGCAGCGGCTTTATGCGACCAACTGACACTAAGGATAAAAGACAAGATACAATCAAAGCGAATGCACCACAGGTTCAAGAGCAGTTAAATCTGAGGGGAAAACATAAAATATGAAGTGAATGCGCAACGGCTCGATGCAACCAACTGACACTATGAATAACACCAATAAAATATTCGAAGTAAATGCGCAACAGGTTCAACACCTATTGACACTAAGAATAGAGATCAAGATACACTCAAAGTGAATGCGCAACAAATTCAAGATCAGTTGACACTAAGAATGATAAAGACAAAGTAGTCAAGATATTCAAAGGGGTAAATTAGCAGGTTCAAGTGTAACTGCTGACACTAAGGATAAGGAGGGCAATCATAGTGATTTAGCAGTGGCTCTATGCGACCAACTGACACTGGGGGTATAAGGCAAAGTATTCAAAGTGATAAATCAGTGGCTCAATGCGACCAAACTAAGAATAACAACAAAAATGTTAGAGTTTTCCAACGAGATAAAACACGAACCCCTGGAAATTCCTTAGCCGAAGAGTTCAGAGACGACCTTCATGAACAATCAGGAAAAAATATAGGGTAAATAAACTCTTCTTTATGTGCCAAAACAACTGGATTTAGACTGCAAGCAAAATATTTCATGACCAGCCTCTAACGGATTTGTGCCAACAACAAACTGAACTTCAAGGGGGATATTGGTGGTACCACAATTGGATTTTCAGACAAAATGCTAGTGATAACTAGACTATAAATTATGCCAATGACGTCTGAACTTTGTAAAGGGTACTAGTAACAACTAGATTTTCGAAGTACCAATAATAATTGGATTTAAAAACAGATGCCAGTGACAACTGGACTTTAGGATAATATTGATAACAACCAGACTGGATTTTGAAAATAAAGCTGGTAACAACCAGACTCTTAAGTCAAGGGATAACAATCAACAACGAGAACTGAGTTAATGAAAGCGAGCTTGAAACACCCTCCAAGGCTATGCATGATTTAATTTTGCATGATATATGAATGATCATGATATGCCAATGCCGACTTATGAAGACTGGGAGTTATGCAAAGACTCGATGGTTTCCAAAGATGCCCCTGGTTGGGTATGGATGGAAGAGATGTAAGAGTTCTTTTTGGTGGATGATTTTTTTTGAAGGAGGTAAGGATGACAACATGATTCCCGACACTTGTCTCAAAATAAAAAAGTTACTGACATATGACCTGCTTGAGCAGCTTGAAGTCACAAAGAGGACTTGCCCCTGTGTGACTCCTCTGGTCCCAATCAATAGGTTTTGAAAATTTCTCATATAAAGTTTGGATACAACCTGTCATAACGTGACCTTTGAAATAGTTGCCCCAATGCTTTAATATCGGAGATTTGCCCCTGGTTATCTGATCCTTGGGATGGGAAACCACTATAATGACTGACCATTGAACTCTTGAACTCTTTTTGATAGCTCACTCTAGTCCGGGTCTTGAGAAAAGGTTCAACCTCTGAGTAGCTGACTCTTAAAGAGATTGATCCAGATTGACTGATTCTCAAAGTGATTTGCCCTTGGTTGGCCTTCTTTTACCAAGTCAAATTCCCTAACTGGTTGCATTTGTTGGGATTCCCTTGGTGCTGAATTGACTTGCAAATAAACATTATTATTTTTAAAATTTGGCAATTTTAATGCAACATTTATGTAATTTTTTGAAATCACAAATTATTAGTCAAGATCAAAACACAAAATAGATCCAACCATTTACGGAATGACGGATGAAGTGATCAATACAAATGATTAACAAAGACCGTTAGGAGTCAGGTTGACACAACCTTGTTGTAGTATGCTCTCAAAATAAACCCTTCCTCAATTAGGTCTTTTAAGGGTTGTAACATGGTTTGGTTCACGGTTTTTGAAACAAAGGATAAAGGCTCAAAATTTATTTGTACCCACCCATTCTTCGTGATGAACTCCAATCCTAAGTTCAATTAACTTAACAGACACATTCATATCTCCAAAGTCTTTGATGGTGTAACAATAAGGATCAGGATTTAAAATGAGATGGAAGCCACCTTGTTTCGTCTCTGCTTTATTGAGGATTTATTCTTCTTCCTCTTTCTTCTTGACATTTTCTTTCGAAAATTCAGTTCATTGGGACACTCTAATTTTTGCCTAAGTCGTTTTTTTTATGGTATTTGACTTAGCGGGCTTTTCTGTTTTTTTTTTTATTTTGTACTTTTTCTTTTGTCTTTTGTTGAATAGTTGTGACTGCCATTTATTGGAGGACATGGAACACTTACTACAAACTTTTGACCCTTCATGACTTCTTCGATGTACGAAGGAAAGTATATAGCTGAAACGTCTTGAATGCTGGACTGAATCTCTTGAAGATTGAATGTGCAGTCAGATTAACTGAACCGACTACCCTGGCCCAGGTTTAAAATTAAGGGCTTTTGCATTTTTTTAAAAAGAAAACTCCCACTTCAAAGCTCAAATGGGTTAACAAGGGATTATCATCCTTATTTCACCAGTGTTTGGGAATTTGAAACAATGCATGTACATCATTGGCGAGGTTTTAATTAAAAGCACACCAACAACAGATTCAGGTATCTTGTTTTCGTCATCCTCCTTCCAATCTTTTCTAAAACAACAGTTTGATAAATAAAAATAAATGGGAGAAATAATTTTTTTTTTGTCATAACAATGAAAGAAAATGAGTGAATACGAATGGATTGATTCAAAAGATGCATAAACACTTCATTAATCTTGCTAATTCTAAAAACAACAATGCTTACAAGAAAATGCAAAACCAACATGTAAAGAAAATACAACAACAATGCTGAAACAAATAAAAGATTTCCAGCTTTAGGGAATTTAAACTTGCTTCTTCAGAGTTGGAGGCCGCCATGCTCATTGAGGTCGATGTGATGATCCTCTTCACACCCATTCTTGTCAATTTATTCCATAACATAGATTGATGGACCTACCTGACCAGACGAAGGATTGATGTTGATGTGAAGACCTTGAGGCGTAAATGAGATGGATTTGGACTCAATCAGATCCTGAACCTTATTTTGGAGTTGTTTGCAATCTTCAATCGAATGCCCTGGTGCATTAGCATGGAAGCCACATCGGGCATGAAGATCAAAGCTTGGTGGGTATGAAGGGATCACTGGATCTAGTTCCTTAGGCTCTATCAATTCACTATTGATCAAACGTGGAAGTATGTGACTATATGGCATTGGCAAAGGATCAAACTGCTTCATTGGCTTCTTAGTGTACTGGAGTCGTTGCTGAGGAGCATGTTACCGTTGGTATGGATGTTGTTGTGACATCTGTTGTTGATGATAGACAGGAGGATATTGACCATGTGGAGGAAATGACATCAGATATGAAGATCTAAAAGGTTGCTGACTATGAACAACTGACACATATGGATTCTGATAGTATGGCACTAGATGTGGAGCTTGGGGAGCTTCCTCAATAGAATCAGTCTCATCCTCTTTTTTTTTATAGGAATCACTAAGGTATTCACTCTCAATGCTCTGGAGACTAGAGACACCTTGGATTCTTCCACTTTTGAGACCAACCTCAATACGTTCTCCCATTTTCACTAGGTCAGAGAAACTTGTTGATGTGGGGCCTACAATCTTTTCAAAGTATGGGCTTTGCAGAGTATCCATAAACAAGTCAATTAACTCTTTCTGAGAGCGGTGGTTGAATGTGATCAGCAAGCTCTCTCCATCTTTGAACATATGCTTTGAATGACTCATTACTTTCTTGAGACATGTCTTTTAAGTGAAAACGACTGGGAGCTTCTTCCAAATTCTATTGGTATTGCTTCACAAAAGCATTGGCTAGGTCTAACCATGACTGAATATGACTTCTTTCCAATTCCATGTACCAATTCAATGGTGCCCCACTTAAACTGTCTTGAAAATAGTGAATCATCAACTTATAGTCAAAAGAATATGCGGTCATTTTTCGACAGAACATCACCAAATGGTGCTTTGGACAACTATCCCCTTTTTACTTCTGAAAGTTAGGTGCTTCAAATTTTGGAGGTATAACCAAACCAGGTACTAAGCACATGTTTAAAGTATCCAAGTCAACAACATTCTTCCCCTTTGTAGCTTTGAGTCTTTCATACAGCTCACAACATTTCTCAGTCATCTCAACAATTTTTGGCCTCTTCGTCTTCCTCACTAGGATTGCCCTTTAGGAATTTGGCCCAGAGAACCCAAAGCTTTGGTACTCAACAACATCATGAGGTAAGGAGTTTCCATCTTGAATAAAGGTATGCTCTTGAATAACGGGTGCCCCAACTGGGATCCTTGCAGGCTGAGGTTGAACAAGGTTGTTCACTTGAGGTGGAAAATCATCTTCAGTTACGATAACCCTTTGAACATTATCATTTCTCCTTGTCAAAGTTGTCAAAGCCTCCATGAGTTGGTTTAATTGGTCTTTTATCAAATCAAAGTCTCCCCTTAACACAGTCTGGTTTTGTCCTCTAGGGTTCATGATCAATCGAAAACTGCTTCAAGTCCAATGTAGGTGTCAGGAAATCCGTTGCGGGTTATGGACACAGGACGAGGATGAGTTTTATTCTGAGGAATGCAAATGTGATGACAGATGCATGGATGCAATGCATTTCGACGGTTTTAAGGAACTCAAGAAGCGATTGCAAACATCAAAATGGAAAAGGCTTTTTCAAAAAGGATTACAAACTGAAGTTCATCTACTGTAAAACTTGTGATGCTTGCAATAAATGTCCCTTAGTTCCTTGAAGACTTTGTTAAAAATGATGCTTCATGATGCATGGATGCATGAATTCAACAAACACACAATGCTTAGGTTCAAAGCTAGCATGAGGTCAAAGGTTCAACCCACCCAAAAGGTATGTACTATGGATTTATTTGTAATTGTACATCGGGTTCTAAAAGTTCCCAGAATCATTGTCCCATCTTTCAGATATTACCGACTTCCCAACTCAACTTGGTAATCAATAATATTCTCAAGAGAGTCTCATCCGAGTTTAGTATCACGTATCAACTATTTCAGATTTGCACCCTCATAGTCATCGTACTACATCCCTAAAAGGCCAAGTGGGGGTAAATGTTCCACGGTCCTCATCATTAACGGCTCTCAGGTCGAATGTAGTAATGCTTTCATGACTAAACTCGATCAACAAAACTACATCCGAGGAGGCCTCCGCTGAGTGGTGGTATCTCAAGTCAGCTTGATCGGGACTCAACTCCCTATAAACATTCTTGAATATACCACCGTCCTATCTTATTTTGCACTCAAGTCTGGGTTAGGACTTATCTCACCACACATGGAACACCCAACATAAATCCTAAATAATTACAAGCAATACAACAACAAATATACAAATATACATGGTGGGATTAACCCTAAATTTTTTTAAATATCCCCAGTGAAGTCGCCATTTCTGTCGTGGTGAGAATCAGATACCAAGCTATTGAATGAGCTTGAATCGCAATTATTAAATGTTCACCACCGACTTTAATTTAATCCAAAGAGAAAAGGGAAAAGGATCGTAAAAACCCTAATTAAGGAGAAAATAGGTTTGAGGATTGGTTATACTTAGGAAAGGTGTTAGCAGCATAAGCATCTGCAGTATCCTATGGGAACTTCTTATTAATATTGTGTCATTGTTATTTATTGATTGCTAAAACTATGGGAACCTAAGGTTTTTATTTCTAATGGTGCTCGCACAACATCGCATCGATGCCTACGTATCAGGTATAGAATCAGAGCACTCATAGTTCTCCTAAGGATTAAAGAACACTTGGTTGTGCTCAAGGTTCGTGGGGGAAGGTAAGTGTTATGGCAAACAATCACGTGACTTTAGCAAAGTCACAAAAAGTTGTGTAATAAAGTCCTAATGGCTAAGGTCAAGAGAATAACTAGGGATGGCTAAACTTCCTATGACATTGAGTCAACTGCAGGAGTTCTTTTCCTTTTGGATTGATATGCAAAAAAAGAAAGTAAAATAAATGAGAGTACAAGCTCTTAAGTTTAAGACATAGGTTGCTACTTGCAAAAATGGACTGAATGAAGTAAATGGAAATGCAAGATAAAAGACTTAGTTACCGGGCTATGGCTTTATATATGGATCGAGAATGCGGGGAGTGGAAGACAAATGCGGTGAATCAATTTGCTTAAGTTGGAAAGTTGTGAAGTGTAAAGACTGCGCAGATGGCGACCGTGGAACGACCGACTTACGTGTGTGAGTGTATGTGAACTCTACTTGACGTTGGACCAATGATTATTATCTTGAAAATTAAATTCTCAAAGGTGTGCGCTTCATGTTTTATCTTAACAAGTTCATGGTCATAGTGCAAAATAAAATCAAAATAATTCATGGCATGCATACAACCAAAATGATGAAAGATTAAACACACATTCACACAAAAAAGAAATAAACTTAAACTCAACCTCTCACCTCACCAAGACACACTAAGAGATCAAATCTAACTAACCCTACAATTATCTAAAACGAAAACGATACTAAACATATTTTTAGAATAAAATAAAAAAATAACTAAAGAAAGAAATAAAGTTAAAATTAGACACTTAAAAAATTTAAATGGAATAACTAAACTAATAAACAAAAGATCTAAAGAAATTAATTACAATAAAATTAAAAAAAAAGGTTATGGATAAATTAAGTGATAGTTAAATAAATGTAACTAGCTAAATTAAATTTAAAAAATTAATAAAATTAATTGAAAATACTTTTGGTATTTTTTAATTAATAAAATAACAAAGAGAAATAAACAACAAAACTAAAGTAAATAAAAAATGTTTTTTCTCTTCTTAATATTTATCACTAAGTTAATGAACTAACTAAGCTATTAAAGAAAAAACTCAAAAATCAAGATGTAAAATATTTTGGGATTTTCTTAATTAAAATTACTATACTAATGTTTTCTTTTATAGATTATTTTTTAAAGTAAAAAAAACTACTACACTCATTTTCTTTAATTTTTTTAACTATATTTATTTTAAAGGTTGTTTAAGATACTTACTAGAAGACTAATCCAAACATAATATTTAAAATGAAACTAAAGAAAACAAGATTAAACTAAAAAATGGGCTAAACATAGGGTGTATTAAGAAAACAAACAAGGCTTAACATGCACAATTAACAACAGAACCTAATCTAATGAAAATATAATAAATAAAAATGAATAAATGTAAATAAAGAGTCAGTAAGAGAAGAGAGCACTGTTCAATTCCTCGATCCCAAAAACACCAGATGTAATATCCTCCTCATTCTTTCCGTTTTGCCTCAAACACGTACCTTCTCTTCTCGATCTGCTCGCGAACTATGCTTCTGGAGCATCTCCGATGATGGCTCTGATCTGTTCTGGTTTCCGCGGCTTCGGTTCTCTATGTGTTTACGGCGTTCGTACTCTTATGTCGCAACTTCCATTGCTTTCTGTTTGTATCTCGCGGTTCGTTTCGTTTTCGCTTTGCTCTGTTGTCGATTATAGGTGTAAAGGGGTTGCGAGTTATCACCCGATTAAGCAAGTTGTGTTTGAAGGTATTATAGCGTGAGCTTGGATTGGTGGTGAAGAGTTTTATATGAGTTTTAAATTGGTTTTTGTATGACCATGTGGAGAGAATGTTTATGAGTTATTGTGTGTGGTTGAGAAAGTGAAACAAAATTGCTGGATATGGAGTTTGGTGAGTTATGAATGGTGAAATGGTGAATGAGGTTTGAATGATTAAAGAGAGTTTTATGGTGAAAGATGATTTTATGGAGTATAAGATGTGTTGAAGAATGATGAATAGTGTTGTTAGAGTGAGCTATGTTGTTAAGAAATGGTTAAGTCAATTTTCTTAATCTTTGTAAAAATTGTTAGTGAAAAAAAGTAAAAAATAAAAAGAATATGAAATGGTTTATATGGTGTTTTATGTATATGAACTTGAAAAACATGATGATGAGGATGAATAAAGATGATAAATGTTGTTACCTATTCATGTGGTGAGTTTTTTATGAGGTGGGTGGTAGTATTGGTAGTTAATATATGGAGATTATGGTGTAGAAAATTAAATACCCTTCATGCGGTATGAGAGGGTGTGTTCATGTGAATAATTCTTGTGTAACATGGATGTTGATAAAAGAAGAATGATTGTTACAATAAAAGAAAAAATAGAAAACAAGGTTGTGTAGTCAATGTAGTGTTATGAAACTAATGGTAGGTGGATGAAAAGAAATTATGACATATGTTTATGAGAGGGTCGATGGGTTACTGGGTGATGAGAAAAAAGACCCATTTCTTTGGGTGAGTGAGGTTTTATGATGTTTCTAACATTTACACAGAGAGAGAGAGAGAGAGAGAGAGAGAGAGAGAGAGATGATGCATGTGAGGGTGTTTAAAAGTACAAGGCCAAAGAGAGAGGGAGAAAGCCGTTAGAGAAGTGGGTGACAGGTGCGGGTTGTTGTCCATTGGTTTCTCTTGTATCCTATTTTATTACAATGCTATATTACTAGGGTTACAAATAAATTAAAAAACCCAAAACCTTTCCAACACTTAGTTAACAAGTATTACTATAAAAATATAAAAACCAAACAAAATAACTATTTACTAAATATAAAATATTATCAAAAGAAAAAAGATAATAACAATAATTAAAAAAACTATTTTTATATAATGATAAAGAAAATCTAATTGAAATAAAAATAAATATGAAAAATAAAATGATTAAAAGTAAACAAATTACTAAATTTCGAAGTCACCGAAAAATAAAAATGAACATACCAAAATGATCAGCACAAAATATACGAATTAGAAAAATACAACTTTCGATAAAATTTGAAAATAAACAGATCGGTTAAGACGACTCAACTGATCAAAATGCGACTGTAAAAGTTGTCGAAAAATTAAAATGAGCATATCATTTTAAAATATGTGAAATACAAATTAATATAACTGATGTTTGCAAGCTCTATTTTAAAACTTTTTGTCCACTAATTTTTGCACAGTTGATTTTTATTTTGATCGAATCAACTGTAAATCCAACAAATATATTTTGGCTGATAATTCAAGCATTATGCATGATGAAAAATATGATATGTAACGCAGTCAATGAAAAGTGAAAATACATTCAGATGAATGAATATTTGCGATTCAGAGTCAAAATTAGGGTGTGACACAAGGCCAATACCGACAAGAGCAAGTATTACCGGTTCTATCGCAGTCACGGGCATGTCACCGAAGACTGTATCCACCTCAAGGACGTCATTGAGATCCTCATCAAAGAGGGACATCTCAAGAAGTACATCAAAGATGGAGTTCCTCGACAAGAAGAAACGAAGCGAGTCGACGAAGTCACCGAGGAGGCCGCCCCCATGGAAGACACCCTGTCAGTCACCAGGCTCGAGGATTTCTTCATTCCTCGACACCTCTTACGCACATGGTACTTTGCGTCGCACAACCTTGGGAATGCTTACTATCGACCATGCTCATTTTTGGTGGAGGTTACAACGAGATGAGTGTTGGATCCGTTAGGCGTAACCTCAAACACCTGATCGATTCATCACCGATTCAACTTTCATCTATCGAGAGAGTTAAAGGGAAATCTCAGCCAATCACCTTCTACATAGAGGAACTCCTCGGTGGGTCTCCAAATTCTCATATTTCCTTGTTGATCTGGGAAAAGATGGCTAAGACGGATAAGCGTAAAATACTCGTCGACCACGGAAGCTCGGTCAGCATCATGTACACTTCGCTTTTTCGAGCTCTGCAACTTGACTAGAAAAATCTATCCCTGTATGTGGGTTCTGATTTGCAGGGATTCAACGAAGTCACCGCCAAGCCTTAGGGCTACATTGAGATAAACGTCACGTTCGGGGAAAGCGATGCCTCCAAGACGATAAAGATACACTTCCTGGTGATCGACTGTCCATCACTTTATTAGTGCATTCTGGAGAGGCCAACATTGGCCGAACTCATCGTCGTCCCTTCAACGGTCCACCTCAAAATGAAGTATTACACAGATAAAGGCCACGTGGATACCCTCCACGAAGACATTGAGGTAGCAAGGAGATGCTTTGAAGAAGCAACCAGAGGCCAAACCGTGATAGAGACCGCACTAAAGAGCAGTAAGCGCGCAAGAAATGAAGACTCTCTAACTGGCGACGTTCAGCCCGAGAAGAAGGCAACGCCTCAGATCAATACTGTCGACTTGGATCCTCGCATCCCTGCAGATACCAAGGAAGACATCTCTGCAAACAAAACAGCCGTTCTGCGTCCTTTGCTCGCAGGAGAATTCGAAGTTATAACCTTCGGAGATAACCCTGACAGAGGAGTCTGCATCGGCACAGAGCTTCCTGACGACGTCAAGGAACAGCTGAAGCAATGTCTGCATAACAATGTTGATCTCTTCGCCTGGAGTGCCGCTGACATGCCATGCATTTCCCCGGAAATTGCATGCCACGAGCTCTCCATCAACCCAATAGCTTGCGCAGTTGCCCAGCGCAGGCGCAAGTAGTCCGAAGAAAAAACTTTAGCTGTTGAAAAACTAGTCAGTGACCTTATAGATGCCAAATTTGTAACTGAGACCAGGTATACGACCTGGCTCTCAAGCATTGTACTTGTGAAAAACATCTAATGGGAAATGGCACCTCTGTATTGACTACACCGATCTTAATCGGGCTTGCCCGAAATACTCTCACCCTCTGCCCAACATAGACAAGTTGGTAGATAATTCCGCAGAATTTAAACTTCTATCCTTCATGGACGCATATTCTAAGTATTAACCAAATATCCATGGCCGACAAAGATAAAAGGCACACTGCGTTCATGACCCTGATTGGAAACTATTACTACAACGTAATACCATTCGGATTAAAAAACACAGGAGCTACATATCAGTGCATGATGAACAACGTCTTCTAATCACAAATTGGGGACATGCTAGAAGTTTACATGGACAACATGGTCGTCAAGTCTATTTAAGAGTCCGACCATACCTCCCATCTCTAGAGTGTGTTCGACCATGCTAGGAAATGTAGAATGAGTTTCAACACTGACAAGTGCACCTTCGGTGTAAGGGAGGGCAAGTCCCTCGGTTTCTATCTTATAGAAAGAGGAATCGAGGAAAACCCCGACAAATGTCGCCACTTCTTGGAATTTCCTACACCTAACTCGAAAAAGTCAATCCAATCCTTAAATGATATGCTCTCTTCCTTATCTCGATTCGTAGCAAAGTCTGCTCAACATACGCCTCCCCTTTCTTCAAGCTTCTCCGCAAGGAATTCGCCTTCAAATGGACATAAGAATACGAGAAGGCCCTCCAGCATCTTAAACAAGCCTTATTAGAACCCCCGGTACTGTCTAGACCAATGATCGGGGAAATCCTCTACCTATATCTGGTTATCAATACCGAATCCATCAGCGCAACTCTGATAAAAGAGGATTCCGACAGGAAGAAACTCGTATACTTCACAAGTAAAGCTTTACAAGGACCAAAACTTAGGTATCAACAAATCGAGAAAGTCTCCCTCGTGCTCGTAAACGCTTCCAGGAGACTACGACATTATTTCCTGGCATATACGGTGGTCATGAGAACCGTTCATCCTATCAAACAACTTTTGGATTGACCAGATATGGCCGGAAGAATGCTAAGGTGGTCCTTGGAGTTGTCTGAATTTGACATACATTATGAGGGCATGAAAGCTCTAAAAGCTCAAGTCCTGGCCGACTTCATCGCCGAGATGACCCCAACAGAAACCATGTTAGAAAACACCCACAAGTGACTCATCTACGTAGATGGGGCATCTGGACCTTCTGGGAGTGGGGAGGGGATCATTCTTGAAAATGAAGAAGGTCTCGTGGTCGAGGTATCTCTAGTTCTCTCTTTCCCAAATTCTAACAACTAGGATATGTATGAAGCCTTCTTGGCAGGAATCTGCCTCGCAAGGGACATGGGCGCCCATGAGATCAGGATCTTCATCGACTCGCAGCTGGTTGCCTCATAAGTAAAAGGAGAGTATCAAGAAAAGAACGACAATCTGGTCGAATACTTGGCTCTAGTGTAGCAAATGCTTGCGCAATTCAGGCTATGAGACGTCCAACATATCCCACGTGAGTGAAACTCGCGAGCAGACGTACTGTCAAATTAGCAAGTACGCGAAAGAAAGGCAGGAACAAATCCGTTATCCAAGAAACACTTCCTCGTCCTAACATTGAAAAGACTGGCATTACCGTTAATATCAATGTCATATGTGACAACGGTTGCTGGATGACTCCTGTATTCCATTATTTGACGATCAGGGAGCTACCCAAAGACAAGAAGGAATCCAGTGCCAATAAACACCGATCTTCCTCCTACGTCCTTGTGGACGACAAGATGTACCGCCGAGGATTTTCCCTCCCACTCCTGAGGTGTGTCGAGGAGGAAAACATATCTGACATCCTACACGAAATGCACGAGGGAATTAATACTCAACATCTGGGTGGCAGGTCTTTGGCCCGAAAAGCATTGTGAGTTGGTTACTACTGGTCGACCATGCAGAACGACGCCAGAGAACACATAAAGAGGTGTGAGAAGTGCCAACACCACGCGGATATGCACATTGCACTCCCCGAAATTCTGAAAACAATGTTGTCTCCATGACCATTCGCGCAGTGGGGCATTGACATCCTCAGACCCTTCACAATAGGTTCTTTCCAAAATAAGTATCTGAATGTGGCCGTTGACTACTTTACTAAATGGATAGAGGCCGAGGCCCTGGCTAGAATCACCACGTTCAACATCCTACGATTTTATAAGAGAAACGTCGTGGCCAGATTCAGCGTACCACAGTCCCTTATAATGGACAACGACACCGAATTCACGAATAGAAAATTTTAAGACTTTGTCGCCAAGACAGGAACCAAACAAAACATTGCATCCGTCGAGCACCCCAGAAAAATGGGCAGTCTGAGGCGCTAACATAGTCATTCTATAGGGCCTTAGACGAAGGCTAGGCAATGAAAATAATAGGTGGGTCGAGGAACTCCACAGTATACTGTGGGACTATCGGACCACCCCACACTCGACTACCGGGGAGACCCCATTCTGGATGACATACGGAACATAGGCGATCATCCACGTAGAAATTAGAGAACCTTCTCGTCGCACAGAGTCCCCTTTAGAAGAAGAACTCAATGAAGAGGCCTCAAGAAAGGAACTCGACTTGGTTGAGGAGGTCCATTCGGGGGAAGCTCTCCGCGAAGAATCCCTAAAACAAAAAATCTTGTTACGCTACGACAACAAAATCATCAAAAGAGAATTCCAGGTGGGAAACATTGTCCTACGCAGAAATCAGAAAGAATCGTGCGAAGGCAAGCTCGCAGCCAACTGGGAAGGCTCATATCGTGTTAAATAAAAAATGAGTACAGGGGCATATTACCTCGAAGAACTGAATGCGAAACCATTTGCTCGACCATGGAACGCTGCGAAGCTTAAACAATATTACAGCTAAAGATACAACTAGAGCGCGAAATAGCTGCCGACCAATAAACCCCACCAATAGGGGTAGAAGTTCCCCACCACAGGGATGTATCATGGTATAAATACAACCCTTAACATAAACGTTCGCGACCATGTGCCCATTATTTGGGCAACTGAATCTCTCAACGGGGATACCTCAAATGAGCTTCACCGTTGTCATACCAGTGTGGATGACCCCTAGATCGTGATGGTAAAGGTCTAAGCCTTAGGGAACAGGGACACGACCGTATCCCCAAACCCCTCTAGCGAGAACAGAACTCGCCCCTCGACCAGTTCCATACACTGTCGAGTTTAACATTATCACGTCGAGCATTCACCTAGTTCTCTAAACTTACAACTATGAAAAGATACATATAATTTAAGTAACAATGCACAAAGTATAAAATAACATTAAATTACCAAAATAGCATTGACCATACGGTCGACATCGTCTTAAGTTACAAAGAAGGGGGACCAAGCCCCCATACAAAAACTCATCAAAAGGTGGCGCGCAAGCCAAAAACAATAATGGCATGCAAGCCAAATAACTATTCATCAGGAGGGACAACCATAATGTTCTCCACACGATGCAAGGGACCGGTACCATCGACGACCAGCTCCACACTAGGGTTAGTTACCTTGAGTTATTCTATCACACTATAGTAACCAAACGAGGCCATAGACAGCTTGTCTTGGGCCAGTAGACGAATCTGAGCAATAAGGTCCGCCCTGGACACCATACATTTTTCCTCCCCAGTTTCGTCCTCTCCACAAGCTAGCTCCTTCTCTTGCTTCTTAACTTTTTCCCTCAGTTCCTCATTCTCCGAGATAACGGCCTTTGCTTTTTCCTGCTCGGCCCTCAATGTGATCAGTAGTTCCTTCTTCGCCCTAGGTGCCCCTCGAGTTTAAGTAGCTTGTTGTGCCGCTCTGTGGTTTCATCCTTGAGGTCAGCTATCCTTTTCTGGGCGGCCAACAAATCTTTCTTGGACACCAAATCAGCGTTGCTGAAAGCAAGGCAGTCTCCTAGATGCAGATCATCCTCGTATCATCCTCGCACAATTCGGCTCTTATAGTCTTGCGATCAGCGGAGAAGATGGAAGCGGCATCAAGGCCGGGAACCCGAATAGATGACCCGCCGATGAACAGCTACCTCTGAGTTACGTACGGGGGAAAGTCGAACGGGCCTGATGATGTTATGTCATTTTTCGAAGGAGAAAAGGGCTCCTCGGTCCTTGGCCTTTTACCCAGTGGAGAACCACCCAACAGAGTGGTCCCAGAAGTAGATCTTTCAGAAACAATGAAACCATCCAAGGTAGTCCGATCCTTGACGGTTTCGACCTGACTCTTAGAACCCTTCTTTAAGTTGACCTTGTTTGTCTTCACTACACGATCTCGAATCTCGACCATTTGTGCTGCAAAAACAACAAAGAAACCAGTTAGTTACCGATCGTATTCGCGGACAAAAACTAAAAAGCTACAAAACCACCTAAGAGTTGCATCGCTGCCTCTTCATTCGGGAAACTGAGCAACGATTTCACATTTATTAATTTAGCTTGAGTGGCCGGCATCCCATCGGGTTGAAGGAGGGCATTCCCGTCAGAATCCACAAGTTCCGTAGGGCGAAAGCTAGCAACGTAGTTAAACAGAGTATTGTAAGCCGCTGTGTCATCAACGCTCAGGTCCTCGGGTTTGGAAATGTAGTGCTCACTGGAATTGCGGAAATGCACAACCATCCATCCAATGGAAAGTGGGCCACCATCTTCTCCTCCTCGTCGACCATCTTCCTGTCGTACAACGAGTCCTTAGCAGCATGCGAGCATGATTGGATTACGTAGAAACGATATTTGAAATCCCGAACAGAATCCAGGTAGGCCTTGAAGAGTTTGCTCGCTTTTCTTAATGACACCCAACTGTGTCGACCATACTGGGACTTCCGCTGTAGGTGGATGATCCTGAAGAACAAATTAACCATCGCCCCTACCTCCAAGTAGCGACATACCAACTCAAAGGCCCATATGAAGGCCGGAGTGTTAGGGTGAAATTGGGAGGGCACGAGATCGAGGTGGGTAAAAACCGCTTGTTGAAAATAGGTAAAAGGAAGGCGGTACCCAGCCTCATGAAAGGCAAATTCGTACATCGAAAACTAGAGAGCAGGAAAGCGTGAGAAAATCCTCTAGGTAATTTTCGGAGGTAACACCCGCTAATTTGCGGCCTCCCCTTTCTCCTTTTCTCTATCATGCCCCACGCATCCGAGGCGTCTCTCGAGAATTGGGATGCTGTTTCGAGCGGCTCGTCCATGATCCATACGCGGTCAGTTGCAGGAACGTCCACGACATATGCAGCAGGGATTTCTTCAACTTCACGAGTGTCTTTTTGACTCCTTTCACCTGAAAAGCAAAGGAAACACAGTGAATTCGACGATCTCAAATCCATTTTTCCACTGCAAGTCAAGTGAAAGGGCTTCGATAAAGACCGGGGACGTACCCCGGGTCAGCCCCTTAACAAAGGAAAACACTACGAGGGCGAAACCGACACACCGAGCTCAGCTTTGCCATTCTCGAACTGAAAATCAGCGGGGATAAGCCCATCCATGACCATATGCTTGGTCGACCAACACTAATTTATCACAACTAAAGTCTAGCATGGATCTAACACTAATCTACTTAGATCTTAAAACTAACCTTAGAGCTTCATGAACACTCATACGCATCTGAAGAACATTCATCCGAATTCCCAGATCTTCATAGGAATTACCAGAAACTATGAAGATCCTATGAAGTTCATAGGAATTTGATGAATGCTCATCTGGTAGAAATGCAAAAACAGAGGTAGAAGATGAAGATTTACCTTGATCCATGGAGATTTATGGGACTTGTACGGTTGCGACGATGAAAGTCTGGCGAGGAAGTTGCAGACAAAATTTCACGGTGAGAAGAAGAGTTCGTGCAAAATGAACAAATGAATCTATTCCTCTCACTTTTATAATGTCTTAATCTCGCATGGAGAATCGCAAAAGCCAAGTAATTATTGCCTAGGGCTAGCCCCCATGTGTCATAGATGGATTACGACGCTTCCTTACACGTGTCATTAAAAACCTTAAGCATTTTTTCTTCTCAAAAAGAGAATCTTTTCAAATCTGTTTAATTACATCTAGTGGACAGATGCCCGACATAAAAAGTAAAGGAACTGTGCATCGTAACGTTTGCAAGAAAGCCATGTCGATCATGACCTCGACACCTTAAGTGATTATCCCCGCTCGGTCACAGCGACTTGGGGGGCTCATATTCTGGACTGATCTAGCATGTGCCCTATGCCAAATTGAGGCCCAATCCAGAGTTCAACTTGGCATAAGCCCATTAAGAGATCAACGAGGATATGACCATTCAAGAAAAGAGCCGTTGGCATATAGCCGTTGGGGACCTTCCTATCACGTGCCATAATGCCTTCCACGTGGCCAATTTCCCTCCATATTTATAGGAGGCAATTATGTTTAGTCAAAAGGCTACACGCGCGCTTTCTACGGGCATGTGCCCTTATAAAAACCCTTCATCTTTGGAGGGTCAAGTATTCTATTTCTAACCCTCATTTTCTTACGCTTTGGTTTGTCTCACACTGAAACTTACTTGAGCATCAGAGTACCTTGCAGGTACCCCACCCATTCTCCTACAAACATCATCACAATCCTAGTTGAAGGCCACGAAGACCTGTCAGGATTCTTTCTGTACATAAACCAAAATCAGTTGCACACAAATGTGAACATTAACATATTCATGTATTTAGAATTCCACTCAATTATGAACCAATCTCAGTTATAAGACAATTTCAAAACAGTTTCCACACATTTATAAGACAATGTCATAACATTCCAAATCAATTCCAAAACATAATTGTCAATACATCATCTAAAACACAAATGTAACAACATAATCCATGTGCTGATTATTGTAACATCATACTACAAAACATAATGGTCTTAACAGAATCTAAAACAGAAATATAAAACATATTCTAAATCCAAAACATAAATGCTAGTTGTTTGGGGTCTTCCTCATTATATTCAATTTTGGCCTCATACTTGTTGGTGGCTTAAATGTTGTTGTGCCAGATTGTCTTCTCACTGCAAGTAGTTGTGAAACTGGCATAGATTGTCTTGTTTGGATTCTTGAACTTGATGCTAACTGCCTTCATTAAACCCTTGGAGTTAGTTGTGATTGAACAGTTGGATTTGGAGTGGTTTGTGACTATTTTTTCTGAGCCCTTGGAGTTGGTTGTGACTAAACAATAGGAGCTGGAGTAGGTTGTGTATGAACAGTTGGAGTTGGAGTTGGCTCTGACTGGACAGTTGGAGTTGGATCTCTTGGTCTTGCTGGACATGAGGCCTTGTTATGCCCAGAAAGACTGCATATGGAACACTTATTTGGCAGCCCCTTCCTTGAAACATTCACTACATCCTTTCTCTTTTCATCAACCTCTTTATTGCTTCTTCTTTTAGGCCTCCCTGGAGCTCTTCTAGAAGGTGGGGGAACTATGTCTGGATAAGGTTTTTTTTCCCACAAATTTTCTCCATTTGTTGGATATATTATAGGTTGGTAGCAAGCTTTGTAAGTGGCTTTCCTATAGCAGTCCGAAATGAAGTCAACTGGTTGCAAACTATGTTGCATGCAAGAGATAACATGATAGCATAGAATTCCTGTGAGCATCCAACTTCTACAAGAGCACTCCAATCTCCTAATATCCACTATGTGTTTTTCTCCAACCATACTTGTATGCCATGTATCTGCATTAGGTAATTTGGAACACATTTCCACCCATGGACACCCTTCCTTGCACTTAACTCTGACCCTTTTTTTGTGTACCTTAAATCTCTTCCATTGTGTACATCATAACTAGAAATGGCTTACTTGAACTCCTATTTTGTTGAAAACAAGATACCCAAAACCCGCTTATAGTCATTAAATCTATTGGGATTAATAAATGAATCATACTTAACTCTTTCATCATCCTCACTCTCTAACTATTCAGTTGAGTATTTTGGGTCAGAAAAACCCCTTACCACCTTCTTGGGTATATTTCTTGTCTTGACTCCATCCATAATGAGATCTTCATCACTTATTGCCTCATCATTTCTATTCTGAGATGAACTTCCTTCATCCACACCTTTTTTATTAGGTCTTCCTTTATACCTTTTGGAACCTCTCTTTGCACTTTTTCTAGATGGCCGACCTCCATTTCTCTTTTTTCTTTCATTTGTATCATCACCTAAGATATCAACACTGGTTGTATCAGCAGGTAAGTCTGATCCTACCAAATTTTCAAAAAAAACAGCATTTAGTATCTCATCATCAGAGTCAACAAAGTCTCCATGTTTTTGTGCACTGTCATCACTTCTTTCCTCAACATTCTCTTGATCCACATGGTCCCTACCAACATTCACATGTGCTTCCTATACATTCTCTTGATCCACATGGTCCCCACCATCATTCACATGTGCTTCCTCAACATTCTCTTGATCCACATGGTCCCCACCAACATTCACATGTGCTTCCTCTACATTCTCTTGATCCACATGATCCCCACCAAGATTAACAATTTCTTCCTCGTTTTGGGCCTCACAATTTGGTTGGGATGAAGGTAAATCCACTATCTCATCGGGTTCTTCACCTGGGTGGACTATACAAATGTCAACCTTTCCAATTGTCTTTGACCAATTCAAAGCTTCTTTTGCCCCAAAATCATCTTCCAATGCCTTCAAGGTTATAACAAAGTCATACCATATCTCTTGCACTCCTTGATACTTCATCTCTTTCAAAAACCCCAATATTTCAAAGTAACTCCATCTATCACCATCACATTTCAAGTTTGAGACCTCACCCCCAATATATTTATCACCTATGAAATACCCTCCATGATGAAAGTCAACAAAAAAACTCATCCATAACCATGTTTTTCCTGTTTAAATCACCGTAGCATAAGAAACCTATTTTCTATCTAATTACTTACAAAATAACTTCAAACACATAAACAAGAATGGCGACGAGGAGAGAAAACCTGATTCAAAGTTATCTCCAAAATAGACTTGAAGAGAATGTTAGGGTTCACTGATTATCTGGGGAAGAAGATAACATTAGGGTTCACTGATTATTTCCAGCCTTATACAATTGTGATTAACCTAATTAATATTAACAACCACAAAGCCACGTAAATAATCACTAACTGCCAAGTCAACACCGTCAAGGTCACATAGATTTTTTCTAACGAAATTTGCAAAAATGATTGACTTTGCAAACTTTTTAAAACTTAAGGACCTAATTTTTACAAAAAAAACTTAAAAGACCTTAGTGGTAACATAAAATAACTTATAGGACTAAAAATGTTATTTTGCCTTCTTTTTTTTACTTAACTTTCTTAATTAATTTGTTTTGTTAAACCTCTTCTAAGATATAATATAAATACTGATTAATTATCTTAAACACCTTCATTTAATACTAATTAATTAATTATTTTAATTAATTTTATTAAATGTTTCTATTTAATTTAGTTAATTAGTTCTTTATTATTTCTTTTAACACAAAAAACCAAAAAATATTTTCTTAACTATTTTGTTCAAATTTTAATTTCTTTCTACCATTCGATTAATTTCTATTTTGATTATCAAAAAACCCAAAAACAGTTTGTTGATTAATTATTTTAAATAGTTTTATTTAATATTGATTAATTAATTTGTTAATTAATCATATTAAATATTTCTATTTAACCTGGTTAATTAGCTTTTCTTCTTTGCTTGATTTTATGTGTGTGATGACTGTTTGTGTATGATTGCCCATCTTTATTTGGTTGCTGGCTTGTATATGTACTACGCTTACTTGTGTGATTTACTTTCGCATTTTGACGATAAATTGCTAAGTAAAAAACGAACGCACACTAAGACTAATCATTTCAAAAGATAAGCGAATTTCTTGATCCGATGCCAAGTAAATCTTCATACGCACTTCACTTCATATACACACGTAAGTCGATCGTCCCTACGATCACCACTGCACTACTTTACACTTTTTTCAACTTTTTTTTAAACTTAAACAAATCAATGTATCACGCTTGTTTTCCATATATAATATTTAGCTTACTTGATCCACATATCAAGTTCTCAACCTTGCGAGCCGAGCGCATCGTGCCTCGCTAACAAACCAGATAAATAAACCTCCATTTGCATTCACCTTTGTTGAGAGCATTGTGCCTCACAATTTACCTTCAAATAACCAAGAAATATCTTTAGACCAAAGCCCTTGATCCAACGTCAAGTGATCTTAGGTAATAAAACACTCTAATAAAATGAAAATAATTGTATGCCACGTGCCTTAAGTGGTAGAAAGGAGGATAATAGGAATCCCGTTACTCACTACGATTATTTCGGCCGGCACTGGACGTTTGGACGGATTGATCAGGATAATCACCTCTACCCATAGTCTTTAAGTGCAATTCGACTCCTAAATCCTTTTTTTTGAAAGAAAGGTAAAAAATCAACAACCAACACCAGTAGTAGGCCGAACTACGAAACTATGACTTTCCCATTGCACGAGGGATAACATAGGCACGGGGATCTCAATATTTGTCGATCACCTTAGGATCAATAAACCCTTAGTTTAGAAAGTAACTCATTGGCATAAATATCCCTTCGCGCATGACAACTTAGATGGTTCCCATCGAGTACGATGGATGTAGGGGGTGTTAATACCTCCCCCTACATAAGCGACTTCTGAACCTAGACAATGGTTTACGAAGACCTTGTCTTATCCCTTCTTGGTGGTTTCCTCTATATTTACCCTTTCCCTCTTTGGGAATAAAAAATATTAGGTGGCGACTCTCATATCATCCCAGACGCGACTGCGTTCGTGAGGATCGTATTTTTCGAGGTACAATAGCTGGCAAACATCCAAACAAGCTAGACTAGGCTCGACTTGCATATGGGTAAACCAGTCCCCAGCAGAGTCACCAGCTCTGTCGCGGTGAGAATCGGATACCAAGCTATTGAATGAGCTTGAATCGTAATTATTAAATATTCACCACCGACTTTAATTTAATCCAAAGGGAGAAGGGAAAAAGATCGTTAAAACCCTAATTATGGAGAATCTAGGTTTGGGGGTTGGTTATACGTATGGAAGGTGTTAGCATCCTAAGCATCCGCAGTATCCTACGAGAACCTCTAATTAATATTTGTGTTTTTTTTTTATTACTTGCTAGTACTAATGGGAACCTAAAGTTTATTTCTAGCGGTGCTCGCGCAACATCGCATCGATGCCTACGCATCAAGTATAAAATCAGAGCACTCATAGTTCTCCTAAGGATTAACAAATACTTGGTTGCGCTCAAGGTTTGTGGGGGACGTAAGTGTTATCGCAAACACTCACGTGACTTAACAAAGTCACAAAAAAAGTTGTAAAATAAAAAGCTAAGGAAACATAATGACTTGGTTGTTGCGTGTTGTTGAGTCACGTGAGTATTTGTGAGTTTAGCCATCCCTAGTTCCATTTCATTTGACCTTAGTCATTAGTTTTCCTTAACTTTTTATTTTACAACTTTTTTGTGACTTTGTTAAGTCACATGAGTGTTTGCCATAACACTTACCTCCCCCACGAACCTTGAGCGCAACCAAGTACTCTTTAATCCTTAGGAGAACTACGAGTGCTCTAATTTTATACTCGATACGTAAGCATCAACATGATGTTGCACGAGCACCACTAGAAATAAACTTTAGGTTCCCATTAGTACTAGCAAGAAATAAATAACAAAAACATAAATATTAATAAGTGGTTCCTGTAGGATACTGCGGATGCTTAGGATGCTAACACCTTCCCTAGGTATAACCAACCCCCGAACCTAGATTCACCATAATTAGGGTTTTTACGATCTTTTTCCCTTTTCCCTTTGGATTAAATTAAAGTAGGTGGTGAATATTTAATAATTGAAATTCAAGCTCATTCAATAGCTTGGTATCCGATTCTCACCGCGATAATGAGAATCATAGTTTACTATCTAAAAATGAAGTTGACGAGAAAATAAAAAGTTGAGACTTTAATAGAAGATAGAAAATATCTTGAGTAATTCAAAAAATAGAAAAAAACATTATGAAAGATATAAATAGTTTAAATTTGGAAAAATACCCAAATTGGTCCCTTAAGTTTACCTTGGAATCCATTTTGGTCCCTCAATTCTAAAAATTTCCAAAATGATCCCTTAAGATTTTAAATGGTGCCACATTAGTCCTTGTCGTCAATACCATTAGTCAAAGTCAACAGTAAAGTAAAAATGGCCCACACATGTATCTAATGTGGAATACAGCGCCCATGTGGAATCACGTGTGGACTATGACGTGGATGTGTATCACCAAATTCATAAAAAAATCCTAGAAAAATTCAAAATTTTGCAGTTGGCATGATTCTAACCGAGGCTATCTAGATTGCAAAGTGAATTTAAACCGCTAAGCCACTACAAAGTTTTTTTTTCAATTTTTGCAAACTGAAACTATATTATTTGTTTGATATAACCATTAGCATAACTAACACAAACCATTTTTTTATATAGTACTGGAAGGTACAGTAGAAGCAATCAACTAACTTACATCAGAAGCTTTCTCTATGAAAACCAAAAGAAATTCAAAAATTTAAAACAAATTCAACAGGAAAAGCAGTAGGTAGATATTTACAATTTTTTGGTAGTTGTTGCAATCTCTGTCAAAGAAGAACCATGAGGACCCCAAGGTTCATCATCTGTTGCATCCAACTCCTAAATTATTAAAAGTGGCAGAAAAAAATCAACAAAGCAATACAAATGGATCGCATGTTATGAGGCACTAGAATGATAGTCAATCCACATTCTTATTCTTCATTCACATATATAGTCATAGATACAAAATATTGTTAAAGTAAAATAAAATAAAATCTTCAAAAACATTTTGACATTCCGAATGAAACCAAAAACATCACTAACATGTGAAATTCACTTTTTAAATAGTACCGATATGCTTTGAAGTTTTAATATGGAGAATAAGTCTTATAATCATTAGGGTATTTATATCAATGTAAAAGAATTTGTACATTTATAGCATTTAAGTGTAATTTGTCACATTTGACATACTTTCCATATTGTAAAACAACTTGATTAGAGCAATGTAAATAATATGAAAATTATTTACACATAATTCTATGTTATTTTAATTCATGTGAGTGTTTGAGTTGTGTGTTATGATACAAAGAAATCAATATAGGAGCTCATACTGTTATGGTAGCAGTCAACATAATAGTTTCTTCCATTCCAATTCTAATGGGGGATTTTAAAGGGCAATTTTGAACTCAAGACCTCTTCAACAGTACGTAGAATTTTATGCCTCAAGTGTAGGAATATATTATAGAGCATAAAGTCATGGAAGAGGGAAGCCATGGAATTGTTACCATGCTAAATAACCTCGATGTTATTTTTTTGTTGGATAACAGTACAAACAGACATTAGAACTTTATAGAAGCTATGTTCTTTATTAAATATGATAAAATTTTCAGTAACTAATTAAATTTGCTTAGATAAAGTTCACTAAAACTACATCAGAGGTATTTTTTATGAAAAAAACGAATATGAATTGACATGCGATGTGTATCGACTCCCCTAGATTCAGCGAAAACAATTTACAGTAGAGAGATAACTCATCTTCAAAAATGAATATTTACAATTGAAGGCTGCAAGAACAAAGTCTGCTGAATAGAGAGATAACTCATGTTCAGTGGCATGGCTTGTTAATATATGAAAGATGTTGGAATTAAATCATTTTATTAATCATATATACATGTTCTACGTATTATGTTATATATTTTAGTGCGGAATAGAATAGATAATACAAACATGTATATAATTACTAGATCTACGACATGTTAGTATATGAGAGAGGAGATTGCAGGAATACCTAGATCTATTGAGAAAGGTTTTATTGACGGTAATCCTGAAAGTTAGAAAGTGTAGAGACGAGACAAGTGACTGACACTTGTTGGCTTGTGGATCTTCCTCAACCATTACTCCTAATGCCTTGAACACTCTTCAGATGGTGGGAAGAGGTAAATTGCTTGTGTACCGTATATTGGGGACCATAGCCTATATATAGTGTGATGACCAATTAGGGTTCTCATTATTCCCAAATGGACCATCCTGACATCCACTCATATTTGAGCCCATATCCAATTAATTAATTAATTAATTAATTACTAAATAGAAATCTAATTAGCCTTTTAAATTTATTTGACCACTTAATCAATTAAGACTCTTATTTTAATAAATAACTAATATAATTAAATATATATTTGGCCACATAATTATTGGAATAATATTAAATCGGTAAAATATTCCAACAATCTCCCACTTGGCCAATATATCTTAATAATTATACCATAATTCTTTAGGCGCGCATCTGAATGTTATGTATCTTTTGATTTTAACTTTATAATCTGGTATACCTCATACATCAACAATGGGACTATCGTGGCTATCGTCACTAATGTATAATGTGACAGAACCCTGATGACCACCATATCAACGTACTTGATAACATAGATCAATATGGATGAGTGGCATGAAAATTTCATATAATCTGATCTCTAAATCATGCCTATTTTCAATTGGTCCAACTGGATTCTTTATTGAGATCAAACTGAAGTTTGCAAATTCAATATTTTCACAAACGATACAAAAATGGTTATAACAATAATAATCTCATAAACTTTATTTATGAAGATAATCTTAACATAAAGTCTGTATCGATATCAAAACAATATTATAAAACGTAAAGAATGAGTGACTCCCACTAATCTAGGACATCCTTAGTAACAACAATCATATAAAATACCTTATATGTCAAGTATTTGATCAGTAAGTTATCTAACATACAATTTCTATCTATATGTTATATCCTTCGACAAAAACAACCTATAAGTCAGTGAACTTTATAAAATAGTTGTTGAAACATTATCCGACTGATTTATGTCACAATATAGCTCGAGTTATCTTTCAAAACCTTTTACTATATGCAACCAAATGACATAAATACTTATAGTCATTTATTAAGTTAGAATGCCAATTATATATAGACATCCAAAAGAATCAGAGTCGAACATCCTGATGATCTCCAAATTATTCGATCTTTAATATGTGAGCACAAGTTATTTTGCTCTTTATAATAATCCTTATGGTCGCCTCATTTCAACAATTCAATTTTTTTGAATTTTCGTATCTGCCAAATGATCTCACTATATAGGTTTTTTTCTTCTGAATGTGTATACATAAGATAACTAATGATTGAGACTTAATAGCCCCCTTAATAGTTGAGACATGTCCTAGTTTATTGTCTTTCATATCAGTTTTATTTTCAACTTTATTGATATATATATATATATATATATATATATATATATATATATATATATATATATATATATATATATATATATATACATAAATCTTTTGTGATAACCAGATGATACCTTGAGAATAATATCTAAGTATCTAAATACCTAATACAAAAGAGATGTGCTAAAGATCTTTCGTTGGTAAGCTTTTGATAGAGATTTCTTAATTTTACACAACAATCATATATCATTGCTGACTAAATGAAATAAAATCGACACATATTAAACTAGGAACATAAACTTACTCCTACTAAACTTATAAAACCCAATAATTTTTCATAATACACATCTCAAAACCAAACGAGACAATTATACCATGAAATATCATGGTAACACTATTGAGACAAATTCATTAACTCATAAATGAATTTTATCTGTTTGCAAACCATAAATTTTATATCTATTGACACCAAATTTTCTATCATTGCACCATATTGTATTTCTTAATGTCGCTATTAAGAAACACTAACTTGATATCCATCTTATGAAGCTCCAAAATTATAATAAGTAACAAGTGTCACAACTATCATAATAGAGTTTTTCAATCATACCAAATAAAATTTCTCTTTTCAGTCAATTCTTTATGACACTTGATGCTCTAGTTCTTGAGGATGTTGAGTTTGATCTTCAAGAATTAATTTCTTAATTTAATTGAGAGAAAAAAAAACAATATCCATATGAGGGTCCAAATTTTCTATATAAATAGCAACTATATGAATTGAGTTAGAACCAATTCTTTTCCACTAGATTTTGTTCTTTGACCATATCTCTCCCCCAAACTCAATGTTCTCAAGAAATATTACAATATTTGTCACAAAATATTCTTTAACTTCGGACTAACGTTTATATTTCTCAAACTTTTCAACAATTCTAGATTATCACAAGTCATGACTGAATTAACTATAATAATATTTGAATTTAAAAGACAAATTGAATCCATCATTTAAAAAAGAAGAAGTTATCACATTAAAACAAAACTTTATTCATTCACCAAATTGTCTTTTAAATACAAATTTAAGCTTATAATGACAATCTAAAATAGTTAAAAAATAATAATAATAAAACACCAATCTTCACCAAATTTGTCCCCTTTAAATTGATGTATCTTTCAACATCATTGAACATTTGTCAGTTCAAATGATATTTTCTTATAATTCTTTATTTGCTCTTATCCTTAGAGGTATTACTGAATGAGAACTATTTTATTATCCCTTGATATAATCTCTTCTTTATTGCACACTTTATGAAATTATTCTATTAAAGAATAATTTCTAACTTTAATAGTTATAAACTTAATTGTGCAAAGAGAATACCATATGCTAAATTTTCGACAAAGTCGCCTAATTGATGAAACTATAGCGCTTTAGCAAGATTATATAATTTCATAATGTGCTTCTAATATATTCTTTGCTTAATAATCTTAATGAAAAGTAATCACTCTAATGATAATTTTTTATTCTTTTTATTGCTTTAGAAGCACTAGAATTTAAGCAAATATAATATGATAAAATTTATATCATCTTAAATAAAATCTCTAATGTATCTAGATTGAGAAGATTTAAGATCATAGACCTGTGTAATTTGGAGTGTACTCACCTTTTAAACTTTAGTCTCACTTTAAATATATTAATTGTGAGAGAATTTGAGTTTCTCCATCCCTATGTAAGGTCTATATCCAAGAGCATAATGTTCAAATTTTATTCCTAAAAGTTATAACTTTTGAGAATCAAAATATAACTTATTTTGTAGATACATAAACTATATCAGTTTATAGATTACCATAAAAAAACGTACTCACCAAAAAATATCAAATGCATCATTCATGTCAAGTCTTTAGACAACAACATCAATTGCTAGTGGTATTTTGTTACAATAATAAAACATTGACAATTAATATTGATAAACAATAAATTCTTACAATTGCCACATGTTTACCTTATATGTGTGAGTGCAATCAAATAAACACTTGAAAGATTTACACTCATACAACATCATTAATGATATGTGAATATATTATTATATAAACATTCATCTTTAATAATAAATTAAAAGACTCAAACAAGATACCAAAGACACCATTAATTTTCAATCTTTGATTGCAAGTATTAAGTGTAAACGGTACTCTCACGCAATGTTTAAACATCAGTAATAAGTCCGGTCTAATAATGGATGTCTTTGACATCAATCATTACCCACATGGATAAAATTAATAATTACTACATATTTACCTTCACAAGTATGCAATTGTTCAGTCAAACTATGTCTTCCTTTTGGCCGACCATAACAGTTCGCATGAACAATTACAAACTACATCTTTTGTGTAATACCCTAAAATTTGCCCTCTTAATTTATTTCCAACCTCAAGTGGTTTATGCTTATTCATTTTGCATGATTGTCCAAGCATCGCATCACATACAAAAAAAAACAAAAAAAAAACATCATCATTTGCATACGCATAAGGCATGTGATCGAGCAAGGCTTGTCAAGCATTGGAGCTCAGGAGAAGAAATAATACAACAAAAATAATCCAGGTCATTTCCAAGTTAACCCACAAAGCAAAAGAGAAAACCATGTTTTTCTGCCGTTAACCGGTTAACACATATGGTTAATCAGTTAACAAGAGGCGAATTTTGGATAAAAGGTGCAAAAAATTGGTTGGTTCACAATTCCCTCCACATTTCTTTTCTTCACCTTTTTTCACACTTCATTTTTCACTTCACTTCACTTGAAATTTCTACCACATTCTAGACTCTTCCACACTCTTCCAAGGAATATTCCCTAAGCCCTATCCAACTTTAACTAACTCTAAATCTAAGTCCAAACCTAACCTAATGCCCAAGCAAGCTCCATACCCAAGCATCATGCCAAACCTACCCTCTATATAAGTCCTAATCACTCCAAAGCAAGGGGTTTGAACTTCATTTTCATCATTTCACTTTCCAAATTTCTCATTTCTCTCTCAATTCTCCTCCATTTCCAAATTCTCCAAAGCTTCTCCATAGAAGTTCTTCAAGTTTTTCATTGAAACTTGAAGAACTTGAAGCTAGACCTTCATCAAACATCAAATCCATAGCTTATTGAAAAAGTTCTTCTGTTTTGGATCGATTTTGGCTTATTGGAAGTGATTGTGCAAGTGTTCCTCAAGAGGTATCATCAACTGCATTTATTTTGCGTGTTCGCGGATCTTTGATTTTTTTCTTCACTTGCGTTTCGATCTACACCGTAATAATCACCAAAGCAATCCTCTGCTTTGTAGGTTAGTAATTCAAAACCGCTTCGTGTTTAACTTATTCTTTTCATCTCGCCGTATGGAATTCTTCGATTGCTTATCATTTGATTGCGTTTTGACCGTTTTACAATTTGATTGCAATTTGTGCATTTCGATTGTTAGAAGCTAGATTTGTAGCTTATTCTAGGTCCTAATAGGTGTTAGAATACCTTAGTTAAGCAGCAAATTCGTGCTAGCGTGTTCATGTATGTGTTATGGGTTTTTAGAAGTAGGTTTAAGACCAAAAGTGCTTCTGCATAACTGAATTTTTGTATTCTGTTCAGTGTTAACCGGTTAATGCATATGGTTAACCGGTTAACATGTTGTAATTTGCCCTGGTTTTTGAAAACTTGAGGGTGTTAACCGGTTAACCAATAGCGTTAGTGTAACACCCATATAATATATATCTAGAATAATATCATACAGTGTTAATTTTTGGTATTGACACCATCATAAATACCTACTAGTATAATTCACATTCTCGTCCAATTCTAAAACTATACAAATAAGGCACAAGACATGAAAATAATACTAAAATAAAAGCTAAGAACAATACAATATCCATTATTGTACAAAGATACAGAAATACACAGCGGAAGACTAAACTAAGCTTCACTTGAAACATCTTGAGCATAGCTCCACTCGTAAATCAAACCTGCACGGGAACCTGAAAAGCAACAACAATAGTGGGGTGAGATAACAACATCTTAGTGGGTTCCCTATCTTAGAGTTCTCTCGGCTCTAAGGGTTCTATCAAACCTAACCCAAGTCTTTATTCGAGGAAAACGACCTTGAGTTCACACGCCTCACTCTCGCTGGAACCACATCCAAGAGTTCTACAAATCCTACTATCACTAGCTAGAATATTACCTTTTTACTTCCCATGGGACTCGGTGTAACACCCATCTCAAGCCTAAGGTCACTTCTCTATAAGGAAACAAAACAAGATGGAATATCCATATAACATTCTCGACACTTTAGGTAGGACTCAATGTAATACCCACCTCAAGCGTAAACCATGCTTCCCGTGGGACTCATTGTAATACCCACCTCAAGACTTATCATTTGCTTCCCGTGGGACTCAGTGTAATACCCACCTCAAGACTTATCATTTGCTTCCCGTGGGACTTAGTGTAATACCAACCACAAGACTTATCATTTGCTTCCCGTGGGACTCAGTGTAATACCCACCTCAAGACTTATCATTTTCTTCCCGTGGGACTCAGTGTAATACCCACCTCAAGACTTATCATTTGCTTCCCGTGGGACTCAGTGTAATACCCACCTCAAGACTTACCATTGACTTATCGGAGGATACCGCGTATAACGCATCATGGATTCGCAACAACCTAGGATGAACCTAAGCATCTCACAAGTCATACCATCTAACAATTTCTAGTTACAATACTAGGCCAAACTATTGGTTTATGGTAAGATTTCCTAACTCTTCCTCCATCCTTGATTCTTTTGGTTATATAGTTTTCAAACATATAACTCTAACATTCTAGTCTAATTATCATCATTAAACGAATCTCATTGTCTCTATTTCCATTCAATTCTCACGATTATCGCATATTTTCACAACTTGCACAACTTACATAATTACCACAATTCCTTAGCTAACATAATTACGGCTAATCGGAAAAGTCGGGTAAAAGTCGGGTAAAAATAACATTTTTCGGCATCAAAAGATAGTTCGCGTTTTTAGCTTCGAATCGATATGTGGAATGCTAAAAACGGATACCTGAATCAAAAGTTATGAATTAAATACCAAAATTGAAACCTACAAGTCTCGCTGAGCGAAAATCGCCCTGGAACTTTCGCTGAGCGAGGTCTGCTCGCTGAGCGAGCTACACCAGTTCAGGAAGTTCCAGCCTTACGGGAAAACACTTCTCCCACACCAAATCTCTTCCAAACATCAACCAATGCAGAAAAACACAACCAAACATGTTCATAAACATCATACGAGTAATTTAGTTAGGTTTTAGCCGAGTTTTAACCGTTAATCCATTATTTCTCAAGATTTCTACCAAAAACCCTAAAACTCTTAAATTCCAAAACTTAACCAAAAACTAAAATAAAAGTATCTAACTACGAACCCACCTCGAGAGTTGAAGATTGGCGGAAAGAATGAGCCGATTCGATGGACGGATGATGGAAAAGGATGGATTGAAGCTCTAGGTTTTCTCTTCTCCTTTTCCTTCTTCTCCTTTTCTTTCTCTTCCTTTCTTTCCAATTCTCTTACTAACTTTCTATCTTTTCTTTTTTTTCTTTTTATAATACATAACTTATTTTCCTTATTAACCAAACAAATTATATCTCTCAATTAATAATATTAATGGGTCCAATTTGAGAGTATCCAAAAAATGTCTCTGAGCTGAATATTTAATAAAGCCTCTGCTTCAGATAATACTAATTAATATTAATTAGTATTATCCGGAGCGTTAACTAAAATGCGGGGTATTACATCCTCCCCTCCTTGAATTGAAATTCGTCCTTGAATTTCCTTTACTCATCCACAACAACAATTTACATCATTGTCTTAGATCCATACTTATCCTTAATTCTCTTACATAGACATACTCAAATTCCAATTTGACTTCGCGGCTTAAATCCTCGTTTCTCAATAAAATCCAACCTCGCGTCCTTACTCATACGTGCGTTTCCAATATCTGGTTAACTTTCAAGTTACTATTTCCGTAACTTATCTGTTGCTTCATGCCGAACACTTAGTCTCATTCCTCATTCGGAGATGACATACCGATATAATTCTTTTCATTACAACACAAAAAGTTTGCACTCAGTTCGTGGCGTGAACGCTGGTCGCGGGGCGAACTTAGCAAAAACATCAAAATAAAATCAGCCACGGAAAGGACTTCTCAAAATGACCCAAAACATCCAAAACAGAAAAAACAACTATCAACATGATTGTTATCACAACACAAAACATAACACTCCGGCATCATTCCAGAACATTCAACACTTGACAATCTCCACAAGATGCCTTGGTGAAAACTTAACCATATCTCATTTCCAACAAACCCTTATTACAATCCTTCGATCACTAAAGTCATTTCAAAAGTTTGTCAAACAAGTTCATTACCAATTCCACTTGGTCTTACGTCAAACGGTAACCATTTACATCGGAAACTTCGCTCTTTTGGTATCTTACTGTTGCACCCAAAAATTTGCCCTCCACAAGACAATACATTGTGTACTAAGAGGTTCACAAGGTTCACAAGATTCATAAGACATCTCATGAGGTTCACAAGGTTCACAAAGTTCACAATTAGCCAGAAAGTTTGAAAATTCCCTCAGACAATGCATCCTCCTAAGCAATGCATCTTAAACTAGGGTTTTGACTTTCATCAGGCTAAATGGACTTCCAAGGCTTCAAGTGAGCTTCATAGCATCCTATATGAGTTCAATAATCCCCATGTCAAGTTTCAAGACTTTCCCAAAAGATTTGCTCAGTCAAATGATCAGTCAAGGCAGTCAAAAAGTCAAACTGAGGTCAACTGTGGTCAAACCAAAGTCAAATTTCATGATTTTTTTGCCAACATCAAGTATATGAGGTAAAATTCATCATTTGATAAAGGGTTGATCATTATTCATCAAGGATATTTCAGATCATCAAGAATCAGGAGAGTCTAAATTAGGGTTTTCACAGGAAAAGTCAACTGAACTTTGACCAGCCATAACTTTCACATGCTTCATCAAAAAATTTCCATACAAAGCTCATTTTGAAGGAAATTGAATTCTCTACAACTTTGTGTCTCACAAGCCAAGCCCAAAAATGCTTCATTTGGAAGGTATGAGCTAAGACATTATAGGTCATTTTAAAAGTCAACAAAAAGTCAACAACTTCCAAAGAGCATAACTTGAGAATGGTAAAAGATATGGACATGAGACCAAAGAGGTTGGTTAGAGGACTCTTTAAGCTTTCCAAAATGTCCAAGAACACCTTCATAGCATTCAAATTGAAGGATTTATGCCCTTGCAAAGTTGGGAAATTTTTGGGAAGTTTATGAAGCAAATAAGGCCTTAAAACCAATTTTTGCTAAATGAGCCCACCAAATTGCCATCCAATCTTTACAAAATCATCAAGCACGACCCAACCCACACCTTTTCTGATTTTTTATATTTTATTTAATATTTATTTGAATTTTATTCATTAAAATACATATTAAATCAAAATAAAATCAAAAAATCAATATTTATACATGATTCGAATTTTTTTTTAATATAACATACTTTATTAAATAATTTTCCAAAATAACATAACTTTGAAAAAAATTACCAAACTAACATAGTTTGGTAATGCATTCGCCAAATGGATTGAAGAACTAGTGGAAATTAGGTTCAATTCGCCAAATGGATTGGCTAGCCCTAAAAAAAATTGCCTAATTCGCCACACCATTTGGCGAATGTGTTGTAATATCATGCATGCATTCGCCAAATGGAATGTTGCATGTGTTTAGGTTGTTTAGGGTTAGCATTTTTTTACTATATATATGCGTCACTCATAAACATGTATGCCTCACTCATAAACATCAGATTTACCTCACTCCTTCCTTAGAAACCCTAAAAATTCAGTCCTTTCAGTCTCCCTCTCTCACAATATGGCTTATCCCCGTCCATCTAGTTATGCATCGACACCGTCTTCCTCAACATCAGAAGAACCACTTCCAAAATTTGATATCTTGAAGAAAAATGCTTTAGTGTTTTTCTCGGCAACAAAGCCTCCTCTGAAGATGCTGTTATGGAACCCCCAAACTTTGGAACACTTGCACAGAGAATTAACCCGCTGGTTAGAAGGAGAGATCGGCCACAAAGAAAAGATAATTAAAATTGAGAAGCGGGTTGTGGAGTCTGGTGTGACGAAATGGAGAAAAATTGTCAATGATGCAGGTGTTCTTTCGATGATGCTAGGCGGAGGTGAAGTTGTCCTGATGGTTCTGATAGGCTAGATTTGTTGAATGTTGCAGTTGTTCTATTTATGTATGGTCATGTCTGAATTTATGTATTTTTCCGTTTTATTTATGTACGGTCATTTTCTGAATCATGTATTTCCTTGTTTTATTTATGTATGTTCGTGTTTGTGGTTGTATGATTTTACTGATATGAATTAAACGAACTAGGCTTCCATTTAAAATAAAAACGGTTACAATGATTTAATTTACGATGTTGAGCTTGGTCCAACGTTGGGACATTTTTTACGATTGTGACCGGGCTGACGACATGAACTACACAGTCTCACCATCTTATTCGCCGTATCCATTTCGGTGCGAATACGCGTGCTGTTAGGACGGCCTTTTTTCTTTCTTCGCATGTTCTCATTGTGCCAGACTATTTCCCCGTTGTAGGAGGGCCAGTAGTCCTCATTTGCAACAACCGGAAAGCTTTTGTTGTAGACGTTGCAAAGATTGTGCACTTGGTAAACAGGGGATAGTAAGCCTGCAGGGTCCAGCCGAACCTTCGAACATGCCGCTATGACATGGGAGCAAGGCATGCGAAAGGCTTGAAATTTTCCACAGTCGCACCAATTGTTATCAAGTTCTACCCGATAGGATCCCCTCGGTCTCCCTTCGTTGTGATCCATGATCTCATCAACATTGAAATGTCCCTTATTGCGGTTAAACACGGTGACCACATGTGTGTTAGACTTGGATGCTTCGTCTTTGATGAATGTCATAGAACTATCGCTGAACACTTGACCAGACTGTAGGATTGAACTCCACTTTGAACGCCTGGTGTCAAAAAGTGCTCCGAGCCTAAAGTAGGTTGACCTCACCAAAGCGGTTATCGGTAGGTTGCGGATTCCTTTGAAAGCAGAGTTCATTGATTCAACGAGGTTTGTTGTCATGTGACCCCAGCGTTGTCCTTTGTCGTAGGCCCTGGTCCACTTATCTAAAGGAATCTGGTTTATCCATCTGAACGCATCTTCATTTTCCAGTCTGATTTCGTCACGATAATGTTTGAATGACGGTTCGGTTAATGAGTACCCTGCATTCACGACCTTCTTCCGCAGTGTCTTGTCTTTGATCTCTCTCATGAAGTTTTGCGCTATGTGTCTAATACAATAGACATGTGTTGAAGGCGGTTACTGCCAGCCGTTATCAACATTCTTCCATGCACTCTCAATTGATGCATGTCTGTCCGAAATCAAACATAAGTTAGACTGGGGAGCCACATGGTTGCGAAGATTTTTTAGGAAAAAACTCCATCCCTCGGCAGTCTCTCCCTCGACGATAGCGAATGCAATTGGGAAGATATTGTTGTTGCCGTCCTGTGCCACTGCCATCAATAGAGTTCCTTTGTATTTCTCGTAGAGCCATGTTCCATCAATTTGGATTATAGGCTTGCAGAAGGAAAAACCCTTTATACATGGGTCAAAAGCCCAAAAGAGCCGGTGGAATATGCCATTTCCACTAACACAATGACTTTCCGAAGTATACGCCGGCAAGGTCTCAAGGATGACAACGGTCCCAGGTGCATATTGCTTCAGTGCCAGCAAAAACTTTGGGAGTTCTTTGTACGAGTCCTCCCAATTTCCAAATACAACGGCAACAGCCTTAGTTCTAGCAATCCATGCTTTCCTGTATGATGGAGTATAATTGTGCTTCTGAACTATGTGCTTAATTATCGTGCTGACCTTGACCGAAGGATCGTCAGCAACGATTGATAGGATATCGTTGCATATTAGCTGAGAGCTCAGTTGCCGATGATCCTGCAGTGAGTTGGTTATGACACATGTATGCTCCGGTCCCATTGAAGCAACCTTCCAATCTTCACTTCTTTTTTATACATACATATATATATATATAAATATATATAAATATATATATATATATATATATATATATATATATATATATATTTTATACATACATATATATATTATTGCGTACTTATTTCGATGAATATTTTTACAGAATGTAAGAAGATTTCGGTGTCGGGTGCACGACTACATTGAGTTTGATCCGATCATTGAACCGTGTCTACGGTTATGCGGATTTGGGGAAGTCATTAAGGTGCACAACAACTCTATAGACTCAAAATTCATCTTGGCACTACAAGAGAGGTGGAGGCCAGAGACACACACCTTTCACCTGCCCTTCGGTGAATGCACTGTCACCTTGGAAGACGTATACATGCTTTTGGGGTTACGTGTATCCGGCAGAGCCGTCTTTGGTAAGGTGAACCAGGAAGTTTCTATAGTTGTGGATTTACTGGGTGCCCCTCTCATTGACGAGGAACAGCCATCAAATACTCGTAGCTGGGGTTCAGGTATAAATCTAGGAGTCCTTAGAGCGCATTATTCTAGTTTTATTTTAACCGAAGATTCAACCGAGTTAGAAATAATGCAAAAAACTCGGTGTTATATTATGCTTTTATTTGGTCATTTTTTATTTCCCGACGGTACCGGGAACACAATAAATATGATGTATTTACCATTGTTGCGAAACATCAACAATGTAAATACATACAGTTGGGGTTCGGCTGTTTTGGCACACTTGTACAGTAGCCTTTGTAAAAATGCTGCAAAGGATACTTGTACCTTTTTTGGGTGTGCATTTTTGTTACAAGCTTGGGGGTATTCCAGACTGCCGATGCTTGTCCCACGCAACATGAATCCATTCCCGTTCCCCTATGCAAACCAGTAAGTCCACTGTTAATTTTTATTTCCAAACATATTAAATTTTAAATATTTAAATTGTTATTGTATCTAAATGCGTTTAAATCTGTTGTGCTTATCTGGTCCGATCTTGGGATGGATTATAGTAGAAACCCAAGAAGTTCTATAGTTTTATATCGCCAATTGTTAGACCACGTGGGGATCGATCAGGTATTGTCATATATAAAAAATATTTTTCCGTTTTAATGCATTTTATTAACTAAAATAATTTTATACTAAACGAATTTTTTTTTCCGTAGTTCATCTGGCGCCCATATTTAGCACTCGACCATGAGCCTGACCCAGAAGATGCTGAAATTTGGACGGCAAAAACTCCAATCATCCGCTTCACTACAATTGAAATGCACCAAACAGATCGGGTGAAAATGCAGTTCGGAATGCAACAGGATATTCCGGGCCCTCCGACATGTTTGGGAAATTGGCATTTGAAAAGAGTAAGTGACATGTGGAACATGGAAGATTGGAGAGACTTTGCAAGGGAATTACGTCAACAATGGAGGGATCGACGCCAACATGTCCTAACTGACCATGTGCTGCAAAATGTCAAACCAACTAGAGAATATTTAGTTTGGTTTAGATCAGTTACTATGCAGCAATGGGTGTCTGATAACCCATACTTGATTGACCCCCGCTCGCAGGCCGCAGCATACGCCCAACCACCAACTCCACAACATGACTACCCCACCCAATTCCAACCATCGACTTCAAACACCCATAGGCCATTCATCCAAACACATAACCCCTTCATGCCACAAACCCAATCATAACAACAAGAGCCTTACCAACACCAATATACCCCCGACAACCCCTTCATGTCCACACCAACCTATAGCCCCCCACCTTTGTTTCGTTCTCAAAACGAGGCAATATCCTCATTTGGTCAAGCCTATCGTCCTCACCCAACCCAATCCAACTCAGCCCAACCTATCCGACCCAGCTTTGAAAACATGGGCACACAACTCAGTTACGGCAGCGCCTTTGGCAGCAACCTTCCACGTAATTGGGGACAAGCTGAATCATGGACTCAACAACAACCGCCTCCACCAAACACACAAATACAAGCGGAACCTCGACCACCTGGTGGTAGAGTTCGAAGACGGGGTCATCCCCGTGGATGTGGTACTGGGGGGCAGTTAGATCGGGCGGGAAATTAGTTTTTGTAATGTCGTTCTTGAATTATTAATAATAATTTTCTTTTACTTTATATTTCTCTTTCTCATATTCTCTAATTTTCTTTTATATCAATAATTTTCTTTAAATATAATTTTATTTCATATTATAATTTTCTTTTATATATATATTTATAAAAGAAAAAAAAAATATATAAGTATAAGTATATATATATATATATTTATATATATATATATATATATATATATATATATATATATATATATATATACTTATATATATATATATATATATATATATATATATATACTTATATATATTTACTTATACATATATATATATATATATATATATATATATATATATATATATATATATATATATATATATATATATATATATATACACACTCATATATATATATATATATATATATATATATATATATATATATATATATATATATATATATATATATATATATATATATATATATATATATATATATATATACTTATATATATTTACTTATACATACATATATATATATATATATATATATATATATATATATATATATATATATATATATATATATATATATATATATATATATATATATATATATAGATGAATAACACAAAAATAACAAAAACCTTAAATCCAAAAATTAAAAAAAAAAACACATACACATGCATCAATCCATTTGGCGAATGTGTACATGAAAGTACACTCATTCGCCAAATGGTATGGCGAATCCATGAAAAAAATTTCATTCTAGCCAATCCATTTGGCGAATTGAACCTAATTTCCACTAGTTCTTCAATCCATTTGGCGAATGCATTACCAAACTATGTTAGTTTGGTAATTTTTTTCAAAGTTATGTTATTTTGGAAAATTATTTAATAAAGTATGTTATATTAAAAAAAAATTCACATGATTCTTCTTCTAGAAAATCATCAAAGCCATTTAACATGATTAGATGTTGTCCAAATTCGTGTAAGGCAAAAATAGCAAAATAATATTTGATTTTTGGACAATTATGGTGATGAGATTTCTTCCACATCAAGCAACTCCAAATCCATGAAGAAAGCCCATTCTTTTTGACCTAATTTAATCCATATATATACATAAACACATTGCAAGCATGAGGGGACGAATTCACAGCCTCAAGGACAAGTTTCAAAACTTCAAAATTCATCAAAAAATTGAAATACGGATTCTAAGATTTCGTGGCTTTTCAGGTGAATTAAGGGCACGAATCTCTTCCTTGAACATCACTGATCATGTAGCAATAATCATATGCATCTCAAACCCCATGAATTGCTCAAACCGAATCAAAATTCTTACACCTTTATGAATTTCTCGTTTTCATATATTTGTGCAATATAAATTGTATTTGATTGTTGTTTCGTGTTTGTAACAAGCTAATGATTGTTTCTGGGCAGTTTAATTTGAGTTTTGATACAGGATCGAAGATTGGCCATTGTTAGGGTTTTCGGACCTCGTTTAGGGTTTCACCATTTAGCCCAAATAAATAAGTTCTAAAGACATGGAGGAATAGTATATGTCATTAGGAATTCAATGGCGTTATTAATTTCATGAAATTTTACTGTTTGAATGGAGTTTGAGATACGCAGGTTGTAACACGCAAGTGTCGCTCCCGGGATTTTTATCCTAGTACAAACGCGAAAGTGGCGCGGAAAGGTTAGAGTCGCCAGCCAGACATTTTTATCCCGAATGAATGGGAAAGGTAATGTTGCACAAACCTGAGGAAGAAGGAAAGGACAAGGCCTTGCGAACCAAAGATCTGAGTTCGGGAGTCGGTTACGAATTGAGAAGGTATTAGCACCCCAATCCGTCCGCCGTACCCGACGGGATCCACGCTTGCTTGTTTTGTTTCAAAGGGTGAGAAAAATAACTGCTGCTGAATAAAACCGCTGACTGGAAGAAAGGGAATGAGAAAAGAAATGGAATCGGAAAATGGGAATAAAAGGGGAAAAATGTAGGGAAAATAAAGAATGTGCTCGAACGGGCCCTACCCCGCTGCCTACGTACCTCATCGGGATAAATGAGGATCAGAGTCGACGTAGTTCGCCTAACCTAGGCGGGAACTATTTGTTTGTGTTTTTTACAGCTGGAACTGCGTATGTCTATGCTCAGGTGTTGCAGGCTCGTTTGGTACGAGTGCGTTTACCGTCTTGCATGTGTGACAAGTCGTCGCGCGTTCGCGTTGTGAGTGAATGAGATGAGAAGAGAAGTTCCCGCAGGATAGTCGCTTGTTATTTGTTTTTGTCTTTTAAAAGAAGTGTTTTGAATTTGTTTGTGAACGGTCTTGTACTAAGACCTATCCATCGCGGGAAGAATTTACACCTCGCCCCGAAACAGGACGCGTATAAACACTCCGCAACAAAGTCTCGTGTCGTACAAGATTATTCGGTTTTTTTATTAAGTGTTTTATTGCTTTTCTTTTGAAGGGAGAAAGAATGACTCAAGTTGATAAAAGGAAAAAATCTAAGGGACTAAGACTCAATCCTATTTTTGTTATGTACTTACAAGGTGGTCCTAATGGTTAGTGAAGTTTCTAAGCCTAATTAAAACTAAAAACTATTAGAATTCAACTTACTTCTTAATGAAGTTAAGTTGATTCTAAGAATAATGGGGAAGCCTATACAAGTTATAAGATCAAAATAAGCAAAACAATGAACTTAACCATAAGAAACAAAAATCCTAAAAATGCATTAGATGACATGAATTAAAAATATAGACTATTTATTTATTCTACTTCTATAGGGAAATGAACTTTATCCTAAGTTCTAAATCTAAGCTAATCCTAATACTCATTCTAAAAAATCAAATTTAACTAAACCTAAATCTAATATTAAATTCTATGACTAAACTTAAACTACACTATTATTTTTATATTGAACTTTATTTTCTTCTAATAGCCTAAACTAATGGAAATTATGCCTAACTAAGCCTAAACTAATATTCTAAAAAAAATACTAAAACTTCTAGAAAAATTGTGAAAATTAAACTATGGGATCCTAACACTATCTCTAATCTTATACTAAGAGGGATCCTAAAAATTTCTATTTTTTCTATGCCTAACAAATAATTATTTCCAGCTAAGAATTAATTACTATTTCCTAAGGATTATATCACTAAAACATAAGATAAAAGCTCCTAAAAATTCCATAAAAAATATCCTAAGAACTATTATGAGTCCTCTAATTACAGAAAAAAGAATGACTCAAAAAGGTTGCTGGAAGTTACTTAAATAAAATGAACAAAATCCAGCATAATTAAAAGCAATACAAATGAAGCTAATTAAAAGAAAAATTCAGAATTAAATTGAAAATAATACCAAATTCAGAAAATAAAAGTGTCACACATTTCTAAATTGAATTAACAACCTACTCTAATTTTTGGGGAATTTTCTCATGCTTTTTCCTATTTTTTATAGATTTGTTTCTAACCTATACTAAACAAAAATCTAAAAAGAAAAATGGTGCATTAAAAGTGGCGTATCGAGATTACTTACTTGAATGACGTGCCGATTCTTCACATAAAAAGAAATCCGAAAAAAACCTTAAGCAAGGTCTTGCAATCTCCATAAGCAAAATAAATGCTTATCTTCCATAATTAGCTTTGTGAAGCTTTACCAAAATTGAAATCGATCCAATATCGATCAAAACAATCATGAACCCTTTAATTTGAAATTAGTCTCCAACAATAATTAAAGTTAGTAAAAAAAAAAGAAATTCTAATTAAATTTGGCAAGAAATGGATTAAAGATAATATGCCACAAAAATTAATTAACAAAGAGAATTAATTAGGAAAACTACAAGAAAAATCTATTAACCAATTCTAACAAAAATAAAAATAAAAGATGGAGAAACAAAGGTGAATGAGAATCCATGAGCTGCGAATAGGAATAAAAACTGGCCCAAGGCCCAGTCCACTTGTGTACTGTCGCAGAGGGGTGTATGAAGTAACTTTGAGGTGCTGATAACGAAACACAGGCTGAGGGAGATGAAGCCCAATCTGATTGAAAACCTCCTTAACCTAAAATTATGAAGAAACCCTAGAAATCCAATAGCTCATGTTCACCCTTCTCCCTCAGAAATCCGCCGCCGACCACTTCACTTCGCCGTCCAAACCGCCGGTGGGGATTCACCAACTCCGTTCGACATCTCGTGGCTTCACCTCTTCTATTGCCGTCGCCCAACACCGTCTCTTTCACTCGCGAGTTACAATCGGAGCCACTCCTCCTTAGAATAAAAAATGCCGCCGGAATACACTGCTCCACCGCAATCTCGGTCGCACCGCCCTAAGTCTTTCCTCCTAGACTCCCTTACTCGCGACTCACTGTAGGAGTTACTCCTTCTCCTTCAGCATTCAATAATTTCTATCCTTGAACAACAAAGATCTGAACCGCTAACTCTGGAAATTGAAGTTCTAAGCTCACGATCGAATACGACACGCGCTCTGAAAATCTAGGTGCGATGGCTTAATAACAGCGATTTCCAGGTATCTCTTTTCTCTACTCTATTCGAATCTGAGTTTGTTGTTGTTCGTCGTTCTCCTTCTTTCTGATTCTGAAACTGTTCTCTGTAATCTCTTTGTTGTCGCGATTTTCCTTGGTGTAACTCACTGTTGCGATTGCACGGTGGATATAATGATAAAATGCCGAATCTTTGTTGCAGGTTCAAGGATTTTGTTTTCTTGATGAATTGCTGATGAATGCTCGTGAGTTATTGTTGAATGTCGTTTTGACTGTGTCAAAACTTCCCAATGCAGGCACTCCAATGAAGGTGCACGATTGATACCGACGTAAGATGATGAAATTTTCAGATTGGACGTCGTTGCTGTTCCTCGAAGGAGATGTCAAGATGATTGAAGGTTATTCAATGAAGGTGCAGAAGGATAGTTGAAGCTGGTTTGAGGATGAAGGAGGAATTCGGGAAAAAATGAAGAAGAAGTTGAGAAGATTCAGATTGAAAGAAAAAGAGGTTGGATTGGTGAAGTGTGAGAAGTGGAAAGGATCAAAATTTCAGCCAACCAAATGAAGTTCTACCGATTCTGATTTATAGAAGGGTGGAGGATGATTCTGGAAAGTTCTAATGTGAAGTTCTGGAATTTTCTGGTAAAAAGTTTGTTATGATTCTGTTATAGGGTTTATTTTCTGTGAATTCGGTTAGAGTTAGTTAGTCTCTTTATTGAAATCTCAATTAACCGCTTTTCTGTTATGGTGTTTTTCTCAAATTCTGCCTTCGTTTTTTTTGAATTATGGATTTGTGATTTCTGCTATTAATCCTCTACTATTCCTCTTGAATACTCATTAGATTCTGATTTTTTGTTTCTTATTTCCACTCTTTTCCTTTTTGTTGCTAGTTTTCAGACTGAGGAATACGTGTTGATGCTGACGGAAAGAAACCGGTTCTGCAGTTGTGAACTTGTTACAAAATCGAATCTTCGTCGAAGGTACTTTATGCAGAATCATTCTTCTGTTAGAAACTTCTCTTATATGGGCCCTTTATCTTCATTTTCTACTATGGGAGTTTAGGGAGAATGGGTTCATTTTTCTGTTTTGACTGCTGTCCCCGTGAATTCACTGTTATTTCCTTTTTTGGTATATTTTGCAGAGTCGAAATTTGATGCAAGTTGATGAAGATTGCGATGTTGGTTATTGGTGAAGAAAGCCCGAAGATGCCACAAGTTCCTCGATTGATGATGGAGCTCAATGGAAGTGATGAGTGAAGATTTATGAATGAGCTTCTTGTTGATTGAAGGTGAAGTGATGCTGAAGTAGAGATTGAAGCAGGGTGCAGAAAAATTGGGAGGAGGAACTTTACCAATTGAGATTAAATTCTGATTTTCTTAGATTGATCAAGAGTCTCCTATTTTTTTTTTGTTGCTGAGTTGTGTCATCATAACCAAATTTTTTTTGTATTCTCCTCAATTCTCTGATATGGACTTTTAATGTAACTCCTTCTAGTTTATAACTGAATTCTGATACCAAAAAAATTATGCAGCTGAATTCCATTTTTTCTATTGGGTTTTTGTTCTAATTTCTTTCTGAATTTTTATTTCTTTCATTTTCTATTGTGGATTATGAACCATGAATAGTGAACCGAATTTTTCTGGTGAGAATTATGTTAGACTTTTGAGCTAAAACAAACATATAAGAAGAAGTATTGTGATAACTTGGTTGCTAATGAGAACAAGTGATGGACCTAGAATGTGACTGAGGCTTGGAAATGCATTTAAGAAAAATAGAATTGGACATGGGCTCTAAAATGGTTTGAAAATGTGTAATGGGCTTACAAAGGATTGGGCCAAAAGAAAATGAAATGATTATTTGATTAATACAATGGATTAAAAATGAATGGACAGGTGAATAAACTGAAACTGAATTGAGGGAAATATATAGAATAATGGAAATTGAAGTAAAAGACGACAGTAGAATCGACTAATCGGGAATGGCTTATAACAATGAGAACATGACAAATGGATACGAAGTCTCAATTTTAGCCCAAAGCCTATTTTGAATTCTCTCCACAAACCCCTGAACACAGCTCCTTCTGAACCACTGCACAATTTTCCAGATAAATCACACCCCTTCCGGATCGTCTGAAACATGTTATGACCATTCAAACAGGTGAATCACTGATAAACAGAAGACTCCAACCAAACTTCTCTCAAAACACTGCTCGATAACCTGATGAATCTCAACACATGGCAGCCTGAACTTTGAATATGCATGGTCTAAGAAAAAGACCAATGGCCCAACTAATCTTGCAGTTGCAATAATCTTCTGATAGTTTGACCAAAATTAGGTCAAGCTCCTGTCTGGATCGAAACACCACTGAACAACCGCATTTGAAGTGGAATCATTATCCAGTAAATATCTTCGTCAGTTCAATCCCTGATAGATGCGAATAAAGCACGAAACCCTAATCCAGTACAACCTAAATCACATGCCCAATGAAACAATGAAATGCACTAGTATGCTGTTAATAAACTGATGAGAAATGCAGATGAATGCAGAGCGGTAAGCCAGTAAAAGGGATAAATATGAGGGCAAATTTTGAGGTATTACAGCTGCCCCTATTCAATCAACTGCAGACCTGAATGGATAATTGCAACAGCTTTTAGACGTTCAAGGTATGGAGTGATTGAATACTCAAATAAAACCTGAAAAATTTGCACACTGAGGGTAATGGAAATTCCATTTGCCCATTTATTTATTTATATATTTTTGATTTTGACCTCTGAATAGGTAACGGGGATAGAACCAGGTGGAATAGAATCAATGCAATCACTGCGACTGCTGAACGAATCGGAACCACAAGGAGGGTGCCTGTTGGCGAAACAGGACTTAACGCAACATCAACCGATTTGCGACTCAAATAAGATCAACCGATCAAACTCGGAGATGGTATCAACCGATCCACCCCGGAAAACGAGAATGTAATATCATCCGATTTACAGCTCGAAGAGAAATGATATCAACCGATTCATGACTCAAATAAGATCAACCGATCTAACACGGAGATGGTATCAACCGATCCATAACCGAGAAACGCGAGAATGTAATATCATCCGATTTACAACTCGAAGAGAAATGATATCAACCGATTCATGACTCAAATAAGATCAACCGATCTAACATGGAGATGGTATCAACCGATCCATAACCAAGAAAAACGAGAATGTAATATCATCCGATTTACAACTCGAAGAGAAATGATATCAACCGATTCATAACTCACATAAGATCAACCGATCTACACGGAAATGGTATCAACCGATCCATTATCTAAGAAAAACAGGATCATTGTACTTAAATGATAACCCGAGACGCGACCGTTGTACTTAAACGGAGACGCGAAAAAAATGAGACTGTTGTACTGAAACAAACCTCAAAGACGAGACCATTGTACTTAAATGGAGACTCGAAAGGAACGGGATCGTTGTACTTAAACGAGAGCCCAAGACGCAACCGTTGTACTGAAACGGAGACGCGAAAAAAAATGAGACTGTTGTACTGAAACAAGACTCAATTGGGGATAACAACAAGACTTGGTAGAAGTAACCACCCTGGGAAATGAAGTTGCATTCTGTGGGGAACACTTCAATCTGATTGGAGATGTAACGGGTCTTATGTAATATACCTCAAAACTGGCCCGTGCTGGTATGCATATGTTTGAATTTATGGCGTAATGCTCCATGACGATGGAAATGCTACGCTTTGGAGGATGCAAATGTAATGATGATTACTGGATGCAAATGCAAATGCAAAGGGGTCTCCCGATGAGGAGATAACAGATATCCCATATGGCTTGACTGGGGAGAAACTGATGATCACTGCATTGATCTGGTTAATCCTTGTGAGGAGAAGACAACTCTGCGGGGAATGCTGTCAATAATTCATCGGCTCTGAACAACCGCCATTGCCAAAAATAAATTGGACTTTAAGATTGGAGAACCAAGACCCTGCTGGAGATGGACTCATCTTGAACTCTGATGGGGAAGCGAGGACCTCCTGATCTGGCTGAGAACCAAACGCACGACACTGTTGAGGAAGCAACTGCTGGGGAGGCAAGACACTCTTTATACTGCTGAGAATTTCCCTTGTCTGAAGGGAGACTTCTGCTTGGGGATGGCACCCATCTTCTGCTACCTTGCTGGGAGAAATTTCCGCTTCCACCTTACTGGGGATGATAGATAATGTCAATGATAAAGCTTCCCGCTGAAGATAAGAGCTCAAGTTTCCACTTGCTGGGGATAAGATATAAATCCTCTCATGTTGGGAATGAGAGATGTAAGGCGTCTCATGCTGGGGATGAGAGATGCTGATATCCTTCTGCTCAAGAAGCAACCTTCCATTTGCCGCACTACTGGAGAAGGAATTGTCTAATGAGACTTGCTAAGGAACCTTGATCGATGAAGTCCGCAGATGAAACAACTCTTACAGTACTGTGCCGACACTGGCCTTGCCCCTAGACTCTGGGTTGATAGGTTGCCGACTAATCATGAATGAACAATGGTTCTTTGCAATTTTCAACTCGCCTCAGATTAAGGTCCATCGGAAGAAAATGTCTCAAGAGGATTTTACAGAAAACATGACATACGAAATGCCTCAGTGTCTTCAAACTCTTGGAGAGATTCGTTGGATCTCGAAATAACTGCCCCAGACTGCATGGTTTGTGCAAGAATTTGCCTCGCAAGGATTCATGAAAAGCCTCATATCACTGTGAGATATTATGCCCCAGTATTTTGAACCTTGGATAGGTGCTTCTGACTTACCGTCTTCGGGAGAGAGTACTTCTCATGCTCTTGGGGTGGCCTGCCCCAGGACGAGCCTTGAAGTGATCACCTCTGACTGACCGTGCTTTGAAGAAAAAACCCAGACCAACTGTTCTTTGAGAGATTGGATCTCGAAGTAATTGCCCCAGTTTGGCTAAAATTTGAATGCATGCATCAGACTCATGAGAGATTTGATCTCGAAGTAATTGCCCCGGATTAGTTGAAATTTGAATAATGCCTCCGCCTGATGGCTCTTTGAGAGATTTGTATCTCGAAGTGATTGCCCCAGCTTGGCTAAACTTCGAAGAGATTGCTCGCCACGATTTCACCAGATTAGTTGGCTCTTACCACGACTGTTGGGACAGTCCCTACTCGATGGAGTTTTCTTGAAAAGTACACCTCGACAGATTGTCCTTCGGAAGTTTCAGACTTCTCAACTTGGCAAGATTAAGCTTCTGGACTGAGATTTCATATGTGAACTTTTATGATGCCAAACAAATGTATGCAAGCAGAAAATGTTTATTTTTTAGAATGAAAATTCTAATGTAACACACATGTTAATTTTGAAGTTTTACTGAAAAAGATGTCGCAAACCTTTGTGAGCGGATCACTGGTTAAGATACAACATTGATGAAAGTATGTACATGCAACACCAATCCAGGTCTTTTAGAACAACTCATAGGAGTCAGGAACGCGGTCTCGTGGTAGCACGCTCTCAAGATAACCCTGCTTCAGTTAGGACTTTTGAGGGTTGTATCGTGGTCTGGTTCACGGTTATAGAAACAAAGGATATAGGCTCGAAATTTATTTGTGCCCACCCCTCTCCGTGATGTTCTCCATTCCTATGTTCAGCTAGCTTTCACAAGCGTTCACCTCTCAAAAAGGGTTTCGTGATGGTTGAGGAACCAATTACATTAACGGTGTAAGCACCAAACAGGTTGTTGTTGGGAGTCAGTCACCCCTTAGTCTTTTGTGTTTGTGCCACACGACTTTGTTCTTTTTTAAGGATCTTTCTTGTGAAATCCTTTTCGTCTTTCGCTTTTGCATTATTTTTCTTATCCCTAACTTTTGCCTGGACTGATTCTTGTGAATCCTTGATCGTGAAGTCCAGCAGGATGCCCTAATTTTTGCCTAAGTCGCTTGTTTTCAAGTTTCGACTTAGCGGGCTTTTTATTCATTTTTTTTTTCAATTCTCTTTTTTTGAACAAATCGTGTGACGCTGATTGTCTTGATTGCTTTGCGAGGGTCGTGACTGTCTCACTTCTTGGTTGTTGAGGGATAACCATTGTGGTCTCCGGTCTTTGGACCTCTTGATTGGGATAACCATTGTGGTTTCTGGTATTTGGACCTCCTGATTTGGGTACAACGAAAGGTAATGGATCCTCAGATGTACATTCCTTTTTGAAATTTGAACGCTCGGTCAAACTAACTGACGCCTACCCTGCCCCTGGGTTAAGTGCGAGGGTTTTTTCATGCAAAAAGAAACTCCTACATCAAGGCTCAAATGGGTTGGCGAGGGTCTATCTCCCTTATATCTCCAGTGTTTAGGATTTGAAACAAAGCCTGTACATCATCAACAGGGTCTTTCTCAAAAGCACACAATTAGAGATTTTTGCGTTTTTAGTTCGTCATCCTCCCTCATAGAGTTTAAACACAATAGTTGGTATTGCAATGCACATAGACAAAATCATGAGTAAATACGAATGGATTACTTCAAGAAAAACATGTGCATTTTATTATGGTTATCATTCAAAAAAACAAATAAGTTTCATGCATGCATACAAATGTTTAAACAAACAATATAAACTACAAATGAAAATGCAGTAAAGAAGCTGAACACTACCGTCACTGAGGAGACTTGACTCCGTATAGACTTATTGCTTCTGAAGATGCCTTTGCAAATTGGGAGACCCATTTGATGAGGAGACTTCAATATGTGAGCAGACTTTCTGGCATGATGACCTTTGAGTCGATCAAATTCTGGACCTTGTCTTCACCTTTTCCTCTGAAAGACTTGCAATCTTCAATTAAAAGGCCAGGTGCCCCAGAATGATAGTCATACTTAGCATTGAAACTCCAAAGGAAACTTTGTCGGAGATGGTCCTGATGCAATTAGCTCAACCACTCCGAATTTGCGTAAATGATGAAACTTGTTGCACGTACGACATCGGAATATGATCAAACTTCTTCTCAAGTTGTTTTGGACCTTACCCGTATTCTCTGCCCCTAGGATTCTCTTGGGAAGCTCCGGTCAGATGCTGACAAATGACATCTGGAGGGAAAAGGTTGATAAAGTTAATAGATAAGGTTGCTCGGAAAGATCTTGCATGATCTCCTGCCTACGTATCTCCATTGACCAATGGAGAATCAGAGCAGCGTAGTTCCCCTCACTAGGGATGAAAATAGCTTTGTTCAGAATTTCCATAACCAAGCTCATCTGAGTCTTCATCTGGTTGACTTCCTCTTTCAACAACTTCTGATTCTGAAGTAAGGTTTACACTTCTGTCCTGAATGGCCTCATCTGGGTCTTCCTTCGATTACCTCCGCCCGGAGTTGCTTCAAATGTGATTCAAGTTGTCCATTCTGATGAGAAATCAAGTCAGGAAAAGAATTTGTCTCTGAACACCTGTCAAGAATGCAAGGATGTATGCAAATGCCATGTTCAATTATTTCTGAGGAATCTATCTGCCTTGATTCAAGTTTTGAACCAGAAAAATCCAACAACATGATTCAGATATGTGATCCTCGGAAATAACTGAACATGTATGCAGAAATGCTATGATGTCATGTATGCAACAGACGTGTGATCAATGGTCTGATATTGGTGTTGAGCAGTGAACCAACTGTTTGTATAGAACCCCCATAACGACACCATCTCTGTATAGAACCCCATAACTGAGAACCCAATAACTGTAGAACTGGATCACATAATAGAATAATCACTGATGGTGTTGAAGTTGAACAACGAGCCAAGTATCTGTGGAGAGTCACAATATCAAGGTCATAATGGTAATCACAGTAACAATTTCTCTAAATAGAAATCCCAGATCTCAGAATCAAAGAACCATAGAACACTGAACAATACTGGCAAAGTGGGTATGTTGAAGTTTAGGGTTCCTGCAAACCTGTAAACCCCTCCCAATCTCACGGGTGTGCTACTCGAGTCAACATCACGGACTCTCAAAGCCGAATAGCAATAATACGTTCACCATTTCCGAGAAATGGCTCATGACCAAATCAGGGAATCGGTTTGGCATTATGTACTACTCAGGGAGGCCTCAGCTGAGTCCAAGGAAACAAGCATCCCTCATCGGTCCCCAGCTTCAAGCACTGAATCGAGAAACAATAGTACATTCATCCCGAAGGGTACAATACTACCGTCATACGAACAGTTTGCCTTGACTGGATTCCTATGAGAGAACCAAGCCATCCTATGCGAGTTCCCGGTGGGCCCTCGGATGCGAGTGGGTTTGCCAACAAATGTGGTCTGCCACTGTCATCACTGGAGAGGGTTGTTTCCACTAAGGTTCTCAATGATCGGTCACCAGATGCACATAACTATCAAGGTTGTACCCTGAAGTGGAGAAGAACCCCCACACAGAATAGTCCCGAGACAGTCGCAATCTGGGTGTGGAACACATCACCACTCATCATGTAACCATGCGAGCACAACGTGTCCACGCTAATCCTATAGTGCACTCAAGCCGGGTAGTTGGCTTATCTCACAGTAACTCCCACCCCACAGAAAAAATGAAAACCAGCACAGCCAGACAGTCCAGTATAATATGATGCATGGAAAATAAAATACTGAAAGCGGTAAATAAATGCGATAAAGTAAAGTTGTAAAGAACTGTAAATAAAAAGTAAAACTAAACTAAAGCACACAACAACAAACAAACACCCAAAGAAGCAAAACCAAACAGGCGCTAGGATTGACTCTACAAGGGAAACCGGAAGAATCAGGTTAGTCCCCAGCAGAGTCGCCAGCTGTCGCTCCCGGGATTTTTATCCTAGTACAAACGCGAAAGTGGCGCGGAAAGGTTAGAGTCGCCAGCCAGACATTTTTATCCCGAATGAATGGGAAAGGTAATGTTGCACAAACCTGAGGAAGAAGGAAAGGACAAGGCCTTGCGAACCAAAGATCTGAGTTCGGGAGTCGGTTACAAATTGAGAAGGTATTAGCACCCCAATCCGTCCGCCGTACCCGACGGGATCCACGCTTGCTTGTTTTGTTTCAAAGGGTGAGAAAAATAACTGCTGCTGAATAAAACCGCTGACTGGAAGAAAGGGAATGAGAAAAGAAATGGAATCGGAAAATGGGAATAAAAGGGGAAAAATGTAGGGAAAATAAAGAATGTGCTCGAACGGGCCCTACCTCGCTGCCTACGTACCTCATCGGGATAAATGAGGATCAGAGTCGACGTAGTTCGCCTAACCTAGGCGGGAACTATTTGTTTGTGTTTTTTACAGCTGGAACTGTGTATGTCTATGCTCAGGTGTTGCAGGCTCGTCTGGTACGAGTGCGTTTACCGTCTTGCATGTGTGACAAGTCGTCGCGCGTTCGCGTTGTGAGTGAATGAGATGAGAAGAGAAGTTCCCGCAGGATAGTCGCTTGTTATTTGTTTTTGTCTTTTAAAAGAAGTGTTTTGAATTTGTTTGTGAACGGTCTTGTACTAAGACCTATCCATCGCGGGAAGAATTTACACCTCGCCCCGAAACAGGACGCGTATAAACACTCCGCAACAAAGTCTCGTGTCGTACAAGATTATTCGGTTTTTTTATTAAGTGTTTTATTGCTTTTCTTTTGAAGGGAGAAAGAATGACTCAAGTTGATAAAAGGAAAAAATCTAAGGGACTAAGACTCAATCCTATTTTTGTTATGTACTTACAAGGTGGTCCTAATGGTTAGTGAAGTTTCTAAGCCTAATTAAAACTAAAAACTATTAGAATTCAACTTACTTCTTAATGAAGTTAAGTTGATTCTAAGAATAATGGGGAAGCCTATACAAGTTATAAGATCAAAATAAGCAAAACAATGAACTTAACCATAAGAAACAAAAATCCTAAAAATGCATTAGATGACATGAATTAAAAATATAGACTATTTATTTATTCTACTTCTATAGGGAAATGAACTTTATCCTAAGTTCTAAATCTAAGCTAATCCTAATACTCATTCTAAAAAATCAAATTTAACTAAACCTAAATCTAATATTAAATTCTATGACTAAACTTAAACTACACTATTATTTTTATATTGAACTTTATTTTCTTCTAATAGCCTAAACTAATGGAAATTATGCCTAACTAAGCCTAAACTAATATTCTAAAAAAAATACTAAAACTTCTAGAAAAATTGTGAAAATTAAACTATGGGATCCTAACACTATCTCTAATCTTATACTAAGAGGGATCCTAAAAATTTCTATTTTTTCTATGCCTAACAAATAATTATTTCCAGCTAAGAATTAATTACTATTTCCTAAGGATTATATCACTAAAACATAAGATAAAAGCTCCTAAAAATTCCATAAAAAATATCCTAAGAACTATTATGAGTCCTCTAATTACAGAAAAAAGAATGGCTCAAAAAGGTTGCTGGAAGTTACTTAAATAAAATGAACAAAATCCAGCATAATTAAAAGCAATACAAATGAAGCTAATTAAAATAAAAATTCAGAATTAAATTGAAAATAATACCAAATTCAGAAAATAAAAGTGTCACACATTTCTAAATTGAATTAACAACCTACTCTAATTTTTGGGGAATTTTCTCATGCTTTTTCCTATTTTTTATAGATTTGTTTCTAACCTATACTAAACAAAAATCTAAAAAGAAAAATGGTGCATTAAAAGTGGCGTATCGAGATTACTTACTTGAATGACGTGCCGATTCTTCACATAAAAAGAAATCCGAAAAAAACCTTAAGCAAGGTCTTGCAATCTCCATAAGCAAAATAAATGCTTATCTTCCATAATTAGCTTTGTGAAGCTTTACCAAAATTGAAATCGATCCAATATCGATCAAAACAATCATGAACCCTTTAATTTGAAATTAGTCTCCAACAATAATTAAAGTTAGTAAAAAAAAGAAATTCTAATTAAATTTGGCAAGAAATGGATTAAAGATAATATGCCACAAAAATTAATTAACAAAGAGAATTAATTAGGAAAACTACAAGAAAAATCTATTAACCAATTCTAACAAAAATAAAAATAAAAGATGGAGAAACAAAGGTGAATGAGAATCCATGAGCTGCGAATAGGAATAAAAACTGGCCCAAGGCCCAGTCCACTTGTGTACTGTCGCAGAGGGGTGTATGAAGTAACTTTGAGGTGCTGATAACGAAACACGGGCTGAGGGAGATGAAGCCCAGTCTGATTGAAAACCTCCTTAACCTAAAATTATGAAGAAACCCTAGAAATCCAATAGCTCATGTTCACCCTTCTCCCTCAGAAATCCGCCGCCGACCACTTCACTTCGTCGTCCAAACCGCCGGTGGGGATTCACCAACTCCGTTCGACATCTCGTGGCTTCACCTCTTCTATTGTCGTCGCCCAACACCGTCTCTTTCACTCGCGAGTTACAATCGGAGCCACTCCTCCTTAGAATAAAAAATGCCGCCGGAATACACTGCTCCGCCGCAATCTCGGTCGCACCGCCCTAAGTCTTTCCTCCTAGACTCCCTTACTCGCGACTCACTGTAGGAGTTACTCCTTCTCCTTCAGCATTCAATAATTTCTATCCTTGAACAACAAAGATCTGAACCGCTAACTCTGGAAATTGAAGTTCTAAGCTCACGATCGAATACGACACGCGCTCTGAAAATCTAGGTGCGATGGCTTAATAACAGCGATTTCCAGGTATCTCTTTTCTCTGCTCTATTCGAATCTGAGTTTGTTGTTGTTCGTCGTTCTCCTTCTTTCTGATTCTGAAACTGTTCTCTGTAATCTCTTTGTTGTCGCGATTTTCCTTGGTGTAACTCACTGTTGCGATTTCACGGTGGATATAATGATAAAATGCCGAATCTTTGTTGCAGGTTCAAGGATTTTGTTTTCTTGATGAATTGCTGATGAATGCTCGTGAGTTATTGTTGAATGTCGTTTTGACTGTGTCAAAACTTCCCAATGCAGGCACTCCAATGAAGGTGCACGATTGATACCGACGTAAGATGATGAAATTTTCAGATTGGACGTCGTTGCTGTTCCTCGAAGGAGATGTCAAGATGATTGAAGGTTATTCAATGAAGGTGCAGAAGGATAGTTGAAGCTGGTTTGAGGATGAAGGAGGAATTCGGGAAAAAATGAAGAAGAAGTTGAGAAGATTCAGATTGAAAGAAAAAGAGGTTGGATTGGTGAAGTGTGAGAAGTGGAAAGGATCAAAATTTCAGCCAACCAAATGAAGTTCTACCGATTCTGATTTATAGAAGGGTGGAGGATGATTCTGGAAAGTTCTAATGTGAAGTTCTGGAATTTTCTGGTAAAAAGTTTGTTATGATTCTGTTATAGGGTTTATTTTCTGTGAATTCGGTTAGAGTTAGTTAGTCTCTTTATTGAAATCTCAATTAACCGCTTTTCTGTTATGGTGTTTTTCTCAAATTCTGCCTTCGTTTTTTTTGAATTATGGATTTGTGATTTCTGCTATTAATCCTCTACTGTTCCTCTTGAATACTCATTAGATTCTGATTTTTTGTTTCTTATTTCCACTCTTTTCCTTTTTGTTGCTAGTTTTCAGACTGAGGAATACGTGTTGATGCTGACGGAAAGAAACTGGTTCTGCAGTTGTGAACTTGTTACAAAATCGAATCTTCGTCGAAGGTACTTTATGCAGAATCATTCTTCTGTTAGAAACTTCTCTTATATGGGCCCTTTATCTTCATTTTCTACTATGGGAGTTTAGGGAGAATGGGTTCATTTTTCTGTTTTGACTGCTGTCCCCGTGAATTCACTGTTATTTCCTTTTTTGGTATATTTTGCAGAGTCGAAATTTGATGCAAGTTGATGAAGATTGCGATGTTGGTTATTGGTGAAGAAAGCCCGAAGATGCCACAAGTTCCTCGATTGATGATGGAGCTCAATGGAAGTGATGAGTGAAGATTTATGAATGAGCTTCTTGTTGATTGAAGGTGAAGTGATGCTGAAGTAGAGATTGAAGCAGGGTGCAGAAAAATTGGGAGGAGGAACTTTACCAATTGAGATTAAATTCTGATTTTCTCAGATTGATCAAGAGTCTCCTATTTTTTTTTTGTTGCTGAGTTGTGTCATCATAACCAAATTTTTTTTTGTATTCTCCTCAATTCTCTGATATGGACTTTTAATGTAACTCCTTCTAGTTTATAACTGAATTCTGATACCAAAAAAATTATGCAGCTGAATTCCATTTTTTCTATTGGGTTTTTGTTCTAATTTCTTTCTGAATTTTTATTTCTTTCATTTTCTATTGTGGATTATGAACCATGAATAGTGAACCGAATTTTTCTGGTGAGAATTATGTTAGACTTTTGAGCTAAAACAAACATATAAAAAGAAGTATTGTGATAACTTGGTTGCTAATGAGAACAAGTGATGGACCTAGAATGTGACTGAGGCTTGGAAATGCATTTAAGAAAAATAGAATTGGACATGGGCTCTAAAATGGTTTGAAAATGTGTAATGGGCTTACAAAGGATTGGGCCAAAAGAAAATGAAATGATTATTTGATTAATACAATGGATTAAAAATGAATGGACAGGTGAATAAACTGAAACTGAATTGAGGGAAATATATAGAATAATGGAAATTGAAGTAAAAGACGACAGTAGAATGGACTAATCGGGAATGGCTTATAACAATGAGAACATGACAAATGGATACGAAGTCTCAATTTTAGCCCAAAGCCTATTTTGAATTCTCTCCACAAACCCCTGAACACAGCTCCTTCTGAACCACTGCACAATTTTCCAGATAAATCACACCCCTTCCGGATCGTCTGAAACATGTTATGACCATTCAAACAGGTGAATCACTGATAAACAGAAGACTCCAACCAAACTTCTCTCAAAACACTGCTCGATAACCTGATGAATCTCAACACATGGCAGCCTGAACTTTGAATATGCATGGTCTAAGAAAAAGACCAATGGCCCAACTAATCTTGCAGTTGCAATAATCTTCTGATAGTTTGACCAAAATTAGGTCAAGCTCCTGTCTGGATCGAAACACCACTGAACAACCGCATTTGAAGTGGAATCATTATCCAGTAAATATCTTCGTCAGTTCAATCCCTGATAGATGCGAATAAAGCACGAAACCCTAATCCAGTACAACCTAAATCACATGCCCAATGAAACAATGAAATGCACTAGTATGCTGTTAATAAACTGATGAGAAATGCAGATGAATGCAGAGCGGTAAGCCAGTAAAAGGGATAAATATGAGGGCAAATTTTGAGGTATTACAGCAAGAAAACTCGCAAGTAGTTTCGCAGGAAAATTCGCAGGTAAAACCTGCGAATTCAAGGAAGAAGACGATGCAGTTGGTGCGAATCAGGATTTCAAATATTTGAATTATTTTATTAAGATTTTGTTTGATATTGGTATCACAAACACGCGTTTGGTCCAGTGGTAGCAGCGTACGCTTGTGATGTACAAAACCTGGGTTCGATCCCCAGGTTATTCTTTTTTGCTTGAAAATTCTTTTATTTTGCAGGTTAATCATAAAACGATTACTACCCAAACATTATCACCAGCGCGCACCTGGCCTGGTGGCAGCCTTGCTGGTCCAAGGATGGAAAGGCCTAGGGCATGGGTTCGATCCCTGCCCCAGGTAAGTTTTTGATTTCATTTTTTTTAATTATTTTGTTTTATTATCTTATTTTATAAATAATTCCAATTATATTTCTTATAATAAAAATGTGTTTAGATAATATGTAAATATATATATTAACTTCATATTTTCTAAAAAGACCTCTAATTTATTTTCTAAAAACTTTAATCCTAGTTTATATTTAAATTAAAATATGTATAATATATTTATTTATTTTTGTAGATAATCAAATTAATATTGTAATTTAAATTAAAAACCCTAATTCTATTTTCTAAAATATGTAACCCTAATTTCTAATCCTAATTTTTTTTATTTAACTTAAATATTAAACTTAATAATTTTTTCTAATATATGTAATTAAATAATTAGTCATGTTTTTTATTTATTTTATAGTTTATTACTATTATTCATATTATTTTATTTTCATCTCAAAAATTCTTCAAAAATTGTTCATTTAATCTAAAAATATTTAATTAACTTGTATATATTTTATATTTGTGCTAACTTTTCCTTCTCATAATTATTTTATCACTAACCTTTTATTTAAAATTGCTTATTTTATTATATAGTTATTATTTAATTATTCTTATTATAATGTAACTGCCAAAGCTGTGTAATAGTTGTAGTTTTTTATTGTTTATTTGTTTATAAATATTCTTGCCATGGTTAGTAAATATAGGGAGTGATAACATGTTTGTATTTTAAAACTAATTTAGAATCACTAATTTAATAAGATAAATATATGAATACAGACATTCACACACGTAAGTCGATCTTTGATTGCCATCTCACTTCCTAAGGTTATCCCTCATGTTGCCTAAATCAAAAGGTCAAGTAAGGTATCTAAAAAGCAAAGTCCCTTCTCATGAAATATCATCAAAGTCCCTTTAAGATTATAAGATCAAGTCCCTTCGATGTTGCCTACGGTAAATGATCTTGTCCCTTCGAATAAAAGATGATAAGTCCCTTCGTATTGCTAAGACACCTTACAGTTGCCTAAACACAGATGACCTTTCACATGTCCCTTATAACATCCAAGGTAATGACTACCTATTCCTTAATAATAGGGATAGTCTTACCATTGAAAGAACATTTAAGAACAGTAAAGATTTAATTTAGGGTAGGTTCCTCTTAAGTACTTGCTCACTTTTTCAAAATACTTCATTACACTTCACATTTCAAACAAATTTTCAAAACAAAGTCTTTATATACATCCATATGAGGATCATTATAAAGTACTTAGAAAATTTTTAATCACACACTACACCTTTCTCAAAACAATTTAAAGTGAGCTAAGTAACTAAGAGCCCATGGATAACCATGGATATAAAGGGTGCTAACACCTTCCCTTTGTATAACCTACCCCCCGAACTCAAAATCTTTTTAAGGTCTTTCATGTTCTTTTATGCCCTTTCCTTTTGGATAAAATAAAAGTCGGTGGCGAATATTGCTATCCGTAACATTTAATTAAAGTTAGTTCTCCCACCGTGTTACACTTACCATAGACAACCCACTTAGAACAAGATTCTCTTACTTCAGCACTTATAAAATAATTCTCTTCAAATTCTCATAATCTGACTGAACTCTTTTATCATTCCCCCTCCAATATGCTTCTAAAGCCTAATAGTGGAGATACCACGAATTCTCAAGCAATACCAAGTATTGATAGTCATCGAAGAAAAAGCTTATCTATTGGAGCTCTCACTAACCAATAGAATAAGAACTTACGAAGATACAATTATAGAACAACTCGCTTGTCTACTACATAATTAATAACATCAGTCCAAACTCTCCAATAACAAAGATACAGGGTTGTATTGCTGCAATCACAATCAATACAATTCCAATTCCATTCTAAACTCGAAATAATTCATCCAATTAAACTGAACCAATCCGACCATGGTTACTATGCTCCATATTAATTCTCTTTAAAAAATCCCATTCACTCAAGGTTCCTGTTGACACAAGGTCTCCATCAGTAACGACGCAGTAATGCCACAGACTTACAATAACCAGTGAGTCACTAATATTAAACTCAAATTATTCTTAGTACACTTGCGGGTTTCCATAATACTTTCCTTTTGCATACAAAATTTCCACTTACTCACCTTTTAGGACCACACATAACTTATAATTCAAATCATTTACTGTTTACCAAACATGCTCAAGGGAAAGTCCAATACTTTGTTCACTGACGCTTGACACAGAAACTAAAACGGACTTACAATCCAGAAAGAACGATTCTCTAAATTCTCCACAAAAGTCGTGTGTTAATCGATTACCTGTCCCAGGCTAAACGATCGAACACAACTAAACTCATTCCTCTTGCTAACAAGTAATCCAACTCAAAATTAGCAATCTAGTCCACACTGACTTGTAATATGATTCTCACTTGTGGTCTCTAAATAGGTGCAACAATCGTTCACCATCCACAACCCAAGATAACACAAACGGGCACAATATGCAGATTATAATCTCTAACAAACGCTGAAGTAGAAATACCATTTTGTTACGGTCACCATACGAATACTCAACAGAATAGTCTGATTCCAATCTTACAATGACGCTAGTAGGAATCGACCAAGACAACATCAAAGGGTTTTAGTTACAAGCTAATGTTTGGTTCGTCCATAAACAAAATCCAATACACAATCCTCATCGGGTAAAACAAAGCAAAACAAAGGAGATCTTATTTCTAGTATACAACCTTGTCCTTTCTCTCTCTCTCTCTCTCCCTCTCTCTCTCTCTCATTCCTTGTAAGAATTAGTATCAACAATAACATTCTTAATCTCGCCAGGGCATAATCCAAATACTTTGATTATTCACAAACACAGAGGTTTTCCCTTACTCTTGAAGAATGAGGCAAAGCACTCTTCTGAAGAACCTTATTGTCTATGCTTACATAACAACCGAGGTTCCTTTACCCCCTACTGGTCATCGTATAGAAAGTATCCACAACTTCCCATTGGTAACAAGAACGCTCCATCTGGACACTCAAGTCCAAATGTATGCATCTTAGAAAAATCCAATTTTCCAAAACTTAACAACGGTAACCGGTCACTACCAGGAGGGTAACAGATCACTCAGTACGATCTTGCACTTCTAGTAGTTGTAAGAGGTTTAGAAACACAATTTGGTAACTGGGCACTATCTAGAGGACAATTTGATTACTCAATGCAGAAGCGAACTTCTGGTCTTCATTGTTACCCAAACCTCTCAAACCTATTCCAATCACATCCAAAAGTGACGACCATACTAAACGACGATTCCACACAAAAGTAATCATACCACCAGAGCCTTAATGAGCGAACCATCGTTGCTTACACTTCTCAACCTTAGTCTTAACAATAACTTAACAATTCCACTATACACTTGTCTAACATACCTTCCGTTATCACTGTCTCATATTGTGCTGCTAAGACCGTTTCCATACCATATCAACTTCACGCTCTGTGGTAATCTCCTTACACCCAAACATAATTCATCTTACTAGAGTTCTCCCGAAACCTAGGTGCTTACTCTAACACTTAACATAACTTCATTCGGTCCATACCAAATTCTCCTCATGATACTGAACAAGGTTTACTCTCTCTCCTGCATTATACCTTATACCATTCCTTAGGTAATTCAACATTTCTGAAATGATCCCTTACTAAAATATAACATCTTGATGTATTACTCCAAACTTGTAGCCTCCGTCATAGCCGAATATACAACTCTAGTCTTCTATCTTTCGTTCGGGGTATACTTGTCTCCCTTGAAATGTGTAATCACATCCTCATATTTCTTCCAAAGTTTTGCCACAACTTTAGGTTCCCAAAAGAAAATGAAAATTATTCACTCGCAATTCCTATCCATTTGCAAGGTATTATCCAAATACATTCCTTGAAGTACCCTCGCTCATCCAAGATGCCACTACGATCTTAGGTCCAAAATACTAACAATTAACTCAATCCAGAACCTTAAGTCACACGTTCCATAAACATCTTCTCTTCTCGTGAAATGAAACTTCTTAACACTTTTATCCGTACCAGTTGTCGTACCTCGAAAAATACGATCTCACGCGATCCGAAAAGACGGAACCGCGCGCCGGACGGACTGAAGAGTCGCCACCTAATTCTATTTATTCCCGAAGAGGGAAAGGGGAGATATAGATACAACCCGGGAGGAAAAGGATGAGGACAAAGGTCAACGGAACCATTGCCTGGGTTCGGGAGTCGGTTATGCAGGGGGGAGGTATTAGCACCCCCTACATCCATCGTACTCGATGGGAACCATCTAAGTTATCGCGCTCGAAAGGATGTCTATGCTTAAACGAATTTCTTGCTAGAGGGAAATGAGTTGAATTATAAGTTAGATTGAACCTAGGTGCTCGGCAAGGATTGAGATCCTCGTGCCTACGTACTCCCGTGTGCAATGGGAAAGTCAGAGCCTCGTAGTTCGGCCTACTAAGGGTAATGGTTGTTGATTTTATTACCTTTCTTCGATGAAAGGGTTTAGGAGTTGAAATGTACTAAAGACTATGGATAGTTTATCTCGCCCAACAAGACGAGTGTCCTGCGTCAAAATAATCGGAGCGAGTAACGAGAGCTCGTTATCCTCCTTTCTACCGCTTAAGGCTCGTGGCGTACAAATCTTCTCGTTTTTATTAGAGTGTTTTTTATTTCCTAAAGCCTCTTGACGTTGGATCAAGGGTTTGGATCTAATCGAAACGTTTTGGTTTTTTGAGGTTAAAAGGGTAAATGCAAATGGAGGTTATTTTTGTGGTTTTGTTAGCGAGGCACGAAGCGCTCGGCTCGCAAAGGTGGAGTGGATCCTAAAGGAAATAAAAAGGTGCGAGTGTGCAAGTGCAATCGCTTGGCGTTGGACCAAGGATTCAGAATTAAAATAAATACAAAAATAAAGTGCGTACAAAGTAAGGGGAGAGGGGTACAAAATAAATACAGGGGATTGCGAGAAATAAAGGGTATCATTGTATTTTGCCCAAGAGGAAGCGTGTGTGCAGTGTGTTTGAACTATTCGAAGGCGTTCGGCCTGCTTGATCGGGACGTAACTATTTGAAGGCGTTGGACCTTTTAATCGAGCGCAACTATTCGAAGGCGTTGGACCTTTTCGGGACGCGACGAAATTTTGTTCGTGAACTGCCTTAGAATCGGTTCAAAATGGGAACCATTCTATAAGAGTCGAATCGTAATTTTTTTAATGCGAAAATAAATGAATAAATAAATGAATTGAATTGTGAAGAATAAATAGAATAATGAATATAAAATAATAAAATAAATCGTATTTAAGAATAATAAATAAATTATATTACAATTTTTTGTTCAAAATAAAAAAATAATAGAATAAAATAAAGGAGGGCCTCATATTGACCGCTCATCACCGATTAAATGTAATCGGGCGAAAAACGGCCTTTTATTATATCATTGGCCCTAAAATCAACAAATAACATTTTTTTTTAAAAGATTATTTAAAACTAAAAGACTACTAATCAAACAAAGAAATAAAACTTAAAAAAACAGATTATAAGAATTAGAATAGATAAAAAAACAATTACTAAATATTATAAGATAGAAACAAATAATAAGAAAATAATAAGAAATAAGGAAAAATAAATTAGAGGGGGGGTAAATGTATGGATCTGGGGATGTGGATAGAGGTCTGGTGGGCTTAGCCCATCAGTCAATAAAAATAATCTATGTAAAAAAAATACAGTATGGTGTAATGTGATATTTCAGTGTGTTGAAAAGAAACAGACATTGGGCTTGTAAAGCCCATCAGCAACCACAAGAAAATTGAAAAATTATAATAAATCAAGACCAAAAAAAGAAGACCAAACGAAAATCTAACCTAGTTATTAAAATATACTAACACAGTGAAAAGAAAGTTAAAAGAAAAATAGAGAAAACCAATTGTTTTTACCGATAGCTCAGAACACACCCTCACTGTTCAAGTCGACGGCGGTTCTTCTCTCAGCTTTCCTCGCGACTTCTCACTGCTGGATTTTCGGTTCAGTCACTCTCCTTCTCGCGATCTCAGCTCTGTTTCAGTTCGATTGGCTCGGATTCTCGCCGCTTTGGCTTCGTCACGGTTTCTCCCCTTTCTGCCGGTTTGGATCTCGCGGCGGTGCTTCTGGGTGGTGTTCGGAGTGGTTCGCGGATGGTGAGATGGAAAGGGTGAGGTCCGGTTCGGCGCATGTTTGCGGTTAAGGGCCAGTGGGTGTTGGAGATTCGGATTTCGGCTCGGTTTTTTTGTCAGATTTTGGCCGCGGCTATGTGAAGGTTCCGGACGGCTGAGGGTTTGTCGGCGAATTTCAACTCGGCGGCTGTGAGATTGTTATTGTGGTGTTCACAGGTTTGAGTGACAGTTTTGAAGTGGTGAAGGTTGTTTGAAGGTGCCGTAGGTGGTGTTGATTGCTCGGTTTAGTGAGCGGCGGAAGGGGTTGAGCGGAAGGTATTGAAGGGGATTTTGGATCTGTTTTGGCTACGGTTTGTTTCAAGTTGAAGTTGCGAATTCGCGGTTCAGATGGATTTGTGTGGTGAAGGATTCGTGTTCGGTTTTTTGGCCAGCGATGTCTTGATGAAGGAGGTGATGCTGATATGAGCAGAAGGTTAGAGTGGTGTTACGGGTTTGACGTGTGAAGGGTTGACGGAAGTCTCGGTGAAGAGGGTTTGAGGGAGAGCTCTTTTTCCGTCCAGTTTGTGCTTGGTTCTCTGCTTGTTTCAGTTTGTTTGAATGTGTTTATGAAAGTGTGAAATGCAGGTTTATGGATTTGGTTTTGTGGTGGTAGACAATGACGAGTATGGTTCATGCTTTGAATAAGAGGTTTATGCTTTTGGTTCAGATTTGGAAAAGTTGAATGTAGAATGGCATGATTTTTCTGATAAAAAATGGAGGTAATTTTTTGTGATTTTGTGAGTGAATAGATGAAAGTTGAGTGTGTTCAATGAGAGAAAAGAAAAAGAATCTTTGCGTGTTTGTTATTGAGTGGAGGACGCGGAAATTGAATTTGTGGGTGTGTTGTATGCTGTGAATGAGTAACATTAGCTGGTATTTTGTACTATATGTACAGGCTGTATGGAAGAAGAAAAAAAAGTGGTGAATGCGTTGCATATGCAGCAGAGTGGGGTAGGATTTTGTTGTACTATGGTGAGGTGAATCCGGTGTGAGTGGAGGAAAAAGAAATGTACTACTTTTGAAATGTAATAAACACAATAATTATAGTAGTAATGAAAATGACAAGAATAATACTAAGGGATAATAATAAATAATAATAATAATAATTACAAGTTAAAAATAATACGAATAATAATAGTAATAATAATATGAATGAAAGTTAAAAATAATAATATGAATAATAATAATGATAATGACTTAATATAATTACAAGTAATAATAATGACAATAGAAATAATAGGAACAACAATATAAACTTGAATAATAAAAATAGTAATATGTAATCCTATAAAATAGAAATAATAAATGGTGATGATAAAAAAAAAAGAATAGCAATAATAAGATGATAAAACTAATAATAATAATAGTGAAAAAGAAAATGGGAATTTTGTAGCTTTTAATTGGAATAAAAAGAAAAATGTGATAAAAGAATATAAATTTGAAAATTTAGAAAATAGTTTAATGAAAAAAAATGGAAGAGTGATTTTTTTTAGAATTAATAATGGGCCTAAAAAAGGAAAGAAATAACATAAAAGAAAATACACTTTTTTTTTTGAAATTTTGGAAATAAAATGCGACATATTTATTTGAATCTTTTCGAGTAAAATGTATTATTTTTATTATTTTTTCGAAACAATGGCTAGACATTAAAATGGTGCGGGTAGGACAAATTTGGGGTATGACAGATGCCCCTATCGAATTGGCTTAGACCAAGTAAGATGAACTGGCTCGCGTTCAATCTTTCAAGGTATAAGATAATTAGATATTAACAGACTCCAAATTTGTCCCCAAAAGAAATTGTGCAGCAAATCGATGATTAAAATTGGAAAACAAAAGGTGATACGAAACAGAAACAGGTTGACAGAAAATTGAATGATCGCTTACCACCGCCAGGTTGATAATGCGACCCCAACACTAAAAGAATGCTGAGTAACAGAAAATTAAACAATCGCTATCACCAAAAGGATGATAAGGCGACCCCGACACCAAAAGGATGCTGAGAAACAGAAAATTAAACAATCGCTATCACCAAAAGGATGACAAAGCGACCCCAACATCAAAAGGATGCTGAGTAACAGAAAATTAAATGATCTGGAAGAGAAATATCCACCGGGGACATCCACTGAATAACACCTAGGCGAATCTTTGGAATCTTCGGCCGACCCTGGATTCTAACTTTCGCTGGGGAAAGGCCTGGAATCTTGGGTTGATCCTGGATCCTGAGTTATGCAACTATGTTTGATTGTTTTGAAATGGTATTCCATAGGGATGGAGATACGATGCGAATGTTTATGCACTGAGATATAAATTCGATAATGTTGGGGATATGGAAAACTGGTTTATTTAGGCATGCATATGATGCATATGTTGCAAATGATTGATGTAATGATGCTTTATGACGTTAATGATGCATAATGATGCATATGAGTGATTGAAAAAAGAAAGGTGCCAACTTGGTGGACTTTTGGTCTGGTAGTTGCCAATAATGATTGGACTTTGGGTGGGTGGAGGGACTGATTTCCCGACACTCGATCTTCGACGATGTATGATCAGAAGATGAATCTGAAAGTTCCAAGCTTGGTTATCTGCTGATGAGCGAAGCGACTTAATTGACACATGAAGACTGATTTACTTTGAATGATTGCAAACATCTAGCAAGGACTGCTTGTTCAGCTGGGGAGAAGAGATAGGAAGATTTGCTCCTTGTTCGCTTGCCCCTGCCTGTAGGGTATCTGAAATAAATTTGATGGGGAAGCTTTGACAATGGCCATGGCACGACCTGCCCCTGATTGAGTTGTTGGAAAATAATTTGCCCCTGATTGAGCTGACTTCGAAGAAGTATTGATTCAAATTCCTCTTTTGATTGCCCCTTGTTGGGATTGCACTGATGTCAAGCACTAAATTGCAATTAAATTATTCATATACAAATGGTAATGTTAATGTAAAGTTCATGTAAGTTTTGAAAAAGTCAATTTTATTTGAATGATGTTGGAAGTGTAACGAATGGACTGTTAGCCCAAACGAGGTGCTGATTTAGAAAGTGCGTGAAAGATGCAACAAGAATAATGTGCAATTGAGATTTGAAAATTAGCAAATATATGGGAGTCAATTTACGCAACCTTGTTGGTAGTATGCTTTCAGAATAAACCGCGCCTCAATTAGGTCTTTCGAGGGTTGTAACATGGTCTGGTTAATGGTTAGAGAAACAAAGGATATAAGGCTCAAAATTTGATTTGTACCCATCCCTTCTTCGAAATGTTCTCCAGTCCTATGTTCAGTTAACTCTACACATGCATTTGTTTTGACTTTGCAAGAGTGAAGATGAAGCTTTAAAGTTTGCTTGAAAATGGCAATCATCTTATTTTGCTGGTAGTGACCCTTTGATTTTTGATTTGGTGGTCACTGGTATTTGTTTTGCTTTTGTCGAGGATTTGAATTCCTCTTTTTGATTTGTTTTTTTTTTCCGACTAAGTCTCCCTTCGGGTGCTCAACTTAGTGATTCTTTCTTTTCTTTTCTTTTCTTTTTTGTTTGAATGTTGTGACTGCCAAATCATTTGCTGATGGTCCTCTGACGGGATGTCTCATCTTGCAATTTGAAGATGTAGTCAGGTTAACTGAACAACTACCCTGCCCCGGGTTAAATGTAAGGATTGTATCCGAAAGAAACTCCTACTTCTAGGCTCGAAGTGGTTGACTAGGGATTAACTCCTTATATCTCTAGTGTTTGAGGATTTGAAAGAATGCTTGTACATCATTGACGAGATTTTATCCGAAAGCATACCGCAACAGTTATGGGTATTTCGTTTTCATCATCCTCCCTCAAATACTTGCTACAGTGAAGTGAGGGAAATATTTTTGTGATTTTGTGATAAATGATAAATGATGAGCGAATGCGAATAGATTGATTCAAAACATGCATAAACATAACATTAACATAACCAAGTACAAACGATAATGTTCAAAGCAAGTAGTACTTAAACAAACATTACAAAACAACAGGAATGCAGAAATAAATAAATGGCGATGACTGCCTTGATTTGAGGAATGAACTTCTCTTGATTTGACTTCTTCAAAGTTGGAATACTACTCAGCTTTGGTCTTCAGCAATTTCTTCAAAAGCATTCGTTGAGGGGCCACTTGCGGCGACACTGTATTGCTCTGGACATTCAGACCCTTCTGAGTAAAGCTGAGGTCCTTAGAGTTGATCATATCTTGAACCACATGCTTGAAGGCGTGGCAATTCTCAATTGTGTGACCTGGAGCGCCTTTGTGATACTCACAGCGGGCATTGGCATCATAATTTCGGGCATTGCCAGCCTGAGGTGGCATATCTCTCAACGTAAGATATCATTTTGCCATTAACTGATTAAAGATTTCGGCGTATGGCATATGAAAGGGATCAATGTGCCTATCATATCCTCTTTGTTGATATGGTGGACGTTGTTGAGGAGCGCGTTGTTGTTGTTGACCGAGCTGTTGTTGATAAGCCGGTTGCTGGTATGGATAAGCCCGTTGCTAGCATGGATAAGCCGGTTGCTGGCATGGTCTAGGTCCATATTGCGCAGCTGCACCTGGAGGATAAGGACATGGTTGATAAGCCATCGGTGGAGGAAGCAGAGCTTGAATAGCTGGATGAACAGGCATTGAAGGAACAGGCTGATGAGACACAACCATCCTGGCCAAGGCTTGCATGGCCTCATGAATACAATCAATCTTGCTCTTGATTGAGTCAATCTCTCCCCTCATAGCAGCTTGTTCTTGTCGAATCTGATCCATCAGTCTTCTAGTGTTGGCTCGAGTTAAATACGGTCGTCTAGCTCGATACGGGCGTCGGGAAACCAGCTTGATTTACTGAAGATGGAGGAACATGAAATGAGTTCTCGGCTTTTGGAATGAAATGCAATATGAATAATTAATGCAAATGAGATGATATGCAAAGTCAGAATCCAGGATCACAAGATCAGGGTCTCATGAGTCCAAGGTACAGATGGAGGATACTCTGATCAGGAACTCACTGGGTAGACTCTAAAGTTTTAGGGATCCCAAAGTTATCAACTCATATGGCTATTCATCACACGCGCCATAAGCATGACGGTTGATTGACTCCGCCATATGAATCTATTTTGGGTGAGATCTTCGTATCGACAACCCACGAGAGCAAATTTTCTCGGGAGTCCATACTACGTGATCATCGACACAAGGTTTAAAACAAGGTCCTGGAGTTATGGAACTTTCTCAACTGTTTGATGCACGCGTCAATTTCATACATTCTTGACAGTCAATCAACTCCATTGAGTAAGTCTATTCCAAGTGAGGTTTTCATATCGAGCCACGCGAGGGCGAACCCTGGTGCCCAATACTACGCAACCATCAACCGATGTTTTAACCAAAAGGTTCTAAAGGTCCTCAGAGTCGATGACCTTAATGAAAACAACTGAGCACACACGCCGAAAGCTTGACGGTTGTCAGTATTCTCATTAAAATCTACTCCGAGTGAGGTTTTCGTATCGACAACCCACGAGAGAGGTTCTCTCGGGAGCCCATACTACACAACCTCGCTAACTTATGTTTGTACTCGAAAGCCCGGGTATAGAGCTTTTCCCTCAAATTTCTTTCGATCAAGTATCGATCCAAATCATAGTACCAAGGAGCCACAAGATATATAAGATGGAATGCGATAAAGAAAGCGATAAAAATAAACAAGCAAGGCATAAAAGCAAACAACCAAACAAACGCGGGAACCTAGACTAGGCTTGACTCACATAGGGGTGAACCAGTCCCCAGCAGAGTCGCCAGCTGTCGTACCCCGAAAAATACGATCTCACGCGATCCGAAAAGACGGAACCGCGCGCCGGACGGACTGAAGAGTCGCCACCTAATTCTATTTATTCCCGAAGAGGGAAAGGGGAGATATAGATACAACCCGGGAGGAAAAGGATGAGGACAAAGGTCAACGGAACCATTGCATGGGTTTGGGAGTCGGTTATGCAGGGGGGAGGTATTAGCACCCCCTACATCCATCGTACTCGATGGGAACCATCTAAGTTATCGCGCTCGAAAGGATGTCTATGCTTAAACGAATTGCTTGCTAGAGGGAAATGAGTTGAATTATAAGTTAGATTGAACCTAGGTGCTCGGCAAGGATTGAGATCCTCGTGCCTACGTACTCCCGTGTGCAATGGGAAAGTCAGAGCCTCGTAGTTCGGCCTACTAAGGGTAATGGTTGTTGATTTTATTACCTTTCTTCGATGAAAGGGTTTAGGAGTTGAAATGTACTAAAGACTATGGATAGTTTATCTCGCCCAACAAGACGAGTGTCCTGCGTCAAAATAATCGGAGCGAGTAACGAGAGCTCGTTATCCTCCTTTCTACCGCTTAAGGCTCGTGGCGTACAAATCTTCTCGTTTTTATTAGAGTGTTTTTTATTTCCTAAAGCCGCTTGACGTTGGATCAAGGGTTTGGATCTAATCGAAACGTTTTGGTTTTTTGAGGTTAAAAGGGTAAATGCAAATGGAGGTTATTTTTGTGGTTTTGTTAGCGAGGCACGAAGCGCTCGGCTCGCAAAGGTGGAGTGGATCCTAAAGGAAATAAAAAGGTGCGAGTGTGCAAGTGCAATCGCTTGGCGTTGGACCAAGGATTCAGAATTAAAATAAATACAAAAATAAAGTGCGTACAAAGTAAGGGGAGAGGGGTACAAAATAAATACAGGGGATTGCGAGAAATAAAGGGTATCATTGTATTTTGCCCAAGAGGAAGAGTGTGTGCAGTGTGTTTGAACTATTCGAAGGCGTTCGGCCTGCTTGATCGGGACGTAACTATTTGAAGGCGTTGGACCTTTTAATCGAGCGTAACTATTTGAAGGCGTTGGACCTTTTCGGGACGCGACGAAATTTTGTTCGTGAACTGCCTTAGAATCGGTTCAAAATGGGAACCATTCTATAAGGAGTCGAATCGTAATTTTTTTAATGCGAAAATAAATGAATAAATAAATGAATTGAATTGTGAAGAATAAATAGAATAATGAATATAAAATAATAAAATAAATCGTATTTAAGAATAATAAATAAATTATATTACAATTTTTTGTTCAAAATAAAAAAATAATAGAATAAAATAAAGGAGGGCCTCATATTGACCGCTCATCACCGATTAAATGTAATCGGGCGAAAAACGGCCTTTTATTATATCATTGGCCCTAAAATCAACAAATAACATTTTTTTTAAAAGATTATTTAAAACTAAAAGACTATCAGTCAATAAAAATAATCTATGTAAAAAAAATGCAGTATGGTGTAATGTGATATTTCAGTGTGTTGAAAAGAAACAGACATTGGGCTTGTAAAGCCCATCAGCAACCACAAGAAAATTGAAAAATTATAATAAATCAAGAGAAAAAAAAGAAGACCAAACGAAAATCTAACCTAGTTATTAAAATATACTAACACAGTGAAAAGAAAGTTAAAAGAAAAATAGAGAAAACCAATTGTTTTTACCGATAGCTCAGAACACACCCTCACTGTTCAAGTCGACGGCGGTTCTTCTCTCAGCTTTCCTCGCGACTTCTCACTGCTGGATTTTCGGTTCAGTCACTCTCCTTCTCGCGATCTCAGCTCTGTTTCAGTTCGATTGGCTCGGATTCTCGCCGCTTTGGCTTCGTCACGGTTTCTCCCCTTTCTGCCGGTTTGGATCTCGCGGCGGTGCTTCTGGGTGGTGTTCGGAGTGGTTCGCGGATGGTGAGATGGAAAGGGTGAAGTCCGGTTCGGCGCGTGTTTGCGGTTAAGGGCCGGTGGGTGTTGGAGATTCGGATTTTGGCTCGGTTGTTTTGTCGGATTTTGGCCGCGGCTATGTGAAGGTTCCGGACGGCTGAGGGTTTGCCGGCGGATTTCAACTCGGCGGCTGTGAGCTTGTTATTGTGGTGTTCACAGGTTTGAGTGACAGTTTTGAAGTGGTGAAGGTTGTTTGAAGGTGCCGTAGGTGGTGTTGATTGCTCAGTTTAGTGAGCGGCGGAAGGGGTTGAGCGGAAGGTATTGAAGGGGATTTTGGATCTGTTTTGGCTACGGTTTGTTTCAAGTTGAAGTTGCGGATTCGCGGTTCAGATGGATTTGTGTGGTGAAGGATTCGTGTTCGGTTTTTTGGCCAGCGATGGTTTGATGAAGGAGGTGATGCTGATATGAGCAGAAGGTTAGAGTGGTGTTACGGGTTTGACGTGTGAAGGGTTGACGGAAGTCTCGGTGAAGAGGGTTTGAGGGAGAGCTCTTTTTCCGTCCAGTTTATGCTTGGTTCTCTGCTTGTTTCAGTTTGTTTGAATGTGTTTATGAAAGTGTGAAATGCAGGTTTATGGATTTGGTTTTGTGGTGGTAGAACAATGACGAGTATGGTTATGCTTTGAATAAGAGGTTTATGCTTTTGGTTCAGATTTGGAAAAGTTGAATGTAGAATGGCATGATTTTTCAGATAAAAAATGGAGGTAATTTTTTGTGATTTTGTGAGTGAATAGATGAAAGTTGAGTGTGTTCAATGAGAGAAAAGAAAAAGAATCTTTGCGTGTTTGTTATTGAGTGGAGGACGCGGAAATTGAATTTGTGGGTGTGTTGTATGCTGTGAATGAGTAACATTAGCTGGTATTTTGTACTATATGTACAGGCTGTATGGAAGAAGAAAAAAAAGTGGTGAATGCGTTGCATATGCAGCAGAGTGGGGTAGGATTTTGTTGTACTATGGTGAGGTGAATCCGGTGTGAGTGGAGGAAAAAGAAATGTACTACTTTTGAAATGTTGTCGCTCCCGGGATTTTCATCCTAGTACAAACGCGAAAGTGGCGCGGAAAGGTTAGAGTCGCCAGCCAGACATTTTTATCCCGAAAGAATGGGAAAGGTAATGTTGCACAAACCTGAGGAAGAAGGAAAGGACAAGGCCTTGCGAACCAAAGATCTGAGTTCGGGAGTCGGTTACGAATTGGGAAGGTATTAGCACCCCAATCCGTCCGTCGTACCCGACGGGATCCACGCTTGCTTGCTTGTTTCAAAGGGTGAGAAAAATATAACTGCTGCTGAACAAAACCGCTAACTGGAATGAGAATGAGAAATGAATAAGAAAATGGAAATAAAGGGGTAAATGTAGGGAAAATAAAGAATGTGCTCGAACAGGCCCTACCCCGCTGCCTACGTACCTCATCGGGATAATGAGGATCAGAGTCGACGTAGTTCGCCTAACCTAGGCGGGAACTATTTGTTTGTGTTTTTTACAGCTGGAACTGCGTATGTCTATGCTCAGGTGTTGCAGGCTCGTCTGGTACGAGTGCGTTAACCGTCTTGCATGCGAGACAAGTCGTCGCGAGTTCGCGTTATGAGTGAATGAGATGAGAAGAGAAGTTCCCGCAGGATAGTCGTTTATTGTGTGTTTTTGGCTTTTAAAAGAAGTGTTTTGAATTTTTGTTTGTGAACTGTCTTGTACTAAGACCTATCCATCGCGGGAAGCATTTACACCTCGCCCCGAAACAGGACGCGTATAAACACTCCGCAACAAAGTCTCGTGTCGTACAAGATTGTTCGGTTTTTGTTAAGTGTTTTATTGCTTTTCTTTTGAGATGAGACAGAGAATGACTCAAGTTGATAAAAGGGAAAATCTAAGGGACTAAGACTCAATCCTAATGTGTTATGTATTTACAAAGTGATCCTAGTGGTCAGTGAGGTTTTCTAGTCCTAATGGAAACTTAAAACTATTAGAATTCAACTTACTTCTTAATGAAGTTAAGTTGATTCTAAGAACAAATAGGAATCCTATACAAGTTGTAAAAATAAAAATAATCAAAAAAATGAAGTTAAGCATAAGGAACAAACTTCTAAAAAAATTGCCTTAAAGGCATGAATAAAAAATATAAACTATTTTCATTTATTCTATTTCTAATGGAAATGAAAAATTCACCTAAGTATTAAATCTAAGTCAAACTTAATGTTCATCCTAAAACAAATTAAACTAAATCTAAGTCTAATGTTAGATTCTATGACTAAAATTAATCTAGACTATTGTTATTATTTTTATTGTATTGAACTATATTTTCCTTAATGGCCTAACTCTAATGGAATTTATGCCTAACTAAGCTTAAAACTAATATTCTAAAAAATACTAAAACTTCTAGAAAAATTATGAAAATTAAATTGCAAGGTCCTAACATTATCTCTAATATGGCACTAAAAGGGATTCTAAAAGTACTTATTTTTTATGCTTAACAACTAATTATTTCAAACTAAGAATTAACTATTATTTCTTAAAGATTTTATTACCAAAACCTAAGATAAAAATTCCTAAAAATTCCATAAAAAATATCCTAAGATCTATTAGGGGTCTTCTAATTACAGAAAAAAAAGTGGGCTAAAAAGGTTAATGGAAGCTATTTAAATAAAATAAACAAAATTCTGCACAATTAAAGAAATTCAATAAAGTTAAATACAAGAATAATTCAGAATTAATTCAAAAATAAATAAATTTCAGGAAATAAAAATATCCTAAATTTCTAAATTCAATTATTAACCCATCTTAATTTTTGGGGAATTTTCTAATGCTTTTTCCTATTTTTAATGCATTTAATTTGAAACTATAATTATCTTAAACTAAAAATATTACAGGGAGTTCAATAAGTAATTTATTTAGTTACTTTTGTGAACTGGGCTCAGAGGTGAGGTGCAGAAAGGAAAGGACCAAGGCCCAATTCGCAGCCTTGGGAGGGGATGTGCAAACAGCAGCTTTCTTAGTTATTTTATATATTGGGCCTAAAAGTGGGGTGTGAGTATCATTATTATTACTATTTTATTTTTTTTAATCTTGACTTAAAAACTTAAACTAAAGTTTGGGTTACTTTAATATTCTAATTCAAAAATTAAGTTAAACTTAACTTAAATGAATATTTTCTAAAGATTTGAACTTAAGCTAAAAATTAGATTAATCCTATTAACATTTCTAAAGATTTTAAAATAAGCTAAAAATTAGATTAATCCTATTATAATAACTAGTGACATTGATAAATGAATTAAATTATAAAACTGTTAAATAAATTAAGTCTTTAATCTAAAAAAAATGAATTAACTAATAATCCAAACTAACTATAGTTATCAGAAAATTTAATTAAAATTTGAATTAAACAATGAACTAAACTAATCTATGATAATAATTTTTTCCTATAATCTGCATTAAAACTACAGTTTTATTAGAATGAACTATCTCTAATCTAAAAAAAAGAAAAATGACTTAACTAATAATCCAAACTATGGTTTAATTACAAAATTCAATTAAACAAAATAAGCTGAAAACCCTAGTTCATCTTCTCCCCTTTCCCTTTGCCCTTGCCACCGCACTCCTCTCATCCTCTTCTCACGATCCGCCGCCATCACCTCTTCGACCAGACTTCTTCTTCTCTTCGAAACAAAAATGAAACGGAACCAATCTAACTTAAACCCTTCTCCAATTTGAAGCTGAAACACAAAACTAACCTAATCTCCTTTAGCCTTATCAAATCCGAAAACCTAACCCTTAAACGCCAAGAACACCTCACAGGTAAACCATGGCACCTCACCGCCGGTGACTCGGCCCTATCAACTTAACAACACCTATTCGCGCGATCCCATATTCACACTCTCAGATTATCGCCGTCGACAAATTGCCGTTTGAAAACACAAGAACAAACACAAGGCCGATTCCATCGCTCTATAAGCACAAGGACAACACGATGGTGATATGAGATTAGTTTGTACCTTGATTTGGCGTTGTATTGCTTTCTTGAGCTCGTTGAAGAGGAGTCTTGGAGAGGATGACGTCGCCGCGATATAACACTCAGATCAGGTACGATTTTATTCTTCTCTTCGCATACTCTTTCTTGTTTTTCGTCTTCGCCATCGAACTCTTACTGATTCTTGATGTAGATTGATGTATTACTGAAGCCTGCAGAAAGATTGATGTCGATGATGATTCGTTCTGAGATTAATGATCAAGGAAGATTGGATTTGAAGAGGGATTGAAGCTATGGAGATTGGGAAGCCAAAGTTCAGAGGGAGAGCACTATGCTGAAACAGAATGAAGTTTAAGAGCAATGGACTCAAAGGAAAATGTTGAAGGTGATTCTGGTGTGAAGCGGTTTTTTTGGAAAAATTATCTAAAAAGAAAAACTGGGGATCGATTCTGATTTATAGCTGACCTCGGAGATTTGTCTAGAAGGTTCTGGTAAGTTCAACTCATTGCATTCAGTTACGATTCTGTTGGCATTTTGTTATTTTCGGTTAGGATGTGATTATAAGCTGGTTTTTGGTTTCGGTTAATGTTAGTTAGGACTAGTTATTCAATTTAAATGACGGAAGATGCGGTTCTTCGTGCCAGGCATCCTTTGCTGCTTTAGACAGGTCTTCCGCCCCTTTTATCTGTGAAGAATTTTCAGTCTCTTGTGAACTTGGCCATGATAGGGAAGCTGGTATAGTTATCAAGAATGTGGCCATTTCCAGTGGCGAGGTTACATCGAATTTTAAATGAGGAGTTGCTTTTGAAAAGCAAGAGTTCATTAAAGTTTTCTTCTAACTCCAACAGTGTTATAGGGTCACAAACTGATTCTGTAAGCAATAAGAACCATCAAAGAAGCAACAAAAACTCGCAGCCTTCTCCAAGTACAGTTCTACTGAGGATGTTGGGGAGAGTACACGCCTTGATTTTCGACTGGAGTTTAGTGAAATTCATCTCCTGGTTCAATTGTCTCCCTGACATACAGAGGGTTGGTTCTGTTATATTGGCTGAATCTTTTCTTTGGTAACTGGTGGCTTCAATTTATGTTTTCTAATGTTACACTGATTTTTTAACTTTGTTATTGATGCTATCCTGAACTGATTCTTTGAAATGTTATGCAGGTTGAGATGAATTGATGGAGATGTGATGAGGACCGATACACAAAGTGAACTTTGAACTCTCTGCATTTCACTGGCTGAAGTTACTTTCCATTTTCCTTTTTTATTTTCTAATGACTCACTCTATTTGGACTGTAATGAATTAACAGTGATGTCAAGGAAATTTCTCTTAAAGTATGAGACCTTTTCTTAGTCCTTTATCTTATTTTCCAGCCATTGAAAATGATGATTATAATTTTTTCCAGGAAAGGAGGAAGCTGAGTGAAGAAAGGTTCCAAAAAGACCCTTTCAAGGGTTCAGTCCATGGTTCAGTCCAGAAGCTCGGGCTCAATACAGACGACTGCTAACTGTAGTAGATGATTCCCGCCAAACGCAGCCATGTAATTCGAGTTTGATGAATTCGGAAGAAGCAGTTGCTGGTGTAGAGGATTTGACTAATATTGACATGCTTTTAGATGATGATAGTTTCTTACCTATAGCATTCGATTGATTGTTTGTGGTGACTGTTCCTTTCTTTTCTTCTGTTAATAAATGGCCCATCTGTTTTATCTTTGTATGGGAAACATCTTTCATGGTGTAGATATATACATAATAATAATCAGAACTGCTTGGATCCTAGGCTGTCGTATTTTGTACAAAAGGCTAGGTATAAATAGATTGTGAAAACTAGAATATTAATTCAGATTGACCATTCATACACTGAAATTTGTTAACTTGTAACACTAAACAAACCATTAGTTTGATTATGGCTTAAAGGCCCATACGGGATTAAAATTGGTCGGAAATTTACTCGGATAAAGAATGCAAATATTTAAGATGGAGGTTTCACAATGGAAATGCTTTTGAATTTGGAAAAGAAAATATGGTCAACCCTTAAGTATATGTTTGAATGGTTTGAGAATTGATCAAACAAAACTAATAAAGGTGGATTTATAACTCATTCAAGACTATTATTAATAGAATAAAATGGAAACTGGGCTTGTATGAGATGGGCCTTAAATGGGCCAACTTTAAAATGCGCTTAAAAAATTGGTCGTGAAATTAATAAAATATGGGATCGAAGAGAAAGTGAACTTTTGTCATGTGAGATGAGAACAAGACAAATTTGAATAGAGACATGGATTTAATAGATTTTGATGAGTTCTGGCGTCGAAAATAGTAATGATATTTGAATTGGTGATGACATCATCATAACTGTGCATTCTCCCTTATCTTGACACAAATCCTTTGACAATGCTCCACTCTTAAGCCATTTGATGCCATAATAAATTCCTCTTGATTCCCAATCAATATTCAACAAACATACAAATTCAAACCAATATTCTAATATCTTTAGCCTCCACTGGTGAAATGCCCTTGAGATCAAATCATGAACAAGAATTCCAGTATCTCCTTGAGATATTCAATGAAGAAAAACACAACCCGAGGCGTTACAGAGAGCCAACACCCTTATTCAAAGCGAACTTGATCGAACCCCTCAAGAATGGGTCAGATCTATTAGCAAATATTCTCTACCAGTTCAATCCTTGATAGATATAGATAAAGTAGGAAACCCTAATTTCCTTGAGCCCTGATCACCTGCCTTATGCAACAACGAAATGAACTACTATGATGTTAATGAATTGATGAGAAATGCTGACGAATGCAAGATGATGAGCCAATAGAGGGAATAATCATGAGGGCAAATTTTGAGGTATTACAGCTGCCCCTATTCAATCAACTGCAGACCTGAACGGATAATTGCGACAGCTTTTAGACGTTCAAGGTATGGAGTGATTGAATACTCGAATAAAACCTGAAAATTTGCACACTGAGGGTAATGGAAATGCCATCTGCCCATTTATTTATTTATGTATTTTTTTGTTTTTTTGACCTCTGAATAGGTAGCGAAAATAGAACCAGGTGGAAATATGCTGGGGAGAATGCCATCCTCGAATGACAACTCAAACGGGATCCTCGGATCCAGTACTGAAACCCTCCTTGAATAGAAACACAATGGTATACCGGCCGCAGGCGATAATCGAACACAAAGAAAAGAAAACAGGACGAGATGGAACGGGACCATTGTACTTAAATGATAACCCGAAACGTGACCGTTGTACTGAAACGGAGACACGAGGAAATGAGATTGTTGTACGGAAACCATACTCAAAGACGAGACCATTGTACTCAAATGGAGACTCGGAAAGAATAGGATCGTTGTACTTAAACGAAGCCCAAGCAAACAGGATCATTGTACTTAAATGATAACCTGAGACGCGACCGTTGTACTGAAACGGAGACGCGAAAGGAAATGAGACTGTTGTACTGAAACAAGACTCAAATACGAGATCATTGTACTTACATGGAGACTCGAATGAAATGGGATCGTTGTACTTAAACGAGAGCCCGAGCAAACAGGATCATTGTACTTAAATGATAACCTGAGACGCGACCGTTGTACTGAAACGGAGACGCGAAAGGAAATGAGACTGTTGTACTGAAACAAGACTCAAATACGAGACCATTGTACTTAAATGGAGACTCGAATGAAATGGGATCGTTGTACTTAAACGAGAGCCCGAGCAAACGACCGTTGTACTGAAACGGAGGCATGAGAACATGAGATTATTGTACTGAAACAAGACTCAAAGACGAGACCATTGTACTTAAATGGAAACTCGAAAGGAACGGGATCGTTGTACTTAAACGAGAGCCCAAGACGCGACCGTTGTACTGAAACGGAGACGCGAAAAAATGAGACTGTTGTACTGAAACAAGACTCAAAGACGAGACCATTGTACTTAAATGGAAACTCGAAAGGAACGGGATCGTTGTACTTAAACGAGAGCCCAAGACGCGACCGTTGTACTGAAACGGAGACGCGAAAAAAATGAGACTGTTGTACTGAAACAAGACTCAACTGGGGATAACAACAATACTTGGTAAAAGTAACCACCCTGGGAAACGAAATTGCATTCTGTGGGGAATACTTCAATCTGATTGGAGATGTAACGGGTCTTATGTAATATACCTCAAAACTGGCCCATGCTGGTATGCATATGTTTGGATTTATGGCGTAATGCTCCATGATGATGGAAATGCTACGCTTTGGAGGATGCAAATGCGATGATGATGCAAATGACAATGCAAAGGAGATCTCCTGATAAGGAGACTGCAGGTATCCCAGATAACTTGGCTGGGGAGAAACGATGATCACTGCATTGATCTGGTTTGTCCTGATGAGGAGGAAACAACTCTGCGGGGAAAGTTGTTAATAATTCACTGGCTCTGAATAGCCGCCACTGCCAAAAATAAATTGGACTTTGAGATTGGAGCGCCAAGACCCTGTTGGAGATGGACCCTTCTTGAACTCTGGTGGGGAAGTGAAAACTCCCTGGCTTGGCTGGGAACCAAAGACGTGACACTGCTGAGGAAGCAACTGCTGAGGAGGCAAAATACTCTTTACGCTGTTAAGAAATGCCCCTGTCTGCACGGAGACTTCTGCTTGGGGATTGCACCCACTCTCTGCTGTCTAGCTGGGAGAAATTTCAACTTGCACATGGCTGGGGATAATTGGAAACACCCTAGGAGGTGTTTGTTTCTGTTCAAACAAAAGGGAATGCCCATCCTGGATAGTGATCTTTTAGCTCTGTTAGCAACACCAGTACCTGTACCTGCATGAACACAATCGATAGTACCTGCAACATAGAGAATTAGTTTGGGACCTGCTTGCCCCAGGCTCATAGTATGAATCATTGTCTAGGTATCTCAGCACCCTTTCAGAGTTGAATTAAAGGTTTCTATTCTCCTGCACGAGTTAGAAAAGCATTCAAATGTTCATAACACAATGCAAGTTACCATTTGCTAGACGTTTTCACAAACAATCAATGCCAGATGAAAAAATAAAAACAAAAAGCTAAAATGGTCAATTGACTGAAGTTGAATTTTTATTGATTTTGACAGGTGGCCCTGAATAGGCAATACAAAGGAAGCGGTTCCCTGGAATGAGGGAACAACTAAAAGAAAAACAAACTACCCTATTGGCAATGTGGAAAATGAATCTCATCAAGTATCAACCCGGTTATGACTCGTATGTCTTCAAGACGCTCCGCTCTTCTGCCTCTTGAGAAAAAGTAAGTGAACTGATCTTCAACCCTTAGGATAGCCTCAACTGCAAGTAGATCATGGATCTCGCAGATCGCAGTCGTTCGTGTTAATCCCTCTTTTGCGTGGATCGCCCTTTCGGGTTTTCAATCCACCGGGATACCCTTTTTTGCCTGAGTTGTCCGATGTGGCTTTTCAACTCAGCGGGTGTACATTTTTTTCAAAATTTCCCTAACTTTTGCCCGAGCCTTTTATTCTGTTTTTGGCTCGCCGGGATGCCCATTTTTGCCTGGATCTTTATTCTGTTTTTATCCAGCGGGTCCTTTTTACACGAAGTATTTTCTTACTGCGTCTGCGTTAACAGGGGATGGAAAGTCCTCTCCGTCCATGGTTGTCAGCATTAAGGCTCCGCCTGAGAAAACCTTTTTAACCACGAACGGTCCTTCATAGTTGGGTGTCCACTTGCCCCTGTGATCGTTGAGAGGAGGAAGAATCCTTTTCAGCACTAAATCTCCTGGCATGTACCTCTGTGGTCGCACCTTCTTGTCAAAAGCTTGCTTCATTCGTCGCTGATACAACTGTCCATGGCATACAGCTGCTAGACGCTTCTCTTCAATAAGGCTCAATTGATTATATCTGGATCGGAGCCACTCAGCTTCATCTAGCTTGATGTCCATCATTAACCTCAACGAAGGGATTTCCACTTCGACCGGTAGAACTGCCTCCATACCATACACCAATGAGAATGGAGTTGCCCCAGTTGAAGTGCGCACTGATGTTCTATACCCATGCAACGCGAATGGTAACATCTCGTGCCAATCTTTGTACGTCACGACCATCTTCTGAACAATCTTCTTGATGTTTTTATTAGCCGCCTCGACGGCGCCATTCATCTTCGGACGATATGGAGAAGAGTTGTGATGTCCTATTTTGAAGTCTCGACACAAGTCAGCCATCATTTTGTTATTGAGATTAGAACCATTATCAGTAATGATCCTTTCAGGGACTCCATACCGGCAAATGATGTCCCGCTTAATAAACCGAGCAACCACTTGTTTGGTGACATTGGTGTAGGAAGTTGCTTCAACCCACTTCGTGAAATAATCAATAGCAACTAGGATGAAGCGATGCCCATTAGAAGCTGTTGGCTCAATCTTTCCAATCATATCGATGCCCCACATAGCGAACGGCCATGGTGAAGACATGACACTCAACGGATTCGGAGGCACATGGACCTTGTCGGCATAAATTTGACACTTATGGCACTTACGAGAGTATCTACAACAATCAGATTCCATGGTAATCCAATAGTATCCCGATCTCAATAATTTCTTGGCCATGGCATGTCCTCCAGCATGGGTACCAAAGGAGCCTTCGTGAACCTCCTGCATTAACAAGTCTGCTTCATGTCTGTCCACACATCTGAGCAACACCATGTCAAAGTTCCGTTTGTACAACACACCATCCTGATTCAAGAAGAAACCTCCCGCCAGTCTTCTAAGAGTTTTCTTATCTTTACTGGATGCCCCAGCCGGGTATTCTTGAGCTTTCAGGAATTGTTTGATGTCGTGGTACCAAGGCTTGTCATCTTCACCATCACCAACTGCGAAGACATAAGCCGGTCTTTCAAGACGAGAGATCGAAATTCGAGGCACGAAATTCTCTTGGCATACTTTAATCATGGATGATAAAGTTGCGAGAGCATCGGCGAACTGGTTTTCGTCCCTAGGAACATAGCTCAGCTTTACTTTGGTAAAGAAGGTTAACAGCCTCCTGACGTAATCTCGGTAAGGAATCAAACGAGCTTGATGAACTAGCCATTTGCCATTGACCTGATTCACCACCAAAGCAGAATCTCCGAAGATCTCAAGGTTCTTGACTCGCAAGTCTATTGCCTCTTCGATCCCCATGATGCAAGCTTCATATTCTGCCTCGTTATTAGTGCACTCGAAGGTCAACCGAGCAGCGAGAGGTGTGTGAACTCCTTCTGGTGAGATAATAACAGCACCTACTCCACTCCCATTCATGTTTACAGCTCCGTCAAACATCAACTTCCATCTGGATTCAGGGTCAGGCCCCTCCTCCGGAAGTGGTTCTTCATGGTCTTTCGACTTGAGGAACATGATGTCCTCATCCGGAAACTCAAACCTCATGGGTTGATAATCATCAATCGGCTGCTGGGCCAAGTATTCTGACAACACACTCCCCTTGATAGCTTTTTGTGAAGTGTATTGTATGTCATACTCCGTGAGTATCATCTGCCAACGGGCCACTCTTCCTGTCAAAGCCGGCTTCTCAAAGATGTATTTTACAGGATCCATCTTGGAAATTAGGAGAGTAGTGTAAGTCAGCATGTACTGTCTTAGTCGGCGAGCAGCCCATGCCAAAGCGCAGCAAGTTTTCTCGAGTAGTGAGTATCGTGTCTCACAATCGGTAAACTTTTTGCTAAGGTAATAAATGGCATGCTCTTTTCGACCAGACTCGTCCTGCTGACCCAGTACACATCCCATCGATCCTTCCAGCACAGTAAGATACATGATCAGAGGTCTCCCTGGCACTGGAGGCATAAGAATTGGTGGCTCCAACAAATATTCTTTAATTCGGTCGAAGGCCCGCTGACAGTCTTCATTCCATTTAATGGCCTGATTCTTCCTCAGAAGCTTGAAGATGGGCTCGCACGTGGCCGTCAGGTGAGAAATAAACCGTGCAATGTAGTTTAGTCTCCCTAAGAAGCCACGCACTTGCTTTTCAGTCTTCGGCTCAGGCATTTCTTGGATTGCTTTCACTTTGGCCGGATCAACCTCAATTCCTCGTTCACTAACAATGAATCCGAGCAACTTGCCAGAACGAACCCCGAAGGTGCACTTATTCGGATTTAACCTCAGTCTGAACTTTCGAAGCCTATCAAACAATTTTGCTAGGTTGACCAAGTGTTCTTCTTCCGTCTGGGACTTTGCTATCATGTCATCAACATAAACCTCAATTTCGTGTTGGATCATGTCGTGAAACAACGTCACCATTGCCCGTTGGTAGGTAGCTCCTGCATTCTTTAAACCAAATGGCATGACTTTGTAACAAAAGGTGCCCCAAGGAGTGATGAAAGTTGTCTTTTCCATATCCTCGGGAGCCATCTTGATTTGATTATAGCCTGAGAATCCGTCCATGAAAGAGAACACGGAAAACTGAGCAGTATTATCGACAAGTACATCTATGTGAGGTAGAGGGAAGTCATCTTTGGGGCTAGCCCTATTCAAATCCCTGTAATCCACACACATTCTGACTTTGCCATCTTTTTTAGGAACCGGCACGATGTTAGCAACCCACGGAGGATAACTAGTCACGGCTAGGAAGCCAGCATCAAACTGTTTTTGCACTTCTTCTTTTATTTTAATTGCCATGTCTGGACGCGTACGCATCAACTTCTGCTTTACCGGAAGACAACCTTCTCTGAGGGGTAGCTTGTGCACCACGATATCAGTGTCTAAACCCGGCATGTCTTGGTAGGACCATGCAAAGACGTCGACATATTCTCGAAGCATAGCAGTCAAGCGAGTCTTGACGGACTCTTCTAATGCAGCTCCAATCTTGACTTCTTTCTTGTCCTCTTCAGTACCCAGGTTTATCACTTCAACATCTTCCTCGTGCGGCTGAATCATCTTCTCCTCTTGTTTGAGCAGTCTGGCCAATTCTTCGGGTAAACCACAATCCTCTTCACCTTCCTCATCGGCTTGATAAATTGGATTGTCGAAGTCATACTTAGCCATAACAGGGTCGTCATTGATAAGATCCGGTGACGAGCACCTGCATGAATGATGATTCATGCAAGGCTTTAGCAACAACTTGAGAAAATGAGAAACATTGCCATTTTAAAAACTTTTCTTTCTTTTTGAAAAACAAAAGTAAAAAACGAAAGACAGAGAACAACATGAAATGAATGTGAAACGTCAATTTTATTAATGATTGTGTTAATGAACAAATGAACCCTTACAAAGAGCCACTATGCCCCGGGCAAGACATAGCGCTTTAATACAGGAAAACAAAAACAAAAACATTACTCTTCAAAAGATGTTACTGAAATGAGCCTTTCTGACGTCCAGTTGCTAAGTTGAGCTCCTGGGACGGCAGGCCTAATCCATTCATCCAAGTCACAGTCACTATCAACAGCTTCATCCTGCACTGCGCTGATATTTCCGTAGTTTATCACTCCTGCACTTGTGAAAGTGACCGGGCTCTGACAACCTTTTGCACTTGTTTCAGACGAAGATCCCCCAGGGTGATAGCCAATCCCGAACATGTTTTTCTTCTCTGGCAACTCGACTGGGCTGCCCCAGCCTTCTCGCACTCCAGATTCTACTAGTTCACGCGCTTGTTTATAAGAGGCTATAGACACCCCCTTCTTCGGCACCTCAGGAGAAGTTGCTACGGCGGATGCTTGCTCGGACTTCAAAGACTCAAAAGCTTGACATGGAGTTTCGACTATTTCGCCATCCATCTCCACATATTTGAATGAGGCTAGATGACTGACGAAGATATCTTCTTCCCCGCTGACTGTCACAACTTGACCTTCCCAGACGAACTTTAATTTCTGATGAAGTGTAGAAGAAACCGCTCCTGCCGAGTGTATCCAGGGCCTTCCAAGTAAACAACTATATGCCGGCTGGATATCCATCACGTAAAACGTGGTATTGAAGACTTGTGGACCTACCTTAATAGGTAACTCCACCTCTCCAAATACCGATCTTCTTGATCCATCAAATGCCCGTACTACTAGATCACTGGGCTTCAGCACCACCCCATCATAGTCTAGCTTCATCAATGCCTTCTTAGGCAAGACATTCAGAGATGAACCAGTATCCACCAGCACATGGGAGAGCACTGCACCCTTGCATTCCAGAGAAATATGCAATGCCCGATTGTGAGCACGCCCATCAGAAGTTAAGTCCAAGTCTGTGAAACCCAATCCATGACTGGCGTTAACGCTGGACACCACCGTTTCTAACTGGTTTACAGAAATATCCTGAGGCACGTATGCCTTGTTCAGAATATTTAGGAGAGCTTTCCTGTGAGAGTCTGAACACATAAGCAATGACAAGATGGAGATCTTTGACGGCGTCTGCTGCAAATGGTCTACAATCTTATAGTCACTCTTCTTGATGATCCTCAGGAATTCTTCGGCTTCTCTATCAAAGGTGAGATCCGGATCAGTTGATGGAATTGGATCATTGGCAGCTACCGGTTGCTTCCCCCTGGCTCTAGCTTGGGCTTCAGCAGTATCCCTGGGTGGTATCACATTGCTTCTCAGTGCTTCAGGCGCAAACAATCTTCCACTTCTAGTAAAACCCCCCACTCCAACATTCTCTACTTGAGCTGGGGTTATACTAGTCGTGGCCAACTCTTGTCTCTGGCCGTTGCAATACACTTCGCCACCATAGTTCCAGGGAACTGCTCTATCACTTTGGTACATTATGGGTCCAGCAGTAGTAATAGTTATTGGCGCCGCTCTGGCACGCGAGGGAACTTGGGATGGATCATAAAAGATAGTCACTGTAGATACTTCACTTTCTTTCACGATCTTGTCAAATTGCAGCACTCCTTCATCAATCATACCTTGAATTCCGGCCTTCAATCGTTTACAACCGTTGGTAGCTTCTGTACATTCTGAACAATCATCCTCGCATCCGGGGAAAATACCTTTCTTCAACAAACAAGCCTTGATAGAAACCAATGAAGTCTTCAAGTCATCTACATCATCCACCAGATTCAATTTCTCCCCTTCACCAATTGCACCAACCGTGCCCCTGTGAGGAGGCATGGGATTTTCTAGCACATTAGGAGAGGGAGCGAAATTGATCGCTTTAGAATCCAACAAGTCCTGAACCACATGCTTCAATGCTTTACAATTCTCAGTACTATGGCCAGGAGCTCCAGAATGAAACTCGCATCTAGCATTCGAATCATAACCTTCAGGAATTTGGCCTGGCCTCGGAGGTTGCAAGGTACGGAGCTGAATCATTTGAAGCTGCAGGAGATTCTTCAACAGTTGGGAATAAGACATTGGTGGAGCTTCAATATGTCTATCTTTCACCCTCTGGGAGTAATACGGACGAGGGGGTCTTGGCTGATACCCCTGTGAGCGTTGCGGCTGTGGAGGCTGAATCCGTTGTTGAACTGGAGGAGTTGAAATAGTGACGGGGGCCACTTGCTGATAATATCCTTGGTGCATCATTCCTCTCTGTGCGTATACTGCTCCTGTTTCTCCTTCCCTTCTTTTCACAAAGGGTTTCTTGATACCAGACACTGAAGCGCTTCCATTTTGAATCTTCCCCTGTTTGAGCCAGCTTTCGATTCTTTCTCCAGTCAGGATAATGTCCGAAAAACCACTTGAGGAACAACCAGCCAACCTTTCCATGAAATGCCCTGGGAGGGTATTCAGGAAAAGATCGACCATCTCTCTTTCCAATAAAGGTGGTTGCACTCGGGCGGCCACCTCACGCCACCTCTGTGCATAGTCTTTGAAGCTCTCCGAGCTCCTCTGTGTCAAGCTTTGAAGCTGAGTACGGCTAGGTGCCATGTCAATGTTGTATTGATATTGTCTGAGGAAGGCTTCTCCCAAATCCTTCCAACTTCTAATAGAGCTCCTTTCCAACTTCATGTACCACTCCAAGGACCCTCCAGAAAGGCTATCCTGGAAATAGTACATCCATAGTTTCTCGTCTCGCGTGTGGGCCGCAATCTTCCTGTAGAAAGCCTGTAGGTGAGTTTTCGGGCAAGAGTTGCCGTTGTATTTATCGAATGCTGGTGGCCTGAACTTGTGTGGGATGACCACCCCAGGTACTAAACCCATATCTGACACGTCAATCCCCAAAGTATCTTTGCACTCTAAGGCCTTGACCTTCTCTGCAAGCACCAAGAAGTCGTTGAGATTTCCGTCACCGCCGAAACCCATATCATTGTTGAAGTACTGGAATTGGTCTTCCTGCCTGTCCTGCACAGGAACATACATAGCCATAGCTGGATCTGGAACATGAGGTCCACCTGTACCGTTGTTAGTGTTGGGAGGAGCCCCTAGTCCGCCGGAAGTAGTTGCCTGAGCATTAGTGTTAGGAGGAGTTAACCCTTGAATTGCATTTCTCAGCTCCTGCTGCCCTTGGGCCATCCCCTGCATCAGAGTCACGAATTCTGCCATCTTGGTACGGACATCGTTGAGTTCTGTTTGCATGGCGTCCATTGCTGTTCTTTGATTGCTGCGGGTCGCGTACCGATGAGGAATATTTTGTCGAATGTACCGGGTCTTGGCGGCCCTCGCAATCTTTGCCTGATGAACACAGATAAATTAGGCATCTCGAAGAAAAACCTGCAAAGACAAAGACAAAATGCAAATGATGCGTATGCAATGCAATGTGTTCCTTTTATTCCCGAGTATTTTACTGTGTCCGGTCCTGGCATTAGGAAGATAAGAATTGGGAAGAAGACCCAAATAATATTCAGACATAATGACGGCTGTGGAGAATTGGTGCTCATTACCCCGTGTCGGTGCAAATAACAAACAAGAAATCCGGAACAAATCAATCATATAAACTGGAGTTTGAAAATACAAAGTCCCCGAAGGGTGCCCATCACAATAACAGAAGTACATCACATATAAGGAATCCCACAACAAGCCTGTGGGTAATCCAAGTACAACAATATGAAATTAAACACTAGGGAACTCTATATCTTTCAATCTCCAGCTAAGGCATTTGACGCTCTGGAACAGTTGAACCACATCTGGATGACTGGGCTCCTGGATAAGCTTCTGAATGAGGAGGTCCCTCGTATCAGAAGAAGCGTGTAACTCCTCGATCTGCTGTAGAAATGCTGCTTCATTCTCCTTGCTTTGACTTGATTCGGCCTTCGACCTTTTCACGTCAGCTTTCAACTTTAAGTCCTCAATCTCTTTTTGAGCTTCCTTCAGTGCCTGCTGGCTTTCTGTTACGCGCCGGATACGATCCTCCTCTTGATAATAAGCTTTCCTGAGAAGTTCTTTCTGCCCATCTAAAGAATCCTGAAGGCTTTTGACTTCCTGTTTGTGCTTGGCGTCTAACTCCTTTTGTTTCTTCAGATTTTCGTCCCATTTCTCCTGCCATAAAGTGACAGCTTCATTGGCCTCACTAAGATCTTTCTTCTCTCTTCGGCGCTGGGCCGTCTTATGAGTCTCAGCTAAACCTTTCTTTCGTAAGTAGAGCTCTCTATCTTCAAAATCCTTCTGCTTAAGACGGACTATCTCCTCGGCTTGCACAGCTCTATCTTTCAATTGACGGTTTTGGATCATCAGCGCTTGACAAGAATTAAGAGCCTCTTGATTTTCAACCCTCAGTTGCTTAACCAAAGCTTCTAACTTCTGATATTCTTCCAAAGGCACCGTAGTAGGTGGTGGTAACGGTGCAGAGAAAGGGATTAGAGTCACTTGAGCTTTTTCTCTTACCCACGCTTCAAACTCGGGAAACATTTGATTGTTGCTCCTGCCCAAACGATCTATACCCTTTTTAATAACCGTTTTCCAAGCACCTGCAGCCTCACGCACCAATGGGAGATTATCCTTTGTAGGAAAATAAAAAGTCTGACCCAACTCCGAATCTTTGGGAACATTCTTTAAAGCGTACCCTAATTGTCTTCTCAAGAGTATGGGGTTGTAGTTAATGCAACCAGCTACTCCTAAGAGAGGAACATTAGGATACTTTCCACAGCTGGAGATAAGCTCTTTTCCTTTCAACCTTAAAGTGAACCATCTGATGTCTTTGGCAGTCAATGTGTTGAGCTTCTGCGACCAGATTACTTTGGGATCCGTGAACACTCCAGCAATAGGGATGTGCCTCACAAACCAAGTGTAGAACAACTGAGCACAACATCTAACCAAGCCACCTCGTCTCTTCTCATTCCTATAGTGCACCGAATAATACAAGTCACCTAGGAGAGTAGGTATCGGATTCTTCAACACAAACAAATGAATTGCATTTATGTCCACAAACTTGTCCATATCAGCAAACAAAACTATCCCGTACACAGATAATGCCAAGATAGCGCAAACTGAATCCCACTGCTTTTCCACGGCACACTCTTCAGCTTTTCCGACCAGAAACTCTAAGGGAAAACCAAGCACCCCGGCCTTGGTGGAAACCAGATTAGCAGATACTTCTGATGGGCTCAAATAAAGAGCCTTAGCAATGTCGGTGTGAGTTGGTCTTGTCATCTCTGAATTGAACGGAATCTGATCCTGAATCGGTAGTCTTAGAATCTCAACATACTCTTCTAGCAACGGACCTAGCTGGAAATCCGGAAATGTGAAACATCGGAGTCTAGGATCATAGTACTGTAGCAAAGTATGAATGGCACTCTTCAGTGAACTATCCAAGCTGAAAACCATATCCAAAATATCACCATACTGCTGTTTGAAGAAATCCAAATGACCCGGGGTAATGAGAGACACCATCTGCTTGAGCAAGTCCACTTTGGTATCAAAAAACTTGTAGAAAATATTCTTCTTTCTGACGTCTTCCATTCTGAAGCAAAGATATGACCAGGAACCGGGAATAATGCAAACCCTGAGAATAAAAGAAACACAAATGATTAATGATGATATGATGTTTATGCAAGGCAAGGCATGTGATCAGTGAAGTGTCTGTGATGTGCCAATCATATAATCAGGTGTCGGTGCACAGTCTCAAAATCCAGATATCACAATAATCATCCCTCTGATCCGGGGTCCATAACTTAAGAACAGAAATCCAGATCACAAAAACTGAACCAAAGGCAAAGTGGGTATGCTGAAGGTACCAGGGTTCCTGCAAACCTGTAAACCCCTCCCAATCTCACGGGTGTGCTACTCGGGTCAACATCACGGACTCTCAAAGCCGAGTAGCAATAATACGTTCACCATCTCCGAGAAATGGCTCATGACCAAATCAGGGAATCGGTTTGGTATTATATACTACGCAGGGAGGTCTCAGTTGAGTCCGGAAAAAACAAGCATCCCTCACAAGTCTCCAGCTTCAAGCACTGAATCGAGAAACAATAGTACATTCATCCCGAAGGGTACAATACTATCGTCATACGAACAGTTTGCTTTAACTGAATTCCTATGAGAGAACCAGGCCATCCTATGCGAGTTCCCAATGGACCCTCGGATGCGAGTGGGTTTGCCAACAAATGTGGTCTGCCACTGTCATCACTGGAGAGGGGTGTTTCCATTAAGGTCCTCGAAGATCGGTCACCAGATGCACATAACTATCAAGGTCGTACCCTGAAGTGAGGTAATCCCCACACAGAATAGTTCCAAGACGGTCGCAATCTGGGTGTGGAACACATCGCCACCCATCATGGTGAGATACCATAAGAGTACAATGTCTGTCCACGCTAATCCTATGGTGCACTCAAGCCGGGTATTTGGCTTATCTCACAGTAACTCCCAACCCACAGAAAAAATGAAAACCAGCACAGCCAGACAGTCCAGTATAATATGATGCATGGAAAATAAAATACTGAAAGCAATAAATAAATGCGGCAAAGTAAAGCTGTAAAGTAAAACTGTAAATAAAAACAGTAAAGCTAAACTTAAAGCACACGGCAACAAACAGATAAACACCCAAAGAAACAAAGCCAACATGCGCTAGGATTGACTCTACAAGGGAAACCGGAAGAATCAGGTTATGTCCCCAGCAGAGTCGCCAGCTGTCGCTCCCGGGATTTTCATCCTAGTACAAACGCGAAAGTGGCGCGGAAAGGTTAGAGTCGCCAGCCAGACATTTTTATCCCGAAAGAATGGGAAAGGTAATGTTGCACAAACCTGAGGAAGAAGGAAAGGACAAGGCCTTGCGAACCAAAGATCTGAGTTCGGGAGTCGGTTACGAATTGGGAAGGTATTAGCACCCCAATCCGTCCGTCGTACCCGACGGGATCCACGCTTGCTTGCTTGTTTCAAAGGGTGAGAAAAATATAACTGCTGCTGAACAAAACCGCTAACTGGAATGAGAATGAGAAATGAATAAGAAAATGGAAATAAAGGGGTAAATGTAGGGAAAATAAAGAATGTGCTCGAACAGGCCCTACCCCGCTGCCTACGTACCTCATCGGGATAATGAGGATCAGAGTCGACGTAGTTCGCCTAACCTAGGCGGGAACTATTTGTTTGTGTTTTTTACAGCTGGAACTGCGTATGTCTATGCTCAGGTGTTGCAGGCTCGTCTGGTACGAGTGCGTTAACCGTCTTGCATGCGAGACAAGTCGTCGCGAGTTCGCGTTATGAGTGAATGAGATGAGAAGAGAAGTTCCCGCAGGATAGTCGTTTATTGTGTGTTTTTGGCTTTTAAAAGAAGTGTTTTGAATTTTTGTTTGTGAACTGTCTTGTACTAAGACCTATCCATCGCGGGAAGCATTTACACCTCGCCCCGAAACAGGACGCGTATAAACACTCCGCAACAAAGTCTCGTGTCGTACAAGATTGTTCGGTTTTTGTTAAGTGTTTTATTGCTTTTCTTTTGAGATGAGACAGAGAATGACTCAAGTTGATAAAAGGGAAAATCTAAGGGACTAAGACTCAATCCTAATGTGTTATGTATTTACAAAGTGATCCTAGTGGTCAGTGAGGTTTTCTAGTCCTAATGGAAACTTAAAACTATTAGAATTCAACTTACTTCTTAATGAAGTTAAGTTGATTCTAAGAACAAATAGGAATCCTATACAAGTTGTAAAAATAAAAATAATCAAAAAAATGAAGTTAAGCATAAGGAACAAACTTCTAAAAAAATTGCCTTAAAGGCATGAATAAAAAATATAAACTATTTTCATTTATTCTATTTCTAATGGAAATGAAAAATTCACCTAAGTATTAAATCTAAGTCAAACTTAATGTTCATCCTAAAACAAATTAAACTAAATCTAAGTCTAATGTTAGATTCTATGACTAAAATTAATCTAGACTATTTTAATTATTTTTATTGTATTGAACTATATTTTCCTTAATGGCCTAACTCTAATGGAATTTATGCCTAACTAAGCTTAAAACTAATATTCTAAAAAATACTAAAACTTCTAGAAAAATTATGAAAATTAAATTGCAAGGTCCTAACATTATCTCTAATATGGCACTAAAAGGGATTCTAAAAGTACTTATTTTTTATGCTTAACAACTAATTATTTCAAACTAAGAATTAACTATTATTTCTTAAAGATTTTATTACCAAAACCTAAGATAAAAATTTCTAAAAATTCCATAAAAAATATCCTAAGATCTATTAGGGGTCTTCTAATTACAGAAAAAAAAGTGGGCTAAAAAGGTTAATGGAAGCTATTTAAATAAAATAAACAAAATTCTGCACAATTAAAGAAATTCAATAAAGTTAAATACAAGAATAATTCAGAATTAATTCAAAAATAAATAAATTTCAGGAAATAAAAATATCCTAAATTTCTAAATTCAATTATTAACCCATCTTAATTTTTGGGGAATTTTCTAATGCTTTTTCCTATTTTTAATGCATTTAATTTGAAACTATAATTATCTTAAACTAAAAATATTACAGGGAGTTCAATAAGTAATTTATTTAGTTACTTTTGTGAACTGGGCTCAGAGGTGAGGTGCAGAAAGGAAAGGACCAAGGCCCAATTCGCAGCCTTGGGAGGGGATGTGCAAACAGCAGCTTTCTTAGTTATTTTATATATTGGGCCTAAAAGTGGGGTGTGAGTATCATTATTATTACTATTTTATTTTTTTTAATCTTGACTTAAAAACTTAAACTAAAGTTTGGGTTACTTTAATATTCTAATTCAAAAATTAAGTTAAACTTAACTTAAATGAATATTTTCTAAAGATTTGAACTTAAGCTAAAAATTAGATTAATCCTATTAACATTTCTAAAGATTTTAAAATAAGCTAAAAATTAGATTAATCCTATTATAATAACTAGTGACATTGATAAATGAATTAAATTATAAAACTGTTAAATAAATTAAGTCTTTAATCTAAAAAAAATGAATTAACTAATAATCCAAACTAACTATAGTTATCAGAAAATTTAATTAAAATTTGAATTAAACAATGAACTAAACTAATCTATGATAATAATTTTTTCCTATAATCTGCATTAAAACTACAGTTTTATTAGAATGAACTATCTCTAATCTAAAAAAAAGAAAAATGACTTAACTAATAATCCAAACTATGGTTTAATTACAAAATTCAATTAAACAAAATAAGCTGAAAACCCTAGTTCATCTTCTCCCCTTTCCCTTTGCCCTTGCCACCGCACTCCTCTCATCCTCTTCTCACGATCCGCCGCCATCACCTCTTCGACCAGACTTCTTCTTCTCTTCGAAACAAAAATGAAACGGAACCAATCTAACTTAAACCCTTCTCCAATTTGAAGCTGAAACACAAAACTAACCTAATCTCCTTTAGCCTTATCAAATCCGAAAACCTAACCCTTAAACGCCAAGAACACCTCACAGGTAAACCATGGCACCTCACCGCCGGTGACTCGGCCCTATCAACTTAACAACACCTATTCGCGTGATCCCATATTCACACTCTCAGATTATCGCCGTCGACAAATTGCCGTTTGAAAACACAAGAACAAACACAAGGCCGATTCCATCGCTCTATAAGCACAAGGACAACACGATGGTGATATGAGATTAGTTTGTACCTTGATTTGGCGTTGTATTGCTTTCTTGAGCTCGTTGAAGAGGAGTCTTGGAGAGGATGACGTCGCCGCGATATAACACTCAGATCAGGTACGATTTTATTCTTCTCTTCGCATACTCTTTCTTGTTTTTCGTCTTCGCCATCGAACTCTTACTGATTCTTGATGTAGATTGATGTATTACTGAAGCCTGCAGAAAGATTGATGTCGATGATGATTCGTTCTGAGATTAATGATCAAGGAAGATTGGATTTGAAGAGGGATTGAAGCTATGGAGATTGGGAAGCCAAAGTTCAGAGGGAGAGCACTATGCTGAAACAGAATGAAGTTTAAGAGCAATGGACTCAAAGGAAAATGTTGAAGGTGATTCTGGTGTGAAGCGGTTTTTTTGGAAAAATTATCTAAAAAGAAAAACTGGGGATCGATTCTGATTTATAGCTGACCTCGGAGATTTGTCTAGAAGGTTCTGGTAAGTTCAACTCATTGCATTCAGTTACGATTCTGTTGGCATTTTGTTATTTTCGGTTAGGATGTGATTATAAGCTGGTTTTTGGTTTCGGTTAATGTTAGTTAGGACTAGTTATTCAATTTAAATGACGGAAGATGCGGTTCTTCGTGCCAGGCATCCTTTGCTGCTTTAGACAGGTCTTCCGCCCCTTTTATCTGTGAAGAATTTTCAGTCTCTTGTGAACTTGGCCATGATAGGGAAGCTGGTATAGTTATCAAGAATGTGGCCATTTCCAGTGGCGAGGTTACATCGAATTTTAAATGAGGAGTTGCTTTTGAAAAGCAAGAGTTCATTAAAGTTTTCTTCTAACTCCAACAGTGTTATAGGGTCACAAACTGATTCTGTAAGCAATAAGAACCATCAAAGAAGCAACAAAAACTCGCAGCCTTCTCCAAGTACAGTTCTACTGAGGATGTTGGGGAGAGTACACGCCTTGATTTTCGACTGGAGTTTAGTGAAATTCATCTCCTGGTTCAATTGTCTCCCTGACATACAGAGGGTTGGTTCTGTTATATTGGCTGAATCTTTTCTTTGGTAACTGGTGGCTTCAATTTATGTTTTCTAATGTTACACTGATTTTTTAACTTTGTTATTGATGCTATCCTGAACTGATTCTTTGAAATGTTATGCAGGTTGAGATGAATTGATGGAGATGTGATGAGGACCGATACACAAAGTGAACTTTGAACTCTCTGCATTTCACTGGCTGAAGTTACTTTCCATTTTCATTTTTTATTTTCTAATGACTCACTCTATTTGGACTGTAATGAATTAACAGTGATGTCAAGGAAATTTCTCTTAAAGTATGAGACCTTTTCTTAGTCCTTTATCTTATTTTCCAGCCATTGAAAATGATGATTATAATTTTTTCCAGGAAAGGAGGAAGCTGAGTGAAGAAAGGTTCCAAAAAGACCCTTTCAAGGGTTCAGTCCATGGTTCAGTCCAGAAGCTCGGGCTCAATACAGACGACTGCTAACTGTAGTAGATGATTCCCGCCAAACGCAGCCATGTAATTCGAGTTTGATGAATTCGGAAGAAGCAGTTGCTGGTGTAGAGGATTTGACTAATATTGACATGCTTTTAGATGATGATAGTTTCTTACCTATAGCATTCGATTGATTGTTTGTGGTGACTGTTCCTTTCTTTTCTTCTGTTAATAAATGGCCCATCTGTTTTATCTTTGTATGGGAAACATCTTTCATGGTGTAGATATATACATAATAATAATCAGAACTGCTTGGATCCTAGGCTGTCGCATTTTGTACAAAAGGCTAGGTATAAATAGATTGTGAAAACTAGAATATTAATTCAGATTGACCATTCATACACTGAAATTTGTTAACTTGTAACACTAAACAAACCATTAGTTTGATTATGGCTTAAAGGCCCATACGGGATTAAAATTGGTCGGAAATTTACTCGGATAAAGAATGCAAATATTTAAGATGGAGGTTTCACAATGGAAATGCTTTTGAATTTGGAAAAGAAAATATGGTCAACCCTTAAGTATATGTTTGAATGGTTTGAGAATTGATCAAACAAAACTAATAAAGGTGGATTTATAACTCATTCAAGACTATTATTAATAGAATAAAATGGAAACTGGGCTTGTATGAGATGGGCCTTAAATGGGCCAACTTTAAAATGCACTTAAAAAATTGGTCGTGAAATTAATAAAATATGGGATCGAAGAGAAAGTGAACTTTTGTCATGTGAGATGAGAACAAGACAAATTTGAATAGAGACATGGATTTAATAGATTTTGATGAGTTCTGGCGTCGAAAATAGTAATGATATTTGAATTGGTGATGACATCATCATAACTGTGCATTCTCCCTTATCTTGACACAAATCCTTTGACAATGCTCCACTCTTAAGCCATTTGATGCCATAATAAATTCCTCTTGATTCCCAATCAATATTCAACAAACATACAAATTCAAACCAATATTCTAATATCTTTAGCCTCCACTGGTGAAATGCCCTTGAGATCAAATCATGAACAAGAATTCCAGTATCTCCTTGAGATATTCAATGAAGAAAAACACAACCCGAGGCGTTACAGAGAGCCAACACCCTTATTCAAAGCGAACTTGATCGAACCCCTCAAGAATGGGTCAGATCTATTAGCAAATATTCTCTACCAGTTCAATCCTTGATAGATATAGATAAAGTAGGAAACCCTAATTTCCTTGAGCCCTGATCACCTGCCTTATGCAACAACGAAATGAACTACTATGATGTTAATGAATTGATGAGAAATGCTGACGAATGCAAGATGATGAGCCAATAGAGGGAATAATCATGAGGGCAAATTTTGAGGTATTACAAATGTAATAAACACAATAATTATAGTAGTAATGAAAATGACAAGAATAATACTAAGGGATAATAATAAATAATAATAATAATAATAATTACAAGTTAAAAATAATATGAATAATAATAGTAATAATAATATGAATCAAAGTTAAAAATAATAATATGAATAATAATAATGATAATGACTTAATATAATTACAAGTAATAATAATGACAATAGAAATAATAGGAACAACAATATAAACTTGAATAATAAAAATAGTAATATGTAATCCTATAAAATAGAAATAATAAATGGTGATGATAAAAAAAAAGAATAGCAATAATAAGATGATAAAACTAATAATAATAATAATAATAGTGAAAAAGAAAATGGGAATTTTGTAGCTTTTAATTGGAATAAAAAGAAAAATGTGATAAAAGAATATAAATTTGAAAATTTAGAAAATAGTTTAATGAAAAAAAATGGAAGAGTGATTTTTTTTAGAATTAATAATGGGCCTAAAAAAGGAAAGAAATAACATAAAAGAAAATACACTTTTTTTTTTGAAATTTTAGAAATAAAATGCGACATATTTATTTGAATCTTTTCGAGTAAAATGTATTATTTTTATTATTTTTTCGAAACAATGGCTAGACATTAAAATGGTGCGGGTAGGACAAATTTGGGGTATGACACCAGTGACCAACACTGATCCACCAGTGACTTCACTTATTCCATGGGACACCGACCACTCATCTTGTAGATACTTGTAACTTTCAGTCACTATCCATTCCAAAGGATTTCTCGAACAACATACTACTCTGCAACTCCATGTTACAGGAAGTACAACTCTTATGAAGACTCCAACTAAGCTGACCAAAGCCTCCCCTTTGCTAACTCTTGTCTTGAATCTACTCTCACAACACAAGTTACGACAACACTGCAGAGTCCTCATGGTCACACAACCATGATCCTACCTATCACATAAATAGCATTGGGCTGATCAGACTCAATACTACATAATATGATATTAAGAATCATGTCAGCCAGACACACTTAAGAAGCAGGAAAGATTTACTTATGATGTTTCAAGGCTAGGTCGAGTATACGACCTGCTCTGATACCAACTGTAACACCCATATAATATATATCTAGAATAATATCATACAGTGTTAATTTTTGGTACTAACACCATCATAAATACCTACTAGTATAATTCACATTCTCGTCAAATTCTAAAACTATACAAATATGGCACAAGACATGGAAATCATACTAAAATAAAAGCTAAGAACAATACAATATCCATTATTGTACAAAGATACAGAAATACACAACGGAAGACTAAACTAAACTTCACTTGAAACATCTCGAGCATAGCTCCACTCATAAATCAAACCTGCATAGGAATCTGAAAAGCAACAACAATTGTGGGGTGAGATAACAACATCTCAGTGGGTTCCCTATCTTAGAGTTCTCTCGGCTCTAAGGGTTCTATCAAACCTAACCCAAGTCTTTATTCGAGGAAAACAACCTTGAGTTCACACGCCTCACTCTCTCTAGAACCACATCCAAGAGTTCTACAAATCCTACTATCACTTGCTAGAATATTACCTTTTTACTTCCCATGGGACTCGGTGTAACACCCATCTCAAGCCTAAGGTCACTTCTCTATAAGGAAACAAAACAAGATGGAATATCCATATAACATTCTCGACACTTCACGTGGGACTCAATGTAATACCCACCTCAAGCGTAAACCATGCTTCCCGTGGGACTCAGTGCAATACCCACCTTAAGACTTATCATTTGCTTCCCGTGGGACTCAGTGTAATACCCACCTCAAGACTTATCATTTGCTTCCCGAGGGACTTAGTGTAATACCCACCTCAAGACTTATCATTTGCTTCCCGTGGGACTCAATGTAATACCCATCTCAAGACTTATCATTTACTTCCCGTGGGACTCAGTGTAATACCCACCTCAAGACTTATCATTTGCTTCCTGTGGGACTCAGTGTAATAACCATCTCAAAACTTACCATTGACTTATCGGAGGATACCGCGTATAACGCATCATGGATTCACAACAACCTAGGATGATCCTAAGCATCTCACAAGTCATACCATCTAACAATTTCTAGTTACAATACTAGGCCACACTATTGGTTTATGGTAAGATTTCTTAACTCTTCCTCCATCCTTGATACTTTTGGTTATATAGTTTTCAAACATATAACTCTAACATTCTAGTCTAATTATCATCATTAAACTAATCTCATTGTCTCTATTTCCATTCAATTCTCACGATTATCGCATATTTTCACAACTTGCACAACTAACACAATTACCACAATTCCTTAGCTAACATAATTACGGCTAATCGGAAAAGTCGGGTAAAAGTCAGGTAAAAGTCGGGTAAAAATAACATTTTTTGGCATCAAAAGATAGTTCACGTTTTTAGCTTCGAATCGATATGTGGAATGCTAAAAACGGATACCCGGATCAAAAGTTATGAATTAAATACCAAAATTGAAACCTACAGGTCTCGCTGAGCGAAAATCGCCCTGGAACTTTCGCTGAGCGAGGTCTGCTCGCTGGGCGAGCTACACCAGTTCAGGAAGTTCCAGCCTTACGGTAAAACACTTCTCCCACACCAAATCTCTTCCAAACATCAACCAAAATGCAAAAAAACATAACCAAACATGTTCATAAACATCATACGAGTAATTTAGTTATGTTTTAGCCGAGTTTTAACCGTTAATCCATTATTTCTCAAGATTTCTACCAAAAACCCTAAAACTCTTAAATTCCAAAACTTAACCAAAAACTAAAATAAAAGTATCTAACTACGAACCCACCTCGTGAGTTGAAGATTGGCGGAAAGAATGAGCCGATTCGACGGACGAATGATGGAAAATTATGGATTGAAGCTCTAGGTTTTCTCTTCTCCTTTTCCTTCTCCTCCTTTTCTTTCTCTTCCTTTCTTTCCAATTCTCTTACTAACTTTCTATATTTTCTTTTTTTCTTTTTATAATACATAACTTATTTTCCTTATTAACCAAACAAATTATATCTCTCAATTAATAATATTAATGGGTCCAATTTGAGAGTATCCAAAAAATGTCTCTGAGCTGAATATTTAATAAAGCCTCTGCTTCAGATAATACCAATTAATCTTAATTAGTATTATCCGGACGTTAACTAAAATGCAGGGTATTACAGTTAGCCGGTTAATGCTGTTCTGACTTGGAAAATTAGCTTGTTTTCATTGCATGTTTGCATGGCATTGTTCCTTTAATGTTCATAGATTGATAGGTCATGATTTTATGGAATGTTTAGGACCACATTAGGTGCTTAATTCCATCGTTTCGAGTCGTTTCGACATGTGCATTCATTACTTTTGTATATTTTGCATTTATTTGCTATTTGTGCATGAAATAATTTATGTAGGTTGTTGCCATGTACATACTCATTAATTAGCATGAAAATAATTGTTTCACATTCTGCTTTGCCTCACCTTCACGAGTTGAATGCATAATCAAATGTCGCATTGGATAATTGCATGTTGCATTTTACTTGAAAATGTATGATCATATGTGCATATTCATTCTTGCATTTTGTTTGCATCTTTGACTACACTTCCATGTGATACCAATTATGTTTTTGCATCAAGTTACAAGTTAATTTTGTTGATCTTTGTTGACATACTCTCTAATTCATACTTTTGTACTTATATGCCAATTCTTGAAAGTGCATACTTGTTGCATGTTTGTTGTTTTTGTGCATTCTTTCATAATCATTCAATAGAAATAATCATGTTCATTTAATCATGTATGTTGATTCCATTTGATCATGCTTTGTGATGTTGTGCTTTTGTTTGCCATTCATTTTGTGCATAAAATGAAAATAAATCGAATCTGTCTTGCATTCCATAGCTATATTTCCATGTGGTAGCTGTAAAATGTATGTTGATTGTTGCATTTTCACACTTTTTACACCTGTTTTGCATGTTGTTTGTTAGCTGTAAACAACTGCTTGTATTTTGCATTGCATTTCATTGTTGTTTGTGCATTTAGGAGATGTAATAGGCTGCTAGATTTTTGATTGGCATCTTTTTAGGTCCTTTAAACTTAGGATTGAGTCTATTTTAGGTCCTAGATCCCTTAGGCATTGTTTGGTATTTGTTTACCTCATTTCTTATTCATGTTTATTATGCTAACCCTTGTTTTGTAGGGAGGGGGAGGTAAGTCTCTAAACCTTAACCCCTTTTACATTCTTTATGCTTTCAAAGTGTGTGTGTTTTAGCATTTCTTTGCTTACTCTTTCATATAACTTCATGCTAATCCCCTTTAGGATCAACTTAGCTTCATTGGGAAGTAAGTTTTATTCCATTTCCTTCTCTTCTTCTCCTTTTCGCGTTAGGATTAGAAAACCGTACTAACCTAGGTTCATCCATGCATGACAACACTAGGATTTTAGTCTTCCCCTTAGAGATTTTTGCCTTTGGTTCACTTTTGCTTTCTTTCTTATCTTAAAGAAAAGTAAAAAAAAACACCTAATAAAGGTTAATCTTCTTGTACGACACGGGACTTTGCCGTGGGTTACTTATACACGTTTTGTTTCGGGGCGAGGTGTAAGTCATCTACCACGATGAACAAGTCTTAGTATGAGAGGGTTCACAAATAACAATCTCAGAAAATATTTCTCTAAAAGACAAAACAACAAAGAAGAATTGTCTTTTTCTTCGGGAATTATTTTCTCACCTCACTCACTCTAAACGCGAACTTGCGACGACTTGTCTCATTTGCAAGACGGTAACGCACTCGTACCAGACGAGCCTGCAACACCTGGGCATAGACATACGCGGTTTAGCTCTAAAAAAAATACATAAATAGTTCCCGCCTTGGTTAGGCGAACACGTCGACTCTGATCCTCATTTTCCTGATGAGGTACGTAGGCAGCGGGGGTAGGGCCCGTTCGAGCACTTTCTTTATTTTCCCTATATTTTCCCCATTTTTTATTTTCTTTCTCTTCTTCCAGTTCCTTTTCTCATTCCAGTTCAAGTTAGCAGTTCTTTTGTTCAGCATCATCTTATTTCCCACCCTTTGAAACAAACTAACAAGCGTGGATCCCGTCGGGTACGACGGACGATCTGGGGTGCTAATACCTTCCCAGGTCGTAACTGACTCCCGAACCCAGATCTTTGGTTCGCAGGACCTTGTCCTTTCATTTTCTTCTCGGTTTGTGCAGCATTACCATGCATGGCTGGCGACACTACCTTTTTCGCGCCACTTTCGCGTTGTACTAGGATGAAAATCCCGGGAGCGACATTTTGTAATTTTGATTGAATCAAATTTACAAATAGAGATTACTTTTACAATATGTTGTTTCAATCAACTCAACCAAAATTGCTCGACATTTTAATAAATTCAATGGAAAGAATCTTAAATTTACAAGGTACCACCACAAATGTAGGTCGTATTCATTTAAGATATCGTTTAATAATAATAATAATAATAATAATAATAATAATAATAATAATAATAATAATAATAATAATATTTCTTTAAAGTCCTTAGTGTGAGAATACATTCCCATAAAACATAATTTTTATGAATTTATACAAATTGCATAATTAAGAAAAATTGTATAAAACTTAATAATAATAAACTCAAATAACATAATCATGCTAAATGCATAACCTCAAATCAGATAAATATTAAATATTTATATATCCCAAATAAATGTCAAACAAATTCACATATACACCAAATAATTCTTTAAATAAATCATTTTAGAATCAACAAAACCAATTCTAAAATCCAAAGTATCCAAAGTTTAAAGAATCAAATCTCTAATTTTACCTTATAAAATTGAGAGACATTCAAAATATTCAAATTATTTTCATAAATAATATATAATAACTAAATATATATTAAAAAAATTAGTATTTATCTTATCTCTCAAAAATCTAAATTCATGTGTATATTTTATGTGAATCAAATTGAAAGATAAAATAATGATTAAAAAAATCAAATAAAAATATTTTTTAATTTTTCTCTCTGTCTATAATTCAAAACCAAGAATTAAATCACCAAAATAAGATTTAAATTTAATGTTTATCTTTCACAAATAATTGACATGAATATATATTTCTAAACATATTATTTATAGCTATAAATAAATTGTTGAGAATTAAAATGCTTTAAAGAAAAATAGATTTTAGGATTCTCAATCATCTATCATAATCATATAGGTGATTACAAATATATTTAACATAATATATATTAAATAATATATCTCCCAAAGAAAACCAAAATTTTCACAAATATTTTTCTTCCAAAAAATATTTAAATTTTAATTTTCAAACAAATCTTTATCATATAGTTTCTGTGTCAAATTCAAAAATTTCCATTATCACAAATATAATTTTAGGAATTATAACTTAAAATAGATCCTTACTATAATATTATGATTTTCAAATCGCAATTATAATTTCAAATATGATCACTAAAACAAGTATCATTTAAATATATACTATAACCAAGTTTATTTTCAATGATTCACGCAAAATATGGAAGATCCTAAAAATCCATATAAATATTTTGAAAATAAATATAACACACATACCAATAACTTTATAGTAAATGTAAAAAAAAAATACTACAAAAGTTATTATTAAAACTTCACGACTCTTAAAACATATATATGAATATTAAAAAAAAAAGTTTGAATTTCAAATATATGATTCATGATCCAAAATAAATAAACATTGATGTTTAGAGGACAAATCTCAATAAACTAAACATGAAAACCGACTCTGATACCACTTGTTGTAATTAAATCATTTTATTAATCATATATACATGTTCTACGTATTATGTTATATACTTAAATACGGAATATAATAGATAATACAAACATGTATATAATTACTAGATGTACGACATGTTAGTATATGAGAGAGGAGATTGCATGAATACATGGATCTATTGAGAAATGTTTTATTGACGGTAATCCTAAAAGTTAGAAAGTGTAGAGACGAGACAAATGATCGACACTTGTTCGCTTGTGGATCTTCATCAACCGGTACTCCTAATGCCTTGAACACTATTCAGATGGTGAAAAGAGGTGAATTGCTTGTGTACGGTATATTGGGGACCATAGCCTATATATATAGTGTGATAGCCAATTAGGATTCTCATTATTTCCAAATGGGTCATCCTGACATGCCCTCATATTTGAACTCATATCCAATTAATTAATTAATAAATAGAAATCTAATTAGCATTTTAAATTTATTTGACCACTTAATCAATTAAGACTCTTATTTTAATAAATAACTAATATAATTAAATATATATTTGACCACATAATTATTGAAATAATATTAAATCTGAAAAATATTCCAACAAAAGAATGAATTTGTTAATAATATGTTTCATTTGTAAAATAAATAAACAAATGTGAAATGACTTAGTGGTGTCATATTTGCACAAATAACCTAATATGTGTGAGTTTGATTCTTGGTGGGAGCACAAATTTTAGATTTCTTTTTGGAATTTTGGTGATCTTGATAGCAAATACCACGTCAGATGTCAGCATGGAAAAATTAAAGTCGTTAGTAAAAAATGGACGGAAAGGACTAATGTGAACCTTTCGAACAATTAAAGGACTATTTTGACATTTTTTAAGATAAGAGATCAAATTGAACCTCAAGATAGAGTTAAGAGACCAATTTGAATATTTTACCTTTTAAATTTTATTCAACACAACTATTCTAGTACGTTTATCGGTGATTTATGAAAGAATTTGCAATTTTATGTGTACACAATTTGCAGATGAGTAAGACAATTTTGAGATTGATTTGCTTTAATGTGTTTGCGTATTTGTAGATGTGTAATGTGTAGATACTTGCTCTTCTTAGTCTCTTGCCACATCACACAGGAAACTGTGATTTTCCATCACACAAATTTCTTTGATAACTCAATTTTAAATGAAGTTTATGCAATTCGTAAATTTTAGTTCAACTAAGTTAATAATATTGAATTGGATATTATCATTAAGGTTCATACTATGATAATCACGGTCGTTTTTGTGATTATTTTTTCTACGTTAAAAAATATTTGATGCATCGAAAAATGTGACTACACCATCAACGGTCGTAATCTCACATCAAATTCTTTAAAATGTTTGAGTACCCTAAGATGAAGATGAATAATTATAAACCCGTTTGAGTATCCTAAGATGAAGATGAATAATTATGATACCCTAGACCCACGTGTCAAAACAACCAAGAAAAGCATGTGAATTACAAAGAAGAAATTTAATGTGCATGTTCTCATAACTATCTCGTCTCCTTCAACTAAGGGTCGAATAATAGTCCATGCGGCAAACCCTCGTTGTAACGACAAGACCATGAATTTGGGACGCAACTGATATGGACCACTCATGAGACTCATATTTCAAGGCCCAAATATAAGAAAAACACAATCAATCTCAAATATCAAAATTCCGACCTCTTGTCAATTTCTCATCGTCGGATCTAATCAGACGGTGATTTGCACGAGACACTGGATATTGTGAGAGAGGTTTTAATTGAGTTATCTATAAAAAGATGTTCACGCATAAGACTTGTGTATTTTTTCATTCTCACACTTATACTATTTTTTATTCATTTTACTGTTGTTATCAATTATACATTTGAATATTGATTCCCTACTTGACTAAAGACTAGTCTTAATTCAATAGAATAATTGTTATTACAAAATATATTTTAATATATTTATTGTAAATAAGCTAGATATTACACACAAAAAAAAAATCTTACAAGCAGACTGACCAATCCATCACTGCCATACCAAGGAAATAAAAAAGAAATAAAAAAGAGTAGAAAGACAGTTCCCACACCACATCTTACAAACAATGTGTTTCACCAGAGAAACAGTGAGGACAGTGAGGAAGATAGGGCCCTTGGCAAGGATGATGGCTTTTTCTTTGCAGAGAAACCATCAAGAAGGATTAAGCAGATTGCAAGGAAACATAGGGCTACTCCAAAAAAGATAAGAAATGTTGAAGTTACTAGGGGTTCATCAAGTGGAGTTAGTGTTGATAATGACTTGGTTGACACTAATTATTTAAGTGAGGACCTAGGCAGTAGTGATCCTGATGCATCAGATAAAGAGGTTGGACCAAATTATCCTAGGTTTAAGATGGAGGAATTGTACAAGGATTACAAGTTCAAAGTTGGTTTGGAGTTTGTTTCCTTGCATGAATTTAAGGATGCAATAACTGAATGGTCAGTATTAAATGGAAGAGAGATAAAGTATGTGAAAAATGACAAGGTTAGAGTGAGAGTAGTTTGCAAGGGCAATTGTGGGTTTTTGGCTCTTGTTAGTAAAGTGGGGAATAAGCACACATATAGAATGAAAAAAATGGTATGGTGCTCACACGTGTGGTAGGGTTTTGAACAACACCACTGCTAACTCCAAGTGGATTGCAAAGACTGTGGCGGCTAGGATGGCTTCATCTGATGGAATTAAGATTCGTGATATTGCCTCTGATATTAGGAATACTTACTCTGTAGGTATAAGTATGAATAGGGCATGAAAGGCAAGGCAAATTGCAAAAGGTTTGGTTGAAGGTGATACAACAAAGTAATATACTCTGCTGTGGAGGTATTCTGCAGAATTAAGGAGGGTCAATGCAGGGAATACCTGCAAAATTAATGTCACCAGAGTTGGTCCCACAATTCAACCCAGATTTGGCAGCTTTTATTTTTGCTTTGATGGAGTAAAGAAGGGATTCACTACTTCTTGCAGGCCATTCATTGGTGTTGATGGATGTCACCTCAAGAACAAATATGGAGGCACTTTGCTTGTTGCTGTTGGAAGGGACCCTAACGACCAATATTACCCCTTGGCTTTTGGTGTATGTGAGACTGAGACAAAGGAGTCATGGAGGTGGTTCCTGACATTGCTTTTGGAAGACATTGGACAAGACAAAAGATGCGTATTCATTTCAGACCAGCAAAAGGTACCTTATCAATTCCTTTTTTTGTTAACTTCATCCCTAAGTAATGATTGATTTTTTAAATTCATCCCTAAGTCATGTAGTTGTGTTTTGATTTGGTCCCTTATTATTTTTCTTGTAATGATTTCAAGGGCTTAATTCCTGTATTTGAAGAGATGTTTGAGAGGGTTGAGCATAGGCTTTGTCTTAGGCATTTATATGCCAATTTCAAAAAGAAGTTTGGTGGTGGCACACAAATTAGGGATTTTATGATGGCTGAAGCAAATGCCACATACATTCAAGCATGGGAAGCAAAAATGAAAGAGTTGAAGGTATTACATCCTAAGGCTTGGGAGTGGTTGATCAAAATACCTACAAAATCATGGTGTAAGCATGCTTTCTCATTCTATCCCAAATGTGATGTGCTAATGAATAATGTATCTGAAGCATTTAATAGCACAATACTAGTTGCTAGGGATAAACCAATCTTAACCATGTGTGAATGGATAAGAAACTACCTTATGACTAGAAACTCTAACTTAAGAGAAAAAGTTGATAGGTGGGAACATAGGATAATGCCAAGACCTAGATTTAGGTTAGATAAAGAGGTAGAAAATGCTGGTAATTGGCTTCCAAACTGGTCTGGGGATACTATTTGGCAAGTTGAACATATCCATAACAAACATAGTTTCATAGTTGACACTTCTAAAAGAACTTGTACATGTAACTTTTGGGAATTGGTAGGCATACCATGTAGACATGCAGTTGCTGCCTTAGGCTTTAGAAACCAACCACCAGAAGACTATGTAGATGACTGTTATTCTAAAGAAACATATGTGGCATGCTATGATTTCAATGTTAGCCCAATTAATGGGCAAGACATGTGGCCTGAGGTTGAAACTGAGGAAATGTTGCCTCCATCCTACAAAAGAGGCCCTGGTAGGCCAAAGAAATTAAGGAGGAGGGAACCTGATGAAGACCCAAACAAGGTAAGGACACAGACATCTTATTGTTGTGCCAACTGTGGTGGAAATGGCCACAATGCAAGAAGTTGTTCAGTTCAGGTGCCTGACCCTGAAGCTCAAAAAAGAAAGGTATGTATTCATACTACAAACATGAATCATGTATTCTTACTATATGTATTGATTGTGCTACTCTGTTTGCAGAAAAAACCAAAGAAACAACCACAGCCTCAGGATGAACCTCCAACTCAGCAACAGCCACAACCTCAAGATGTACCTCCAAGTTCAGTTCAGGTGCCTGACCCTGAAGCTAAAAAAAGAAAGGTATGTATTCATACTACAGACATGAATCATGTATTCTTACTATATGTATTGATTGTGCTACTCTGTCTGCAGAAAAAACCAAAGAAACAACCACAGCCTCAGGATGAACCTCCAACTCAGCAACAGCCACAGCCTCAAGATGTACCTCCAAGTGAACAACAACAACAGCCTCAAGATGAACCTCCTTCAGAACAACAACAACAGCAAGATACACAATGTGATATGGACCAAGAGTTTGAAATGCTTGCAGCAGATCTTTGTGCAGCTTTTGATACAACACAACCTCAACCCAATGTCAATGATCTCAGTTCCAAAATTCCATCTCCACCTCAAGTTGCTAGTGACCAGCCTCCAACTGTTGAGGTTCCACCTGTAATGGCTTCACAAGGAGTTAGTGACTCACAACCAAACTACATTCTCTCTGCACCTGTTCAAGAGGTTGTTCCTACACCTAAAGAACATGTTAATGCACTTCCTAAACAAAAGGTGAGTCTGTTATTAATGTTATTAATGTGTCTGTTTTCTGTTTTGTAAATTGGCATCTATGTATTTTCTTTGGCCTAATATATTCTGTTTCTATTGTGTTTATTGTGTCTTTCTAGGCAAAACAACTCAAACAACCCAAACAAAAGGTTGCAAGGAAGTTAGAGTTGAGGAGAAGTGATAGAACAAGGGTACTCAAGTGCAAGAAACTCAAGGGAGAAGGAAGTAGCCCTGCACAACCATGGAAACTGTAGACATATGTTTTGACTGATACAATGGACTTGTTGTTTTGTATTATGTAATTTGATTACAGTTGAACCATTATGTTTTGATTACAAATGGTGTGCTTTATGATACAATGTTACACATTAATGTGTATTTTGATTACAGTATTTTGATTACAAATGGTGTGTTTTAGCCTTAAAGTTTATTATGATTACAAATGGTGTACTTTATTATATAATTCAAAAGAGTGTACTTTATCCAATGGCTTTAGCCTTAAAATTTAGTTTCATATATACTGGTATACTTTATATACAATTCAAAAGAGTGTACAAATGGTGTACTTTATCAACAGTGTACTTTATGCATACAATTAAAAACATATATACTGTCAATTGGTGTACATTTAAACACATATATTTGCACACATATATATGTACAAGGACCAAACTCAAAAAATACTTTATTATTACAAGGACTAAAAACAAAAACAAAAAACATAATGACAATGGGTGTATTTTGAGTTAAAGCATTGTTGTGATAAGTAATTGGTGTACTTTATGCACAATTCAAAAGAGGAGTAAGATAATTGCATACATAAACTAGCCAAAACCATAACATCAATTTCATTAATCATTTGGTACATGAACAAATGTCAAAATACATTAATTTTACAAGGACTAAAAACCAAAAACAAAAATACAGACACAAACAAATGGGATTCATCACCATTTGTGATAAGCAAGGAAGAACCCCCATGACCCAAACAACAAAAACTTCAACAATGTCACTTTTCTTTTTTCCTTCTCCAACTTAATCTTCACTTTTTCCTTTTTTTTAACCTCAATATCCTTAACAAACTCCTTCAACATTTCAGAACACTCACAACCACTTGAAATTTTAAGATCACTGGCTGGATTTCGTTCTATTTCATCATCCCAAATGAACAACTTGCATCCAGACATTAACCCTGAGTTTTGACACTTCCAAAATCTTCTATTAGGGTTATCAACAGTGTTTGACATAAACAATTTCATTCTTCTATTGCAACCACAAACTGGTGCTTGAACGTGATGAGATTGTGCAGAAGAAGAAGATGCCATTGGAGACGACAGGGAAGAAAGAAGAAAGAAGAAAGCTTGAAGAAGAAAGACCACAATGTGATTCTATATTTTGGATTTGGTCCCTCTAGAATAAATAGGAAAATGACAAATCCACATGTGTAAATGAGAATGTCACTTAGATTATTGAGAAATGCCAAACGACCTGCCACATAAGCACCGTCTGCCACATCCCTTTTTTTTAACGTCTAACTCACAGTAGGGACTAAAACCAAAGCGTTTTGGAAATGTGGGGACTTTAACCGAAGAAAAAAAAACTTTCAGGGACGAAAACCAAAAACTCGCTAAATTAAAGGGACTAAAACACTATTTAAGCCAAGTTAATATTATTAACTTGGATATTATCATTAAGGTTCACACTATGATAATCACGATCGTTTTTGTGATTATTTTTTCTACATTAAAAAAATATTTGATGCATCGAAAAATGTGACTACACCATCAACGGTCGTAATCTCACATCAAATTCTTTAAAATGTTTGAGTACCCTAAGATGAAGATGAATAATTATGAACCCGTTTGAGTACCCTAAGATGAAGATGAATAATTATGATACCCTAGACCCACGTGTCAAAACTCCCAAGAAAAGCATGTGAATTACAAAGAAGAAATTTAATGTACATGTTCTCATAACTATCTTGTCTCCTTCAATTTAAGGTCAAATAATAGTCCATGCGGCAAACCCTCGTTGTAATGACAAGACCATGAACTTGGGACGCAACTGATATAGACCACTCATGAGACTCATATTTCAAGGCTCAAATATAAGAAAAACACAATCAATCTCAAATATCAAAATTCCGACCTCTTGTCAATTTCTCATCGTCGGATCTAATCAGACGGTGATTTGCACGAGACACTGGATATTGTGAGAGAGGTTTTAATTGAGTTATCTATAAAAAGATGTTCACGCATAAGACTTGTGTATTTTTTCATTCTCACACTTACACTATTTTTGATTCATTTATTGATTTGAACATTAAAATATTTAACCTTGCAAATTCAATCGACTCTATAGTATCGAATCACCGCACCTGAATTTCATTTTACTGCTGTTATCAATTATACATTTGAATATTGATTCCCTATGTGACTAAAGACTAGTCTTAATTCAATAGAATAGTTGTTATTACAAAATATATTTTAATATATTTATTGTAAATAAGCTAGATATTACATAAAAAAATAAATCTTACTAGCAGACTGACCAATCCATCACTGCCATACCAAGGAAATAAAAAAGAAATAAAAGATAGTAGAAAGACAGTTCCCACACCATATCTTACAAACAATGCGTTTCACCAGACAACATGACAGTAACAAAAAGTCAAGTGTACCAAATTTCACAAAAAGTGTAACTATCAGAGAGAGAGAGAGAGAGTACTAATAGTAATATATCTATATCTTCTCTTTCCTTTCTCCACCAACGGTTACTGTACAAACACACCATGAAGCTATCTACTGCCAAACCCATTTCTAGTCCAAGCAGAATCGATAAATTCCCACCACCATTAATGAGATTCTTAAGAACAAATACAGGAAACAGAAGCAGAGGAAGGTCAAAATCAAAATCAAAATCAACTAACTCTATGTTCCAAATCCTAAGGAAAAAGAACACTACTTCCATTGAAACTAAAGAACCCTCTTCCCCAAAAGTCACTTGCATGGGTCAAGTTCGAGTCAAACGCCCCTCCAAACAACTCACAGAAAAGCGTATATCCAGTGCCGGAGCTCCGACTAAATGCCACTGCCGGTTCTGGTGGGTCCCACATAGTCTGTTTTGCTGCTGGTTTGGACGAAAGGGAAAAGCTTCTAAAGTTTCAACGAAAAATGGGTCGAAAGAATCAGAAAGAGAAGAACAACAACATGAAGAAGAAGATAACATAACAGTTAAAGTTAAAGCTTTTGTTTCAAACTCTAACGACTGTTCTTCTTCTTTTTGTTCTACGACACCGAGAAATGCTCTGTTACTAACGAGATGTAAATCAGCACCTTATAGTTCTTCTTCATTAGCAAGTAGGTTTTGGGGTTCTCCAATAAAGAACGAAGAAACAGAGCAACTTTCTGAGAAACAGACCGTTTCAGTTTCAAGGTTGAGATTTTTCAAAGAACTTGAAGATTCAACAAGAGAAAGAATGAATGAGTCTGAAAGTGTTGGTGAATTGATGAGAAAGGAAGAGTCTGTAGCATTTCCAATAGTGCTAACAAGGTGCAAATCTGAAAGAACAAGAAGATTTTGAGTCATAGGTAAATTACATGGATTTTTTTTTTTTTTTCAGATACCATGTGCATGTTGTTTACATGAGTTTCAATTTTGATTATTTTCTTGTATTTTTTAAATATTATTTATTAGAATTATAAGTTATAGTATTATTTTGTTAATGAGTTGAATATAGATATAGATCTATGATGTTTCTTTTTATTTATGATTCAATATTTACATTAGTACTATTATTAATACTTTTGAGTTGTTAATTACTTGTTTTATGAGTTTGAGGTAGCATAGTTTTGGTGGATTTGTCAGCTCCTTCATGTGGTAAATTATTTTAAATTCTGACACCAATAAATAAAATGTAGAGACGTGCACACGTTCCAGGGTTTGAAAATATAATAATAATAATAATAATAATAATAATAATAATAATAATAATAATAATAGAGATTTATTTGGTTTGCAAATATAATTTTGGAATTTTTTTAACGCATTCTATATATTACTATTATGATATTATATAAAAAATACTAAAATATTATCTAATTTTAGAGATATATCTTTGGATGTATCCAAAATACATTAAATATATATACGTAAGTGAATCACATCTTTATTTTTGTAAAAAAAAATAGTCTCAAAATATATTTTCAGAATTTTTTATTTATGTTAAGGTAATTATTGGTCACAATGCAGAAAAAGTACAGGTAATGATATGGAACACCATGACATTTTACGAAGATGTATTTCCTGACTTTTTTTAAGGTAAAATAAAGATGTCTCACATGCAACATCTTTATTTGTGTGATTTTAGATCTATTTGAAAATGCATATCCGAAATTTAAGAAATATTTTTGGATTTTCAAATGGTATTTTCCAATCCATAAAATGCGGTTAGAAATTCCCATAAGAGAATTTCTTATAGCACCCTAAATAGTTCTATTGCACCATGTAAAATTTCAAAAATGCCACTGATTCTGAAGATATATCTCCAGACGCATCCAAAAGTAAGTGAACGTTGAAATATTTCGGAGATATATCTCCAAAACATTTTGGAGCATAAGTCGCGTCAGATTCTTCTTCTGCCTCATTTCACTTTTCTTCAAACTCAACTCAACCTCTCAATACACTTCAACTTCACCAAATCAAATTTCATAATGCAAGACTCCAAGGAACTTAAGGGAACACATCAAGCATCATCTATAACATCATTCAACTTCATAAAAACCATAGTTTTCTAGTAAGTTTTTTGAGTTTTCAGTAAATTTTGAGTTTTAGTATAATTATGTAGAAATAAATGATCAGGGTTAGAAATGTGTAGGAATCACATGTAACATAGTTTAGACTTAGTGTATAACTTGTTTGTTGGCTGAAATTCGTAATAAAATCATATTTTTTTCAAGTTGCATGTGGTACATTCACCATTGATGCAACTTCTAAGTTGCAGAATATTCCAGAGATGTATCTTTGGATTTGTTCAATGCTTCATATACTTTAGGAAATTTTGGAGATGCATCTCCGGAATCATTCAACGTTTTAGTTTAAAGGCGCTTCCAGAGATGCATCTCCACAATATATTCATTTTAGTTTAATGGTGCTTCCGGAGATGCATCTCCAGAATTTTCTTCAATGTCTTTTTTTTTTAATTCTTGCTTTTGCGTGTTGTTTATGTACATTAATGATATGCCTTACTTTACCTTACAAGCATAATGGCTGACAAAGTCGACAAACTGAGACATGACAGGGTTGCTCAACATGTATCCTGTAACACCCCAAATCTACCAGACGGAATTCATAAATCAGAGTTTTCAAAAAAATTAACAACAATACAGAATGCTACATTTTTCAACTATAAAAACAACTTCATTGATTTTCATATATCAAGGATACATAACACTATCAATTAGGATGAAACCATAACGTCAACTCTTATTCAATTCTTTGAAATAAAGCAACTTTTACAAATGGGCAGCGGATCCACAAATATTCAACTTGGTATCAGTTAACAACTTGTTCAACCTAATAACTTAGTAATAACATGTTTTACATAGAAGCAACTTAAAACAACAACTAAATGTAACAACAAAACAATTAAGCGTTCAACCCCCGAGTGTTACGTATGAAGCAACGACACCGACTTGACTACGGAAGTAAGCAACTCTAACCTGGAATACCTGCACGCTACCAATCAAGGTAACATTCAACAACAGAAAAAGGGTGAGATATCGAACCATATAAACAAGAGTATGATAATTAATACGCTAGATAGAATCATACAATTTTCATACTATCCCACAACAACATATTACCAATCACCCCAACAATCAACATAATATTATCAACTTAGTTCACACCTCAACATCACCAACTCCAACTATAAAATTAGCATACACACCTTCATTAACTTCGACGAACATATACAACATATTCAACTTCTTCAATATCAGCATAATCGACTTTACGAACATAAACATATAAACAACTCAGGCAACATAATCATATAATCAACTTATCCAACATAATCATATAATCAACTTATTCAACATAATCATATAATTAACTTAGCAACATAATCAACTTATCCAACATGAACCACTTACTCAACGTAATCAACTTAAACCCCATAATCCACTTAAATCTACATAAACAACTTATTCAACTTGAGCAATGTACACAACTTCATCAACGTAAGCAATAAGAACAAATTTATCAACTTGGCAACATAAAAAACACAAACAACATAATTAATGCGACACGAAATGCGACTTGACTGTGTATATGCATATGGTACCATTGGAGTAAGACTCCAAACTTAAAATATACCAGGTTATCGAGGTATCTGCAAGGCATAAGCCTTCGACTTAATAAATTTGTCGATCCAGGCCAACGTGGTGAGCATCCGCTCCAACTTAGAAATGCAATAGATTCCATGAGACTAACAACGTAACACATAAACAACGAACAACTCAAACAACATACCACAACAACGTAATAACTTAAATTCAACATGATTCAACTTTGGCCATAGGCCTACAACTTTCAACGTTGGTCATACGATCTACAACTTTAACATCAACATTGGTCTTACGACTTACAACTCAAATAATCAACATGGGTCTTTCGACCTTCAACTTAAAAATACCCAAATACCGGGACAAAACGACATAAGCACCTATACTAGAAAATTCACACGTTCAACACTAATTAACAAAATACACTGACTAAAATTACCTATTTAATATTATGAACTAACTCGACAATTTTTCACTAAATTCCGGACAACTAATTTTTCCGCTTAAATCAGCTAAACTGGCTAAATTGGCACCATTTAATTTTCTGCTATAACTACTGATGAGTTCCACTTATTCTGCTCAATTTCAAGTTACCAATATCTACATTTCCATGCTACTATTTCCTAACTAATATCGAATTCAATTCGGCTGCAATACCATTATCTACTAATTTCATTTTCTACTGAATCTTTTACTTATGTTTCTGTTAAAAGACCAGTTATTTCGTTACTTGTCTACAACATGTCGATACGTTTTCATTTACTAACCAAACTTTAATTTAATACTAGCTGATTTACCACTAGTGATCTTCAACTTGTCCATTTTCTCGATCAACTTCCTCTCAGTCTCACCCATTTCTTCTGTTGAGTTGTCCTTTTCAGTTGGAAATGAGCCTTCACAGGCTTTTGGGCAGCAATTTTCGACTTGACTTCCCTTGGGATCCTCCATTATTCTTCGCAGGATTCCATAGGTGATTGGCTTTTCAGGTATTTCGTCAACCTTTGATTCCAGCATGACAATACTTTCGTCCACTTCAGCATTGTCAGTGAGGCTTTCATCAATCTTCTTTTCAGCATCATCCAGGTCACCAGAGATTTCCTAGTTTTTTGTCACATTAGGGCTGTCAGTAACCCTCCAACCTTTTTCGACGGAGTCTTCAGTGTCTTCGTCGTTGCTTGGTTTGTTGTGGCCTTTAGTGGAATCCACTTTAGCCATGTTTCTGGGGCCCTCAGTGGCCTCCACCTTTGTTGGGGTGGAATCCTCAATGACTTCGCCAGCCTTTGTCTTGTCAAGATCTTCTGTGACTTCAATCTTGCCTACATCGTCGAGGCCTTCAGTGACCTTCTTATTGTAACTAGTTGATTCGCCTATAACATTGTGCTCAACATTCTGGCATTCAGTAACTTTGTCCATGTTTGTGAGATCCTCAGTAATCTCCATCATGTTGACATTGATATCGAAGCCTTCAGCAACTTCCACCATTTCAAATCCATACTCAAAACTCTTTCCCACTTCCACCAAGTTGATGATTGATGGCTCATCATAATGGGTTTCGACAGTCTGCATGGGATTTGAGTCAATTTTCATTTGTTGCTTTTGCTTGTCACTGAATTTCAGTCTTCCGTCACAAATAACATTCTGCACTAGGTCCATGAAAAGGAAACATTGAGACGTTTTATGACCCAAAAAATCATGGTACTTACAAAAACCTCTCTTTTTCTGTTGTTCCATAGGAGGCACTTTAGTGCCTGGTGGAACTATCATCTGACCATCTTCGACTAATTTGTCGAAAATTTCGTCACACTTGGTGACGTCGAACGTATAAGTCCTTTTAGGAAATTTATCATTCTTTTCAAACTAAACTCGATTTTTTCCGTTCGACGGAACTAACATTCTACAAGAATATGGTGGTCCCTGTTTTAATTCTGCTAAGTCAATTTCTTGTTCGTCGAAACAGGATGGTTCGTTTACATTATCTACATCATTTTCGTCTTCTTGGCGCATCCCTACATAAGCCACTCTTTCTCTTTTGTTTCTATTTGCTCTGAATTTATCAGCCTTTAGTTTTTCGACTTGTCTCACCCTATCTGCCAATTGCGACATATCTCTCAAATATTGGGTGTCTATTTTCTTCCTTATAGAATAGTCTAGACCACCTGCAGCCATTTCGACCAATTCACGTTCGGGTACTTGGGTGAAACATCTGGCCTTTAGTAATCTAAACTTATTCAAATAGTCATCTATTGGTTCAGAGAGTTTTCTTTTCACATTGGCCAATTCCTTCAGGCTTATTTTGGTTTGCCCCATGTAGAACTATTCATGGAACAATCTTTCTAATTGGGTCCATGTATATATGGAATTTGCAGGTAAGGATGGAAACAAAGTAAAAGCATTTTTTGTCAAAGAACATGGAAAATATTTCGTCCTTAGATTTTCATTATTTGCTATTTCACCTGCTTTGATTAGATAATGTGTGACATGCTCTATGGTTAATTCACTGGTATCCCTTGAGAATTTGGTGAACTTGGGGGCTTTCCACCTTGAGGGTAATTTTTGTTGTAGAATATACTCAGACAATAGGGAGACATAAGCCTTTGTAATCCTACATTTACCCCATTTTGTGCCATTATTCTTTCGACCATGGCTGCTAGGTTATTTTCGACAGGCATATTAGTATAACGCATCTGCTGCACAACATAATCAACGTCTTGACCCCTTTGGACTAGAATTCTCCTAGGCTCTGGCTGGGCAAGAATTTCTACTTTAGGTTGTTTGACTTCTTCCTCTTGGTTTCTAATGTTTACTTGGGGGATTTATACTAGCCTCTGGTTTATGGTAGGTTCCTCTTCGACATGTGTCCTAGGATTCTGAACTATTTGCTCTCTGGGCTGTGTTTAGGGTACACCGAAGAAATTAGAAATACGCGTCATTTGTTCTGCCAACAATTGGTTGGTTTGGGTCGTGTTTCGTATCAAAGGGTTAAACACTTCTCCCATTTGTTGCGTCAACATATGGACTATTTCATGATTGCTCTTGTCCATTTGTTGCCTAATGGCGTTTGCCGAATTAATGGTGATTTTTGGCGTATAATTTGAAATCCCGGTGGGGGTTGATTTATTCTTCCCATGTTTCCACCCGATCCTGATCCTTGCAATGGTGATGACTTATTCGTCAAGGAGTCAGAATATAGTGACGATGCATTTTGCAAACTTGCCATCGTTGTAGTAGGCATCCCATAAGGTTGTTCCCTACCAAACAAAGACATTGAAAAGTTTGTAGCAAAGGGCCCATGAATACTCCCTATAGGGGGAGGCGTTCCCATGGACATTTGGGGTCTCATGACAGAGAAACTAGGCGCACTTTGAGATACTGCAAATGCAGGTGTTGACCCTGACGAAGAAGGTATGGCTTCTGATACAGAAATTGACCCTGTATTTCCTCCAGTCGAAGGAGTAGGGATAAGCATTGTAGTATTTTCGTTTTGACTATGTGGTGAATTCACCATTCTTCTTACTCTTGTTTGTTTAGGCCTTTCTACATCAATTACGGCTAATTTACCGCTTCTTAGAATCATGCAACGAATTAAAGCCTTTTTGACTAAGAGTTGTTATGATATTTTTCGCACTAAGGTCCCACTGGGCATGCCAATTTGTTCGCTGGTGTTTTCCGACGAACAACCGTTGGTTTCTAATTCAATGTTTAAATTAGTTAACTTGCGAGATCAACCATATAAATCCTAGGATATAAGTGCGTGTTTTGTCTTAGTCGAATGTATTGGTTATGTCATTCTTAATGATTTCACTTTCATTCAATATTCTTGAGTACGTTCGTACGATTCACAAGACTAAAAACAAGAGTAGAATAAACTTGACATAATTTTAAAGAAGTAACTTCTGGGAATGTTTTAAAGTAATTGAAAACAAAATAATGTAATGCGTCGAAACAAAAGACTTATAAACTAACTAAAAACTATGAAATGGTAAGGGAATTAAATAAACTTGGAATTTATTGAAACTTAAAGAAAATAAAGATGGTGTTTTTCACACGTACATTTTCCAGAATCACACTCTTTTCTCTCACGCGTGTACTTTGAGTTCAATAGGAATTTGTACAAAATTTCACACACATAAACTAACAACAATTATCCTATATATATATAGGAAACTAAACTAATTGCCACTAACGGGAAAATTCTAATAACTTTACACTTGGCCTTTCGGCATGCCTTTGTTCCTATGGATGCTTCCACGCGTCTCTTTTGCCAAACGTTGTGACTTTACACTTTGAATTTCTTCTTTCAATTTGAATTGATGTCTTTTATTCAATATTCGTCGAAACCATCACAAACAAACTCATTCGACGGACTAAACATGTCATGTTATCAAAATATAAACTTTAATTCTCCTTTGTCAAAAAAGGCGTAAAAACGTCCTTTCTTGTTGTCCGCGTCGAAATCTCCCTTTCATCAACATTTTCCTTTTTACATAAGTATCGTCGAAAATCATTGTCTACAGATACATGGACTTTTCTTATATTGATACCACCAAATGGAGAATAAAGATCTTCTAAGTGGAGAATAGAGAAGCTAAGTGGAGCGAGATCTTCTAGTTCTTTTTGGTGGAAGGACATTATCTCATTGGAGAGAAAGTACCATGAAGAAACTCTTAATTCCAATTGTCGTTTTGTTTTGGGAGATAGGAACACTATTATTTTTTGGTCTGGTTTTTGGATAGGGAACAATAGATTGATTGATTCTTTTCCAAACTTATTTCGTTTAAGAAAATTGAAACATGAGAAAGTTCGCGGAATGAGAACTTGGGTGACAAATGGATGGATGTGGGTGACTTTGGCATTTTGCTATGTGCTGATTCTTCAGTTCATAATAGGATTCAGGCATTGAGAGATATTTTAACTACAACTTCCCCTAATTTTGATGTTCTGGACCGTTTGATTTGGATCCCTGAATTGGATGTTGGATATTTTGCTAGATCGGGCTATGCTTTAATCACTGATTTTGATGCAGGAACAGAAAAAACCTTCAACATATTGTGGAAGTGCTCTATTTCGTTTTGTATTAAAGTGTTCAGATGGAGATTACTACATAATAGACTCCCATTGAAGGAATTGCTCTTTAATAGAGGTATTATTCCTCACAATCAAACTCTCTATCTATTTTGCTTGGATAAGATTGAAAACCAACTTCATTTGTTTTTTTAACTACGATGTTTCAAAGAGAGTTTGGCGTAAAATTTTGGTTTGGGTTGGAATGGAAATTCATCACCACTCTTACGACCCTATTAGCAATTTCATGTCGTGGGTAGAATTTTTCAAGAGGAAGAAGGTAAAATCTGGTAGGGAAGGCAACATATGGTAATTACTTGCTAGTGTCTGGTCTTTGAGGAATGCAATTTTATTCAAGGATGACAAATTCATCGTCTCAGTCCTGATTTGGAATATTAAGATAACAACTTGGAGGTGGAAGTGCTTACGTCTAACGTTGTCCTAACATACCAAATTAAACTGTTCAATGGTTCTAGTTACATTGTCCTACTAGGAGTGCCAAATTTGTTGTTGGACGAGATACATTTAACTGAGGATTGACTAAAAGCTCTCAACTATAGGTTTTTTAACTCCTCCAAAAAAAAATATATTAAGTGTGAATGTTTTAGATGTTTGAGTTACTAGAGTGTGAAATCCATATATATATATATATATATATATATATATATATATATATATATATATATATATATATATATATATATATATATATATATATATATATATATATATATATATATATATATATATGACGATAAGTGGATATAAACTGCATAAAAAATTCATTTGATTGATTATGTATCTTTAAAAAAATTTAAGTGTAGTATTTATAAGGAAACACTAGCTTTATTCAGGGGTGGCAAAATGAATGGATTGGATGAATATGGATTGGATTGTTAATGGATGGATCAAAACAATCCATTAGTCCATTAACAATCCATCAAAGTTTTCTTTAAATTATCCAATCCAATCCATCCGTTAAGAAAAAAAATCAATCCAATCCATCCATTAATATATGTTTAATGGATGGATATTCATCCATCCACAAAATTATTTTTAATTTTCGAAAAAAAATTCGATTTTATTTTATTTTAAAAAAATAGATTTTTTTTTTATATTTTCGTAAAAAATCGACTTTTTTGTATTTTCCAAAAAAACCGATATTTTTATTTTTCAAACAAATCGTTTTTTTTTGTATTTTTGAAAATTTTAATTTTTTGTATTTTCAAGATTTTTTATATTTTCCAAAAAAAGAACTAATTTTTTTCCAGAAGACTTAGTATTTTTCAAAAAATCAATATTTTTATTTTTTAAAAAAAATTTCGTTTTTTTATTTATATGTCCAATATGACTATTATATGTTTAATATATGAATATATATGGAATTACGTTTTTTTATTTTGTTTATACGTACAGTATGATTATTTTGATTTTTTGTTTAAATGTACGGTATGACTTAGAACTTAGAATAGTGGAGCTTTACTCATATAGCTTCACTCATATAGATAAATGTGTAACCTCACATTAATATTTAATAATAATAATAATAATAATAATAATAATAATAATAATAATAATAATAATAAGGGTTAAATATGTATTTAGTTCCTATAAATATCTCAATTTTCATTTTTAGTCCATATTAAAAAACTAATATATTTTAAATCCTATAAAATTATTATGCACGTAGTTTCAGTCACTCATGTTAAACCAATGTGTATTTTTAAATGATTATTTTGCAGATATTTTTAGAATGTTATAAAAAGTTTCTCGAATTTTTTTTTATTTCTAAGTCGAAGTTTTCATTACTATTATCATTATATCTTAAAATTTTAAAAATTCATATTTAATTCTTCGCATTTTAAATAATTCTAAAATTTATTACATAAATATTTTATAGTATTCTAAACATGGATGAAAAATATTATTCAAAAATTTAAAAGGTTAAGAGTAATTAAACAGTTTTCAAAATTTTAAAAAACAACAGAGACTAAAATTGTATGCATACAAAATTTGTAGGGACTAAAATATATAATTTTTTTAAAAAGGACTAAAAATGAAAATTGAGAAATTTATAAGGACCAAAAACATATTTAATAATAATAATTTAGTATTATTAGTATAATACGTTTTTGTATTTTCGAAAGAAAAAAAATATTTTTTTTGGAAAAAATCGACTTTTTTGTATTTTCCAAAAAAATCGATGATTTTATTTTTGGAAAAAATCGATTTTTTTTTGTATTTTTTAAAATTTTGATTTTTTGTATTTACATAAAAAAAATCGTTTTTTTTTTGGAAAAAATCGACTTTTTTTGTTTTTTCTAAAAAATCAATTTTTTTTACTTTTTGAAAAAAAAAAGTTTTTCTTTTTATATTTTTAATTTTTTTTGTATTTTTGAAAAAAAAACTGAATTTTTGTATTTTCCAAAAAATCCGAATTTTAATTTTTGTAAAAAATTTGGGTTTTTTTTTGTATTTTTGGAAATTTTAATTTTTTGTAATTTTGAAAATAATCATTTTTTTTGGAAAAAAAAACAACATTTTTTTTGTAATTTTCAAAAATCAAATATTTTTTAAAATTTTCTAAAAATAAGTTTTTTTTTTCGGAAATAAAATCATTTAAAAGAAAAATACATTTTTAAAAAAATATATCTCATAGATATAAAAGTAATCCATTTGATCATTAAAATATATTGGATGGATTGGATCAATCAATTAATATAAATGGATGGATTTAATCTCATCCATTAGTTAATTTTTTATATATGAATGGATTGGATGAATTTTTTAATGGATGAATTTGATGGATTTTGTGTTAGTGGATTCAATTGTCACCCCAGCTTTATTGGCCAAAACAAGTGACCTACAAGATTAGTCTTGTTCAACTAATTACACACCTAATACGTGATTTTTCCACTACTGGGTTTATGTGATGCCCCATGCTCGGTTTAGTCCCACCTTTTTCATGATTATTCTCATTTCTTCTACCCATACATGTGTTATCCCTTCGGAACATTACTCGATATCAATATAAATTTTAGTTAGCGTTTCTACAAGTACAAAACACAAAGTTTAACGTTTTTTCAACTTTTATAAACTTCAATAGACTTGATAAAGATTTAATTCACTTGTGTTCGTGTGCCTTCATCCTCACCTAACATCCGAGGAATCTATATCACCCCAACTGTACTTGGCATCCCATATTTTGATCGGTCTAACATGTCCATGAAATATTTGGGTGGAAAATGAAAAAAAATAATTTTTTATCGGGAATTTCAAATTTGATGTATTGAGTGAAATTTCAGAGAATTTAAAATTATCGGTAGTATAAATTTTTTTTTTTTAAATGTTTTATTCTAAATTTCGGGTATTTAAAATTCTCAGTGAAAAAATTTAAACAAAAAAAAAAAAAAAAGTGAAACTTTTTACATTATCGGTAATTTCAAAATCCCGGTATCGTATAAAAATTTCTGGAGATTTTATCGGTAATTTCGAAATTCCTGATTTTTTTACCGATAATTTTGAAATCTCCAATATTTTTTAACGGTAATTTTAAAATTTCTATTTTTCAAAATCTCCGAAACACCCACTCAAAATTAATAATTTTCAAAAGGATAAATATAATTTTCAAAATCCCGGTATGTATGAAAATTTCTGGAAATTTCTGGCTGATAGAATTTAATAGTATTTATGTTAAACTTCGATTAACATGCTCCTCAAGATTATTTATTCTTTTCCGGAAGTGTTTTTAATCGCTAACTTTCAAATCTGCTTGATATCAAATATGGGCTTTTGGGTTGGTAACTTATGGTACTAGAATGTAGGATTTCAGTTGCAAATTCTTAATGATGTCCAACTTTCTAAACTGCATGCCTTGGATACTGTGTTGCAGGATGTGAATCCTACACGGGGTGTTATTGATTCAGCTTTGTGGCCTTTTGACAATTTCAACCAATTTTCTATGAAGTCTTTTTATGTTAAATTGTTAGTTCAGTATGAGGAGCTATTCTTGAGGAGTATATTTTGGTTGCGTTATAAAATCTTTGGGTATCATCAACCTTGACATCCAAAGTCAAAATGTTTGGTTGGAGGCTCTTGCGTGAGCGTTTACCAACTTTAGAGTCTTTTTTCCGTCGTGGTATTCTTTCCAACCCTCATGATGTTGTGTGTGTTTTATGTTTTCAACAATTAGAGGATTCTAGTCATTTATTTTCATCATATTCTAAAGTATTGTTGGTTTAGAGTAAAATTTGTGATTGGTTGGAGATTAGCGTAGTAAACGAAACTTCGATCTCCAAAAAATTGTTGGCTTGGTTGCAATGTTTTGAAGGAAGAATTTCCAATAAGATACCATGTAATGGGTGGTGGTTTGTTGGAATATTTGGAAGGCGAGAAATAATATTATCTTTAACGATGAGATTGGAGATCCGAAAATAATTGTTTTACGAATAAAGTTTCTTTCTTGGTGGTGGATTCTTATACTATCAAAAGGTCTTATTGTATGCACCCTTTAGATTTCCTGTGAACAATGTGATAGTGCATTATAATTGTTGGTTGTAGTTGCGTTAGGTATCCCTAATACACATGCTTGGCTTATAAAATAAAATTGAAAAAATATTTATTGGGCTGGTCCTAGCTAACCGACTAACTAGAGTTATTCAGTCATGTAAACATCAAAATGAATGATTTGGGTCCTGATTAATTTGCACAAAATGTGTTACAAGGAAATGAGGGAAAATAATATTTTTGGGCCATGTTTGGTGAAGTGGCAACGTCGCAATACATACTTGTGTGTTTACTCTCAACACATGCAGTAGTGTGAGTTTATGCAGAGCAAACACCTCACCTTGTCCATGTCATGACAGATTTTAATTATACACACACATGGACTTGTCCCAACCACATTTCATTTCATGTCATCTCTCTTTCCCCCGCTAAATTTGTTGACCATGTCAAGTTTTATTTATTCAAAAAAAAAAAAAAACTATTATAAATAGCATGTCAAAACAACATTTACGAGTTCAATGAAATAATTGATAAGAATAAATTTACAAGATGCTCAATGAAACACATAATCTAAAAATATATCATATTTTTACACAGTTTTTGTCGGATGTTATATAAATGTATTCTTGTGTTTTCGTTTATTCTCTATATTTCTTCCAAACATATTGTCAGTTCTCTAATACAAACGAGGTTGAACAAGTTACAGGCCTTCACACACTTTTGAAGAATATTTGTAGACGTGGTAGTTTTTAGTGGACTACCAAATAGAAAATCATTCACATTTTGGTTCTTGTTGATCAAAGCATAGGCATCACTGTATATAGCAAAAACATTTGACATCACTGCCAAGACTATCATAAGAATAAATAGTATTTTGTCCATTTTAGTTGATACGTTGTATTGATCCCTGTCGGAAAAAAGAAAATGGTTAATGATATAATAACAGTCTAATCAATTAGTTTGTACCATTCACTTGACAGATCTAGACTATACTTCATAATGTTTATTAATAAAAGGTCTAACACACTCTCAGTTTCTGTTAAATATCTAATAAAAAAAACTATACTAAAAAGTAAATTCCATTTCAGAAATAAACCTAAGAGTAACTGCAGATAGAAATATAAATTTGGATTGTAATCTAATATTGCAGTTTAGGTTACAAAATTTAAACGAAAATAAAATCAAACTGTTTGGTTCTTTTAGAAAATGGTTCAAACACATTCCAACCAAATATATATGTTTTTTTTTCTTTTTTCGATTTGGTTCAGTTTAGTTGATTGTTTTCTATGAGTCAGTTAGATTTTGAACACCCTTAGACTGTGGAGTTTGGTCTTCACTTTGGATTTAGAGTGAAATCCTCTAATTTGGTGGTTTTTCATCTTTAGTATGTAGATGACACTCCCTAATTTTGACTGTCTCTATCATTAAGAATTTGTGGATAGTTTAAGTTAATTTTTCGGGTCTTTAAGTTAATTTTTTAAGAGTAGTTTAATAGGGGTTAATGTGGGCCTTGCCATTTTGGATTATGTCGTTGATTTAATTATGTATGATTGAAATCCTATGTTTTATGTACCAAGATTTTCCTATGGGGCCAACGCTCAGCTTGAGACTACTTTGACCCTTTAGTTAGTTAACTAATCAAGAGACTTCACTCTTTGAAGAATAAATATGTCAGTTTGGGTGTTTGAGTGATTTTGCTTAATTTAGTGTTTAATAATATCTCACATCTTATATTTGTCCTTTTTGAAGATACATGTGATGGTTTGGAAGAAGATAATATCGATTCAATGAAGTTTTTATGGGGAGAACTGAAAGGAGATGTTAAGATCTTTTTGGTAAAGTGAGCGACTGTGTGAAAACCTAAGAGTAAATGAGGATTAAAGATTATGGATCTCCGGTTGGTTAATTTAGTCATGTTGGTCAAATGAAAATGGAGATTGCTTACAAGTGTTTCTGTGATTTGGCTCGATATTCTAGGAGATAGGTATGATGTTTCAATTCTCCTTTCTCTTTAGGGAAGGAACACAAACATTTGGTAAGTTTCGTTTTGGTGGAAATGTGTGTCTCTTCATGGATTCAAAGAGAATGACCCCTATGGCTTGTTCGTTTATGGTATCTTAAAGAAAATGGACTCAAGCCTCTAGAATTTTTTTCAGAAGGACCCATTAGTTTTACCCATTCCCCTTAAGAATAAGTTTTTTACCTTGTTCACCATTTCTAATCAACCCGATGGATTAATGGGAGAGATCGACCAGTGGGAAAATGGAAACCTATCCAAGGATTTAAGGTGAAGGAAATCTTTTTTACTCTGCAAGTTACAACTTGTTGATAATCTTCTATCTGATCTCTAAGACTTTACTCTTTTAAGAAAAACATAAGTCGATTTTCTTTATATATTTATTTTAGATTTGCCATCTTTTTATATTTTTATGAGTAATGCTAAATGATACGACTCATTTATTTAACGAATTGTAAGAATAATGATGTGTTTGATTTTTATTGGTGGGTCAACAAGTTAGTTTTATCTTATGTTGAAATAATGGGGTGTGGCATTGCATCAGTTACAATATATACACTTTTTCGTTTACGTGTTTCGGTGGTTTCGTACCACAAAGCACCATAATTTACAACCACATCCACGACAAGCAGCATAATTTACAAGTTGCTATAATAAAAACTTAAAATGACATCCCGACACATTCACATCACCCAGCATCTGGCAAGTTATTTCTTGTGTGGATGCCAACAATTTTAATATAAATACTTTCCCTAAACCAATCCCCACCACTTGTAATAATTCATTTTTGAGCATGCCAAATATGGAGCATAGGTCTACCTTCACAACCTGCTTCTTTCTCTTTCTCCTCCTTGTTCTTCCTCACTTTTCAACAGGTTTGTTATCTTTCAAACTAATATAACATCACAATCTATCTCTCTATTTAAACTTATATATAACAGGTGATTCAGATATATATGAGATTGATTATAAAGGTCCTGAAACACACTCTTCAGTTCCTCCTCCTCCTCATTATCCTCATTCAATTCCACCAAAAAACTTTGTCAGACCAGAGAAAGTTTTTCGTAGTGCTACTCTCACAACAAATAAGGCAAGTATGTCTTTCAAATTAATTAAATCATTGAATTTCTCTATTTATTACTATTCACTGTTGATATTGATCTTAGATTCCACTGTTCCTTTTATATATCTAAAAACACAAAAAACATTACACTTAAACTGATATTCACGTTTAATGTCAATATTATTTCCAATATAATGAACACAAAAATTTGAAAAAATGTTATTAATTTATTTTAGTGAGAGAATATGATTTGTTAAATTAAATAATTTATTTTAGTGAGAGAATATGATTTGTTAAATAAGGACATTCACAAAGTACCAAATACATTGAAATCAAAGATAGCTCATCCTTCTCCGGTTAGATTAGCTTATGGTAGTAGTTAGACCTTATAAGTATAAAAGAATCTTTTGATTTAGTTAGTTTTTAAAACCTTACCGGTTGATCGGACCGATTGAATCGGGAATCATAGAGATAATCAATATGATTCAATTGTTGGATTGAGTATGTAATTGAATAGATGAGAACAGATAAAAACTGGTGTTAATTGGTAAAAACTGGAAAATCGAAGATTTTAAAAAACCGACGATTTAAGTGGTTTTATTCGGTTTAGTCATACTGTTTAACCAGTGATCCAATGATTCGACCAATGAGCAAGTAACCAAATACCCTAACCGATTCGATTATTGGTCCGATTTTAAAAACATTGATTGTATCCGCCTGTTTCAGCCGATCTCTATGTCATATCATATGATTGGAGCAACCAATATCTAAAAACCTTCGTTATGAATCGCAACTCCCAGTGCTAAGTGCTAGTTGTCATCGCCATCAATAAGACATGATATAAATTTGAATCTTCTTGAGCCACATTTGCTTCTTCTTGAATCTTTGGTTGTTTTCCTTTTCCAAACCAACACTAAGATGCATATTGACCATACTTTTTTACAATTGAAGCATACTTTTCACACTTAGATGCATATTGATATTTTTCTTTCCATGGCCCTTTTTCTTGCTATGATTCTTGATAAACCATCCTCTTCCTCATGAGGTTTCATACTTGTCATCAATTCTTAGTTTTTCTTTGTAATATTGATCTTTTTTCCACTTGTTCTTTCTTTTTTCTTTAAAAGTTCCTTTTTTTGGTTTGAGCAAACAAATGCTATTTAACATTGTTCTTCTTTGGCTAGTATTGTGTGTAACCCTCTTCTAACTACCAATTCTTGTGCAGGTTAAGAAAGTCCATGGATGAGGGATGTTTTTAACTAAAATTAAATGGACTACTACTTCATGCTCATAAGAAGTACAATGTAAAGAATGAAGAGTTGGAATATGTTTCATGGTTTGGCTATACTTGTTTTTTGATAGTACGGATGATACTTTTGGTACATATATATTGAGTATACATGTTTTTGTATCTGAAGTTCTGAATATTATACTTGATTAAATAATCAACCAATCACAAATTTTTCTAGCTTGATAATATTGCAATGCCTTAGTTCTAAAGATACAATATATAGTCAACATTCTTATCTTCTTCTTAAATATCACACTTATGATATCAGCTACTTGTACTTCTACTAGGTCCATGACTCCAATATACTTTTGTTAGAAATTAATAACACGCACACCTCTGAATAAACTAATGTCTGTTGTAGGACGATTACATAATAATATTTTGAAACCAAATGATATTTATGAAGTATTCGTTTAGACACAAACACCAGACACAACACTGATATGTAGTAAATTTTAAAAAGTATTATTAGTGTTGATGTGTTTGTGTTGTATCTGATGTATGTGTCTAGATGAAAACTTAATAGATATCACTTGGTTTCAAATTGCTTTCTTTCTATGTGTTATTTAATTTGTTTTCTTTAAAAGAATATAATGGCTTGTTCAATTGATAGAACCAAGATAAGTACAAACAGATCGTAGGGACATTTCCCATACACAGAAAATATTTCATCAGAAACAATTCACAGAATGCACAAGATCATTTCATTGACTATTGATATCATATGACTCCTAGAGACAGTCAAATACATCAATTTACCAACAAGTCTTATGTACTGAAAAAGTTCAGGTAGATAGTCACTAGTGCATTAAGTTAGGGATAACTTAGGATCCATAGATAGAAATCTGTTGAATAAGCGATTCCAAACACAAGAGTCACGATTTTTGAAAATATTGACAAATTTTTTAGATACTTGTTAAGATCAAAAGGTTTCCAACCACTACTAGAAATACACGATTTAGCTGCGGATTTTATTGCGAAAAATTATCCGCAGGTATAGCTGCGACATTACCTGCGAATTTTTGATGTAAAAACTTGTTTTCTGCGAAAAATAAATTCGCAGCAAAATTCGTAGGAATTCCTGAGACTTTACCTGTTATTTCGGATTTTATCCTACGAATTTTACTGCAATTTATTTCGCAGGAAATATGAAAACTCAAATCCTCTGGAAAAGTCGCAGGAATTGCTGTGACTTTTGCTGCGAATTTTCCTGCGACATTTCCTGCGAAATATTAGTATTTTTTATTTTTTATTTATTTTTAATAATTATAAATAAAATTATAAAACATTGATATATTCTAATTTCATATTAATTTTTATATTTCTAATTTTTTTCTAATAAGTTTTTTTTCTAATATTAATTTTTTTTCTAATTTTTTATTTTTTTTCTAATAAATTATAAACCAAATTTTATTGATATTTAATATGAGAAATATAAAATTTTAATTAAATTAAGATTATAAATTTTTCACTTTTTTCTAATAAATTAAATTATTCTCTTATTTAAAATACATATATTAAATTAGTTAAAAATCAAATAATTTTAATACAAATAATTTTATTTTAGATTAAATTATTACTTTACCATTCATTTTATACTTTAAAACTAATAGTATAAAATAAAAATAAATAAATTTTGGAAAAAAAATAAAAGGTTTCAAACTGAGAAACAAAACAAAAAACACTAGAAACTGTTCATCTCCATCTTCACGTCTAGGGTTTCATCTTCACCGATTCCGCCGACGGCAAACTTGCATTTCTCCGTCGAGTTTCAAAATCTATCTCACAATCTTCGAAATCAGTATTCTTCTTCAGTTCGTTGTTCCAGGTTCATCGCTCATAATCTTCTTCGACATAAGTATTCTTCTTCAGTTCTATTTTTTCAATTTTTGATATTATTTTTCGATTTTGTGTTCTTCCTTTGTTCTATTTGATAAACAATGTTTATAGAATCTTCATTAACATGTATTCCTTCCCTGCATTCTAATTGTTATTCTTGACTTGTTTCTTTTGATACGTTGATGAGAATTACTCTTTTGGTTTTGGATTGAGTTTTGCCAACAAGGTGTTTGTTGAAATGCCACAATGAGTTTAATCCAATTAAACCTTTATTTTGAGTTCTATTTGAGATAGTTCTATTTGAGTTCTATTTGTGATATTATAAATAAACTGCAGGTCTGTGTTTAATCCAATTAAACCTTGATTTTTTTTCTATACACTGCAGGTCTGTGTTAATTGTTTGGCAATTCAAGGTACTGCAGCTGCTGGCTTATAAATTCAGGGTATCAAGGTATATACTTTTTTGGTTATGGACTTAATAAGTTTTTGGTTCTATACTCTTTTCGGGTGATTATTTGCTAATATAAATTTGATTGGTGTTTGTTGTGTATTGGAATTTTCTGAATGTTGAGATTTTGATAATGTAGGTGGTGTTTGAACTGTCTTTGGGATTATTACTTTGTACTTGGGCTGCTTTGACTGTGCCAGGGAAGTTTTTGTGTATCCACCCAGATTCTGAAGAGAATAGGTAAATCTTTCTTTTTTCTCTTTTTATAGTTGAGATTTAGTGAATGTGAATTTATGCTAGTGGTTGATTTGATTTTGTTATCTAACTGGTTATTATTTGCAAGAGGTTGTAGTGATTTTAGAGAACTAGCAGCTTGATATTCCTATTATCGATGTTGGTATGAATGTCCATCAAAAGTTGATACACTTCATAGAGTAGACTACACGAATGTAACCTCCTGATTTATGTGAGTGTTATACTGAGGAGTAAATCAACATTTAGGTAATCGGAATTGAATAACAGTAGATGAAGTAGGGAGAGGGAAAAAATGAGAAGATTGTGAGTAAGGATTGGGGTGGGAGAAAACAAATCCCTCAATGTGCTAGCATGTTCTTGTACTGTCCCCTGCTTGAGACTGATATCTTCTCCATATAAGCATGCAGTGAAGAAAGGGTTTGTAACTATTTTTCGTTGGCAAGGTTAGAGATCGAGAAGATACAAAGCGAACTTAGCTTTTCTTTTCATCCAAATTATATACAATAAACTGAAATTGACTGCCTTAAACGAGAAACCAATTATAGAGGTTGTAGTGAGAAACAAATCAGAGGTTGAAGTTTTTAAAAATACAATAGGATGCAAAGGGCCTCTTTAAATAATTAGCACAAATATTATACTATCGTTTTAATTGGGACAACTGCAAATGTCGTGACCTCATTTGACCTCAAGCTCTGCATGTCTAATGATATGTATTGCACTACCAACCTATGGAGTTCTTTGACTCCTGCAACTTCAAAGGTATTATCACATCTATCCTAGATTTATGGCAATGCCAAAGACAAAGTAATTAAAGTAATTAAAAACCTCCGTGTTTGTGGTGATTGTCATACTGCTCTAAAGATTATTTCTGATCTTGTGGGAAGAGAACTCATCATCAGAGATGCTAAAAGGTTCCACCATTTTAAAAATGGCCTATGCTCCTGTCGGGATTATTGGTGAACATTAACCTAGGTACTGTCTACCTTTGATAGCTAAATATATTCTAATTGAAGTTGTCTTGATTTTCCATAATTGTCTTTGACTAAAATATTTGAAAAAAGATGAACTGTTTTGAAATTTGTATATCAAAATGGTTAAGTTTCCTGAATAGTAATTTAGTTTAAATTCTTAATTCAATGCAAAAGTATACATGGTTTCACTTTTAGTAACATGCTCTTAGGAACAAAACAATTTTACCCGAGTGTATGTCTTCTGATCAGGATTACAAAACTCTGATGCTTTGATTAAAACAAATGATTGCATGACAGTTAAATCTACAATTTACCCTGCTAATAGTATAGCCTTAATGTTGCTTTATAAGATTGACTATAATGGGGACGGGGTTTTAATTTTTATTTTCATGAGTTACAATCTATGATGTGTTGGTAACGAATACTGATTATAATTTTTAAGAAACATGAAAGGTAATCCTAAATGACAAACTTAAAAGACTCTGGAGATAACATAAGATGCTAGAAATGTAGACAGATATTATAGAATATTTTTCACATCATCTAACACTAGTCAAACTAAATCTTACCAAGCTTTGGGCTTGTTATAAATTTAATTCGTTGGAAATAAATAATTTGACACTGTAGTACTGTAGAGTCAGGCTGCTTTTTCTAATTGCTGCTGGGCCAAGAATCCTTTGGGATTTTAGGGCCACTCCAATACTTTCTAATTGCTGTTTTTTAAGAAAATGAAGATGAAGAGGATTCCAATGATGACGGTGAAGATGAAGAGGGTGAAGATGAAGACGGTGAAGATGAAGATTAATAGAAATTTGTGATTCAGTTATGTTCAGCTTGTGAATTGTTACACTTGCCTAGCTTATTTCAATTTGCTTCAATTTAAATTTCAAATTTGTGATTCAGTTATGTTTGATTTGTGAATTGCTACACTTGCTTTAGTTCATGGGTTGCCTTTAGCTTATATCAGTTTATCTGTATTACAAAATGTGTAAGAATCATGAGTTTTCGTGAAGCAATAAAGATGCTACTTCTAAAACTAGTAAAAACACTGCTGAATATGGTATTAAAGTAGGTTTAGATAAAATTATGTAAATTAAATATCATATTTGCATGAGGTAAATGTGTTTTAAGATTGAGTTTACAGACTATTGATGGGTTTTAAATAGACTATCAAGTTTGAGAATCTTAAGGCTATTTTCAGATAAGCCTTTCAAAGCTCCTTATTTACAAATGAAAGAAAATAGCGAGAGATTTATATAAGCTTGCATAATGAAGATTTCATATTTCAATGTAGCAATGCAGATACATTACCTTGAAGTAGTTTCCAACAGGTGAAACATATATTAAAAAGGTGTACTCTGGAGCAGGTGCAAGCCCAAGTACAGCTCCACTTCCCAATAACAAAGGTCTAATCTTTTTTTAAGCTTTTCAAAGATTATTATTACCATTCTTGCTCATTTCTAGTGATATTGGAGGCCAACCAATAGCTTTTTGCTTTTTGTGTATTGGTTTTGACTTTTAACATTTCTGCCTCACACACTAAACAGAAACACTAGCAGAATAAGTGATTCATATATCTTATACTAGCAGAATAAGTGATTCATATATCTTATACTGTTTTCAAGATTTTCAATAATCATTATAGGATAATTGAAAACTTATAATGCACTGTCATTATCTATTCATTAAGTTAAGTTTAATTTACAAAAAGTTAAATTTGTTTATTATAAAAATCTGAGCCTTTAGAAATGGAAAATAAGATTCTTGATATGCAACATAAAAAAATGTTGGCTCATAGAAACATTAGCAGAATAATGGCTTACATGTTATGAGAATATGCTTGGTAATTTACATGTTTGTATAAATGGAATTAAGCATTTCATTATATACTGCCTTCCACATATAAGACATGTACTGCCTTAAGCATTTCATTATTTGTTTCAGTTTCTGTGTTATTATGGTAGTTATTATTTTTGTTATTAATTGAATACTCAAGTATGATTCATTATGGTTTCTTATGGATTTTGCACTCTTATTTTTTAGGTTTTGCAAGATGAAGTCACTTAAAAAGTCCAAGAAGAAGAAGATTTTGCACTCGTATATATCTACTCAACATGAAGTCATCCAACCTCAACCTATTCCTCATCCCATTCAACCTCAATTCACTCAATATCAAACTCAACCTCAAGCCCAACCTATTCCTAATCTCATTCAACCTCAATTCACTCAATATCAAACTCAACCTCAAGCCCAACCTATTCCTCATCCCATTCAACCTCAATTCACTCAATATCAAACTCAACCTCAAGCCCAACCTATTCTACATCCAAGTCGGCCTCAACTCACTCAACTCCAACCCCAACCCCAACCTATTCCACATCCAAGTCGGCCTCAACTCACTCAACTCCGACCCCAACCCCAACCTATTCCACATCCAAGTCGGCCTCAACTTAATCAACTCCGACCACAACCCCAAACTATTCCACATCCAAGTCGGCCTTAACTCACTCAACTCCGACCACAACCCCAAACTATTCCACATCCAAGTCGACCTCAACTCACTCAACCACCGTCTAGATCTATATCCAAATCCCATTATTCTCAACCTCGTCCTCAATCTTCCAAATCTCACCCTTTACAAACTCTACCCCAACCTCAAAACCAACCTCGATCATGGCCTAAACCCACCCAATCTTGCACTCAACCTTCTCAAACTCAACCTAATCAACCTCGTCCTCAATTCACCCAATCTCACTCTTTACCAACTCAACCCCAACAAAATCAACCTCAACTACAAAATCAAGCTCAACCTAATCAACCTCAATCTCAACCCATCCCTTCTCAACCCAATGAATCTCAACATCGATCTCGATCTATCCCTTCTCAATTTATGGTCGTTGAAGCCCCATCTTCATCTAGTCATGCTAGTGGAGACACCGTTGGAACTAGAATTCCAATACTACCCGAAGGTGATGGGTGAGTCTCTTACTCTTAATTCTACAAAACCAATGAGCTTTGTGTTTGAATTTGATTGTTAAAAAAAAACATTGGTTGTATTGATTCCTCTTGCAAAATTTGTTGATTTATTGCCTTCCATGGTTATGCTTATTGGTTGTTCTTTATATGATCTGAAATGTGTATTCTATATTGTATTTTGTCACTAGTTTGATGTTCCCTCCAAGTTTGATCTTGATTATTTAATAAGGTATTTTGTCTAATCTTGTCCAAATTAATGTAGTGATCATGTGTGTGCTTAGTCTCCTCCAATATGTTGTGCTGACATCCTGTAAAACTAATTCATAATGGTTGACTTGACTTATTTTAGACAGATTGGTATTAAATGGCCTATTTCCCTATAGTTATCACAAAAAAACCTATTATGGAACATCCAAAATCAATTAACAAAAGAACTAGTCGGAGGAGAAATAGTTTGGAAACTTCTTAGTATTTTATTTAAAGTTTATAGACTAATTTAAGAACTATACTTATAATAAACACATATTTAATAACAATATTTACATGTTCTTTTTATAAAGTTTTTAGTATTGAGTGATACTATAGGCTATGTAAATAAAAATTGTAGGCTATGTAAATAGATTCAAATAGTTTCCAAACTTTCAGTCAAAACTCTGTAGACTAAAGTTTGAACCAATATTTCAGTCAATATCTTCTTTTGAACTAATTCATAAAGTTTTTATATAAAGTTTCAAAGTTTATAGACCAATTTATAGACCAAAATGATGGAACACATTTGAGACAGTAACAAAGAAATAAAAAGACTATTTGAGTGAAATATTGGTTCAAAATTTGAAACTTGATTGGTCTTAATCTGCATGTTCAAAAGAAGATATTGTACAAACAACAAAGAGAAAATTGTCTGCAACTAAATTATATGCTCTTAGAAGTATCATTGACTATGTATCACTATGATTAACTAAATTGTCTGAAACTTGAGAATAGGAATGCTCTTTAAACGAAACACCCATTTGTTTCCAATAATATTGAAATGTGGTTGAGGAGAAACTAGAGACCACGTGACATTACCCATGATAGCGGTGAATTCATCAGACATAACTTGTTTCCATTCATTGTGTCTTAATGCCTCTATAACACATGTTGGTTCTATAGATGGTGGCAAAGGATATTTGGTGACTGCAAAAATTTGTAATTGATAGAAAAAGGAAACGGGAGTCGATCCATCATTGACTGAGTTTTATTTTCGCACCCATCGAAAAAAGGATCAAAGTTGGGTGGGTGTTCATGCTGAAGCTGCATATGTAAGTACTCCGAATCAATTCTATATAATATTCAAGAGTATGTGTTGCTTGAGACTTTAGGTTTAAATATTGACTTCATCTTTCCTAAATTATGTTATAAATTTTAACTTTTTGTTATGTCTTTTAAATTTTCTCTTAGGCTGAATTTGAACGGAAAAAGTTAGAGATTTCGTCTCAGAATTCAAGTGTTCCGGGAGAGGATGAAGTTAATAGTCAACCTACTGTTGAGATGCCGCCTGATTTAGATATATGGGTGGAGTCTTTTGGAAAGAAGAAGAAGAAAGGGAGAGTATTTGGTCTTGGAACCGTTGCCAAGACTTTGATTCCATTATCAACTCAATCAAGTCTTTCGAATAACTCTCAGGAGGTTGATGATTTGAGAAGTCAAGTCCATGCTCTCAATGCTTCATTGCAAAGACAAGAACAAGAGAAGTTTGAGATGAAGCAACAATTGCAACGATAAGAAAAAGAGATGATTCAAACGAACAATAAACTTTCATTGTTAATGAATCATTTAGGATTTACTGCATCTTCTTCTCATCCACCCCAAGCCAATAATGAAAGAGATAATCCAAGTGAAGATGATGTTGATGAATTAGATGAAGACATTAGTAGTGAATTTTGATTTGTATTTTTTTTTGTTAGCTAGTATGAAATTTGGATTGTCTTTTTCTTATTAATTTGGTTTGATAAGTGATTCTTAGTAGTTTGATTGTGTTATTTTTAGTAATGTATTATTGACTTTATACTAATATCTAGCAACTTGGTTGCTTTAAAAATTAGAAAGTGATTAGTTTAAAATTGTCTCATTCAAATTAAATTTTAATTTATATATTATTGTTACTTTGATATTTAACATATTATAATATTTAAAAAATGAATTAGACAAAAAAAATTTAAAAATTAGAGAAAAAATTTCTGCGGAATTACCTGTGGTTTTTTATTTTCCTGCGAATTTTCCTGCGAATTTTACTGCGATTTGAGACTTTCCTGCGCATTTACCTGCGGGTTTTTCCTGCGACTTTACCTGCAGATTTTGATTCCTGCGACCTTACATGCGGATTTATATTATCCACGAAGGTTTTAGCTGGGGACGAAAAGTCGCAGGAAACGTGTTTTCTGCGGATTTTTTTCTAAAATCCGCAGGTAAATCCGCAGGAAAACAGTGCATTTCTACTAGTGAACACCATTACTTAAATCTAAGATATTTGTTAGAAATACCATTTTTTAAAATATTAACAAGAATTTTAATAAATCAGAACCTTTTTTAAAGACATATTTCATTTTTATTTGGTATCTCTAAATCTTGGTCTAGTGAGTTTATCTTTTTCTTTTTGATCTCAGTAAAACATTCATAGATCATTTTAAAAATGTCACGAACTTCTTTGATAATGCTTCACGTATAAACATAATTTTATTCTCTAATGATTAATGCATTTACGATCAAGTACTTAACTTTAAAACTTCATTATTAATGATATGAGTATGAACAAATAAATCGTCTAAAACATAATCCCATAAGTCAAAATCAATAGCTTCTAAAAACATTTTTATAATTGCTTTTCATTTGGTATACCATTCACCATTTAACGGTGGAGGGTTGTTTAAGGAAAAACTACTGTTAAAGGAAATGTTTGAAATCACCATCCTATCTCTTGAGACAATTAGTCTTATAATAATAATTAGGCTCGAATACCATTTGTTAAATAAATGACTCCAAACACAAGAGTGGGTGAATTGTGATGGTCAGATTTCAATAATGTTTTTAAAAAAATGATTGATTTCGGAAATGTTTATATTAAAAGGAAGATATAAGCAGAGATTAAGAATAAAAAAAGATAAATGATAATGGAAAAGATAAATAACATAAATATAGAGAGATAGGGTAGGAAATATCATTCTAGAGAGTATCCTTGTTCAACCTTAAACAATATAACATACTCTAGTCCATAAGAGTTTCCTCTTAAGACCAACATACCTTACACAAACAACATGAATTTTTACACAAGTTCAGACCTACAACCATACACTAAGATTTTTATAGCCTCAACTTGCAACTTTTAAATCTATTACAAGATTACAGGATAATTAAACTCTTGAATAAACAAATCTAGCACAAAAAAAGAACACCACAATTCTCTGATGATTCTTTTCATTATCTTAAGAATAAGGCAATGACTAGTGAATGAAACTTATAAAAGAAGGAGAATTAGAGGATATAATAGTTTATAAATTAGAAATAATTTTTGTTGAGAAGTGAGGAAAGCATTCCTTTTTATAGGAAAATTTTGTCTAAAAAAGGCAACAATTCATGAGTATTGGCACTTCCTAATCACTTAGAGCAACAACCTAATTGATTAGGTTTAACCAGTAAAGGAAACCCTCCTTTGAGACGTCATTTAATCAATTAATAAGGTTACATAATCAATTAGGAGGTGTTACTCTTTCTCTAATCGATTAAATGAAAAGCCTAATTGATTAGACATTTGATATTTTATTTTCTAACTAATTCGAAAACTTCTTAATAAATTATGTACTTGCCAGTATTGGTTTTTAAGAAGTTTAAAGAAACTAATGAAGATTTTTAGTGTGTGTGTATGTTTGTTTGTGCGTGCATGTGTGTGGGTGTGAATGTGAGTGTGTATGCGTGCGTGCATTCTCTTAGTACTACAAGACTTACTCTTGCTATATTTATATTTAACTGATCAAGCTACAAAATATAACATTAAACGCAGGATCAGGAGAGCTTCACAACTTCACGACTTCAGTTCCTTTTGATTACTTGAGTTAACTTTGATTAGGTATTTCAACTCGAACTTTGAACACTTTTTTATTATGCTTGCTTCTTGGTTGATGATGTTTAACTTATATATTCTCTATTAAGATGTCATCATAAAAACATTTAGAAGATATTAACTTGCACATCAAATAGAACCATATTCTCCCCCTTTTTATGATGACAACATCTCTCAAAGAGTCAAGAGATGGTAAGACATTAAAATCTAGATGAAAAATTGGAGTATGATATTTCTTATAGATAAATAAAGTATATTCTACTCCCCCTTGAGAGTATAATTGTTCCCATTTATCATTATAAAAAAGAGAGATAAGCTTATATAGATAATAAACAGAACATAGAACACAAATATCACATTCTCACAGTCAGGTGCAAAAGAAACAGAATATCACATATGAAAAAGCAATGATTACAAAACGAGAAGGAAAGAAACATAAATAACAAGTATAAAAGAAAAGGGAAAAAACACCAAACTAGATAACTACTTATTGTTTCCATAATTATCATCAATGTTTAATAGTCCAGGAGGAATTGGTACAACAGAGTTAATTAGATGATTTGTAAGGAAGGCTACTTAGGTAGACATTTGAAAAAGTGATTTGGTGTTGATTCAAAGTACATTGTTGTTTTCTTGGGTGCTTCAAGGATTGAGGAAAATAAATATTTTATTGAAGGGTAGTTGGTAACCTCAAAGTTAAAATATTTCAAGTTTTATTGATCATGTTTTAGGATTCCATTGTTGTCTCTGATCTTCATCTCCATCACATATTTATTTCCAATCATTAAGCAAGTTTAGTCATACAATTCCCACACTAAGCTAACTCAAGCATGAATCAGTATTCTCGTGATCAAACCTCCAAATTGTAACCACGTGTTACTCCTTCTTTGGAAATCTAACATATGTTTAATTACCTCATTTGCCCAATTGGTCTCAATGTTGTGGGTTGGTATCCATGTGATCAAAACATCACTAAACATATCCATATGGTTTGATTTTCTTAAAAAAAACATAGAATACTACATAAAAAATACGACGATAAGACGCAGTCATATACCCCGCAATGAAATGGAGCCTGTGAACTTTGAAGGTGTGAGAAAACACAAGAAATGAGGGGTTTAAATTGGGTTTTAAATCTTGAAAGCTTTTTGTGAAAACACAAACAAGTAAACTAATAAAAAAACAAGATAGAGAAACACATGATATATCATGGTTCACTTGAAAACATCAAGTTAATCCAATCCATCCACCAAAGTGATTTTTCCTTAACCCAAGGACTTAATCCACTATGATAATCTGATTACATTGCACAAGCAACTGCTGTGACTAATAACCACTAGAACTAATTGTTCTAGTATTCCTAAAACTCCTGCCCTTACTAGTCCTTTAGGGAACACAAGTAACAAATTACATTTGCACGAACACTTGCTATGACTAACAACCACTAAGACTCACTGTCCTAGTCTTCCTAAAGCTTCAAACCTCACTGGTTCTTTAGGGAATACAAACAATTGTTTGTAATGGAGAGTTGTTCATAAACAAGTGCTTATACACAAGCAGGGTAAACAAAATGAATATCATTGGACCAAAATACCAACTTATACACATAATATGAATATGACATTTTATGATGGTTCAATGTTGCATGAAGTTCTCTTCTTGTAGCCATATCGTCACTTTTTCTTCACGTGATCACATCCTTATAAAGCCAATAATAGATTCGTTGGAGGGCAGATCAATAATTCTTGAATGAGTTGGCTACTAAAAGAATGTCGTTACGCAAGGATGAAATTCGTACATCAAATATGTCCTTTTTCAACAAAATCAGGGTAGTGGAATGGAACATCTTTGTACTATGTATTATTCCCTCACAAACATTAACCTTATCTTCTATACTTCAGAGGCTTCTGATTCTGAGATGATTTAAGCGTGAGAAAAAGATTAGATAACTAATTCTTCAGAATATCAAGTCTTCATAACTTGTTCAACAAAACATTGTCTTCAGAATCTTCAACACTTGTATTCAAAACCCTTGGTCTTCAGAAACTTAAGTCATTAGAGTCTTCAGAACTTTGTTCAACAGAACCTTGTCTTCAGAAACTTTAGCACTTAGTATCCAAGCACCTTTAATCTTAAGAAACCTAAGTCTTCAGAATCTTCTGAACTTCGTACAATAGGACCTTGTCTTTAGAATTCTTCAGCACTTAGTCTTTAGAAGATAACGACTTCAGAAGCTTAACAGGCTTCAGAAGTAGAACATAGTGTCTTCTTAGGATCTTTCTGAATGTTATTAGATGCAGAAGAAACCTTTCTTCTTTGGCATAAAAGCGACTTATGTCATAAATAATGATTCGCATATGGTCTTTACAAGAAGAAGGAAGAAGGAAGCTAGGGAAAGATAAGAGGAAGAGAATCCCATCAAGAGAGAATTCTTCGTCAAAATTAAGGTAATGGTGGGATCTTTTTCATCTTTTAAGGGTAATATGATATGAATGTTAGGGCAGAAATCCTTAGGTATGTTAGTGGGATTGGATGATTAAAGAATCGATGAATGTGATATAAAATTGAGGGATTTATGAAGTTCAATTCATATGTTTGTATTGGTATTGATGATTATGGAAATTCTGGTGAAAAACAGAGATTAGAACTGGTATTCTACCATAATTTAGGGTGAGAGTCGCAGAGGAGGAGTGTAGAAATTGCAGGGTTTTTCTGCTGATTTCGTATTGCTCGCTGTCGCTCCCACCAAATGAGGCTAAGTCAAATGGGGTACAGACGCGAACGGTCGGCGAAAGAGAAATGAATAGAGTCGCCAGCTAGGCATTTTTATCCCGAAGGAAAGGTAATGCTGCATAAACCTGAGAAAAGATGTGGATAAGAAGGTTGCGAACCAGAGAGACTGAGAAAGGGGGTTGGTTACAACCTGGGAAGGTATTAGCACCCAGATTGTCCTCCGTACTCGACGGGATCCACGTTTAAAAGATTTGTGTTTTAAAGGGGTAGTGTCTGTGCAATTTGTGTATCAAAGCTGGAAAGAATGCAAGTGTTGGTGTAAAAGAAGTGTGAAGTGTATAAGAGAGGTGTCAGTGTAAGAACAAAAATGAAATGCCCAAGATAATGAGGCTAAAAGGATAATGTTGGACGAAGGGGAATATACAGAGACTTTTGTTCGATAACTGTTAAGTTATGCCTACGTATCCTCTCGTGCAATGAGGAAGTCAGAACACCGTAGTTCGACCCAAAGAGACTGAAAGGTAAATTGACTTGTGAATTGCTTGATTGCCTATGCTCAAGTGTATGACCTGTTTGGCTCAGGTGCAAACTGTCTTGCATTAGACGGAAGAAGCAAGTTCTCGGTTAAGAGTGAATGAGATGAGAAAAGAATCCCGGAGGAGACGGTTATTGTTTGTTTTTGTATTTTCAGTCTTTTATTGCTTTTTGAAGTTTGTCATAAATTAATGAGTTTAAGCCTAAACCAATGGGTTAGTAAACTCATCACATCCTCCCTCTGATTAGGGGTAATGAGAATACCTTAAGTATGAAGTAAGCACTTCACACTTGTCGCTCCCGACAAATGAAAATGGATCAAATGAAGGTACAGACGCGAACGGTCGGCGAAGGGAACAGTGAGAACACACAGCCGTGAACTCACTGGAGATGTATAGAGTCGCCAGCTAGGCATTTTTATCCCGGAGGAAAGGCAATGCTGCATAGGCCTAGAAAGAGATGGATAAGACGGTTTGCGAACCAGAGAGACTGAGAAAGGGGGTTGGTTACAACCTGGGAAGGTATTAGCACCCAGATTGTCCGTCGTACTCGACGGGATCCACGCTTAAAAGATTTGTGTTTTAAAGGGGTAGTGTCAGTGCTATTTGTGCATAAAAGAGCTGGAAAAGATGTACAAGTGTCAGTGTAAAGAAATGTGATGTGTATAAATGTACAGTGTCAGTGTGAGATCAGGAATGAAATGCTCAAGAATATGAGGCTAAAGAATGAAGCTGGAAGGAGGGGGAATGTACAGAGACTTTTGTTCGATAACTGTTAAGTTATGCCTACGTATCCTCTCGTGCAATGAGGAAGTCAGAACACCGTAGTTCGACCCAAAGAGACTGAAGGATGAATTGACTTGTGAACTGCTTGCTTGCCTATGCTCAAGTGTATGACCTGTCTGGCTCAGGTGCAAACTGTCTTGCATTAGACGGAAGAAGCAAGTTCTCGTTTATGAGTGAATGAGATGAGAAGAGAATCCCGGAGGAGACGATTATTGTTTGTTTTTTGTGTTTTCAATCTTTTATTGCTTTTGAAAGTTTGTCATAAGTTAATGAGCTTAAGCCTACACCAGTGGATTTAGTAAACTCATCACATCTTCCCTCTGATTAGGGATAATGAGAATACCTTAAGTGTGAAGTCAGCTTCTCACACTTAATCACCTTTGATGTAGGGTTAAGATCATTAACTTACTTGTGATTAATTAGATGTTTTTGTGATTCTTGTTTAGTGTTAAGTAATGAGGTTAAGCCATAATCAGGGATTTAACAGGCTCATTACACTATCCTAAAAGAAGGATAATAGATGAGGGTGTTTAAGCTGAGGAAGGATCCTCAGCTTAATCCATGATTAGGGATTAAACCCATGACAGAACAAACCTTTGATTAAGTGGATTTTATTAATGATATGATGATGAAGTGTTTTTTATGATTTGTAAGACAACTTGAGGGGGACTTGTCCATTAACTTTAGGGTTAGTCCTTCTTAACCAATTAAGGAAGAATTAGAACCCTAATGCAAGGCCCAAGTTACAAGTGTAATGTCTTGATGATTATTAGATGGATTAATTAAGAGAGTTCAACACCTTAAGGGTCCAAGACTTAGGATTAAAGTTATACACTCCATCCTAAAAGAAGGATGCAGGCATGATCTTAATCACAAAGTCTTAAAGCCTTGAGGGTTTAGTCCCTGATTATGAGGTGAGGGGAGATGACTCAAGGAGAGACACAAAGGTAGAAACTATGGGGGAGACTAATCAAAACCCTAATTCATTATCATGCTTGGTTGGTCCTAATGTTTGTGAGGTTTTCAAGAACAATCTTCAGATGAACCACCAGGAAGCAGATGAACAAGATCAAGAGAAGCAAAGTGACTTGCTTCATTCAAGAAGGCAAGTCACTTGAAGAAAGAAAGTGGGAGGAGGAAGAATGAGCAAGCTCAAACTCAAACACACATAAAAATGCAGCAAGGTATGCAAGAGAGATGAGAATAGAGGTTATGAGAAGTGAAGGCAAATTCACTTCTCAAGTTACTTACCACCTGCAATGTTAGAAACAAATGCAATGCAATGCTAAATGAAATGAAATGACATGATGCTAGGCCAAACCAGAAGCATGCACATGATGATTATGATGTTATGAAGTGCTGCAAACATGAGACAAGGCATAGGGATGTTCATACAAAGTCATGGATGCAAATGATGCAAGTTAAGGAACATGAATAAACATGAAATGTCATGAAGCATACAAGACAAATGGCATGGCAAAGATGTAATGCAATGATCAATGATGCTTCATACATGTCTTAAGATGTCAAATGAATCATAAGAGTGCACAAAATGCAATGGCAAGTCAACTTATGCAAAAGAATGCAAGAAGGATGCAAGAGAAGGCCCAAATTAGGGTTCATGAAACAAACATCAAACCAAAACCAAAAAACAGAAGCAAAGCCCTAAAGCAAAAATGGAAAATGATACCCAAGGAAACCCTAGACCTATAATAAACCACTGCCCAAAGGGGAGCTCTCAACTCTCAATCAAACTCAAGATATGATTTTTGCAAGTTATTAGGGTTTTTTAGGGTTCTTATCAAAACAAATGCCAATCAATTAGAAAATGCAAGATCAGATCATGGCCTTTTTATCCTTGAAAGTACATGCCAAATGGAAAACAAAGCAAAAAGAATCAATGTCTCAACCTTCACCAATAGGCAGAAATGAATTTTCAAACTTGTGATCAAAATAATGCATAAAATATGATTTAATTCCATGAAAAATTCTTAAAATACATCAAGATCAAAAAAGAAATTTGGTTTGAAGGTTGGACAATGTTTCTAAATGTCTTAGAACATTTCATGAATTTTTTTGTAATTTTTAAATACCTAAAAGTATTTTTAATTAATTAATTCTCATTAATCAATTAAAAATAATCTTTTAAATATTTAAAAATACTTTTTTAATGATAAAAATAAAATAAAAATATTTTTTGTGTCATAAAAATTAATAAGACCTTAAAGAAAAAGTTTCATAATTTTTATGATTTTTTAGCTATTTTAAATAAATTATACAAATAAAATGCAAGAAAAATGAATTAAAAATTGAATAAAATAAAAGTAAGACAAATGAAAGGCCAGGATGCGTTCTGAGGGTGGGTGGGTTGACTTGGCGCGCCATCTGATGGCCCAGATTCAAACTATCCTAATCTTAATTAATTAAATATTAAACCACAATTAAAACTTAATGATGCAATCCAGACCATACACGCACGCGCGGGAAAGATGATCAAATGGTCCAGATTCAAACTCAGTGCCCTAACCCTAATTAATAATTAATCACTCTCAGGTCACCGGAGACGAGCTCCGGTCGTCTTCTCCGGTGACCTCCTCCCCTGAAAACTTCAAGCTTCTTCCCTAGGTTATTAAAATGAAATCTAAGACCAGGAAAACGTCCCTCTCATCCTCACGAACCAAACCCCTAACCTAAAACAAATTTATATTCCATAAACAAGCTGAATCGAAGCAAGCAAGTTCTAGGTCACGCAAGCTTCAGAATCAAATTAAACTCTTAAAACAAAGCCATTTCAAAAACTAATGGTACCAGAGTGATCAGGCAAGCATGAAGAACAAGTTTATAACAACAAAAGTGATTTCTGGAAAAATTATTTTCGAGCTACCTGAGGTTTGAAGCTCTCGATTTTGGAACTTTCAGGCCTCCTCTCCTTGCTCAATCTACTCCTTAGGACCTTCTGATGATGTTGGAATACCTTGGAACAATTTAAGTAAGCTGGATGGTGAGATTCGAATGCTCCTGCTCCAAGCTCAGTCAACAATGGCAAATGAGATTCTGGCTGATTCAGGCCATGGTGATGAGTTGTTTGAGGTCTATGTAATGTATAGAGAAGATTGGTGGTGTTGGTTTGTGTGTTTGTGGGCTAGGATGAGAGATTCGATAGAATCTGCAGAATGAAGGTGAGCAATGGCAGTGAGATGTCCAGGCTATTTTGGGCTTTGGTTCTTGATGCTTTGTGCTCTATGGATCCAGGTGAGATGAATGGAAGAAAAGGTTTTAGTGTTTGCTTGCTGTATGAACAGATTCGAAGCAAGTTGCAGTTGGGGGGTTTTTTGTGAATGTGATCCAATGCTATGTTTCAGCCTTGCTTAAGGTTATGTTTAGCTTGCAAATGGATACAATAAACAATTCTGATTGGTTGTTTGATGTGACTTGGCCTGCCATGATGGGTGAGTTTGCTTTTGCATAAAGGTCAACTTTGTGTAAGATAGGGCATGGCTCAACTCTAGCCAAGTACAAAGTTGGTTCTGGTGCAGCATGGGTGAGGGAGAGGCCTAGCTTGGCTCAGCACTCAATGCAGCAAGTTGGCACAATGTTATGAGTGATTTTGCAAGTTGGTTGGCTTATGGTTCACATGTGACTTCTTAGCCTAACCAAACATGAAACCATGACATTCTTGGTCCAAAACTGATTTTTGTAACTTAGAGAAAGTTCACATGCTGGTTTGACATGAATTTGAGGCTGCATAATGCATTGGCTCAAGACTTAGCAAAATTTCCATTTAGTGCATAACTTAAAAAACAATGATTTTTGGCAACTTTGCATGGCCATAACTTTTGATCCAAGAAGAATTTGGTCATGTTCTTGTACTTTTTGAAAAGGGAAAGATGAGATCTACAACTTTCATGACCAAAGTTTTTCCATTTGAAGCCTTTTTGGATCATGAATCAAGGCTTGAAAATTGACCTAAAATGATGCATTCTTGAAAAGTCAACTATGCCCAAAAAGTCAACATTTGCAAAAACCCTAAATTCTTGATTTTTATGAACTTCAACCTTCCTCCATGATCAAATAAAGATCATATACACTCAAAATGATGAAGATCACCCATTGGTTGGGTCATTGGGGGCCTCAGATGCCCTGATTTTGCACTGACTTGTCTGAAAAGTCAACTCTTGATCAGATGACTTCCCCAAGGAATTTCTTCATGAAAATTGATATGCATACTCCCTATACCATATAGAGACCAATGGAAACAAGAATGACCAAAAAAATTGGAGTTATGGCCTATGAAACCAAAACCCTAATTTTCAGTCAACTGTGCAGTTCATCCTGGCTCTGCATCCACCCAAACCCTAGTTCTTGTGATCCCTCTGCAATTTTGACTTTGTGAGGATGTAACATGATATAAGAACACACATGGACCCCTTTGAGTTGATTAGTGTCCTTTGGAATGGCTCAAGATGCCCTGAGGTTGCTCAGATCACAAACCCTAGGTGCAGATGCCTTAGAAACTATCCAGTGAAACCAAATGAGACATGAGATGATGTGATTGTGTTTATGCATATGAGATGATCACAAGTCATGTGTGAATGGGTGAGGGCAAATTTGGGGTGTTTACAGCTGCCCCTATTCAAGCATGAGTTAGCTGTGCAGGTTGTAAGCGGCGGCTTAACAGGCAAACAAGATAACTTGTGGTTGAATACCAAAGACAGTCCAAAATTTGCACTCACAGAAATGAAGAAGAAAAGGAATATAGATTGTAAAAGCAAATAAAGTATATTGTAAAGTGTGGGCGACGGAGGACGACCGTCGAGCAGAGGACGACTGCTGGGTAAACGGGGACGGCCGACATGCTGGGGATAAAAGATAAAGCTAAGACGGGGACGGCCGACTAGCTGGGAAAACTAAGATAATATGATGGGGACGGCCATCAAGATAAAGTAGTAACATTCTCTGGGGATTGGTGAAACATGACGGGGACGGCCATCAAGTTCACAAAGGTAAAGTAACCAACGATGGGGACGGCCATCGGGTTAAAAAAGAAAAGGGACCACGACGGGGACGGCCATCGGGTTAAAGAATGAATGAAATAAACAGATGATGGGGTACGGCCATCAAAGGTTAAGGACGATCACCTAGCAGGGGACGGCTGCTCTGTTGGGCATAAAAGAAATATGATGGGGACGACCATCAAAGGTGGAGGACGACCACCTGGCAGGGTACGGCTGCCAAAATATCAACGATGGGGACGGCCATCGGATAGAAAAGATCAACGATGGGGACGGCCATCGGACGAGCATGATGGAGGACGACCATCAAGAAGTGGAGGACGACCACTCAGCAGGGGACGGCTGCTCTCAAAGTTTATCATAACACAGGATGAGTGTTAGACAACTAAAATCAACAATGGGGACGGCCATTGGATAAAGTGATGAAGGACGATCATCAAAAGGTGGAGGACGACCACCTAGCAGGGGACGGCTGCTAAAATCAACGATGGGGACGGCCATCGGATGAGCATGATGGAGGACGACCATCAAGAAGTGGAGGACGACCACTTAGCAGGGGACGGCTGCTCTCAAAGTTTATCATAACACAGGACGAGTGTTAGATAAAAGGGAAATTTGACTGCGATCTACTGGGGATATAGTAAATACGGACGAGCGTTTACATCCAAGAAACAAAAGGTATAAGTGTTTGGTATTGTGTATAGATTAAAGATGCGGACGAGCATCCTTAAGACTATGATACGGACGAGTATCATGTAGAAACAAACATTAGACGCAATGTTCTGAGATGATGGTATGGACGAGTACCAACTGGTTAACAAAGAACAAGGACTACTGTCGAATCTGCGGGGATATACATGGTGTATATAAGATACGGACGAGTATCTAAGTAGGTGTACCAATGAGTAGTGAGTATATAATGTATAGGTGAGTGTTTATCTGCTGGGGATATGACACGGACGGGTGTCAGGAAAGTGTATAGGTATATGTAAGTGCAAAGAGGGTGTCTTTGGCTTTCTGCTGGTGACACGACACGGACGAGTGTCAGGATGTATCTGCAATACTGGTGATCTTGGTTTGTAAAGTGTGTTCAGGCAACCTGCTGGGAAATGATGATACGGACGGGTATCAAAAAGGAGATATGCACTGGTGTTTGTGATATGGGGCAACTGCTTTTGCTGGGACTCTGATGGGGATGTATTCTGTATGCCGACAGATTGTCAATATTTACAAGTGTTCAAATCACAACATGACTTATGATTATGCTATGCATTTGATTTTTTTGCCGTAATGCTCCGTATTAGACGGAATGCTACGCTCTGGGGGTGAATATGATGCGAATGCTATGATTATGCAAAGAGGCACCGATCCGGGATTCGGATCCCGTTGCTGCAAAGATCTCTGATCGATCTGCTTGAAGTGAACATCCCAGCTGGGGATGAGATCATTGATAGATCTGTAGTTGTATCTGCTTGGGGATATACGTCATCGATTGACATATTCTTATAATACGGGACCCAGCTGGGGTTTGTAGAAGCTTTCTCTCTCTCTGTTGTGACTTCTTCGTGCGCTGCTCTTCTGAATAGAGGCCTGAAGCTCTGTGGGGAGATGATTCCTCGATTCTCGCATCCTGCTGAGGAATAAAGGTTGGTATTACAGCTGGGAGATGCTGTTGGTAATTCAGCTGGGGCGAGCAATGGGAAGCAACTCGACTGGGGATAGAGCATTTCGGATGCCGATATCTTTTGCAGATTTGCCAGCTTGCTGAGACGTAACTTGTATGCCCCAAGTTGTGTTCTGGATACCTGCAATCCTGCAAAGATAAAGAAACGCACAAATGGTCCCGAGGTATCTTTTACTGAGATTCCGTCATAGGAAATAAGTACTTTCGAGAGTAAGTATATTCCCTGCAAGCATGTGTTTTATTTTTAGAGAGAGGCATCTGTACTTATGCAATTGTGTTTTTTAGAGACATCAGACAACTCTTTGCAAAACATAAATGTAAAAAACGAGACATGACTGAAAATCTGATTATATTAATTCGTGTGCCCTGAATTGGCAAGATACAGTCAGAGAAACATATCTCCTGAAATGAGGAGATTGTTACAAATTGAGAAATAAAGTGCTGGCGGTGCTGGCGATGCTTTCAAGGAGCTTCCTCTTCTGCTATGACTCGTATGACAATGACATTCTTCTCGTCTTGCTCTCTGGAGAGAGTTGATTCTGATTGCAGCTTGATCCCTTGGAGCTTACCAAGTTGTAGGTGATACAGACGAATTCAGAATGCAGTTGTTCGCTTATTCCCTTATTTTGCATGGATTGCCCTTTCGGGTTTTCAATCCATCGGGATACCCATTTTTGCCTGAGCTGTCCAATGCGGCTTTTCAACTCAGCGGGTGTACATTTTTTTTTAATTATTTCCCTTATTTTTGCCCGAGTCTTTTATTCTGTCTTTGACTCGCCGGGAGGCCCTATTTTGCCTGGACTTACATTCTGTTTTTATGTCCAGCGGGTCATTTTATGCGAAGTATTTTTTAACTGCATCTGAATTCACAGGGGACGGGAAATCTTCACCATCCATGGTGCTGAGCATCAGTGCTCCACCAGAGAAGACTTTCTTCACAACAAATGGTCCTTCGTAATTGGGAGTCCACTTGCCCCTGTGGTCTGTATGAGGAGGGAGGATTCTCTTCAGCACAAGATCTCCTACTTGGTACCCTCGGTGCCTAACTTTCTGATCAAAGGCTTTCTTCATTCTTCTTTGATATAACTGCCCATGACAGATTGCAGCCAATCTTTTCTCTTCGATCAGACTTAGTTGTTCGTATCGGGATCGGACCCATTCTGCTTCGTTCAGCTTAACATCCATCAGTACCCGTAGGGAGGGTAGTTCAACTTCAACAGGTAGGACTGCTTCCATACCATACACAAGTTGATACGGTGTTGCCCCAGTGGATGTCCTGATTGATGTGCGGTACCCATGCAAGGCAAACGGTAGCATTTCATGCCAATCTTTGTAAGTGACTACCATCTTCTGCACAATCTTCTTGATATTCTTATTTGCTGCCTCAACAGCGCCGTTCATCTTTGGCCTGTAAGGAGAAGAATTGTGATGTTGGATCTTGAAGTCCCGGCACAGCTCTGCCATCATTTTGTTGTTCAAGTTGGAACCATTATCAGTAATGATTCGCTCGGGCACTCCATACCGACAGATGATATCTCTTTTCAGAAATCTGGCTACCACTTGCCTTGTGACATTTGCATATGAGGCTGCTTCAACCCACTTTGTAAAATAATCGATGGCGACCAGGATGAATCTGTGGCCGTTCGAAGCAGTTGGCTCAATTTTGCCAATCATGTCGATGCCCCACATAGCGAAGGGCCATGGTGAAGACATTATGTTCAGGGGATTGGGAGGCACATGCACCTTGTCTGCATAAATCTGGCATTTATGGCATTTTCTGGCGTAAGCACAACAGTCTGCATCCATTGTGATCCAGTAATAGCCTGATCTTAACAACTTTTTAGCCATGGCATGTCCTCCTGCATGGGTACCAAAGGATCCTTCGTGCACTTCATGCATCAACAAATCTGCTTCTGTCTTGTCAACACATCTGAGGAGTACCATATCAAAGTTCCTCTTGTATAAAGATCCATCAGTGTTCAGAAAGAAACTTCCAGCAAGCCTTCTTAAAGTCTTTTTATCATTGGAAGATGCCCCAGGTGGGTACGTTTGATCCTCCAAGAAGCACTTGATGTCATGGAACCAAGGCTTATCATCTTTAGCAATATCTGCTGCAAATACATATGCTGGTCTATCAAGTCTCGATACTGAAATCTGAGGTACAAAGTTAGCAGCTTGAACTTTGATCATGGATGAAATGGTAGCAAGAGCATCCGCAAACTGATTCTCGTCCCGAGGGATATACTCAAGCTTGACTGTTGTGAAGAAAGTCAATAACCTTCTTGTATAATCCCTGTAAGGTATCAGATGATCTTGGTGGGTGTACCATTTTCCGTTGGTCTGATTGACTACCAAAGCTGAATCTCCGAATACGGTCAATGTCTTGATCCTGAGGTCAATGGCTTCCTCAAGACCCATAATGCAAGCTTCGTATTCAGCTTCGTTGTTAGTGCAGTTGAAAGTGAGCTTTGCCGAGAAAGGCATGTGAACCCCTTTAGGTGTAATGAGTACTGCACCAACACCACGGCCATTCATGTTGACAGCCCCATCAAACATCATAGTCCATTCTTCTTCTGGGTCAGGCCCTTCAGTGTGAATGGGCTCTTCATGATCTTTTGCTTTAATGAACATGATGTCTTCATCGGGGAAGTCAAATCTCATAGGCTGGTAGTCATCAATGGGTTGCTCAGCAAGATATTCAGATAATACACTGCCCTTGATGGCTTTCTGAGATGTGTACTGTATGTCATATTCTGTAAGAATCATCTGCCATCTTGCAACCCGTCCGGTAAGAGCTGGCTTCTCGAAAATGTACTTAACTGGGTCCATCTTTGAGATCAATAGAGTAGTGTGGGTCAGCATATACTGTCTCAATCGGCGAGCAGCCCACGCTAAAGCACAGCAAGTTTTCTCGAGCAGTGAATAACGCTGTTCACAGTCGGTAAACTTTTTGCTTAGGTAGTATATTGCATACTCTTTTCGACCAGACTCGTCATGCTGGCCCAGCACACACCCCATTGATTCTTCTAATACTGTCAAGTACATAATCAGAGGTCTTCCTTCTACTGGCGGCATGAGGATTGGAGGTTCTTGTAAGTACTCTTTGATCTTGTCAAAAGCCTTCTGGCAATCTTCGTTCCACCTGACCGTTTGTTCTTTTCTTAACAGCTTGAACAAGGGTTCACAGGTCGCTGTAAGGTGAGATATGAACCGTGAAATGTAGTTCAATCGACCTAAGAACCCTCGAACTTCTTTCTCAGTTTTCGGTGCAGGCATTTCTTGAATAGCTTTGACTTTATCAGGGTCAACTTCAATCCCTTTCTCACTTACAATAAAGCCCAGCAGCTTACCGGATCGCACCCCGAATGTGCATTTGTTGGGGTTCAACTTTAGTTGGTATTTCCTCAGACGCTTGAATAACTTGAGCAGATTCACCAGGTGATCTTCCTCTGTAAGGGACTTGGCGATCATATCATCCACATAACATTCGATTTCCTTATGGATCATGTCATGAAACAATGTTACCATAGCCCGTTGATACGTTGCACCAGCATTCTTCAGTCCGAATGGCATCACTTTATAACAGAACGTGCCCCAAGGTGTGATGAATGTTGTCTTCTCCATGTCTTCAGGTGACATCTTGATCTGATTGTATCCCGAAAATCCATCCATGAAGGAGAATACCGAGAACTGAGCCGTGTTATCCACCAATACATCAATGTGAGGTAATGGGAAGTCATCTTTCGGGCTGGCTCTGTTCAGATCCCGGTAATCAACACACATTCTTACTTTTCCGTCCTTCTTAGGCACAGGTACTATGTTAGCAACCCACGGAGGATAGCTAGTCACAGCAAGGAACCCGGCGTCCCATTGCTTTTGTACCTCTTCCTTGATTTTCATAGCCATGTCTGGGCGAGTTCGGCGCAACTTCTGTTTGACTGGTGGGCATTCTTCCCTCAAAGGCAGCTTATGCACAACAATATCGGTATCCAACCCTGGCATATCTTGGTAGGACCAAGCAAACACATCAACATACTCTTGAAGCAGATCTATCAGCTGTCTCTTCACTGAGTCTTGCAGGCAGGCCCCGATTTTGACTTCTTTCACGTCTTCCTCCGTACCAAGATTAATCACTTCAATCTCCTCCTGATGAGGAGTAATAACTTTTTCCTCCTGTCTCAGCAACCTGGCTAGCTCTTCAGGAAGCTCATATTCTTCATCAACCCCTTCATCAGCTTGATTGATCGGATTGTCAAAGTCATACGATGTCATAGCTGTGCTGTTGTCGGTGCTGTCTGGAAGGCACTCTCTGCAAGGGTTAAGTCGGTTCATTTTAGTGATTGATTTTAATCTTGCTTTAGAAAAAAGTGAAATGAAGTTATCATTTTGAAAACACCGCCATTTATTTTTGTACAAAAAGAAAAATGGAAAAACAGTGAGCAGAAAAGAAAAAGACTCGTTTGCAAAAAGATTGTCTGATATTTCATTAATTTAATCTTGTTTGCACAAAAGTACAGATGGCCCTGATTACAAAATGAGTCTTGTCATCTTGGGCAAGATGCAAGACTTTGATGCATGCTATAAAAGATACAGGAAATAATAATTACTCTGCTCGAGTAACACTTATAATTCCCTGGGAAGACCAGTTCGAGACACTGCTCCCCGGGACCTTTGGACGAATCCAATTCTCCAGGTTGCGTTCTTCTTCCAGCTCGTCTTCCAGACAGTTGATAACATCGGGGGTTAGCATTCCCCCACTGACAAATCCTGGCTCTGCAGCAGCCTTTGCTTGACGTTGAGTTGGTTTGTAACCCAACCCAAATTTGTCCTTCTTCTCCTCCACAGCTAAGACCTTGCCCCAGCCTAGGGCAGTTCCTTCCTCAACAACCTTCCGGGCTTGTTGATATGACGACATGGAGATTCCTGAAACAGCAGATGCTTCATTGACATTCAAGGCTTCAAAACCTTGGCTCATCGTTTCATGGATTTCTCCATCCATCTCAATGTACTTGTAGGTAGCCAGGTGGCTAACAAAGATGTCCTCTTCTCCACAGATTGTGACAACTTGACCCTCCCACTCAAATTTTAACTTTTGGTGAAGGGTAGACGTTATAGCGCCAGCGGCGTGAATCCAGGGTCTACCCAACAAACAGCTGTAGGCGGGCTGAATGTCCATCACATAAAAGATAGTTTTAAAGGTCTGCGGGCCAATTGTCACGGGCAGCTCAATCTCTCCCAGAACCGATCTCTTCGAGCCATCAAAAGCTCTAACCACCAGGTTGCTGGGTCTCAATGCCAGTCCATCATATTCAAGCTTCACCAGAGCCTTCTTTGGTAAGACATTCAGGGATGATCCTGTGTCCACCAGCACATGTGAAAGGACAGCTCCTTTGCATTCCATGGTTATGTGCAAGGCTTTGTTGTGATTGCGGCCATCCACTGTCAGGTCAGAATTGGTAAACCCTAGCCCATTGCTAGCAGTAACATTTCCAACCACGGTTTCCAATTGGTTGACAGTAATCTCCTCGGGCACGTAAGCTGCGTGCAGTACTTTCAGTAGTGCATTCCGATGGGCTTCGGAGCACATAAGCAGAGAGAGGATGGAGATTTTGGATGGCGTCTGGTGAAGTTGATCCACAATTTTGTAGTCACTCTTTTTGATGATTCTCATAAACTCATCAACTTCCTGATCAAATGGAGTCTTCAGGGCTTCTTTGGCAGCTGGATCTTCCTGCACCGGTCCTTTACCCTTTGCCTTGGCAGCAGCTTCTGCTTCGGCAGTAGGTCTTTGAACTTGTGAAGCAAAGAGACGTCCGCTTCGAGTGAAGCCTCCGCCTCCTCCCACATTGTCTACCTGTGGTACAGGTGTTGATGTTTCAAGAGTGATTCTTTTTCCTTCACAGTACACGTCAGAGCCATAGTGCCAAGGGATGGCCCTATTGCTTTCATATGGTACTGGTCCAGGCACCGTGACAGTGACTGGACTGATTGCTGCTGCTGAAGGGACTGTAATTGTTTGTGGATCATAAAAGATTGTAACTGGTGCTCTGGTGGGAGCAGCACCTTCTGAATGATAAGCGGAATTGTTTTCTGGATCGTAGAATATGGTAACAGTGGAGACATCTTCGTGATTGTTTGCTGGTGTTGTAGAAGGTTCTGTTGGAAGAACTGTTGTTGTTGTTGATGGGGAGTCGAAGTGGACTGAAGCTGAAGTTGTAGCAGGAGAAACTGTTGAAAACTGATCATTGGGTAGAACAGATGAAGTACTTGCTGATGTTGCTGATGAATTGTTGGGAACAATTGTTGCTGTATTTGTAGGAGGATCTGAAACCATTGCTGATGAAGTCGTCGGGTTTACCGGGAATGATGTAGTGATCTGCAGTAAGCCACTCTGAATAAGGCTGTCAATGCCATTCCTCAAGTCTTCACACCCATTCCATGAAATATTGCAATAGGGGCACCCTAGTTCACACCCTGGAAATATTTGGTTTTCACGGAGTTGAGCTTTGATTTCCACCAATGGTGTCCTGATCTGATCCACACTTGTTATTAAATAAGACGGTTGGTCTTCTTCAATAGCATTAATTCGAGGACCACCATGGTGTGGCATTGGGTTTTTGTTGACGTTGGGCGGAGGTGCAAAGTTCAAAGCCTTGGAGTCTACTAAGTCTTGTACCTTCATATGCAGTGCCCTGCATTTTTCTGTACTGTGACCAGGCGCGTTTGAGTGAAAAGCACACCTAGCATTAGAGTCATAGTTTCTTGGTAGACTGTTTGGATCCGGAGGTGCCAACGTTCTTAGCTCAACCAGGTTGAGTTTCAGAAGCTGTGGCAGCAAAGCAGCATACGGCATTGGAATCGGGTCGATCACTCGATTAGCTTGAGAGGGCCTTTGTTGGAATGGCCTCTGTTGATTGTTGTTGTTGGAGTTGTTGTTGTTGTAGTTCCTTGGAGGATATTGGTTCTGCTGATACGGAGGTTGTTGTTGGAAGTTTTGTTGAGGAGGTTGATAGACTGGCAGAGGATGTGCTGGAGCAGGGATAGTGACTGCTGCTATGGACCTTTGAACATATTGGGGCCTACCCCTGTTGGTATGAATGGCATTGGTCTCGCCAGCTCTTCTAGGGCCTGCAAAAGGCTTCCTTGTACTGCTGGACGAACTGGCGCCATTATCGGAAATTTTACCCATTTTTAACAGGCTTTCAATTCTCTCCCCAGCTATAACAACATCTGCGAAGCTAGTGGACGAGAAAGCAGCCAACCTGTCAATATACGTTCCCTGGAGAGTGTTCATAAACATGTCTGCCATTTCTCTCTCAGACATTGGTGGTTGAACAGCAGCAGCCAATTGCCTCCATCTCTGGGCATATTCTCGGAAACTTTCCCTTGACGACTGTGACATTCCCATTAGGAGAGTCCTGTTGGGTGCCATGTCTAAGTTGTATTGATACTGTCGGATGAAGGCCTCTGCCAGGTCCTTCCAGCATCTTACAGTTGCCCTTGTCAAGTGGGAATACCATTCCCTTGATGCTCCAGTCAAACTGTCTTCGAAGTAAAACATCCAGAGCTTCTCATCCATTGTATAGGCCTTCAGCCTTCCCAGAAACGATTGCAAATGAGTCCGGGGGCATGAAGTCCCATTATATCTTTCGAAACAAGGAGGCTTGAACTTATGAGGGATCCTGACCCCCTCTACTAAACCCATGTCCATGACATCGAACCCCAAAGAATTTTGGGATTCCAAAGACCTCAACTTCTCAGCCAACTCATCCAATCTCCTATCATAGGTTTCCTCTCCAGCACCCATGACTGTAAACTGATCCTCCTGAGGATCCTCTTGAAGTACTCTGGCTGCAGTGGCTGTTCCTTGAACGTTTGCAGGAATATGAATCTCAGGATGTAGGTGTGGACCAAATATAGGGGGGTTAACATGTGGTTGCACCCTTTCATTGTTACTGGTGCCAGCAGTTCCCACATGGGGGTCATCTTGAGTTCTCCCCTCTACCAGAACTCTAAGCCTCTCCTGGCTTTGAGCTAAATTATTCATCACTTCCATGAACTGAGTTATTTGGGTTCTCATCTCCACCCTTTCATTAGCCATCTGGGTTCTGGCCTCATTGAGGTCTTGCTGCAACTGGTCCATCTGGATGCCCGGAAGGTTGTTTCTTGTAGGGTACCTGTGTGGCCTGTTGAGAGGGAATAGCCTGCGGCGAGCAATAATTCCTGAATGTCACAACAGAGGTTAGAAACAATAAAACAAAACCTACAAAACAAACAAAAGGGTTAGTATGCAATGCAGTATGCTTATTTGCTATCAAGATATCCGGCTTGGTCTTCAGTTTTGACCCGTCCAGACCCTTGAAAATGATGCTGTTGAAGTTGCTTTTGAAGTGAACCCAGATGGAAACAAACACAAATATATTACAAAGGTAAAATAATACAAATTGTTCATTTTTTACAACACTAGCCCTCTAAGGGGTCAAAAATACATCACCAAAAAGCAAAAGTACATGGAAAAGGAACAACAACAAGCAAATAATCAGACTCCAAGGCCAAACTCATCCTCGCGAACTTCCTTAAGAAGTGCTTCGGTCACAGGATCAGCCGGATGCTCCGTAAGATTCCTGATGAGAAGGTTTCTTGTTGCAACAGCTGTAGTCAACTTCTTGTTCTGGCTTTGGTCTTTGGATTTCTTCACTCCAGCTTTGATTTTTAACTCTGAAATTTCCTCCTGGGCTGCTGCCAGGGCTTTTTTCATCTGCTCCATCTTATCTTGAACTCTCTCGTCTTCTAGAGTACGGGCTTCAGTGATCCGTACCCACCTGGCCTGACTCTCTTTCAAGTACAAGTCTGTCCTTGCTCTTTGGAACTGGGCTTCTTTACAAGCATTTTTCAGAATCTGCTCACCAGCTTTAGACTTGTTGATATAGTCTCCAGACTTCTCAATCTTAGTCAAGTGTTCCACTCTCAGCTTCTCCAATCTTTCAATCTCCCTTACACCTTCACTCCTCTCCCTGAGGGTCTTCTGCAGGGCTTGGGATAGCTTCTCATTTCTTTCTTTCAAGCCTTCAAACTCTTCCAAACTGACAGTAGCAGGGGGTGGTGCTGATGATGACTCAGGCATGTCTTTGATGGTGAAGGGCAATCCTGAGATTTGGGCCCTAGCATAGGACCACTCATGATATTGGGCTGATGCCACATTATTGCACTTCCCCAGAATGGTGATTCCCTTGGTTTGAACATGATCCCAGGCCCAGGCAGCCTGCCTAACAACAGTCAAACTGATCTTGTTCTCACAGTAGAGGGTCTCAACCAGGTCTTGTTCCCTAGGAGCATGAACCAGTGCATAGCCTAATTGCCTCTTGAACAGCAGGGGGTTGTAGTTGATACTTCCCTTAACTCCTACCAAAGGTACATTGGGAAAGTGCCCACAGCTTGTGATCATATCTCTGCCCTTGGTGCCTTGGGTGCACCATCTGATGTCTGCTGCAGTGAGAGTAGTGAGCCTCTTAGCCCAGTTGCTTTTCTGATGAGGATTCAGGAATGCATCTGTCCTGGGTAGATGCTTGAGAAGCCAAGCATGGAATAGTGGAGCACAACACCTCACTAGCTTACCCCTCTGTTTCTCATTCCTCTGATGTACTGAGTAATAGAGGTCACCCAACAAGGTTGGCACTGGGTTCTTCAGGATGAACAGGTGGATGGCATTCTTGCTGATGAATCTGGGCTCATCTGCAAACAACACAATTCCATATACACTCAAGGCCAACAATGCACAAACAGCTTTCCAATCCCCCAGGGAGGCCTTCAAACTAGCTTGAGAAATCAGGAAGTCCAGATGAAAACCAGGGATCCCAGCTTTAGAGGTCATATGCTGCTCAATCAAAGCAGGTTCCAGGTGCAAAGCTCTTGCTATCTCTCCATTGCTGGGAAAGACCATTTCAGGGTTAAAAGGAATTTCTCTCTTGATAGGCAAACCAACCAAAGATGCATATTCTTCTAAGAGAGGTCCCAACTGAAAGTCTTGAAAGGTGAAACACCTCAATGGGGGGTCATAGAACTGGATGCAGGTATGGATCAGGCTCCTCTGAGATGGGTCCATGTCTATAACCAAGTCAAGTATATCCCCATAATGCTCCCTGAACAGAGGTATGTGATCTGGGGTCATCAGGGTTTGGACCCTCCTGATGTCTGACAAGTCTGGTTGGAAGAAATGATAGGTGATATTGCTTTTCTTTGGAGCCATGATGCTGAAGACTGGGTAGAGTGCTGATGACAATGCTGAAGTAGAGAAAACCACTGACTGGCTGGTGCTGAAGCAGACAGCTAAACTGAAGCAGATGCTGGTGAAGATGGGTCAAGGCTGCAGATGGGGTCAAAACCAAAACCTGATGAAAATGGATACCCTGAAAAACAAATAAGCACATGTTAATATGATGCAATGAGGATGTATGCAAATGATATGCAAAGGGTTTGTGACTGAGCTGGATCTGGATAAACTGCCTTGGTATAGATCCATGTGTGTTCAAGAATTCCGGATGGAGGTCTATAAATCCAGTAACCAAGGTGGGGGACTCAAATAAAGAGCCACATGTCCAGGGTTTTAGAATCACAAGAACTATCCAACATGGAGCATTCTTAACAAAGTCAAAGTAACAGGGTATTCTGAGGTCAAGGTACCTGCAAACCTGTAAACAGCCCAACCCCCTCACAGGTAGTGATCTAGAACAAGGATCCTCAGACTTGGATCAGTTATGAGAAGTGTAAACACTTCTAACCCGGAGGTACAGTGTTTACAATAACCATAACAATTCCTCCTCTAATTCTCCTCAATTTCTGAAGGTCAATACTAAAAGGTCATCCAGACTTAGCAGGCTTCCCAGATCCCCCTAGCACTACAGGAAATCCGTAGCACAGAGTTCTCAAGAAGAAACCCATATCTGAACCGTGTTTCATATTCCCGCACCAGACCGAAATGGAATGGGAAAGAATATGATTCACTCTAGCCTAGGTGTCACTCAGGTCCCAGGTATAGGACCTTGGCTCTCAATAGAACCCCACCCACTAAAACAAAACCAGATCCAGCACAGACAGCATGACAGTATGATATATATAAATGCAATAAAGAAAGCAGTAAAGTAACTGTACATAATGCAATGAATAAAAATAAATACAAGCACAAACAAGCACATAACACCCCCAATAAACACAAATCAATCAAGCGCTAGGAGGAACCCACAAAAAGAACCAGAAGCCCTGGTTGCAGTATAAGGTTCCCCAGCAGAGTCGCCAAGCTGTCGCTCCCGACAAATGAAAATGGATCAAATGAAGGTACAGACGCGAACGGTCGGCGAAGGGAACAGTGAGAACACATAGCCGTGAACTCACTGGAGATGTATAGAGTCGCCAGCTAGGCATTTTTATCCCGGAGGAAAGGCAATGCTGCATAGGCCTAGAAAGAGATGGATAAGACGGTTTGCGAACCAGAGAGACTGAGAAAGGGGGTTGGTTACAACCTGGGAAGGTATTAGCACCCAGATTGTCCGTCGTACTCGACGGGATCCACGCTTAAAAGATTTGTGTTTTAAAGGGGTAGTGTCAGTGCTATTTGTGCATAAAAGAGCTGGAAAAGATGTACAAGTGTCAGTGTAAAGAAATGTGATGTGTATAAATGTACAGTGTCAGTGTGAGATCAGGAATGAAATGCTCAAGAATATGAGGCTAAAGAATGAAGCTGGAAGGAGGGGGAATGTACAGAGACTTTTGTTCGATAACTGTTAAGTTATGCCTACGTATCCTCTCGTGCAATGAGGAAGTCAGAACACCGTAGTTCGACCCAAAGAGACTGAAGGATGAATTGACTTGTGAACTGCTTGCTTGCCTATGCTCAAGTGTATGACCTGTCTGGCTCAGGTGCAAACTGTCTTGCATTAGACGGAAGAAGCAAGTTCTCGTTTATGAGTGAATGAGATGAGAAGAGAATCCCGGAGGAGACGATTATTGTTTGTTTTTTGTGTTTTCAATCTTTTATTGCTTTTGAAAGTTTGTCATAAGTTAATGAGCTTAAGCCTACACCAGTGGATTTAGTAAACTCATCACATCTTCCCTCTGATTAGGGATAATGAGAATACCTTAAGTGTGAAGTCAGCTTCTCACACTTAATCACCTTTGATGTAGGGTTAAGATCATTAACTTACTTGTGATTAATTAGATGTTTTTGTGATTCTTGTTTAGTGTTAAGTAATGAGGTTAAGCCATAATCAGGGATTTAACAGGCTCATTACACTATCCTAAAAGAAGGATAATAGATGAGGGTGTTTAAGCTGAGGAAGGATCCTCAGCTTAATCCATGATTAGGGATTAAACCCATGACAGAACAAACCTTTGATTAAGTGGATTTTATTAATGATATGATGATGAAGTGTTTTTTATGATTTGTAAGACAACTTGAGGGGGACTTGTCCATTAACTTTAGGGTTAGTCCTTCTTAACCAATTAAGGAAGAATTAGAACCCTAATGCAAGGCCCAAGTTACAAGTGTAATGTCTTGATGATTATTAGATGGATTAATTAAGAGAGTTCAACACCTTAAGGGTCCAAGACTTAGGATTAAAGTTATACACTCCATCCTAAAAGAAGGATGCAGGCATGATCTTAATCACAAAGTCTTAAAGCCTTGAGGGTTTAGTCCCTGATTATGAGGTGAGGGGAGATGACTCAAGGAGAGACACAAAGGTAGAAACTATGGGGGAGACTAATCAAAACCCTAATTCATTATCATGCTTGGTTGGTCCTAATGTTTGTGAGGTTTTCAAGAACAATCTTCAGATGAACCACCAGGAAGCAGATGAACAAGATCAAGAGAAGCAAAGTGACTTGCTTCATTCAAGAAGGCAAGTCACTTGAAGAAAGAAAGTGGGAGGAGGAAGAATGAGCAAGCTCAAACTCAAACACACATAAAAATGCAGCAAGGTATGCAAGAGAGATGAGAATAGAGGTTATGAGAAGTGAAGGCAAATTCACTTCTCAAGTTACTTACCACCTGCAATGTTAGAAACAAATGCAATGCAATGCTAAATGAAATGAAATGACATGATGCTAGGCCAAACCAGAAGCATGCACATGATGATTATGATGTTATGAAGTGCTGCAAACATGAGACAAGGCATATGGATGTTCATACAAAGTCATGGATGCAAATGATGCAAGTTAAGGAACATGAATAAACATGAAATGTCATGAAGCATACAAGACAAATGGCATGGCAAAGATGTAATGCAATGATCAATGATGCTTCATACATGTCTTAAGATGTCAAATGAATCATAAGAGTGCACAAAATGCAATGGCAAGTCAACTTATGCAAAAGAATGCAAGAAGGATGCAAGAGAAGGCCCAAATTAGGGTTCATGAAACAAACATCAAACCAAAACCAAAAAACAGAAGCAAAGCCCTAAAGCAAAAATGGAAAATGATACCCAAGGAAACCCTAGACCTATAATAAACCACTGCCCAAAGGGGAGCTCTCAACTCTCAATCAAACTCAAGATATGATTTTTGCAAGTTATTAGGGTTTTTTAGGGTTCTTATCAAAACAAATGCCAATCAATTAGAAAATGCAAGATCAGATCATGGCCTTTTTATCCTTGAAAGTACATGCCAAATGGAAAACAAAGCAAAAAGAATCAATGTCTCAACCTTCACCAATAGGCAGAAATGAATTTTCAAACTTGTGATCAAAATAATGCATAAAATATGATTTAATTCCATGAAAAATTCTTAAAATACATCAAGATCAAAAAAGAAATTTGGTTTGAAGGTTGGACAATGTTTCTAAATGTCTTAGAACATTTCATGAATTTTTTTGTAATTTTTAAATACCTAAAAGTATTTTTAATTAATTAATTCTCATTAATCAATTAAAAATAATCTTTTAAATATTTAAAAATACTTTTTTAATGATAAAAATAAAATAAAAATATTTTTTGTGTCATAAAAATTAATAAGACCTTAAAGAAAAAGTTTCATAATTTTTATGATTTTTTAGCTATTTTAAATAAATTATACAAATAAAATGCAAGAAAAATGAATTAAAAATTGAATAAAATAAAAGTAAGACAAATGAAAGGCCAGGATGCGTTCTGAGGGTGGGTGGGTTGACTTGGCGCGCCATCTGATGGCCCAGATTCAAACTATCCTAATCTTAATTAATTAAATATTAAACCACAATTAAAACTTAATGATGCAATCCAGACCATACACGCACGCGCGGGAAAGATGATCAAATGGTCCAGATTCAAACTCAGTGCCCTAACCCTAATTAATAATTAATCACTCTCAGGTCACCGGAGACGAGCTCCGGTCGTCTTCTCCGGTGACCTCCTCCCCTGAAAACTTCAAGCTTCTTCCCTAGGTTATTAAAATGAAATCTAAGACCAGGAAAACGTCCCTCTCATCCTCACGAACCAAACCCCTAACCTAAAACAAATTTATATTCCATAAACAAGCTGAATCGAAGCAAGCAAGTTCTAGGTCACGCAAGCTTCAGAATCAAATTAAACTCTTAAAACAAAGCCATTTCAAAAACTAATGGTACCAGAGTGATCAGGCAAGCATGAAGAACAAGTTTATAACAACAAAAGTGATTTCTGGAAAAATTATTTTCGAGCTACCTGAGGTTTGAAGCTCTCGATTTTGGAACTTTCAGGCCTCCTCTCCTTGCTCAATCTACTCCTTAGGACCTTCTGATGATGTTGGAATACCTTGGAACAATTTAAGTAAGCTGGATGGTGAGATTCGAATGCTCCTGCTCCAAGCTCAGTCAACAATGGCAAATGAGATTCTGGCTGATTCAGGCCATGGTGATGAGTTGTTTGAGGTCTATGTAATGTATAGAGAAGATTGGTGGTGTTGGTTTGTGTGTTTGTGGGCTAGGATGAGAGATTCGATAGAATCTGCAGAATGAAGGTGAGCAATGGCAGTGAGATGTCCAGGCTATTTTGGGCTTTGGTTCTTGATGCTTTGTGCTCTATGGATCCAGGTGAGATGAATGGAAGAAAAGGTTTTAGTGTTTGCTTGCTGTATGAACAGATTCGAAGCAAGTTGCAGTTGGGGGGTTTTTTGTGAATGTGATCCAATGCTATGTTTCAGCCTTGCTTAAGGTTATGTTTAGCTTGCAAATGGATACAATAAACAATTCTGATTGGTTGTTTGATGTGACTTGGCCTGCCATGATGGGTGAGTTTGCTTTTGCATAAAGGTCAACTTTGTGTAAGATAGGGCATGGCTCAACTCTAGCCAAGTACAAAGTTGGTTCTGGTGCAGCATGGGTGAGGGAGAGGCCTAGCTTGGCTCAGCACTCAATGCAGCAAGTTGGCACAATGTTATGAGTGATTTTGCAAGTTGGTTGGCTTATGGTTCACATGTGACTTCTTAGCCTAACCAAACATGAAACCATGACATTCTTGGTCCAAAACTGATTTTTGTAACTTAGAGAAAGTTCACATGCTGGTTTGACATGAATTTGAGGCTGCATAATGCATTGGCTCAAGACTTAGCAAAATTTCCATTTAGTGCATAACTTAAAAAACAATGATTTTTGGCAACTTTGCATGGCCATAACTTTTGATCCAAGAAGAATTTGGTCATGTTCTTGTACTTTTTGAAAAGGGAAAGATGAGATCTACAACTTTCATGACCAAAGTTTTTCCATTTGAAGCCTTTTTGGATCATGAATCAAGGCTTGAAAATTGACCTAAAATGATGCATTCTTGAAAAGTCAACTATGCCCAAAAAGTCAACATTTGCAAAAACCCTAAATTCTTGATTTTTATGAACTTCAACCTTCCTCCATGATCAAATAAAGATCATATACACTCAAAATGATGAAGATCACCCATTGGTTGGGTCATTGGGGGCCTCAGATGCCCTGATTTTGCACTGACTTGTCTGAAAAGTCAACTCTTGATCAGATGACTTCCCCAAGGAATTTCTTCATGAAAATTGATATGCATACTCCCTATACCATATAGAGACCAATGGAAACAAGAATGACCAAAAAAATTGGAGTTATGGCCTCTGAAACCAAAACCCTAATTTTCAGTCAACTGTGCAGTTCATCCTGGCTCTGCATCCACCCAAACCCTAGTTCTTGTGATCCCTCTGCAATTTTGACTTTGTGAGGATGTAACATGATATAAGAACACACATGGACCCCTTTGAGTTGATTAGTGTCCTTTGGAATGGCTCAAGATGCCCTGAGGTTGCTCAGATCACAAACCCTAGGTGCAGATGCCTTAGAAACTATCCAGTGAAACCAAATGAGACATGAGATGATGTGATTGTGTTTATGCATATGAGATGATCACAAGTCATGTGTGAATGGGTGAGGGCAAATTTGGGGTGTTTACAACACTCAATCACCATGGTGTAGGATTAAGATCATTAACCTACTTGTGATTAATTAGATATTTTTGTTATCTTTGTTTAGTGTTAAGTAATGAGTTTAAGCCATAATCAGGGATTTAATGAACTCATTACACCATCCTAATAGAAGGATAATAGATGAGAACATTTAAGCTGAGAAAGACTCCTCAACTTAATCCATGATTAAGGATTAACCTCATGACAAAACAAAGCCTTTATTAAGGTGGATTTTAGTTAATGGTAAGATGAAGAAGTGATTTTTATGATTTGTAAGACAACTTGAGGGGGACTTGTCCATTAACACTAGGGTTAGTCCTTCTTAACCAATTAAGGAAGAATTAGAACCCTAATGCAAGGCCCAAGTTACAAGCTTGATGTCTTGATGATTATTAAGTGAATTGATTAAAGGATTTAAACACATTAAGGGTTTAACACTTAGGATTAAAGTTATACACTCCATCCTAATAGAAGGATGCAAGCATAAGCTTAATCACAAAGCCTTAAAGCCTTTAGGGTTTAGTCCCTGATTATGAGATGAGAAGAGAAGAATCAAAGATGACACAAAGGTAAAACTAAATGGGGGACTAATCAAACCCTAATTATTATCATTCTTGGTTATTCCTAGGGTTAATGAGGTTTGCAAGAAGATCTTCAGAGAAACCACCAAGGAAAGGAGCAGATGAAAGGAGGAAGAAGCAAAGAGAAGCAAGACAACTTGCTTCAATTAAGAAGACAAGTTGCTTGAAGAAAGAAAGTAAGGTGAGAGCATGAATGAGCAAGCCCACTCTAAGGCAAATACAAAATGCAGAAATGATGCAAGAGAGATGAGAAGAGATTGTGAGAAGTGAAGGCAAATTCACTTCTCAAACAACTTACCACCTGAAAAGTTAGCCAAAAGAAATGAAATGCAATGCAAATGAGATGAAATGTCATGATGCAAACCAAAGTCAGAAACATTTACATGATGTTAATGATGCTAAGAGATGATACAAACATGAGGCAAGACATGAGAATGATCATACAAGGCAATGGGTGCAGATGAAGCATGTTTTGAACCATGAAAGTACATGAAAAGTTATGGAATGCAAAGGACATATAGCATGGTAAATGAAAGATGCAATGATCAAACATGATTCTAATATGTCCTAAGATGTATCATGAATCATAGGGATGCACAAAATGTCATGGCAAGTCATTGGATGCAAGCAAATGAGAAATGGATGCAAAGGAAGGCACAAATTAGGGTTACATACATCATGCAAAGCAAAAATCCAAAACCAGAAGAAAATGACTTGATAAAAATTTGAAAATGCAATCAAAGATACCCTAAACCTATACAAGCTCACTGCCCAAAGGAGAGGATCCAACTCTTAACCTAGTGAAAGTTATGAATTTTCTAAGATTACTAGGGTTTTGGGGTACCTTATAAAGAAAAATGCAAAACAAAATAAAAATGCAAGATCAAATCAAACCAAATTTATCCTATAAACTACATGCTATGAAGAGTGCAATGCAAGAAGAATCATCATCCAACTCTCAATGGTTAGGCAGAATGAAATTTTTAAAGATTGAACCAAAATATTGCCTTAAAATGAAATTAATTCCAATGAAAGTGATCAAAAGGCATCAAGAACAAAAAAGAAATTTGGTTTGAGAGTTGGACAATGTTTCTAAATGTTTCTAAGTGCAATGTGAATTTTTTTGTGATTTTTAAATACCTAAATGCATTTTTAATTAATTAATTTCCATTAACTAATTAAAAATAAACATTTAAATGATTTAAAAATGATTTTTAATGCAAAAAATAAAAATAAAAATATTTTTGGGTTTTAAAAATTAATGAAATCTTTGACAAAAATTTTCATAATTTTTAAATGATTTTAGCTATTTTTAATAATTCGTATAAATAAAATGAAAAGAAAATGAAATTAAAATGAAAATAATGAAAAGTAAACATAATCCAAGGCTGAGATTCAAATGGTTTTGGAGGGATTTGACTGGCGCGTCATCCAACGACTGCAATTCAAACTGGCCAGATTAATTTAAAATCCTAATTAATTAAACTAATGACGTGGATTAGGGTTAAGTGAGACCATCCTGGCCATTCATTCGCGCGGGAGTCAACAAAAGTCCACAAGATCTAAGGTCCAGATTCAAACCAAACCCTAAACGCAATTAATGATTTAATTACTTTCAGGTGGCCGGAAATGACCTCCGGTCATCTTCTCCGGCCACATCTCCCCTGAGAATTTCCCAACCCAGGCCATTTCTGGAGCTCTAAAGCTCCAGATCACTTCCTCTCACCTCCCTAAACTCATCCCTGCCCTCAAATGGAATTTATTTCTCACCATTAACAAGATTCGAAGCTATGAATAAAAATGGCAGAAATTTCAGACAGACAATACACTCTCAATTCTCCATCATTTTCAAAAATAAAAAGTTCAATGAACTCAGGGGATCAAACTTAACAAGTTAAGAACTTAAAATAGAGCTTCTGGAAAAAATAAATTTCGAAGCTACCTGAAGTGGAGCTTTCAGTTTGGAGCTTTCAACCTGCCTCCTTGCTTCCAATCACCTCTACTGACCTCCCTCAAGTGTTTGCAAAGCTTGTTTGGAGTTTATTTTGGCTGGTTTGTGAGATGTTTGGAGTTCTGTTCAGAGAGGGGAGGAAATCGTGTTTTGGTTTCAGGGGGTTTCAAGGCAAGGTGAAGGGTCAGGGATGATCACTGGAGTGTTTTGAGATGGATGGTGGAAGAAATTTGAGGAATGGGTGGCTGAGTCAAAGGATTCGATAGAAAATGCAAGTTGGAGGATTTTTGTGAACTATTGCTTCTGGGGTGTTTCAGGCTTGTGTGTCTGTTGTGTTGAGTCCCTTTTGGTCCACTTATCACACTTGGATGGGTCAGAGAAGTTGGTGTGGCACTGTGGGATTGGTATGGGTGTTTTTGCATAAAGTCCAAGTTAGGTGTACTTGAGGTATGGGCAAGTGTGAGGTTGTGATAGGGGCATGGTTTGGCTCAGCTGAGATCATGGAGTTCTTGTGGACCAGATTTTGTGAGCTGTAACAAGTAGAGGCATGGCTTCATGAGTTTTTGCAAGTTGGTACATCTTTGGCCCCTTTGGAAATTCATGAAGTTCAAGGCATAAAAATGCATAATTCTTGGGCCAATTCTGATTTTTATATGAGCATGTTATGAAGAGGTTGTGCATATTTGAAGTCTTTAGAATGCTTGATCATACCATTTTGCAAAATGCCTCTTTGGTACAAAACTTGAATTTATGTGATTTTTCCCAACTTTGACAAGCCATAACTTTTGATCCAAAATGAATTAGGACAAGTTCTTGTACTTTTTGAAAAGGGAATGATCCATTATACAACTTTCATGACCAAAGTTTTCTCATTTGAGGCATTTTTGAATCAAAAAGAAAGGGTTGAAAAACTTTCCCAAAATGGCAAGTTTTCATTACAAGTCATTTTCCCAAAATGGCAACTTTGCAAATGGCTTGAAATTCTTCAATTTTGTGAACTTCTAACATCTTCTATGACCAAATAAAGATCATACACATTCAAAATGATGAAGAAAGCCCTTTAGTTGGGTCATTGGGGACCTTAGATGCCCTGATTTTACACTGACTTGCTCAAGAAGTCAACTCTTGACCAGATGCCTTCCCTATGGAATTTCTTCATGAAAATTGGTATGCATGATCCCTATACCATATAGAGACCAATAGAAACAAGAATGACCAAAAAATTTGGAGTTATGGCCTTTGAAACCAAAACCCTAATTCTAGGCCATCTGTGCAGTTAAACCTGGCTCTGCTTCCATGCTCTTCTCAGTTCTTGTGATTCTTTGACTTCCTTGACTTGGTGAGGATATAATATGATGCTAGAACATACATGGACCCCTTTGAAGTGATTGATGACCTTTGGAGTGGCTCAAGTGGCTTAGGGATGGCTCAGATCACAAACCCTAGATGCAGATGACTTAGAACCAATGCAATGAAACAAGAGTGCAATATGAGATGCCATGATTGGACTTATGCACATGAAAAGATCACAAGCCATGGTGTAAATGGGTGAGGGAAAATTTTGGGTGTTTACAGCTGCCCCTATTCAAACATGAGTTAGCTGTGCAGGATGTAAGCGACGGCTTAACAGGCAAACAAGATAACTTGTGGTTGAATACCAAAGACAATCCAAAATTTGCACTCACAGAATGAAGAAGAAAAGGAATATAGATTTTAAAAGAAAACAAAGTATAATTATAAAGTGCGGGCGACGGAGGACGACCGTCGAGTAGAGGACGACTGCTAGGGATAAAGCAAATGACGGGGACGGCCGACATGCTAGGGATATAAGAGATTACGATGGGGACGACCATCGGGTAAAGCTATGAAACTCTCTGGAGATTATAAGTAAACGATGGGGACGACCATCAAGTTCGAGGCATAAATGAAATAAGTGATGAGGTACGGTCATCAAAGGTGAAGGACGATCACCTAGCCGGGGACGACTGCTCTGCTGGGGATAAGATGAGGGACGGTCATCTAAGGTGAAGGACGATCACCTGGCAGGGTACGGCTGCCGAAAGTATCGCGACATAGGACGAATGCCGGATAGAAAAGGTCGACGATGGGGACGGCCATCGGATAAAACGATGAAGGACGATCATCAGGAGGTGAAGGACGATCACCTAGCAGGGTACGGCTGCTCCGAGGATTTATCATGACATATGACAAATGCCATATAACAAGATCAACGATGGGGACGGCCATCGGATAAAATGATGAAGGACGATCATCAGGAGGTGAAGGACGATCACCTGGCAGGGTACGGCTGCCGAAAAGATATCATGACATGGGACGAATGTCAGATAGAAGGAAAATAATTCACTGGGATTTGTTGGGACTCTTCTGGGGAACAGTAGACACAGACGGGTGTCTAAGTTCAAGAAGACATAAGTGTTTGACACGGTGTATAGATTAAAGATGCGGACGAGCATCCTTAAGACCATGATACGGACGAGTATCAGTAGAAACAAACGCTTGACGCATGTTCAGAGATGATGATATGGACGAGTACCAACTGGTTAACAAAGAACACGGACGAGTGCCGAATCTGAGGGGAATAATGTGGTGTATACAAGATACGGACGAGTATCTGTATGAGTAAAACAGAAGTAGCAAGTATGAGTGGTGTACGGATGAATGTTTAACTTGCTGGGGAGAGTGACACGGACGAGTGTCAAAAAAGAGGGAAGTGTAATATAAACAAGTGTATGTGTACCAATGAGGTTATGTATAAGTATCTGTGAGTGCAAAGGGGGCGCTTTGGCTTTCTGCTAGGGATATGACACGGACGAGTGTCAAGAAGTAATGTATAAGTGCCTGTTTGTAAAGAAAGCTCGGGCAACTTTACTGGGGAGTGATGACACGGACGAGTGCCGAAAGGAGTGTGAATCTGTATTTGTGAGTGTAAGGCAAATGCTTTGGCTCTCTGCCGGGGAATCTTGGGAAGTCTTCTGTATATCTTTGATGGATTGTCAAAATCTACACATGGCTTATGATTATGCAATATGTTTGATTTTTGCCGTAATGCTCCGTATTAAACGGAATGCTACGCTCTGTGGGGAAAATATGATGCGAATGCTATGATTACGCAAGGATACCAATCTGGGATTCGGATCCCGGTGCTGTGAAGATTTCTGGCTGATCTGCTTGCAGTGGACATCCCAGCTGGGGATGAGATCGTTGGTAGGTCCGACGTACGTATGAATCTGCTTGGGGAAGTAGGTTATTGATAAACCTATCTCGGTAATGAGGGACCCAGCTGGGGTTTGTAGAAGCTTTCGTCACTCTGTTGTGAGATCTTCAGGTATTGCTTTTCTGGATAGAGGCTGAAACTCTGTGGGGAGATGGTTCCCTGCCTAACACTCAGCTGGGGAAGAAGAAAGATCACTGAAAGACCTTCCTAGAGATTTCAGTGGGAGATCCTGCTGAGGATGATACTTGACAACTCAGCTGGGGATATGAACACCTTCTGGTGCCGCTCTTTGAAGGAAATGCTGGAGAAGTGATGCCTGGCAACTCTGGTGGGGAGAAGGCATCTCTGGTGCTGTTTGGAAGGTGTGCTGAGGAAATAATGATTTGGCAGCTTACTGGGGAGAAGCTTTCATGCCCCATGTTATGCTTTGAATTACCTGCAATCCTGTACAGACAAAGAAACGCACAAGTTCCCCGAGGTATTCCTTACTGGATTCCCTCATAGGAGTCTAGACACTCCCGGGAGTAAGCATATTTCCTGCAAGCATGTAGTTTTGGAAAGACGCATCTGTATTTATGCGATCAACAAATTAATGACATCAGACATTTTCGTAAATAAAAGAGTACGAGACGGTATGTGACTAAAAATCTGACTTTATTAATTTGTGTGCCCTGAATTGGCAAGAATACAGTCAAAGAAACGGATCCCCTGAAATGAGGAGATCGTTACAAATTGAGAAACAAAAGATGCTGGAAATGCTGATGACGCTTCAAGGAGCTTCCCCTTTGCTATGACTCGTATGACATTGACGTTCTTCTCATCTTGCTTTCTGTAGAAGGCTGATTCTGACCGATGCTTGAACCTTTCGAAGCTTGCCAGGTTGTAAGTCATACAGACGAATTCAGAATGCAATTGTTCGCTTATTCCCTTATTTTGCGTGGATCGCCCTTTCGGGTTTTCAATCCACCGGGATACCCATTTTTGCCTGAGCTGTCCACTTGTGGCTTTTTAACTCAGCGGGTGTACATTTTTTATTCATTTTCCCTTATTTTTGCCCGAGTCTTTTATTCTGTTTTTGACTCGCCGGGATGCCCTATTTTTGCCTGGACTTTCATTCTGATTTTATGTCCAGCGGGTTATTTTCATGCGAAGTATTTTTTAACTGCATCTGAATTCACAGGGGACAGGAAGTCTTCACCATCCATAGTACCGAGCATTAGTGCTCCACCAGAGAAATCCTTCTTTACTACGAATGGCCCTTCGTAATTCGGAGTCCACTTGCCCCTGTGGTCTGTATGAGGAGGGAGGAGTCTTTTCAGCACAAGATCTCCTACTTGGTATTCTCGGAGCCTGACTTTCTGATCGAAGGCTTTCTTTATTCTTTTCTGATATAACTGCCCATGACAGATTGCAGCCAATCTCTTTTCTTCGATCAAACTCAGTTGTTCGTATCGGGATCGGACCCATTCTGCTTCATTCAGTTTAACATCCATCAATACCCGCAGAGAGGGTAGTTCAACTTCAACAGGTAGGACTGCCTCCATACCATAAACAAGCTGATACGGTGTTGCCCCAGTGGATGTCCTGATTGACGTTCGGTACCCATGCAAGGCAAATGGTAACATCTCATGTCAGTCTTTATAGGTGACCACCATCTTCTGCACAATCTTCTTGATATTCTTGTTAGCTGCCTCGACAGCGCCATTCATCTTTGGCCTGTAAGGAGAAGAATTGTGGTGTTGGATCTTGAAGTCCCGACACAGTTCTGCCATCATTTTGTTGTTCAAATTGGAACCATTATCAGTAATGATTCGCTCGGGCACTCCATACTGACAGATGATATCTCTCTTCAGAAATCGGGCTACCACTTGCCTGGTGACATTTTCATAGGAAGCTGCTTCAACCCACTTGGTAAAATAGTCAATAGCAACCATGATGAATCTGTGGCCGTTTGAAGCAGTTGGTTCAATCTTGCCAATCATATCAATGCCCCACATGGCAAAGGGCCAAGGTGAAGACATCACATTCAAAGGATTCGGAGGCACATGCACTTTATCCGCATAAATCTGGCATTTATGGCATTTTCTGGCATAGGCACAACAGTCTGCATCCATCGTGATCCAGTAATAGCCTGATCTTAGCAACTTCTTAGCCATAGCATGCCCTCCGGCATGAGTACCGAAGGATACTTCGTGCACCTCGTGCATCAACAAGTCTTCCTCTGCCCTATCAACGCATCTGAGGAGTACCATATCAAAGTTTCTCTTGTACAGGGAACCATCAGCATTCAGGAAGAAACTGCCAGCTAGCCTTCTTAATGTCTTCTTATCATTGGAAGATTCCCCAGGTGGGTATTTTTGGTCCTCCAAGAAGCATTTAATGTCATGGAACTAAGGCTTATCATCTTTGACGATATCTGCTGAGAATACATATGCCGGCCTGTCAAGCCTGGACACTGAAATCCGGGGCACAAAATTGGCAGCTTGAACTTTAATCATGGATGAAATGGTAGCCAGAGCATCTGCAAACTGATTCTCATCTCGAGGGATGTACTCGAGCTTGACTGTTGTGAAGAAAGTCAATAACCTCCTTGTATAATCCCGATAAGGTATCAGATGACCCTGGTGGGTGTATCATTTGTCGTTGGTTTGATTAATTACCAGAGCGGAATCTCCGAACACAGTCAAAGTCTTGATCCTGAGGTCAATGGCTTCCTCCAGACCCATAATACAAGCTTCGTATTCAGCTTCGTTGTTAGTGCAGTTAAAGGTGAGTTTTGCCGAGAAAGGCATGTGAACTCCTTTAGGTGTAATGAGTACTGCACCAACACCACAACCATTCATATTAACAGCCCCATCAAACATCATAGTCCATTCCTCTTCTGGGTCAGGCCCTTCATTGTGAACGGGCTCTTCGTGATCTTTTGCTTTTATGAACATGATGTCTTCATCAGGGAAGTCAAATCTCATAGGCTGGTAATCATCAATAGGTTGCTCAGCAAGATAATCAGACAATACACTGCCCTTGATGGCTTTTTGAGATGTGTACTGAATGTCATATTCTGTAAGGATCATTTGCCATCTTGCAACCCGTCCGGTAAGTGCTGGCTTTTCAAAAATATACTTAACTGAGTCCATCTTTGAGATTAATAACGTAGTGTGGGTCGACATATACTGTCTCAGTCGGCGAGCAGCCCACGCTAAAGCACAACAAGTTTTCTCGAGCAGTGAATAACGTTGTTCACAGTCGGTAAACTTTTTGCTTAGGTAGTATATTGCATACTCTTTTCGACCAGACTCATCATGCTGGCCCAACACACACCCCATTGACTCTTCTAATACTGTCAAGTACATGATTAGAGGTCTTCCTTCGACTGGAGGCATAAGGATTGGAGGCTCTTGTAGGTATTCCTTGATTTTGTCAAAATCCTTCTGGCAGTCTTCATTCCACCTGACCGTTTGTTCTTTTCTTAACAACTTGAATAAAGGTTCACAGGTTGCTGTAAGGTGAGATATGAACCGCGAAATGTAGTTCAATCTACCTAGAAACCCTCGAACTTCTTTTTCTGATTTTGGTGCAGGCATTTCTTGAATGGCTTTAACTTTATCAGGGTCAACTTCAATCCCTTTCTCACTTACAATGAATCCCAGCAATTTACCGGATCGCACCCCGAATGTGCACTTGTTGGGGTTTAGCTTCAGTTGGTACTTCCTCAGACGCTTGAATAACTTCAACAGATTTACCAGGTGGTCTTCTTCCGTGAGGGACTTGGCAATCATGTCATCCACATAACATTCAATTTCTTTATGGATCATGTCATGGAATAATGTTACCATAGCTCGTTGATAAGTTGCACCAGCATTCTTCAGGCCAAATGGCATCACCTTATAACAGAATGTGCCCCAGGGTGTGATGAAAGTTGTCTTCTCCATGTCTTCAGGTGACATTTTGATCTGATTGTATCCTGAAAATCCATCCATGAAGGAGAACACCGAGAACTGAGCCGTATTATCAACCAATACATCAATGTGAGGTAAAGGGAAGTCATCTTTCGGGCTGGCTCTGTTCAGATCCCGGTAATCCACACACATTCTCACCTTGCCGTCCTTCTTAGGCACAGGTACAATATTAGCGACCCACGGCGGATAGCTAGTCACAGCAAGGAAACCGGCGTCCCACTGCTTTTGTACCTCTTCTTTAATCTTCATTGCCATATTCGGGCGAGTATGGCGCAGCTTCTGTTTTACCGGTGGGCAGTCTTCTTTTAAAGGCAGCTTGTGCATGACAATATCGGTGTCCAACCCTAGCATATCCTGATAAGACCAAGCAAAGACATCTACATACTTCCGAAGCATGTCAATCAGTTGCTCTTTCACTGAATCTTGTAAGCAGGCCCCGATCTTAACTTCTTTCACATCTTCTTCTGTACCAAGGTTAACCGTTTCGATCTCCTCCTGATAAGGAGTGATAACCTTCTCCTCTTGCCTTAACAACCTGGCTAGCTCTTCAGGAAGCTCATAGTCTTCTTCAACCCCTTCATCGACTTGATTGATTGGATTGTCAAAGTCATACGAAGCCATAGCAGTGTTGTTGTTGGTGCAGTCTGAAAGGCACTCTCTGCAAGGGTTTAGATTGGTTTATTTTAGTGATCGATTTTAATCTTGTTTAGAAAAAGTGAAATGAAGTTATCATTTTGAAAAACATTGCCATTTTATTTTTGTACAAAAAGAAAAATGAAAAACAGTGAGCGGAAAAGGAAAAGACTCATTTGCAAAAGATGTCCGATATTCATTGATTGATCTGTTTGCACAAAATTACAAGATGGCCCGATTACAAAATGAGTCTTGACATCTTGGGCAAGATGCAAGACTTGATGCATGCTTAAAAATACAGGAAATAATAATGACTCTGCAGGAGTAACCCTTATAATTTCCTGGGAAGAACAATTTGAAACATGGCTCCCCGGGGTCCTTGGACGTATCCAGCTCTCCAGGTTGCGCTCATCTTCCGACTCATCTTCCAAGTTGTTCACAGCATCCGGGGTGAGCAATCCCCCGCTGACAAAGTTGGGCTCTTTAGCAGCCTCTGTTTGATCTTGTTGAGTTGGTCTGTAACCCAACCCAAATCTGTCTTCTTTCTTTTCCACAGGCAGCAGCTTGCCCCAGCCTTGGGCAGTACCCTCTTCAACAACCTTCCTGGCTTGCTGATAAGATGTTATGGAGGTTCCTAGTACAGCAGATGTTTCATTAATGTTTAGGGCCTCAAACCCCTGGCTCATAGGTTCATGGATCTCCCCATCCATTTCTATGTACTTATACGTAGCCAGATGACTAACAAAGATGTCTTCTTCCCCACAGATGGTGATGATCTGGCCTTCCCACTCGAATTTCAGCTTCTGGTGAAGGGTAGACGTAACAGCGCCAGCGGCATGGATCCAGGGTCTACCCAACAAACAGCTGTAGGCTGGCTGAATGTCCATCACATAGAAGGTAATTTTGAAGGTCTGCGGGCCAATCATCACAGGCAGATCAATCTCCCCAAGCACTGATCTTTTTGAGCCATCAAATGCTCTCACCACTAAATTACTCGGACGCAGTGCCAAGCCATCATATTCTAGCTTCACTAAGGCTTTCTTTGGTAGAACATTGAGTGACGACCCAGTGTCCACCAGTACATGAGATAGAACAACACCCTTGAACTCTAGGGTGATGTGTAAAGCCTTGTTGTGGTTACGTCCCTCAGTTGTTAAGTCAGCATTGGTAAAACCCAGTCCATGACTGGTATTGACATTTGCCACCACAGTTTCTAGCTGATTAACAGTGATCTCCTCTGGCACGTATGCTGCGTGCAGGACTTTCAGTAATGCATTCCTGTGAGCTTCAGAACACATCAACAGGGATAATATGGAGATTTTTGTGGGAGTTTGATGAAGCTGATCCACCACCTTGTAATCACTTCTCTTTATGATTCTCATAAACTCGTCTACATCTTGTTCAAAAGATGTCTTCTGAGTTTCTTTGATAGCTGGCTCTTCAACCACCACACTTTTTCCCTTTGCTTTGGCAGCAGCTTCTGCTTCGGCATTAGGTCTCTGAGTTTGTGAGGCAAAAAGGCGTCTGCTTCTGGTGAAGCCTCCGCCTCCCCCAACATTATCAATCTGTGGAGAAGAGGTTGAAGAATCCAAAGTGATTTTCTCCGCGTTGCAGTAGAGGTCAGAGCCATAATGCCAAGGTATGGCATTACTGTTTTCATATGGAACTGGTCCAAGCACCATGATGGTAACTGGACTGACTGCAGCAGAGGAGGGTACTGAAATGGTGTGCGGATCGTAGTAAATGGTGACCTGGCAGGAGGTGCCACTGTTTGTTGTTGAAAGTTGTTGTTTGGAGGAACATTTGATGGATCATAGTAGATGGTGACTGCTGAGATATCTTCATTAATTTCTGCTGGTGTTGTAGAAGATTCTGCTGAATAAATGGATGCTGATGTTGTAGAAGAAAGGGTTGTTGACATTTGATTTGTTGAAGTGATGGATGGGGCCATTGTTGATGATATTGATGAATCGGTAGGAAAGATTGTTGCTGCGGTTGTAGGAGACTCAGGAATTGTTGTCAAAGGAATTGCTGGATTTGTAGGCGCCGTTGTTGTGATTTGGAGTATGCCATCTTTGATAAGACTATCTATGCCGCTTCTCAGATTATCACACCCGTTGACTGCAATGTTGCAATACCCACAACCGAGCTCACACCCGGGGAACATCTGGAACTCTAGAAGCTGAGCTTTAATTTCAACCAGAGGTGTTCGAATCTGTCCAACACTGGTTATCAAGAAAGATGGCTCGTCTTCCTCAATGGCATTAATTCTTGGCCCTCCATGATTGGGCATGGGATTCTTGTTGATATTTGGAGGGGGTGCAAAGTTGAGGGCTTTGGAATCCACCAGATCTTGGACTTTCATTTGTAGAGCCCTGCATTTCTCAGTATTGTGGCCAGGTGCATTGGAGTGGAAAGCACACCTGGCGTTGACATCATAATTCCTTGGGAGATTGGAAGGATCTGGTGGTGCCAATGTCCTTAACTCAACCAAGTTGAGCTTCAGGAGTTGTGGCAATAGGGCAACATATGGCATAGGGATAGGATCAATCACCCTATTTGCCTGTGATGGTCTTTGTTGAAAAGGTCTTTGTTGTTGATTGATGTTGTTGTTGTTGTAGGCTCTCTGTGGCGGATACTGAACTTGCTGTTGATAATGTGGTTGTTGTTGTGGTTGATATGCTGGTTGCTGAGGGATTGGAGCTGGAATTGTGACAGCTGCCACTAATCTATGAACATACTGAGGTCTGCCCCTGCTGGCATGAATGGCATTTGTCTCACCGGTTCTTCTAAGTCCCACAAAAGGCTTCCTGGGATTACTGGACGAACTTGCACCATTATCAGAAATCTTACCCATCTTCAAAAGGCTCTCAATTCTTTCTCCAGCTATAACTACGTCAGCGAAACTAGTGGAAGAAAAGGCAGCTAGCCTATCAATATATGTCCCTTGCAGAGTATTCATGAACATGTCGGCCATTTCTCTTTCCGACATGAGTGGTTGGACAGTAGCAGCAAGCTGTCTCCACCTTTGGGCATATTCCCTGAAGCTTTCCCTGGAGGATTGAGACATTCCCATCAAAAGGGTCCTGTTGGGAGCCATGTCCAGATTATATTGGTACTGTCTGATGAAAGCTTCAGCTAAGTCCTTCCAGCATCTGATAGTAGCTCTGGTTAGGTGTGAATACCACTCTCTTGAAGCTCCAATCAAGCTATCTTCAAAGTAAAACATCCATAGTTTCTCATCCATTGTATATGCTTTAAGTCTCCCCAGGAAGGACTGTAAGTGAGTTCGTGGACAGGAAGTTCCATTGTACTTCTCGAAGCACGGGGGTTTAAAGTTGTGGGGAATCCTTATCCCATCCACTAACCCTATATCCATTACATCGAAGCCTAAGGAATTTTGAGATTCCAGAGATCTCAACTTCTCAGCAATTTCATCAAACCTTCTATCATAAACTTCATCCCCAACTCCCATTACAGTAAACTGCTCCTCTTGAGGATCTTCTTGCAAGATCCTTCCTGCAGCAGTGTTGCCCTGTACATTCCTTGGGATGTTGGCCTCTGGATCTAGATGAGGTCCAAATACTGGTGGGTTAACATGAGGCTGACCTCCTTCATTGTTGCTGGTCCCTCCAGTCCCAGGATGAGGTTCCTCGGGGTTTTGTCTTTCTACCAATGGCCTTAGCCTTTCCTGACTTTGAGCCAGGTTAGTCATTACAGTCATGAACTGGGCCATTTGGTTCCTCATCTCTACTCTTTCATTAGCCATTTGAGTTCTGACCTCTGTCAGGTCTTGTTGTACTTGATCCATTTGGATACCAGGAAGGTTGTTGCGAGTAGGATACCGGTGCGGACGGTTGAGAGGGAACACCCGGCGGCGAGCAATAATTCCTGAACCACAACAGAGTTAGTAACAAACAAACTAATAACAAAACCTACAAAACAAAACAAAGGTTAGTATGCAATGCAGTATGCTTATTTGTTTTCCAAGGTATCCGGCTTGGTTCTTGGTTTTGACCTTTCCAGACCCCGAGGAAGATGCTTTGATGTTGCTTGAGAAAAGAAACTCATTGAAACAAACTAACAAATACATTACAAATGGTGGATCATACATAGTTTGTTTTTACAACATATGCCCCTGAAGGGTCAAAATACAACATAAAAAGAAAAGTACATCAAATGGAAATAACAACAAGCAAAGAAGTCAAACATCTAATCCAAACTCATCCTCCTTAACTTCCTTCAAAAGTGCTTCAGTTACAGGACCAACCGGATGCTCTGTGATGTTTCTGATGAGGAGGTTTCTGGTGGCAATAGCAGTGGTCAATCTCTTATGCCTATCTTGGTCCTTTGACCTCTTCAATCCAGCCCTAAGCTTTAATTCTGAAATCTCCTTCTGGGCGGCCAGTAAAGCTTCACGTTGTTTCTTTTCATTGGCCTCCAACTGTTCAATCCTGGCCTGAGTTTTCTGATCTTCTTGTGTCCGGGCCTCAGTAATCCTGACCCACCTAGCCTGGCTTTCTTGTAGGTAGAGATCAATCCTAGCCTTCTGAAACTGGGCCTCTCTGCAGGCATTCTTCAATATTTTCTCCCCAGCTCTTGCTTTCTTGATGTAGTCTTCTGTTTTCTCAATCTTGGCCAGATGTTCCATCTTAAGCTTTTCTAACCTTTAAATGTCTAGACGACCATCACTCCTTTCCTAGAGGGTCTTCTTCAGAGCTTGAGACAAATTCTCATTCCTTTCCTTTAGCTTCTCAAATTCTTCCAGGCTGACAGTGGCTGGTGGCTGTACTGTGGATGGTCCAGGTATATCCTCAATGGTGAAAGGCATCCCAGAAATCTGAGCTCTAGCATGAGACCACTCACAGTACTGAGCTGAAGCAACATTATTGCACCTCCTAAGAATGGCCATCCCTTTGGTCTGGATGTTGTCCCAAGCCCAGGATGCTTGTCTGACAACAGCTAGGTTAGGCCTTATCTCACAATACAGGGTTTCAGCTAAATCTTGCACTCTAGGAGGATGGACCAAAGCATAACCCAATTGTCTCTTAAACAACAATGGATTGTAGTTGATGCAACCCTTAACTCCTATCAGAGGTACATTGGGGTATTGTCCACAACTAGTGATTATATCCTTGCCCTTGGTGCTCTGGGTGCACCATCTGATGTCATCTGAAGTCAGAGCAATAAGCCTCTTAGCCCAATTCTTCTGCTGGTGAGGATTCAGAAAGGCATCAGTCCTGGGTAAATGTTTGAGCAGCCAGGTGTGAAATAGAGGAGCACAACATCTCACCAACTTTCCTCTTTGCTTCTCATTCCTCTGATGAATGGAATAATAGAAATCTCAGCAAGGTGGGTACTGGGTTCCTCAGAAGGAAAAGATGAATGGCATTCTTGTTGATAAACTTGGGTTCATCTGCAAATAGTATAACCCCATATATACTGAGGGCTAACAATGCACAAACTGCCCTCCATTCTCCCAAGGAGGCCTTCAGGATGGCCTGAGAAGTCAGAAAGTCTAAGTGCAAACCAGGGATCCCAGCCTTTGTGGTCATGTTCTGCTCAATCAATATAGGCTCTAGGTACAATGCCTTTGCCACTTCTCCATTGCTGGGAGAAGTCATCTCTGGGTTGAAGGGGATCCCACCCCTGACAGGCACTCCAATTAATGATGAGAATTCCTCCAGCAGAGGTCCTAACTGAAAGTTCTGGAAGGTGAAGCATCTCAAAGGAGGGTCATAAAACTGTAGGCAGGTGTGGATCATACTCCTCTGAGAAGGGTCCAGGTCCATAATCATATCAAGGATGCCTCCATAATGTTCTCTGAATAATGGGATGTGGTCTGGAGTGATAAGTGCCTGGACCTGCCTGATGCCAGTCAGTACAGGCTCAAAGAAATGGTATGAAATGTTGCTCTTCCTGGGTGCCATGACTGCTGATGAAGAACTGAAGACAAGTGCTGATGAGGATCAAGGCTGGTACTGGAGATGAGCCACTGATAGGCTGGTGCTGGTGATGAAGGCAACTGAAGCAGGCAGCTGATGAAGATAGCTGAAGCAGATAGCTGATGAACAGAGGTCTATGCAGATGAAGGGGTCAAAACTAAGCCAAAATATAATGTGGATACCCTGAAAAAACAAATAAACAAATGTTAAAATGATGCAATGATGATGTATGCAAATGATATGCAAGGGTTTATGGTCAAGCTGGATTTGAACATTGTCCCAAGCCCATGATGCTTGCCTGACAATAGCTAGATTAGGCTTAGCCTCACAATAAAGGGTTTCAGCCAAGTCTTGTGTTCTGGGAGGGTGGACCAATGCATAGCCCAATTGTCTTTTGAATAGCAGAGGGTTGTAGTTGATGCAACCCTTCACTCCTATCAGGGGTACATTGGGGAACTGCCCACAACTAGTAATGATGTCCCTGTCCTTGGTGCTCTGAGTGCACCACCTGATGTCAGCTGAGGTCAAGGCAATGAGTCTTCTAGCCCAATTCTTTTGCTGGTGAGGATTCAAGAATGCATCAGTCTTGGGCAAGTGTTTGAGCAGCCAGGTATGGAACAGGGGAGCACAACATCTCACTAATCTTCCTCTTTGCTTTTCATTCCTTTGGTGAACAGAGTAGTAGAAATCTCCCAGTAAGGTGGGCACTGGGTTCCTCAGAATGAAAAGGTGAATGGCATTCTTGCTAACAAACTTAGGCTCATCTGCAAAAAGTATAATCCCATATATGCTGAGGGCTAACAAAGCACAGACTGCCTTCCATTCTCCCAAGGAAGCCTTCAGAGTAGCCTGAGAAGTCAAGAAATCCAAGTGTAGACCAGAGATTCCAGCCTTGGTAGTCATGTTCTGTCCAATCAGAGAGGGTTCCAAATGTAGTTCCTTGGCCAACTCTTCATTACTAGGAAAAGCCATCTCAGGGTTGAAGGGGACTCCACCCCTGACAGGTACACCAACCAATGATGAATATTCCTCTAATAAAGGCCCCAACTGAAAATCCTGAAAGGTGAAGCACCTTAGAGGGGGGTCATAGAACTGCAGGCAAGTATGAATCAAGCTCCTCTGGGAAGGGTCCAAATCCATAACCACATCAAGGATGCCTCCATAATGTTCTCTGAATAGTGGTATATGATCTGGAGTAATCAGGGCCTGGATCTTCCTGATGCCAGCTAACTCAGGCTCAAAGAAATGGTAGGAGATATTGCTCTTCTTGGGTGCCATGTTTGCTGAAAACAGATGCTGGTGATGATGACTGATACTAGAAGATGGGCCACTGGCAGGCTAACACTGATGATGCAGGTGACTGAAACAGGCAGCTGATGAGGATAGCTGAAGCAGATAGGTCTATGCAGATGAAGGGGTCAAAACCAAGCCAAAATATAGTATGGATACCCTGAAAAACAAATAAACATATGTTAAATGATGCAATGATGATGTATGCAAATGATATGCAAGGGTTTGTGATCAAGCTGGATCTGATTACTGCTTTGATATAAGTCTATGTATATTCAAGAAATCCAGATGGAGGTTCAAAAGTCCAGTAACCAAGGTGGGGGACTCAAATAAAGAGTCACATGTCCAGGGTTCAAAATCACAAGAACTGTCCCAAAATGGAGTACTCTTAATCAAAACAAAGTAACAGGGTATGCTGAGGTCAAGGGTACCTACAAACCTGTAAACAGCCCAACCCCCTCACAGGTGGTGTTCTAAAACAAGGACCCTTAGACTTGGATCAGTTATGAGAAGTGTAAACACTTCTAACCCGGAGGTACAGTGTTTACAATAACCATAAAAGATCCTCCTCTAATTCACCTCAGTTTCTGAAGGTCAATACTAAAGGTCATCCAGACTTAGCAGGCTTCCCAGATAGCCCTAGCACTACAGGAAATCTGTAGCACTGAGTTCTCAAGAAGAAACCCATATCTGAACCGTGTTTCATATTCCCGCACCAGACCGAAATGGAATGGGAAAGAACATGAACCACTCTAGCCTAAGTGTCACTCAGGTCCCAGGTATAGGACCTTAACTCTCAATAGAACCCCACCCACCAACAAAACCAGATCCAGCCAGAACAGTATGACAGTATGATGTATATAAAGCCATAAAGAAAGCAATAAAATAACTGTACATAAAGCAAAAAACAAAATACAAATACAAGCAAAAATAGAACATAACACCCCAATAAACACAAATCAAACAAGCGCTAGGAGGAACCCACAAAAAGAACCAGAAGCCCTGGTTACAATATAAGATTCCCCAGCAGAGTCGCCAAGCTGTCGCCCCCAAAAGATGAGACTGGGCTCAAATGAGGTACAGACGCGAACGGTCGGCGAGAGGAGGATGTGAGAACACACAGGAGTGAACTCACAGGGAATGAAAAGAGTCGCCAGCTAGGCATTTTTATCCCGGGGGAAAGGTAATGCTGCATAGACCTAGAAAGATATGGATAAGACGGTTGCGAACCAGAGAGACTGAGAAAGGGGGTTGGTTACAACCTGGGAAGGTATTAGCACCCAGATTGTCCGCCGAACTCGACGGGATCCACGCTTGAAAGATTTGTGTTTAAAAGGGGTAGTGTCAGTGCAATCTGTGTATAAAGAGCTGGAAAGAATGCAAGTGTCAGTGCAAAGAAAAATGTGAAGTGTATAAGTGTACAGTGTCAGTGTAAGGACAGAATGAAATGCTCATGATAATGAGGCTAAAAGAATAAGGCTAGAAAGAGGGGGAATATACAGAGACTTTTGTTCGATAACTGTTAAGTTATGCCTACGTATCCTCTCGTGCAATGAGGAAGTCAGAACACCGTAGTTCGACCCAAAGAGGCTGAAAGATGAATTGACTGGTGAATTGCTTACTTGTCTATGCTCAAGTGTATGACCTGGCTGGCTCAGGTGCTAACTGTCTTGCATTAGACGGAAGAAGCGAGTTCTCGTTTGTGAGTGAATGAGATGAGAAAAGAATCCCGGAGGAGACGATTATTGTTTGTTTTTTGTGTTTTCAGTCTTTTATTGCTTTTGAGAGTTTGTCATAAGTTAATGAGCTTAAGCCTAAACCAATGGATTTAGTAAACTCATCACATCTTCCCTCTGATTAGGGGTAATGAGAATACCTTAAGTGTGAAGTCAGCTTCTCACACTCAAACACCTTTGGTGTAGGGTTAAGATCATTAACCTATTTGTGATTATTTAGATGTTTTTGTTGTTTTTGTTTAGTGTTAAGTAATGAGATTAAGCCATAATCATGGATTAAACAGACTCATTACACCATCCTAATAGAAGGATAATAGATGAGAATGTTTAAGCTGAGGAAAGCTCCTCAACTTAATCCATGATTAGGGATTAAACTCATGACAAAACAAAACCTTCATTAAATGGATTTTAATTAATGGTAATATGATGAAGTGATTTTTAGGGTTTGTAAGACAACTTGAGGGGGACTTGTCCATTAACACTAGGGTTAGTCCTTCTTAACCAATTAAGGAAGAATTAGAACCCTAATGTAAGGCCCAAGTTACAAGCTTGATGTCTTGATGATTATTAAGTGGATTAATTAAAGGATTTAAACACATTAAGGGTTTAACACTTAGGATTAAAGTTATACACTCCATCCTAATAGAAGGATGCAGACATAAGCTTAATCACAAAGCCTTAAAGCCTTTAGGGTTTAGTCCCTGATTATGAGGTGAGAAGAGAAGACTCAATGAGACACAAAGGTAAAAAACTAAGTGGGGGACTAATCAAAACCCTAATCATTGTCATGCTTGGTTGTTCCTAAGGTTTATGAGGTTTACAAGAAAGATCTTCAATGGAACCACCAGGAAGCAGATGAAAGGAGCAAAGGAAGCAAAGCAACTTACTTCATTTAAGAAGACAAGTCACTTGAAGAAAGAAAGTAAGATGAAGAAGAAAGAGCAAGCTCAATCTCAAACACAAAACAAAATGCAGCAAGGATGCATAAGAGAGATGAAAAGAAGTTGTGAGAAGTGAAGGCAAATTCACTTCTCAAAGTGACTTACCACCTGAAAAGTTAGTGAAAGGAATGCAATGCAATGCAAAATGAGGTGAAATGGCATGATGCAAACCAAAACCAGAAGCATATGTGTGATGATAATGATGCTATGAGATGATGCAAACATGAATCAAGGCATGAGGATGATCATATGAACATATGGATGCAAGAGAAGCATGCTTAGAACCATGATCATACATGAAAAGTTATGAAATGCAAATGACATACAACATGGCAAATGAAAGATGCAATGATCAAGCATACTTCTAATATGTCTTAAGATGTCTAATGAATCAAATGGATGCACAAAATGCTATGGCAAGTCATGGTAGGCAAACAAATGCAAGATGAATGCAAAAGGATGCCCAAATTAGGGTTTATGATCAATGCACCAAACAAAAATCAAAACCAGAAGCAAACATCAAGATAAAAAATTGAAAATGCATTCAAAGGAACCCTAACCCTACACAAACTCACTGCCCAAAAGGGGGGATCCAATTCTTAAACTAGTGAAAGTTATGAATTTCCTAAGATTTCTAGGGTTTTAGGGTACCTTGTCAAGAAAAATGTCAAACAAATTGAAAATGCAAGATCAAATCATGCCAAATTAATCCTATAAACTACATGATATGCAAGACACAATGCAAAAAGAATCAAAGTCCAACTCTTAAAGACTAGGCAGAAATGAATTTTCAAAGTTAGGATCAAAATAATGCCTTAAAATGAAATTAATTCCATGAAAAATTGTCAAAATGCATCAAGATCAAAAAAGAAATTTGGTTTGAGGGTTGGACAATGTTTCTAAATGATTTTAAAGGTTTCATGAATTTTTTGGTGATTTTTAAATACCTAAAAGTATTTTTAACTAATTAATTCTCATTAATTAATTAAAAATAAACTTTTAAATGATTTAAAAATATTTTTAAATGCAAAAAATAAAAATAAAAATGTTTTTGGTTTCTGAAAATTCATAAAAGTTTGTACAAAAATTTTCAGAATTTTTATAATTGTTTTACTATTTTTAATAAATTGTGCAAATAAAATACAAAATAAATGAAATAAAAATTAAAATAGGAGAAGTATGCAGAAAGAGAGGCCAGGATTGAATCTGGGGAATGGTTTGTTGACTGCGCGCCAGATCCTGTGGCTGGAATTCAAACTGACAAATCCTAATTAATTAACTTAAATAAATGAGATTAGGGTTAAGTGAGGAATCTGGGCCATTCATGCGCGCGGGAGATTGACTAAGTCAACCAGATCAAGGGTTCACATTCAAACCTGGCTAACCCTAATTAATTAGCCCTAATTACTTTCAGGTCACCGGAGACGAGCTCCGGTCGTCTTCTCCGGTGACCTCCCTCCCTGAAAATCTCCAAAACACTCCCTAGGTCAAATCAAACCCCCCAAATCTCCAGAAATGATCCCTAAGCCCTCTATAACAAGAATCTAACCTCAAAACTCATTTCTTTCCACTCAAAACCATGATTCGAAACAAAAATGCAAACATGGCAAAACTTTCAGAGAAGCAATACACACTCAATACTCAATCATTTTCAAAAATAAAAAGTTCAATGAACTCAGGGAAGCATATAGATCATTTCAGAAACAAGAAAAGAGAGTTCTGGAAAAATGAATTTCCATGGCTACCTGAATCGAAGCTTTGGTTTCTGGCACTTTCTGGATGATGTCTTGCTTGCAATCAACTCCACTAGACCCCCTGAGAAGCTTTCAATGCTTGTTTGAAGTTTATAATGGATGGTTTGAGAGATGGCAGAAGTTCTGTTCAAGGTGGGGTGGAAATCGTATTTGTGATTCAGGGAGTTTTAGGCTATGGTGATGGGTGGTTTTTGATCAGTGAAGTGTGCTGAGTATGTTTGTGAAGTTTGTTTGAGTGTTTGCAGCTTGTAGAGAGTGTTTCGAAGAGTTTTGCAAATGGGGTGAAAATGAGAGAGCTGTGTTGGAGAGAGTTTCAGGCTTGTGTGTCATGTGCTTTGGCTTGCTTTTGGTTTGTATAAACAAATGGGATTGGTCAGATGAGTTGATGTGTACTGCTGTGATTGGTATGGCTCAAGTTGCCAAAATGTCAAATTTGTGTAAGAGAGGCATGGGCTACTAGCTAGCCAAGGACAAATGGGGTGTCCTGCGCAGCAATATGTGTGGAGAGCCCTTGGATTGTTTGTGAAGTCAGCAAGCAAGTGGATTCACACTTGAGTGAGTTTTTGCAACTTGCTTCCCTTTTGCTTCCTTTGAAATTTCTTGCTCCATAAGCCATAAAAATGAATGATCCTTTGGTGCAATCTGACTTTTAGGTCTTGGTACATGTTTGTATGAAGATTAGAGGTTTGTTTGATAGCTCATTTCGCCTTGACAAGTGAATTTGCAACTTTGCCTCTTTGGTAAAAAACCCCAAATTTTGTGATTTTTGCCAACTTTGACAAGCCATAACTTTTGATCCAAAATGAATTAGGTCAAGTTCTTGTACTTTTTGAAAAGGGAATGATCCATTCTACAACTTTCATGACCGAAGTTTTTCCGTTTGAAGCATTTTTGAATCAAAAAGCAAGGGTTGAAAAAGTTTCCCAAAATGGCAATTTCATTAAAAGTCAAACTTTCCCAAAAAGTCAACTTTGCAAATGACTTGAAATTATTCAATTTTGTGAACTTCCAACTTCTTATATGATCAAATAAAGATCATATACAATCAAAATGATGAAGAACACCCTTTGGTTGGGTTATTGGGGGCCTCAGATGCCCTGATTTTGCACTGACTTGCTTGAAAAGTCAACCCATGATCAGATGACTTCCCCATTGAATTTCTTCATGAAAATTGATATGCATGATCCCTATACCATATAGATACCAATAGAAACAAGAATGACCAAAAAATTTGGAGTAATGGCCTTTGAAACCAAAACCCTAATTCTAGGTCATCTGTGCAGTCAAACCTGGCCCTGCTTCCATGCCATTTTCAGTTCTTGTGATTCTTTGACATTCTTGACTTTGAGAGGATATAATATGATGCTTGAACATGCATGGACCTATTTTAAGTGATTGATGACCTTTGGAGTGGCTCAAGAAGCTCTTGGATTGCTCAGGTCACAAACCCTAGATGCAGATGACTTTGAACCAATGCAGTGAATCAAAAAATGTAATATGAGATGGTATGATTGAATTTATGCATATGAGGAGATCACAAGCCATGGTGTGAATGGATGAGGGCAAATTTGGGGTGTTTACAGCTGCCCCTATTCAAACATGAGTTAGCTGTGCAAGGTGTAAGCGACGGCTTAACAGTCAAACAAGATAACTTGTGGTTGAATACCAAAGACAATCCAAAATTTGCACTCACAGAATGAAGAAGAAAAGGGATATAGATTGCAAAGGAAAATAAAGTATAAAGTGTGGGCGATGGAGGACGACCGTCGAGCAGAGGACGACTGCTGGGGAAAGAGAAATGACGGGGACGGCCGGCACGCTGGAAAAAATGCGGGAAATAAAGCAATGACGGGGACGGCCGACATGCTGGGGATATGGGAGATTATGATGGGGACGGCCATCATGTAAAGCTGTAAGATTCTCTGGGGATTAATGAAAAATGATGGGGACGGCCATCAAGTTCATAAAGTAATGTAAACAACGATGGGGACGGCCATCGGGCTAAACTGATGAAGGACGATCATCAGAAAAAGGAAAAGGGACCACGACGGGGACGGCCATCGGGTTAAAGAATAAATGAAATAATGATGAGGGACGGTCATCAAAGGTGAAGGACGATCACCTAGCAGGGGACGGCTGCTCTGTTGGGGATAAGATGAGGGACGGTCATCTAAGGTGAAGGACGATCACCTGGCAGGGTACGGCTGCCGAAAATATCACGACATAGGACGAATGCCGGATAAAAGGTCAACGATGGGGACAGCCATCGGATGAGCATGATGAAGGACGATTATCAAGAGGTGAAGGACGATCACCTAGCAGGGGACGGCTGCTCTCGAGGTTTATCATGACATAGGACGAATGTCAGATAACAAGATCAACGATGGGGACGGCCATCAGATAAAATGATGAAGGACGATCATCAAAAGGTGAAGGACGATCACCTAGCAGGGGACGACTGCTGAATATCTCGACACAGGACGAATGCCGGATAAAAAGGTCAACGATGGGGACGGCCATCGGATGAGCATGATGAAGGACGATCATCAAGAGGTGAAGGACGATCACCTAGCAGGGGACGACTGCTCTCAAGGTTTATCATGACATAGGACGAATGTCAGATAGAAAAGAAATTTTGCTTTGCTGGCGATCTACTAGGGAATAGTAAACACGGACGAGCGTTTACATCCAAGAAATAAAGGTATAAGTGTTTTGACGCTGTGTATAGATTAAAGATGCGGGCGAGCATCCCTAAGACTACGATACAGACGAGTATCGGGTAGAAACAAATACTGACACGTGTTCAGAGATGATGATACGGACGAGTATCAACTGGTTAACAAGGAACACGGACGAGTGTTGAATCTGAGGGGACTCTTCTGGGGAATAGTAGACACAGACGAGTGTCTTAATTTAAGAAGACAAAAGTGTTTGACACGTGTATGGATTAAAAGATGCGGACGAGCATCCTTATGACTATGATACGGACGAGTATCAGGTAGAAACAAACGCTTGACGCATGTTCTGAGATGATGGTACAGACGAGTACCAACTGGTTAACAAAGAACAAGGACTAGTGTCGAATCTGAGATGACGTAAATTGTGTATACAAGATACGGACGAGTATCTGTATAAGGTAATAAGTATGAGTGGTGTATAGATGAGTGTTTAATCTGCTGGGGAGAGTGACACGGACGAGTGTCGAGAAGAGGAAAGTATAGTATAAACAAGTATCTGATATATAAAGTGTTTAGGTTACTGTGCTGGGGAAGGTGACACGGACGAGTGTCAAGAAAGTTGTGTATATAAGCATCTGTGAGTACAAAGGGGACACTTTGATCTTTTATTGGGGATATGACACGGACGGGTGCCACAAGGAGTATATACGGGTGTTTGTGAATGTGAGGCAACTGCTTTAGCTTTAACTCTTCGCTGGGGAAGCTGGTGAGCATTCTGTATGTTTTTGATGGATTGTCAATATTCACAAGTGTTTGATTCGGATCATGGCTTATGATTATGCAATATGTTTGATTTTTTGCCGTAATGCTCCGTTTTAGACGGAATGCTACGCTCTGTGGGGGTGAATATGATGCGAATGCTATGTTTATGCAAGGATACCAATCCGGGGTTCGGATCCCGTTGCCGTGAAGATCTCTGGTCGATTTGTTTGAAATGGACATCCCAGCTGGGGATGAGATCATTGGTAGATCTGACGAGATGTATCTGCTTGGGGAAATAAGTCACTGATAGACCCATCTTGGTAATAAGGGACCCAGCTGGGGTTTGTAGAAGCTTTCGTCACTCTGTTGTGATTCCTTCATGCGTTGCTCTTCTGGATAGAGGCTGAAGCTCTGTGGGGAGACGATTCCCTGACTTTTGTACTTAGCTGAGGAGAAAGACTGATTGGCACCTCGGCTGGGAGAAGTAATAAGTAACAACTCAGCTGGGAAGAAGTAACAAGTGGCAACTCAGCTGGGGAGAAGTAACAAGTGGCAACTCAGCTGGGGAGAAAACACTTTGGGTGCTAAGACTGAGTGAGTGATTTGCCAGTTTGCTGGGATGAAGCTTACATGCCCCATGTTGCACCTTTGAATGCCTGCAATCCTGCAAAGACAGAGGGACGCACAAGTAATCCCGAGGTATCCCTTACTGGATCCCATCATGAGAGTTCGGGCACTCCCGGGAGTAAGTACACTTCCTGCAAGCATGTAGCATCTGTATTTATGCAATCGGTATATTAATGACATCAGACATTTTTTTGCAAATAAAAGAGTACGAGACAACGCGTGACTAAAGATCTGATTTTATTAATTCATGTGCCCTGAATCGGCAAGATACAGTCAAAGAAACAAATCCCCTAAAATGAGGGGATTGTTACAAATTGAGAAACAAAAAGGTGTTGGCAATGTTGATGACGCTTCAAGGAGCTTCCCCCTTGCTATGACTCGCATGACATTTGACATTCTTCTCGTCTTGCTTTCTGAAGAAGGTTGATTCCGAGTGAAGCTTGATCCTTTCGAGGCTTACCAAGTCATGAGTGATACAGACGAATTCAGCATGCAGTTGTTCGCTTACTCCCTTATTTTGCATGGATCGCCCTTTCGGGTTTTCGATCCATCGGGATACCCATTTTTGCCTGAGTTGTCCAATGCGGCTTTTCAACTCAGCGGGTGTACATTTTTGTTTATTTTCCCTTATTTTTGCCCGAGTCTTTTATTCTGTTTTTGACTCGCCGGGATGCCCTATTTTTGCCTGGACTTACATTATGTTTTTGTGTCCAACGGGTCATTTTATGCGAAATATTTTTTAACTGCATCTGAATTCACAGGGGACGGGAAGTCTTCACCATCCATAGTGCTGAGCATGAGTGCTCCACCCGAGAAAACTTTCTTTACTACAAATGGTCCTTCATAATTCGGAGTCCACTTGCCCCTGTGGTCTGTATGCGGAGGGAGGATTCTCTTCAGCACAAGATCCCCTACTTGGTATTCTCGGTGCCTGACTTTCTAATCGAAGGCTCTCTTCATTCTTTTCTGATACAACTGCCCATGACAGATTGCAGCCAATCTTTTCTCTTCAATCAGACTCAGTTGTTCGTATCGGGACCGGACCCATTCTGCTTCGTTCAGCTTAACATCCATCAGTACCCGTAGAGAGGGCAATTCAACTTCAATAGGTAGGACTGCTTCCATACCATACACAAGTCGATATGGTGTTGCCCCAGTGGATGTTCTGATTGACGTGCGGTACCCATGCAAGGCAAATGGTAGCATTTCATGCCAGTCTTTATCGGTGACTACCATCTTCTGCACAATCTTCTTGATATTCTTATTAGCTGCCTCAACAGCGCCATTCATCTTTGGCCTGTAAGGAGAAGAATTGTGGTGTTGGATCTTGAAGTCCCGGCACAGTTCTGCCATCATTTTGTTGTTTAAATTGGAACCATTATCAGTAATGATTCGCTCGGGAACTCCGTATCGACAGATGATATCTCTCTTCAGAAATCTGGCTACCACTTGCCTTGTAACGTTTGCATATGAAGCTGCTTCGACCCACTTGGTGAAATAGTCAATGGCGACCAGGATGAATCTGTGGCCATTCGAAGCAGTTGGCTCAATCTTGCCAATCATGTCAATGCCCCACATAGCAAAGGGCCAAGGTGAAGACGTAACATTCAAAGGATTGGGAGGCACATGCACCTTATCCGCATAAATCTGGCATTTATGGCATTTTCTGGCGTAGGCACAACAGTCGGTATCCATTGTGATCCAGTAATAACCGGATCTTAGCAATTTCTTGGCCATTGCATGTCCTCCAGCATGGGTACCAAAGGATCCTTCGTGCACTTCATGCATTAGCAAGTCTGTTTCTGTTCTATCAACGCATCTGAGGAGTACCATATCAAAGTTTCTTTTATACAGGGAACCATCAGCATTCAGGAAGAAACTACCAGCAAGCCTTCTTAATGTCTTCTTATCATTGGAAGATGCCCCAGGTGGGTATGTCTGATCCTCCAAGAAGCACTTAATGTCATGGAACCAAGGCTTATTATCTTTGACAACATCTGCTGCGAACACATATGCTGGTCTGTCAAGCCTGGACACTGGAATTTGAGGTACAAAGTTGGCAGCTTGCACTTTGATCATAGATGAGATGGTAGCCAGAGCATCTGCAAACTGATTCTCGTCCCGAGGGATATACTCAAGCTTGACTGTTGTAAAGAAAGTTAATAACCTCCTTATATAATCCCTGTAAGGTATCAGATGATCCTGGTGTGTGTACCATTTGCCGTTGGTCTGATTAACTACCAGAGCTGAATCTCCGAATACAGTCAATGTCTTGATTCTGAGGTCAATGGCTTCTTCAAGACCCATAATGCAAGCTTCGTATTCGGCTTCGTTGTTAGTGCAGTTAAAGGTGAGTTTTGCCGAGAAAGGCATGTGAACTCCTTTAGGTGTAATGAGTACTGCACCAACGCCACGACCATTCATGTTAACAGCCCCATCAAACATCATAGTCCATTCTTCTTCCGGGTCAGGCCCTTCAGTGTGAACAGGCTCTTCATGATCTTTTTCTTTTATGAACATGATGTCTTCATCAGGGAAGTCAAATCTCATAGGTTGGTAATCATCAATAGGCTGCTCAGCAAGATATTCAGACAATACACTGCCCTTGATGGCTTTCTGAGAGGTGTACTGGATGTCATATTCTGTGAGAATCATTTGCCATCTTGCAACCCGTCCGGTAAGTGCTGGCTTCTCAAAAATGTACTTAACTGGGTCCATCTTTGAAATCAATAAGGTAGTGTGGGTCAGCATATACTGTCTCAGTCGGCGAGCAGCCCACGCTAAAGCACAGCAAGTTTTCTCGAGCAGTGAATAACGTTGTTCACAGTCGGTAAACTTTTTTCTTAGGTAGTATATTGCATACTCTTTTCGACCAGACTCGTCATGCTGGCCCAGCACACACCCCATTGACTCTTCTAAAACTGTCAAATACATGATTAGAGGTCTTCCTTCCACTGGAGGCATAAGGATTGGGGGTTCTTGCAAGTATTCCTTGATCTTGTCAAAAGCCTTCTGGCAGTCTTCATTCCACCTGACCGTTTGTTCTTTTCTCAGCGGCTTGAACAAGGGTTCACAGGTTGTTGTAAGGTGAGATATGAACCGTGAAATGTAGTTCAATCGTCCCAAGAACCCTCGAACTTCTTTTTCTGTCTTCGGTGCAGGCATTTCTTGAATGGCTTTGACTTTGTCGGGGTCAACTTCAATCCCTTTCTCACTTACAATAAATCCCAGCAGCTTACCGGATCGCACCCCGAATGTGCACTTGTTGGGGTTCAACTTCAGTTGGTACTTCCTCAGACGCTTGAATAGCTTCAGCAGATTTACCAGGTGATCTTCTTCAGTGAGGGACTTGGCAATCATGTCATCCACATAACATTCGATTTCTTTATGGATCATATCGTGGAATAATGTCACCATAGCCCGTTGATATGTTGCGCCAGCATTCTTCAGTCCGAATAGCATCACCTTGTAATAGAACGTGCCCCAGGGTGTGATGAAGGTTGTCTTCTCCATGTCTTCAGGTGACATTTTAATCTGATTGTATCCTGAAAATCCGTCCATGAAGGAGAATACCGAAAACTGAGCCGTGTTATCCACCAATACATCGATGTGAGGTAATGGGAAGTCATATTTCAGACTAGCTCTGTTCAGATCCCGGTAGTCAGCACACATTCTTACTTTGCCGTCTTTCTTAGGCACATGTACTATATTAGCAACCCACGGTGGATAGCTAGTTACAGCAAGGAACCCGGCGTCCCACTGCTTTTGTACCTCTTCTTTGATTTTCATTGCCATGTCAGGGCGAGTACGGCGCAGTTTCTGTTTAACCGGCAAGCAATCTTCTCTTAAAGGCAGCTTGTGCATAACAATATCGGTGTCCAACCCTGGCATATCTTGATAAGACCAAGCAAACACGTCCACATATTCTTGAAGCAGGTCGATCAGTTGTCTTTTCACTGAGTCTTGTAAGCCGGCCCCGATTTTAACTTCTTTCACATCTTCATCTGTACCAAGATTAATCGCTTCGACCTCCTCCTGATGAGGAGTGATAACCTTTTCCTCTTGTCTCAACAACCTGGCTAGCTCTTCAGGAAGCTCATACTCTTCTTCAACCCCTTCATCAGCTTGATTGATTGGATTGTCAAAGTCATACGAAGTCATAGCCGTGTTGTTGTCGGTGCAGTCTGGAAGGCACTCTCTGCAAGGGTTCAGTTTGTTCATTTTAGTGATTGATTTTAATCTTGTTTAAAAAGAGTGAAATGAAGTTATCATTTTGAAAACATTGCCATTTATTTTTGTACAAAAAGAGAAATGGAAAAACAGTGAGTGGAAAAGAAAAAAGACTCATTTGCAAAAGATGTCTGATATTTCATTGATTAATCTTGTTGCACAAAATTACAGATGGCCCGATCACAAAATGAGTCTTGTCATCTTGGGCAAGATGCAAGACTTGATGCATGCTTAAAAAATACAGGAAATAATAATTACTCTGCAGGAGTAACTCTTATAATTTCCTAGGAAGACCAGTTTGAGATACTGCTCCCCGGGATCTTTGGACGTATCCAACTCTCCAGGTTGCGGTCGCTTTCATCTTCGTCTTCCAAGTTGTTCACGGTATCTGGGGTGAGCACCCCCCCACTGACAAAATTGGGCTTCTCAGCAGCCTCTGCTTGATCTTGTTGAGTTGGTTTGTAACCCAACCCAAATCTATCCTCCTTCTTCTCTACGGGCAACAACTTACCCCAGCCTTGGGCAGTCCCTTCTTCAACAACCTTCCGGGCTTGTTGATAAGATGTCATTGAGGTTCCAGGTACAGCGGATGCTTCATTTATGTTCAAGGCCTCAAACCCTTGACTCATAGTTTCGTGGATCTCCCCATCCATCTCAATGTATTTGTATGTAGCCAGATGGCTAACAAAGATATCTTCCTCTCCACAAATAGTAACGACTTGGCCCTCCCACTCGAATTTTAACTTCTGGTGAAGGGTAGACGTAACTGCGCCAGCGACATGAATCCAAGGTCTACCCAACAAATAGCTGTAGGCCGGCTGAATGTCCATCACGAAGAAGGCCGTTTTGAAAGTTTGTGGGCCAATCGTTATAGGCAACTCAATTTCCCCCAGAACTGATCTCTTAGAACCGTCAAAGGATCTTACTACCAAGTTGCTGGGACGTAATGCCAATCCTTCATACTCCAGCTTCACAAGGGCTTTTTTAGGTAAGACATTGAGGGATGACCCTGTGTCTACCAGTACATGGGAAAGAACTGCACCCTTACACTCCATGGTAATGTGCAAAGCCTTGTTGTGATTGCGACCTTCCGTAGTCAAATCAGTGTTGGTAAATCCTAGTCCATGACTAGCGTTGACGTTTCCAACCACAGCCTCTAACTGATTGACGGTAATCTCCTCTGGCACATAAGCTGCGTGCAAGACTTTTAATAATGCGTTCCGGTGAGCCTCGGAGCACATTAGCAATGATAAAATAGAGATCTTGGAAGGTGTCTGGTGAAGCTGGTCCACTATCTTGTAATCACTTTTCTTGATGATTCTCATGAATTCATCAACCTCTTGATCGAAAGGGGTTTTCAAAGCTTCTTTAGCAACTTGTTCTTCTTGCACCATGCTCTTCCCTTTTGCCTTGGCAGCAGCTTCTGCTTCGGCATTGGGTCTTGGAATTTGCGGGGCAAAGAGACGTCTGCTTCGAGTGAAGCCTCCGCCTCCCCCCACATTGTCTATTTGCGGTGAAGAAGTTGATGATTCCAAAGTGATTTTCTGTCCTTCGCAGTATAGATCGGAGCCGTAATGCCAAGGGATGGCATTACTGCTTTCATAAGGTACTGGCCCAGGCACTGTGATAGTGACTGGACTGATAGCAGCTGCAGAAGGGACCATGATAGTATGTGGATCATAGTATATTGTAACCGGTGCTCTGACAGGAGTGGCACTTTGTGAGTTGTAGGCAGAATCATTTGCAGGATCATAATAAATTGTAACCGTTGAGACACTTTCATTGTTTGTTGTTGATGCTGTAGGAGAAACTGTTGACTGGATGAGTGTTGCTGTTGTAGGGGATTCTGAATGAAGGGGTGCTGAAGTTGTAGAAGAGATGTTTGTTGATATTTGGTCCGTTGAAGTGACAGATACAACATTTGTTGATGAGATTGAAGAGTTGTTTGGAACAATTGTTGTTGCGGTTGTAGAAGACTCGGGAATTGTTGTTAAGGAGATTGCTGGATTTGTAGGTGTTGATGTTGTGATTTGAAGCAAGCCACTCTGGATGAGACCATTTATGCCATTTCTCAAGTTATCGCACCCATTTACTGAAATGTTGCAATAAGCACATCCTAGATCACATCCGGGGAACATTTGACATTCGAGGAGTTGAGCTTTAATCTCTACCAAGGGTGTCCGAATCTATCCCACACTGGTTATTAAGTAAGACGGCTTATCTTCTTCAATAGCATTGATTCTGGGTCCACCGTGGTTGGGCATAGGGTTCTTACTGACATTTGGTGGGGGTGCAAAGTTTAGAGCTTTGGAATCCACTAGATCCTGTACTTTCATGTGCAAAGCTCTACACTTCTCTGTACTGTGGCCAGGTGCATTTGAGTGAAAAGCACATCTGGCGCTGGCGTCATAATTTCTGGGTAGACTGGCAGGATCTGGGGGTGCCAATGTCCTTAGCTCAACCAGGTTGAGTTTCAGGAGTTGTGGCAATAATGTGGCATAAGGCATAGGGATTAGATCAATCACCCTATTGGCCTGCGATGGTCTCTGTTGAAACGGTCTTTGCTGATTGTTGTTGCTGGTGTTGTGGTTATAACTTCTCTGAGGTGGATACTGAGCTTGTTGCTGGTAGTGGGATTGTTGCTGTGGTTGGTATGCCGGTTGTGGATGAATTGGAGTGGGAATGGTGACAGCTGCCACAGACCTATGAACATACTGGGGTCTGCCCCTGCTGGTATGGATAGCATTAGTCTCACCCGTTCTTCTTGGGCCCACAAAAGGCTTTCTTGGGCTGTTGGACGAGCTTGCACCGTTGTCAGAAATTTTGCCCATCTTTAATAGGCTCTCAATTCTTTCTCCAGCTATTACTACATCCGCAAAGCTAGTGGAAGAAAAGGCAGCTAGCCTATCAATGTATGTTCCTTGGAGGGTGTTCATAAACATGTCGGCCATCTCCCTTACCGACATGGGTGGCTGGACAGCAGCAGCCAGCTGTCTCCACCTCTGGGCGTACTCCCGAAAGCTTTCTCTGGATGATTGTGACATTCCCATCAGGAGGGTCCTGTTGGGAGCCATATCCAAGTTGTACTGGTATTGTCTAATGAAGGCCTCAGCCAAGTCCTTCCAACATCTGATGGTTGCTCTGGTCAAATGAGAGTACCATTCCCTTGAAGCTCCTGTTAAACTGTCCTCGAAATAAAACATCCACAGTTTTTCATCCATGGTGTATGCCTTCAACCTCCCCAGAAAGGATTGCAAGTGGGTTCGTGGACAGGAAGTCCCGTTGTACTTCTCAAAGCACGGAGGTTTAAACTTGTGGGGAATCCTGACCCCGTCTACTAAGCCCATGTCCATAACATCAAAACCCAAGGAGTTTTGAGACTCCAGGGATCTTAATTTCTCAGCAATTTCATCTAGCCTTCTGTCATAGGCCTCATCCCCAGCTCCCATCACTGTGAACTGATCTTCCTGGGGGTCTTCTTGGAGTACTCTGCCTGTAGTAGCATTCCCTTGTACATTAGCAGGGATATTGATCTCTGGATGAAGGTGGGGTCCAAACACAGGTGGGTTAATATGAGGCTGAACCCTCTCATTGTTGCTTGTTCCACCAGTCCCTAGATGGGGGTCTTCCTGAGTCTGCCTCTCTACTAAAGCCCTTAATCTCTCTTGGCTCTGAGCTAAACCATTCATCACCTCCATAAACTGGGTCATCTGATTCCTCATTTCCAGTCTCTCATTGTCCATTTGAGCCCTGACCTCTGTAAGGTCCTGTTGTACCTGGTCCATCTGTATACCCGGAAGGTTGTTGCGGGTAGGATATCTGTGTGGACGGTTGAGTGGGAACACCCGACGTCGAGCAATAGTTCCTGAACCACAACAGAGTTAATAACAAACAAAACAAAAACCTACAAAATGAAACAAAAGGTTAGTATGCAATGCAGTATGCTTATTTGTCTCCAAGGTATCCGGCTTGGCACTTGGTTTTGACCTTTCCAGACCCCTGAGGAAGATGCTTTTGATGTTGCTTGAAAGAACCCAGATAAAACAAACCAAATACATATATTACAAAAAAGTGAATGATACATAGTTTGTTTTTTACAAATCATGCCCTCTGAGGGGTCAAAATACAACATAAGAAAGAAAAGTACAATGAAAAGAAAACAACAACAAGCAAAAAGTCAGACACCAAGACCAAACTCATCTTCCTGAACTTCCTTTAGAAGTGCTTCAGTCACAGGATCAGCTGGACGCTCTGTGAGGTTCCTGATGAGAAGATTCCTGGTAGCAACAGCTGTAGTTAGCTTCTTGTGTCGACTCTGGTCCTTTGACCTCTTCACACCAGCCCCAATCTTCAACTCTGAGATTTCTTTCTGGGCTGCTAGTAGGGCTTCCTGTTACTCCTTTGCATTAGCCTCCAACTGCTCAATCTTGTCCTGAGTCCTCTTATCTTCCTGAGTACGAGCTTCAGTGATCCGGACCCACCTAGCTTGACTCTCTTTCAGATACAAATCAGTCATGGCCTTTTGGAACTGAGCCTCCTTGCAGGCATTCTTCAAAATCTGTTCTCCAGCCCTTGACTTCTTGATGTAATCCTCTGACTTCTCAATCCTGGCTAGATGCTCCACCCTAAGCTTTTCCAACCTTTCAATGTCCAGACGACCATCACTCCTCTCCCAAAGGGTCTTCTGTAGAGCCTGAGTTAGATTCTCATTCCTCTCTTTCAATTTCTCAAACTCTTCTAGGCTAACAGTGGCTGGAGGGGGTGTTGTGGATGGTCCAGGTGCATCCTCAATGGTGAAGGGCATCCTAGAAATTTGTGCCCTGGCATGAGACCACTCATAGTACTGAGCTGAGGCCACATTGTTGCATCTCCCCAGAATGGCCATCCCTTTGGTCTGGACATTGTCCCAAGCCCAGGATGCTTGCCTGACAATAGCTAGATTAGGCTTAGCCTCACAATAAAGGGTTTCAGCCAAGTCTTGTGTTCTGGGAGGGTGGACCAATGCATAGCCCAATTGTCTTTTGAATAGCAGAGGGTTGTAGTTGATGCAACCCTTCACTCCTATCAGGGGTACATTGGGGAACTGCCCACAACTAGTAATGATGTCCCTGTCCTTGGTGCTCTGAGTGCACCACCTGATGTCAGCTGAGGTCAAGGCAATGAGTCTTCTAGCCCAATTCTTTTGCTGGTGAGGATTCAAGAATGCATCAGTCTTGGGCAAGTGTTTGAGCAGCCAGGTATGGAACAGGGGAGCACAACATCTCACTAATCTTCCTCTTTGCTTTTCATTCCTTTGGTGAACAGAGTAGTAGAAATCTCCCAGTAAGGTGGGCACTGGGTTCCTCAGAATGAAAAGGTGAATGGCATTCTTGCTAACAAACTTAGGCTCATCTGCAAAAAGTATAATCCCATATATGCTGAGGGCTAACAAAGCACAGACTGCCTTCCATTCTCCCAAGGAAGCCTTCAGAGTAGCCTGAGAAGTCAAGAAATCCAAGTGTAGACCAGAGATTCCAGCCTTGGTAGTCATGTTCTGTCCAATCAGAGAGGGTTCCAAATGTAGTTCCTTGGCCAACTCTTCATTACTAGGAAAAGCCATCTCAGGGTTGAAGGGGACTCCACCCCTGACAGGTACACCAACCAATGATGAATATTCCTCTAATAAAGGCCCCAACTGAAAATCCTGAAAGGTGAAGCACCTTAGAGGGGGGTCATAGAACTGCAGGCAAGTATGAATCAAGCTCCTCTGGGAAGGGTCCAAATCCATAACCACATCAAGGATGCCTCCATAATGTTCTCTGAATAGTGGTATATGATCTGGAGTAATCAGGGCCTGGATCTTCCTGATGCCAGCTAACTCAGGCTCAAAGAAATGGTAGGAGATATTGCTCTTCTTGGGTGCCATGTTTGCTGAAAACAGATGCTGGTGATGATGACTGATACTAGAAGATGGGCCACTGGCAGGCTAACACTGATGATGCAGGTGACTGAAACAGGCAGCTGATGAGGATAGCTGAAGCAGATAGGTCTATGCAGATGAAGGGGTCAAAACCAAGCCAAAATATAGTATGGATACCCTGAAAAACAAATAAACATATGTTAAATGATGCAATGATGATGTATGCAAATGATATGCAAGGGTTTGTGATCAAGCTGGATCTGATTACTGCTTTGATATAAGTCTATGTATATTCAAGAAATCCAGATGGAGGTTCAAAAGTCCAGTAACCAAGGTGGGGGACTCAAATAAAGAGTCACATGTCCAGGGTTCAAAATCACAAGAACTGTCCCAAAATGGAGTACTCTTAATCAAAACAAAGTAACAGGGTATGCTGAGGTCAAGGGTACCTACAAACCTGTAAACAGCCCAACCCCCTCACAGGTGGTGTTCTAAAACAAGGACCCTTAGACTTGGATCAGTTATGAGAAGTGTAAACACTTCTAACCCGGAGGTACAGTGTTTACAATAACCATAAAAGATCCTCCTCTAATTCACCTCAGTTTCTGAAGGTCAATACTAAAGGTCATCCAGACTTAGCAGGCTTCCCAGATAGCCCTAGCACTACAGGAAATCTGTAGCACTGAGTTCTCAAGAAGAAACCCATATCTGAACCGTGTTTCATATTCCCGCACCAGACCGAAATGGAATGGGAAAGAACATGAACCACTCTAGCCTAAGTGTCACTCAGGTCCCAGGTATAGGACCTTAACTCTCAATAGAACCCCACCCACCAACAAAACCAGATCCAGCCAGAACAGTATGACAGTATGATGTATATAAAGCCATAAAGAAAGCAATAAAATAACTGTACATAAAGCAAAAAACAAAATACAAATACAAGAAAAAATAGCACATAACACCCCAATAAACACAAATCAAACAAGCGCTAGGAGGAACCTACAAAAAGAACCAGAAGCCCTGGTTACAGTATAAGATTCCCCAGCAGAGTCGCCAAGCTGTCGCCCCCAAAAGATGAGACTGGGCTCAAATGAGGTACAGACGCGAACGGTCGGCGAGAGGAGGATGTGAGAACACACAGGAGTGAACTCACAGGGAATGAAAAGAGTCGCCAGCTAGGCATTTTTATCCCGGGGGAAAGGTAATGCTGCATAGACCTAGAAAGATATGGATAAGACGGTTGCGAACCAGAGAGACTGAGAAAGGGGGTTGGTTACAACCTGGGAAGGTATTAGCACCCAGATTGTCCGCCGTACTCGACGGGATCCACGCTTGAAAGATTTGTGTTTAAAAGGGGTAGTGTCAGTGCAATCTGTGTATAAAGAGCTGGAAAGAATGCAAGTGTCAGTGCAAAGAAAAATGTGAAGTGTATAAGTGTACAGTGTCAGTGTAAGGACAGAATGAAATGCTCATGATAATGAGGCTAAAAGAATAAGGCTAGAAAGAGGGGGAATATACAGAGACTTTTGTTCGATAACTGTTAAGTTATGCCTACGTATCCTCTCGTGCAATGAGGAAGTCAGAACACCGTAGTTCGACCCAAAGAGGCTGAAAGATGAATTGACTGGTGAATTGCTTACTTGTCTATGCTCAAGTGTATGACCTGTCTGGCTCAGGTGCTAACTGTCTTGCATTAGACGGAAGAAGCGAGTTCTCGTTTGTGAGTGAATGAGATGAGAAAAGAATCCCGGAGGAGACGATTATTGTTTGTTTTTTGTGTTTTCAGTCTTTTATTGCTTTTGAGAGTTTGTCATAAGTTAATGAGCTTAAGCCTAAACCAATGGATTTAGTAAACTCATCACATCTTCCCTCTGATTAGGGGTAATGATAATACCTTAAGTGTGAAGTCAGCTTCTCACACTCAAACACCTTTGGTGTAGGGTTAAGATCATTAACCTATTTGTGATTATTTAGATGTTTTTGTTGTTTTTGTTTAGTGTTAAGTAATGAGATTAAGCCATAATCATGGATTAAACAGACTCATTACACCATCCTAATAGAAGGATAATAGATGAGAATGTTTAAGCTGAGGAAAGCTCCTCAACTTAATCCATGATTAGGGATTAAACTCATGACAAAACAAAACCTTCATTAAATGGATTTTAATTAATGGTAAGATGATGAAGTGATTTTTAGGGTTTGTAAGACAACTTGAGGGGGACTTGTCCATTAACACTAGGGTTAGTCCTTCTTAACCAATTAAGGAAGAATTAGAACCCTAATGTAAGGCCCAAGTTACAAGCTTGATGTCTTGATGATTATTAAGTGGATTAATTAAAGGATTTAAACACATTAAGGGTTTAACACTTAGGATTAAAGTTATACACTCCATCCTAATAGAAGGATGCAGGCATAAGCTTAATCACAAAGCCTTAAAGCCTTTAGGGTTTAGTCCCTGATTATGAGGTGAGAAGAGAAGACTCAATGAGACACAAAGGTAAAAAACTAAGTGGGGGACTAATCAAAACCCTAATCATTGTCATGCTTGGTTGTTCCTAAGGTTTATGAGGTTTACAAGAAAGATCTTCAATGGAACCACCAGGAAGCAGATGAAAGGAGCAAAGGAAGCAAAGCAACTTACTTCATTTAAGAAGACAAGTCACTTGAAGAAAGAAAGTAAGATGAAGAATAAAGAGCAAGCTCAATCTCAAACAAAAAACAAAATGCAGCAAGGATGCATAAGAGAGATGAAAAGAAGTTGTGAGAAGTGAAGGCAAATTCACTTCTCAAAGTGACTTACCACCTGAAAAGTTAGTGAAAGGAATGCAATGCAATGCAAAATGAGGTGAAATGGCATGATGAAAACCAAAACCAGAAGCATATGTGTGATGATAATGATGCTATGAGATGATGCAAACATGAATCAAGGCATGAGGATGATCATATGAACATATGGATGCAAGAGAAACATGCTTAGAACCATGATCATACATGAAAAGTTATGAAATGCAAATGACATACAACATGGCAAATGAAAGATGCAATGATCAAGCATACTTCTAATATGTCTTAAGATGTCTAATGAATCAAATGGATGCACAAAATGCTATGGCAAGTCATGGTAGGCAAACAAATGCAAGATGAATGCAAAAGGAGGCCCAAATTAGGGTTTATGATCAATGCACCAAACAAAAATCAAAACCAGAAGCAAACATCAAGATAAAAAATTGAAAATGCATTCAAAGGAACCCTAACCCTACACAAACTCACTGCCCAAAAGGGGGGATCCAATTCTTAAACTAGTGAAAGTTATGAATTTCCTAAGATTTCTAGGGTTTTAGGGTACCTTGTCAAGAAAAATGTCAAACAAATTGAAAATGCAAGATCAAATCATGCCAAATTAATCCTATAAACTACATGATATGCAAGACACAATGCAAAAAGAATCAAAGTCCAACTCTTAAAGACTAGGCAGAAATGAATTTTCAAAGTTAGGATCAAAATAATGCCTTAAAATGAAATTAATTCCATGAAAAATTGTCAAAATGTATCAAGATCAAAAAAGAAATTTGGTTTGAGGGTTGGACAATGTTTCTAAATGATTTTAAAGGTTTCATGAATTTTTTGGTGATTTTTAAATACCTAAAAGTATTTTTAACTAATTAATTCTCAATAATTAATTAAAAATAAACTTTTAAATGATTTAAAAATATTTTTAAATGCAAAAAATAAAAATAAAAATGTTTTAGGTTTCTGAAAATTCATAAAAGTTTGTACAAAAATTTTCAGAATTTTTATAATTGTTTTACTATTTTTAATAAATTGTGCAAATAAAATACAAAATAAATGAAATAAAAATTAAAATAGGAGAAGTATGCAGAAAGAGAGGCCAGGATTGAATCTGGGGAATGGTTTGTTGACTGCGCGCCAGATCCTGTGGCTGGAATTCAAACTGACAAATCCTAATTAATTAACTTAAATAAATGAGATTAGGGTTAAGTGAGGAATCTGGGCCATTCATGCGCGCGGGAGATTGACTAAGTCAACCAGATCAAGGGTTCACATTCAAACCTGGCTAACCCTAATTAATTAGCCCTAATTACTTTCAGGTCACCGGAGACGAGCTCCGGTCGTCTTCTCCGGTGACCTCCCTCCCTGAAAATCTCCAAAACACTCCCTAGGTCAAATCAAACCCCCCAAATCTCCAGAAATGATCCCTAAGCCCTCTAGAACAAGAATCTAACCTCAAAACTCATTTCTTTCCACTCAAAACCATGATTCGAAACAAAAATGCAAAAATGGCAAAACTTTCAGAGAAGCAATACACACTCAATACTCAATCATTTTCAAAAATAAAAAGTTCAATGAACTCAGGGAAGCATATAGATCATTTCAGAAACAAGAAAAGAGAGTTCTGGAAAAATGAATTTCCATGGCTACCTGAATCGAAGCTTTGGTTTCTGGCACTTTCTGGCTGATGTCTTGCTTGCAATCAACTCCACTAGACCCCCTGAGAAGCTTTAAATGCTTGTTTGAAGTTTATAATGGATGGTTTGAGAGATGACAGAAGTTCTGTTCAAGGTGGGGTGGAAATCGTATTTGTGATTCAGGGAGTTTTAGGCTATGGTGATGGGTGGTTTTTGATCAGTGAAGTGTGCTGAGTATGTTTGTGAAGTTTGTTTGAGTGTTTGCAGCTTGTAGAGAGTGTTTCGAAGAGTTTTGCAAATGGGGTGAAAATGAGAGAGCTGTGTTGGAGAGAGTTTCAGGCTTGTGTGTCATGTGCTTTGGCTTGCTTTTGGTTTGTATAAACAAATGGGATTGGTTAGATGAGTTGATGTGTACTGCTGTGATTGGTATGGCTCAAGTTGCCAAAATGTCAAATTTGTATAAGAGAGGCATGGGCTACTAGCTAGCCAAGGACAAATGGGGTGTCCTGCGCAGCAAGATGTGTGGAAAGCCCTTGGATTGTTTGTGAAGTCAGCAAGCAAGTGGATTCACACTTGAGTGAGTTTTTGCAACTTGCTTCCCTTTTGCTTCCTTTGAAATTTCTTGCTCCATAAGCCATAAAAATGAATGATCCTTTGGTGCAATCTGACTTTTAGGTCTTGGTACATGTTTGTATGAAGATTAGAGGTTTGTTTGATAGCTCATTTTGCCTTGACAAGTGAATTTGCAACTTTGCCTCTTTGGTAAAAAACCCCAAATTTTGTGATTTTTACCAACTTTGACAAGCCATAACTTTTGATCCAAAATGAATTAGGTCAAGTTATTGTACTTTTTGAAAAGGGAATGATCCATTCTACAACTTTCATGACCGAAGTTTTTCCGTTTGAAGCATTTTTGAATCAAAAAGCAAGGGTTGAAAAAGTTTCCCAAAATGGCAATTTCATTAAAAGTCAAACTTTCCCAAAAAGTCAACTTTGCAAATGACTTGAAATTCTTCAATTTTGTGAACTTCCAACTTCTTCTATGATCAAATAAAGATCATATACAATCAAAATGATGAAGAACACCCTTTGGTTGGGTTATTGGGGGCCTCAGATGCCCTGATTTTGCACTGACTTGCTTGAAAAGTCAACCCTTGATCAGATGACTTCCCCATTGAATTTCTTCATGAAAATTGATATGCATGATCCCTATACCATATAGAGACCAATAGAAACAAGAATGACCAAAAAATTTGGAGTTATGGCCTTTGAAACCAAAACCCTAATTCTAGGTCATCTGTGCAGTCAAACCTGGCCCTGCTTCCATGCCATTTTCAGTTCTTGTGATTCTTTGACATTCTTGACTTTGAGAGGATATAATATGATGCTTGAACATGCATGGACCTCTTTTAAGTGATTGATGACCTTTGGAGTGGCTCAAGAAGCTCTTGGATTGCTCAGATCACAAACCCTAGATGTAGATGACTTTGAACTAATGCAGTGAATCAAAAAATGTAATATGAGATGGTATGATTGAATTTATGCATATGAGGAGATCACAAGCCATGGTGTGAATGGATGAGGGCAAATTTGGGGTGTTTACAGGTTGCATGATTGAATGGGATAGAGGGGTTGAATTGTGGTAATAACTTAATGGGGTATGTTAGCTAAAAGGCAAGTAATGGTTGAATGATGTTGATGTAATGAGGAATAAGTAAGTGTTGTTGTTATTGCACGTTGTTGATGATGTTGTTATATGATATTGTTGATGTTGTTAGATGATGTTATTGATGTTGTTATATGATGTTGTTATATGTTGTTGTTGATGTTGTTGTACGTTGTTGTTGATGTTGATAGATGTTGTTGTTGATGTTTTCGCACGTTGTAATTGATGTTGTTGCATGACGTAGTTGTTGTAGACATTGCATATTGTCATTGAGGGTGCATGACATGTGCATACTTGGGGATGGTGTACCAAGGTAGGGTATTAATATCCATCCAAATTCCTAAGGGAATCGTTGTGTTGTTGGTGCAGTCATGAAATAGGGATTGTACGTGACCATGAAATAGAGGTTGTGGGTGTGATCACGAAAGAGGGATCATACTGGACCATGAAATAGGGGTCGATAGTTTCGAAGGGAATTGGATCATGAAACAGGGATCGATAAATGGTACCACATGCATTGAGTCTATGGTTGAGCCTCATTTGCATGCCTTGTTGTTAATGTGTATGGTGTGGATGCATTGTTGTTGATGTGTATGATGTGGATGCATATGTTGTTGATGTGTCTGTTGTAGTTGTGATTCTTGTTGTGATAAATATGTCATTGTTGTACTTATGTGATATTGCCTTATGTTTATATCATCTTTCTCTTTTAATTGATTTAAGAATCGCATCCCTTCTGTTTGAATGTTACCCATATGTTCGTAACGTGCAGGTGATCAGGAATAATAGAATCCATGGTCGGTGAAGTCGGTGTACTTCACGTTAGAAGAGTCGGTTGTGATACATACTTGGGGTGTCGGGGACGATGAATGTTATCTTCTTGTTTATTTGTTTTAATAAAAACATGATGTTATTGAACCTTTGTTTTATGTTTTCTTTTGAGATTACCGCTGCGAGTAAAACATTTGTAATACGTATCCATTGAGCCGTTTTTTTAAGTAAATGTGACACTCGAAATTATTTTAAATTTTTTTTACTCTGATAATTAATTGAAATTTCGTGGGGATTATTTTGGGTGTTACAAAGTAGTATTTAAGCAGGTCAGTTCGTCCGACTAGGTTGCATAGTTGCATTGTTCTTTAGTATGCGACATGTGTGTGAAAACACTGTCAGTACTTGTTTTGTTTTCCATTCCAGGTTAGGAATGAAACATATGGGGGATAAACGTCAACTTCTTTTGCATATTCCAGTTATTATGCTATTGGATATCGTGTCGCTGCAAGAGGGAGTGTTGCATTGGATTGTTCAACTATTTAGAGAATGGTGATACCCTTGAAGGAAGATGGTCAGGTGTTCTTGTTGTTCGCTTCCTTGTGTAGAGGGATGGCCAATCTAACTCCTCAGATTTCAGAAAATTGAACAGGGGCAGCTGTTGCACCCCAAAATTTTCCCTCCCACAATCAAGACAATATCTCTCAAGACTTCTAAATGATCATAAGGTTCTCAAGACTCCCAATTGATCAAGAAGTGTGGAAGTTTCCCCAGACAATGCCTCCTCCTAAGCAAAGTGTCCAAAACTACGGTTTTGGGTTTCCTCAAGTTAAAATGACTTTCAAGACTTCAAGAGAGCTTCATGGAATCCCATATGACTTCAAGAATCCCTATGTCAAGTTTCAAAGCTTTCCCAAAGAGCTTGCCCAGTCAGATGATCATATATGCAAAAATCAGTCAATGTAGTTAAAAAGTCAAACTGAGGTCAACTGTGGTCAAATCAAAGTCAAAATTCAAGATTTTTTTGCCAACATCAAGATTATGAAGTAAACTTCATCATTTGATCAAGGGTTGATCATGATTCATCAAGAAAGTTTCAGATCATCAAGAATCAAAAGTTTCTAAATTAAGGTTTTCTTAAGAAACGTCAACTGAACTTTGACCAACCATAACTTTCACATACTTCATCATAAATTTCCCATACGAAGCTCATTTTGAAGGAAATTGAATTCTCTACAACTTTGTATCTCACAAGCCAAGCCTAAAAATGCTTCATTTGGAAGGTATGAGCTAAAACATTACATGTCATTTCAAAAGTCAACAAAAAGTCAACTTTTTCCAAAGGGCATAATTTGAAAATGGTAAAAGATATGGACATGATACCAAAGAGGTTTGTTAGAGGATTATTTAAGTTTTCCAAAATGTCCAAGAACAACTTCATAGCTTTAAAATTGAGGGATTTATATCTTGTCAAAGTTCGGAGATTTTCAAGGGGTGTATGAAGCAAATAAGGTCTTAAATCCAAATATTTCCAAATGGGCCTATCATTTTGCAACCCAATCTTAACAATAACATCAAACACGACCCAATTCCAATTATTTCTGATTTTTATAATTTATTTATTATTTATTTGGATTTTATTCATTAAAATTCAAATTAAATCAAAATAAAATATAAAATTCAAATATTTGGATATGATTTTGGTTCTAGAAGCTCATAAACATTATTCAAAACTGATTAAGAGGTTCCAAATTCGTGCAAAGATCAATTTAGAAGGAAATCATTTTATTTTTAACATTTAAAGTGATGAGATTTCTTCATGATCAAGTTATTCAAAAAGCCCACAAATCCATCAATTTTTCTGACCTAATTCATTCACTATAAGTACATGAAGTCAACCAAAGCATTGGACACGAAATTTGCTGCAGCCAAGAACAAGAACAACTTTCAAAATTTGCAAGAAAAAGTGATATTCGGATTCAAAGATTTAGCCACTTTCAAGACCAAATAAAGGTTGCAAATTGTTCCTGGGGAATCATACAATGTATTTGGATCACAAGAACATTCATTCATGCATCAAATCGTGCTAACCGAACCAACTTTGTTCTTGATTTTAAATTTTCCGATTCTAATTATTCATGCCATACTAACAAGTTTTGATCTTATTTTGTTGTTTGTAATGATATATAGATCGTTTCTGGATAAATTTCGCAAAGTTTCATGGCCGGATGCATAAGATGTCATGGTTAGGGTTTCAAAGACGTTTTAGGGCTTTACGCATGAGGCCGTATAAACACATTAGAAGACCATGGCTAGACAGTATAAATCATAAGGATTACATTGATCTAACTAATTTGGTGAAATTGCACTTATTCTGGATGTTAGGTTTTTGCAGGTCGATTAGCTACAGATTTTTTCGTAGCTAAGTTGTAGCGGTTTCGTAGCAAAACCCAATGAGCCAGAGGTTGAAGAAGATGCAATTGGCGCCTTCTGATTTTTGAAAATTTGACTTAATATATAATTATTGTTTTCTGTATATTTGTGTTCAGGGATTAATAGCCTAGTGGCTACGACGCGCAGGCATGAACCTTGGGGTCTAGGTTCGATTCCCAGGTTCCCCCATTTTTTTTTTATAATTATGTTATTTTTCAGGTTTACTATTTGTTTGACTTGATTCATATGGATATCACACTGCGCGCGCAACTCAGCTGGTTTCGTGATATGTCTTGGAGGTAAGGGACCTGGGTTCAATTCCCAGGTCCTTACTTTTTGACTAATTTTCCTCTATTTTCTTGTTTTAGGTATTTTCTTTTAATTATTTAATTCTTTTAATTAATTTAATAAAACTAAATCCTTTTCTAACTAAATAACAATTAATCAATTAATTTAAATATTTTTTTACGCTATTATTTTTCTTATATCAAATTAATATTCTTTAAAAAATTTCTTTTCTTAAATTTATTCCAATTAAATTCTTTTTAATATTTTTGTATATAATCTTTATTATTTATTGTATTTTGTAAATAAAAACTTAATTAATAACTTTTATTCTAATTAAAAATTCTAAATTTTAAATGTTGTACATAACTAGTTATTTTTTATAAATTAATTTTATTAATGTAAATAATTAATTTTTTTTTACTAATGATTAATTATTTAAATTCTTATACTTTCTTAAATAACTTCTAAAAAATTATAATTTGCCTAACCTAAAATAATTTCTTTTTAAATTCTAATCTTAATTTCTTTTTATTATTACTTTATTATTATTATTATTATTATTATTATTATTATTATTATTATTATTATTATTGCCTTATTATTATTGCTCCATTACTATTGTTTATTTATTATTATTGCTTTATAATTCATTTTTATCTGATTATTATGTATCTGCCAAAGCCTTGTAATAGCTTATAGATTTATTTTTCCGTCTTTATTTTTCTTTGTAAATATTTAACTGCGTGGTTAGTAAATAGGGAGTGAAAACTAATTGAAAATTAATATAGACTTAGATAATTAATTAAATAAGATAAATATTTGAAATAAATCATTCACACACGTAAGTCGATTTAAGATCGCTGTCTACACTTCCTAGGGTATCCCTCTTGGTTGCCTTATTTATATGGTCAAGTCCCTCGAATATAGGGGTGTCTTAAGCAAAGTCCCTTCATGTATGAATCATCAAGTCCCTACAGATTTAAAAGATCAAGTCCCTTTGAGGTTGCCTACGATAATGATCTTGTCCCTTCGAATAAATGATGATAGTCCCTACGAATTGCTAAAGACACCCCTTAAGTTGCCTTCATTGACCATACGATGACCCTACGTCTGTCCCTTTATAAAAATCCAAAGTAATGACTACCTATTCCTTAATAATAGGGATAGTCTTACTCTTGAAGAAACATAAAAGAACTTGAATGACTTAGCTTAGGGTAGGTATCTCCTAGTTACTTACTCACATCTAAAAACTACTTTTCATACATCACTTTTCTTAAACCTTTTTCAACTTAAAGGCTTTGTATACATCCATATGAGGATCATTACAAAGTACTTAGAAAATTTCTAATCACACACTACACTTTTCAAAAATATTTAAGTGAGCTAAGTAACTAAGAGCCCATGGATAACCATGGATATAAAGGGTGCTAACACCTTCCCTTTATATAACCTACCTCCCGAACCCAAGTCTTTTCAAAACGGTTTTTCCTGTTCTTTTATGTCCCTTCCTTATGGATAAAATAAAAGTCGGTGGCGACTCTTGCTATCCGCAACATGACTAAAAGTCAGTTCTCCCACCGTGTTACAGCCAGACATGATGGTTGGAGCAAACATATTACTTTTTACCATGTTTAAAGTAAAGTATTTTGAATTTAAAGTTTCGAAAGTAAACAAGACAGGAAAATAAAACAAAGTAAATCGATTGCGGGAAAGTAAATAAAATTAAAGCAATTACGGGAAGTTAAAACAAAGTAAAGCGAATGCGGGAAATTAAATAAAGGTAAAGGCAATTGAGAGAAATTAAATAAAGTAAAGGCAATGTATAAATAAGAACCTGCTCCAAATCGGAGGCTTTAAATCTAGTAAAGAACTGGAAAAGGAAAATGGTGTCAGGATTAACTTCCACCAAGTGGTCCAAACTTCGATTACAAACTCAATTACACAAATGTAATAACTTCCCGATGTGAGAAGATTATCACGTACAAGACTCGACTAATTTATGCCTAGAGTGTTTGCAACTAAAATTTGGATGCCAGAAAATGAAACAAAAAGCCTTCTATTTATAGGCCAAGGAAAAAGCAAGAAAAGACAATGATGCCCTCCAACTCCTTTTGGGAGGGGAAGCACGCGCCAAAGGTGGCGGCCGCCACCCCTCCATGGCGCCCTCCATGTGAACAAAGGTAGATATGGAGTTGAGAAGGATAGTTTTCAGCATTTGATATGTCTTCTTCTTGTGGCTTACCCTATGGTGGCTGCCATGGAGGGTGTCATGTGTGCAATTCCTTCAAAAACTGGCTTTTTGCTCGTTTTTCTTTATTTCTTCACGAATGGACCTAGAAACACCTAGGATCTGAAAACAAAACAAAATACAAGCATAATACAAGAAAATGGTAATAAAAATACTAACAAACATGTGCAATCAGAATAAAAAATACAGTGTTATCAGACGCTCGACCATATCTAGTCGATAAAACACCTTTTTCAAGATAAAATCCATCAGAACGATTATGGAATGTGCAAGGAAGTACCTTTTGAGCTTGCGTGAGGTCGTCGCCAACACCAAAGCTACTTTATCAATCTTCTAGTATTGCTTTTCTGCCCAACTAGGGCATTCGATATGAAGTACACATGGCTTTGGTTGGACTCGGGTTCTCTAATCAAGATGATGCCCATTGCCTACTCCACGACTGCTAGGTACATATATAGTGTTCCTCTCGTGAGCGGCCGAGTGAGCACTGACGGTGTAGCCATATTTTTCTTCAATGACTCAAACGCCTCTTCACAGTCAGGAGTCGATTTGAATTTCGTCTCATGCCTCAACAACATGTAAAAAGGTATTACATGTCAGATTGATTATGAAATGAACATGTTCAAACCAATCCAACATGCCATTTAGCTTTTAGACCTCTTTCTTTGAGGTTTGAGCGCTCATTCGGACCACTGCTTTGTAGTTGTTGGAGTTTATTTCGATTCCCTGCCCAATTAGGTAGAATTAAAAAAACTTGTCGGCTCGCGATGCGGTTTGGGCATTTTTGACACTAAAATTTATCCAAACCACAAGAGAAAACAATGTAAAATTCGGTTTGGTTCGATTGACTTTTAGAAATAAAATTGAATAAAATCAAATCAATATGGTTTGAGTTGGTTCGATTGGTTCAATTTTTTACAAGATTTTTACTGAATCATATATACACATGACGAGGACAACATAATGTTGTGTTTTGTCATTCATTCAATATCAATGAACACAAAATTCATCATATTTGAACTACAATTTCTTAGTTAATATATAAAAATCAAATTAGTAAAAAGTGGAATAAAAACCATAAAAGGATAGCAAAAATGGATCATTTGAAATATTGAGACATGATTGCATAAATATATCATCATTCTTTTTTAATAACTCTCGAGTTTAACGTTATATCTTTCTCCATTTTCAATTGTAATATTTTCAATATCAACCTGAGTTTAAAATTTGGATTTGTAGTAACATATCGACGAACATCTTACAAGAAAGTACAAGCAAATAAAGCTAAGCCCAAAAGGCATTAATTATTCTAAACAAACCAAAGACACAAAATACAAACTTATTTAGCATTAACATAGCGACAATCCTTTCTAACTTCACCTTCATCTCCAACAAGAGGATTATTCTCCGACAACAAAACAATAGCCCTTGAGAATTGGTCATTAAAGTAACCATTATCATCTGCCATTTTGTGTACATAAGGTGCTGTTTTTGGATCAGTGGCTAACTCTGCATCCAAAGTGAGAAGACCCTTGTTTTGTAAAATGTTCTTGTAGTAATTGTTGTCAATAATCATAGGTGTTTTTAGATCGTTTCTCACGTATTCGACAGCTTTTGGATCTGGATTTGGTGTTGGACACCTACGTTTTAGATATGAAGCATGTGTTGGGTCTAGTGTTGGGTCCACTGTTGGGTAGAGTCTGTGGACTAGATTCATGCAGTGTACTCTTCCAACTGAGTGTGCTCCTGGTTTATGAAAAGTGATCAATAAAAAGTTTAATTATTAGGTGATTAAAACAAAATCCATAACAACCCTATGAACTACATTCATTCCACCGTGTAAAAGTATGTTCAGGTAAATTTAAATTAACAAGTTTGTTAGCGTAACTGTTACCTTCCGATAATTAAAAAATTATTGAATCTAGTATGATGAAGCATATTCTTCCATCGTTTTCTAAAAGTCTCCAAGAAATTATAGAAGGTTTAGTGAAAATAATAACTATTAATTTCGAATTGGATTTCAACCAAAGATGATTCTAATTTTTTTATTCGCAAGCCACCGTAGAGAATTTAATAGGTATGTACTTTTAATATAAGTATTTTTTTCATAATTAAACTCTCCGTGTTGGTTGAAAAAAGTTTGTGGACCTATTTTGCTTTAGTTTCTTTTGTGTCTTTTTGTTTTTCCATATTTTGTCTTCAATAGTATGTACTAATGAAACTTTAATTTGAAATATTTGAATTTAATGTTTTAATTTTTATATAATGTGTCAACAAAAATTTATATTTGATTTATAATTAAATATAATATTTTTGTTGACCTAAATATTTTTTATAAAAGAAGATAAAGAAGACTATATTCATAAGAGACATGATAACGGATAAGTTAAAAAGAAATTTTACATCAATCACACCCAATCAAGATCTTGGTTCAACTTTTGTTCTCCATCCCATTCCTCAATCGGTGATAAAATATTGAACTTCAATCTTATCCTAAATAGATTTGGATCGGGGTTAGGTTGGATTATTCATATTTCTCTTAAAAAAAATTAATATATCTTTTTTAAAAATAGTTCATTATCCCTTTCTCCATCCTTTGGTGTAATTAATTTTTTAATAAAAATAAATTATTTTTCAAAATTAAATTACATTATTATAAATAATAAAGTAAGACTATTCGAATAAATTTTGAACATAAATTTCAATTTTTTTAAATAATTTACTAACCAAAACATCAAAAGATACTCTAATATTCTAAAATATCAAAATACAATAATAAAATATATATACTTATATAAATGGGATGGAATCGGATCAGGATCAATACAAATGTTTCTATTATCCGATTTGTCTACGTATTTTACTATTGAAGAAACTTAATCAAAACGGATTTATGTCAGTTAAATTTAAAACAGATAGGTATGATGAAAAACATCAGATCAGATTTTACTAATTCTCTTTTCATGCTTAATTTAGACAAATGGCAATTTCTTTGTTGAGTTTAATTAGTGGAGAAAAAAAACACAAACATATTTTGAAATCTATTAATAATAAGTGTGGCGGCTGATCCATTTACTATTGTCATGGTTTCTGCCTACATTTGGCATGCTTCCATTTATTCTTAAACTCAGTGATAATAATTCGTCAGTTAATGTGTTGAAAAGGTGATTAATTATGTTTTGTATGACTTTTGTTACTTTCAGTTGAGTTGTAACAGAAATAAATGCAAGAATATGTTTTGTACCTAAAAGTGCAACTGTGGCTTCAAGGTCAACGCCAATGTCTTCAAAACGAGATAGCACTGAGGATATGGAGTCATTATGATTTGGAATCAACTCTTTCACCACTGCTACATAGCTTTCTTTGCTATCTTTTCTTCCTGTCTTCATTTCAATATTTGAAGGACCTCCCAACTAATTTGTGTAAATATACGAATCTCTTTTTAGATTTATTGAATAATTAATGTATCTGATCTATATAGATAGTAAATATATCTTTTATTTACCATGGCAATGCCGTCTCTAGCAGAAAGAGCAACAATATCAGCACATGACACGGTCAAAGGACATTCTTTCTCGACAGCAGCTTTGATCGTGTTGACATACTTGAAGTTTCTCATCCCGAAACTTCTCTCTGATGTTTGCTCCGATACTACACCATGCGCCGTCTCTAAAAGTAGGGATGCATCACATGACTACATACATATTTTAAACACTCAATTTATTTTGTCACGGTTCAACTGTAATAATATAGACCGAAATTCTAAACTCTTAAAACGACTCTGATAGTTACTATGTATTTTTGTACTCACCTTAACAACGCAATCATGGAAGAGATTTCTAACCCATGAAATGGCTGTGTTTCCATGCTCATGATATAGGTTAGTGACTTGTTGCTTGATGATTTCTTCAGCTTTTGGGCAGCTGCTTGAGTAATAATTCACCTGTAGCTGGCTTTTTCCTATATACATATAAAATACATAGCATTATTATTTAGAGAACATGTTAATTAATGCTTCAATTTCAACTACTAAGTTGGTTACAAATTTAATATTGATTCCACCACATATTTCTTTAAAAAATATCACCAACTTATTTTAATTTTCCACAATTATGAACCATCTCAGATGAATCAACATTTCATATTTCTATTCTCTGTATCTTTGTCATTAAAAACTAATGATAAAAATATGGAGAATGAAATATATTTTTCACTTTAGTTTTGAAAAACTCACATATGTGTATCTTCTTTTCATTCGTTAATAACTATTTTGAGTGAAGCACATGAAAGTTGCATGAAAGTTTTTCAATTGAAGTATATGTATAAATTTCATACCAAAAAAAAAGAGGAAAAAATGTACCTAAAGTAAAATGTAGTAGAAGCAATATAAAAATGAGGGAAGAGGAATGAGAGCAAGGGTTGTTGGTGGCCATATCTATAACAAAAGTTGAAATGTGAATTCTCTATTGTTAGTTGTGATGTGTTTGGAGATGGAATTTGAAAGCTTTATATAGAGATTTTTTGGAGTGCACAACTCAATTAATTAACTTAATTGTGGGAAGAGAAAGAGTAAAACAAAAGCCTAATTTGGACGGCATAATTTCCACTAAGCAACTTTCTTTGACATTATTGACCTCACAATTGTGGTACCACAAAGAAGCTAGTAGACCTGTGCTTGTATTGTGGATAAATTAATTATGGTTATTTGTGGATATAACATGTTACCGCACTACATTCACTAGTCAAGTAAATTATGATGGTAACGTTTAATTAATATTTGATTAAGTTGATGGGTGAGTTAAAGAAACCTTAAAAACAACATATTTACAAAGTTGGGTCAAATCAGAAGTTTAGTTTTGGACGTTCTTAATTAACTATAAAATTTAGTTACTTAAAAATTATGTGATATTATACCAAAATTCTTTTAAATAGACAAATAAGAAAATGGATGTCTCACCACCTATTCTAAAATTAGTTTCATAAAAGGTTTAAATAGGCTAGTCTAAATTGTGACGAAATTATAAGTGTAATAATATATTGATTTATATAGTGTTTTCGTCTCTGTATGATAATTAATTTTTGGTTTTTGTCCCTGTATTTTTGTTTTTTTTGTCCCTATATCTTATTTTTTGCTTGCGGTTTAGTCTCTAAAACCAAAATCCATAGAAAAATTGTTAACTTAATATTATTCGGTAGTCTTTTATTATCTGACACGTGTAATATTAATAGCTTTAGTTGATAGTTTATTGATCCTTATCCTTTATATATATATACTGGATATCTTTGTACAGTTCAAGCCAATCAATGAATAACCAACTTTATCTTTACTTCTTCTTTTTCTTTTCTTTTTGCATCGATTATATTATGGTTATCTCTGTTGTGGAGTTTGTGAGCTATTGTTGCACCATTAACATGGTATCAGAGTTTTCAAAGTTTTGATAGTCATTGTACCATTCTTCTTGCGTTTTCTCTTCTGCAGTTGTCCATTTTCAGTTGCGATTTCTTCAATCGCTTTCTTGTTTCTTTAGCCTTTTTTTGCTTCCTTTCTGCTTGTTTCCTTCATCAATGGCGTACCAGAATTATCTCGATTTTTTTCACGGATTCCACCAATCCTTATTACCTTCATGCTAATGAAAATCCAACATTTGTTCTTATTTCTCCTCTTCTTGATGATAAGAATTACCACACTTGGTCAAGATCAATGCATATTACTTTGATCTCCAAGAACAAAGAAAAATTCAAAGATGGAACCCTAACGAAGCCTCCGGTCACAGATCCTCTATATTCTCAATGGATTTGTTGCAACACAATGGTTCTTGCTTGGCTCCATCGATCAATTTTTGAATCGATCGCAAAATCCATGTTATGATTTGATAGTGCTACTGGAGTTTGAAAAAAAATTGCATAACCGCTTTTCTCACAGTGATTTGTTTCATATTTCTGTTATTCAAGAGGATTTCTACAAACTGCAACAAGGTACTCTTGACGTCTCTAATTACTTTACACAACTGAAAATTCTATGGGATGAATTGGATAACTATCGTCCCGTTCTTGCTTGCTCGTGTGCCATTCCTTGCTCGTGTGGAGCCATTGCATTCATGCAGAAATACCGTGAGCAGGATTGTGTCATTCAACAAGAACGAGAAATGAATCACTATGTCGCTGCTGTGAATCCTACTGCTAACGCCAATTAAGAATCAATTGCTTTTCAGGTTCAAACGAATTCAGGATATTCTACTAGTAAATCTCAATATCCTAGAGGAAAACCACATAGCTCCAATGGTGTTAAAGGTCACAATCGTGTTTGTACGTATTGTAATCTGACGAATCATACATCTGAAACTTGTTTTCTCAAGCATGGGTTCCCTCCTGGATTCAAAGGCAAAGGCAAGTCTCCTAGTGCTGATACCAATGCTTCTTCCGCTACTACTTTCAATATCGCCTCTGAATCCTGTCAACAAGGCTCAACCACATCCTCTTTTGGGTTCACACAAGAGTAGTACACCAACATTCTAGAGTTTCTCAAACAATCAAAACTAAACCCTCCATCCAATTCCATAATTACCTCACCTTTTGTTATGAATTCATAATCCTCCATCCATAATGTAAGCCTTCCCATCTTTGGATTTTAGACATTGGCGCAACAGGCCATATTATATTTGATAAATCATCTTTTATTGCTTACAAAAACATAATACTTATCCATCTTAATCTGCCTGATGGTTCTCATATCATTGCATCTGTGTCTGGTAGTGTAGTTGTGTCTCCTTATCTCACTCTGCATAATGTGTTTCACATCCCAAATTTTCATGTAAAACTCATTTTTATAGCCAAACTTTCAAGTAACAATTAGTGTTATGTTCATTTTAATTCTGATACTTGTCAAATAATGCATAATAATTCTAAGGAAATGACTGGTTCAACTAAGTTGCAGCAAGGACTATATGTTTTTTACTCTACACCTCAGTCTTCAGCTTGTAATTCTAGAGTTATTGATTCTTGTACTCTTTGGTATTTTCAACATGGTCACATTTCTGACATAGGTTTGAAACATGTTTCATAGATTTTCCCTTTCATTCCTTGTAAAAACAATAATGATCATTGTGAATCATGTCATTTTGGCAAACAAAGAAAATTAGCTTTCCCTATTAGTAATACTCAATCTTGTGCCCCTTTTGAAATATTGCATGTTGATTTATGGGGACCGTTTTCTACTATTTCTATATTAGGTCAGAAATATGTTTTTAGTCTTATTGATGATTATAGTAGATATACTTGGGTAGTTTTTCTTAAAACTAAGGATCAAGTTAAAAATAGCCTTATAAAGCTTATTGCTTACATAGAAAATCAGTTTCATAAATCTCTTAAATGTCTTAGGATGGATAATGGTATAAAATTTATCATTTTATCCGAGTTTCTCTTATCCAAGGGGATATTACACCAAAACTATTGTGTTGAAACACCCCAACAAAATGGGGTGGTTGAAAAAAAACACCAACATATATTGAATGTTGCTAAGACCCTTTATTTCCATTCTAATGTTCCTTTGACCTAGTGGACTTTTTGTATCCAACATGTTATCCATCTTATTAATAAACTACCCACCCCCTTATTAAAATTAAAGTGTCCACATGAATTGTTATTCTCTCAGCCCCCATCCTTAATTCACTTAAAGGTTTTTTGGTTGTCTTAGTTTTTCCATAACCATACAAGCCCATAGAACCAAGTTTGAATCTAGAGCTAGAAAAAGTATCTTTCTTGGCTATCAAAGTGGCACAAAAGGGTATATTCTATATGACCTCCATTATCATCAAACCTTTGTTTCCATAAATGTTGTATTCTATGAACACAACTTTCCTTTCAAAATTAACCAACCTGTTTCAACTAATTCTTCCCCACATAGCTCTAACCACGATCCTTACCCTACTCTTGATAACATTCTTGACCTGTAGAATTCTGCAGCTAATACTGATATCACTGCCTCCCAAGACAGTGGCACTACTTCCCATACTCCAGACCTGTCTACTTTTCATGACAGTCTCAGCCTTACTGCTTCAAATTCTGTTCATAATACAAACCATACACCCTCTAGTCACAATCAACCACCTGTCCCTAGACAATCCATTAATATTGTAGATCATTTTTTACCCAATGAACATCCTAATATCTAGGATACAATAACTTTACCTGCCTCCACTAGTTCCATCCCTAATAATACTACTTCTGAACCAATTAGACATTCTACTAGGTCTTCTAATCACCCTAGCTATTTAGAATATTGATAACACTAAATTTCACCGTATTTCTAACTCCGATTTCGCATGCATTCTAAGTTTTTATTGCTATTTTGTTATGTTATTACTTTGTTTTTCTTTATTTTTCAAGTTTTTATCTAATCGGGAGCTCAATCGAGAAAAGGAGCTGAAAAGAAAAAAAAATCAAGAAATTCAGCATTTTGCACCTACGATACCCACTGTGGTTGGCACCATGGGGTCAGCCATGACGTGGCCACGTCTCAAAACCCTCCACAACTGCCATATACCCATGATCCCCACTTTCTCCACCATAATACACCCATGGCGGGTACCATGAGCCTGTGGCGGGCGCCACAAGGCTAAAACCTTTCCCTCCACTTTTTAGTGGTGGGGGGCATCCTTGTCTTTTCCCATTTAATGTTTTCCTATAAATAGGACTTTAGAATTTCGTTTTTAATGATCCAAACTTAGAATCTCTTAGGCATATATCAGTTTTAAAGTAGTAATCACTTCACATCAAGGTGTTACTACAATCGAGTGATCGAGTCTGTATACGTTCTAGTGATCGAGTCTTAGAGCACTTTGGAAGGAAGTTAATCATGCCGCCATTTTAATTCCAGTTCGTATTTTATTTTTCCACACTCGCTTTATTTTATTTACTTCCCGCACTCGCTTTAATTTATTTTATTACCCGCAATCGCTTTACTTTATTTTATTACCCGCACTCGCTTTACTTTATTTATTTCTCGCACTCGCACTACTTTCGTTTATTTCTCGCATTCGCACTGCTTTAATTTACTTTCTGCACTCGCACTAAATACTTTTTATGAAAAATATTAAAATGAACTTTTACTTTACCATGTCTAACTAATTTTACAAAGGTTAGAATGTAAGGATCATAATTGAACCGGTAATCCGTACAACTGTTTGTAGAAACGCTTAAGGGCTATTTTAACTTTCAATATAAGTTTCATGTTCTTTAAATTCCCGTTGGGTAAGATCGAAAGCCGTCTAACGCCTATTTAACTTAATTGTTTTTAACTATTTCAAAAACATCCAAAAGCGCTTTGTCTAGTTCATTAGGAGTTTTTAGATTAAAAAGAAAAGAGATTTTAAAACTATTTTCGGACGCGTTAAGAAGTTTAGAGTCTGGTTCTTGAGAACCTCTTTTTGCTAGAAAGTCCAGGTCAAAATACTTTTCAACTTAGTTAGGATACTATATTTCTTAAAAATAAGTCTACTACTCTAACGCAGTATGCACCTTTTTATCCGTGACAATAGGAGGGTTTGATTAAGGAGTACAACTCGGTTCTGGATACGCAAAAGCGACAGTTCCCGTTAAATTAGTTCTTTTCAAAGTAGATAGCATTACCCATAAGTAGTTCTATTAACAAGTACTTGATTATCAATTGATTATGTGAATTGCATTCGAACCTGTCTTTATCAATAATTTTAATTTATTATTTTATTTATCATTGCACACTCTTTAAAACCATTATTTTCAATTGCCTTAGATACACACCATAACAATAGATACGATAGATTGACACTTGGTCTCTGTGGATTTGACAATCTTTTATATTACTCTGACGTGTTCGTAACTTGCGAAAAACATGCATCAAGTTTTTGGTGTCGTTGTCGGGGATCAATTTCGTCAAATTTCGTACCCTGTAGTTATACCGTTTAGACTAAGGTTGTTACCTGCCGGTCAATGCGAAAGACTCGCAATGCCGGAAGCTTAGTATACCCTCTAGCTGAACCTAAACGTTACGCTCGCACACGTTTATTTTTCCATAGAATTAGGAGAGCTATGGCCGAAGATCAAAAACGAAGACCTCTTAAGTACTTTTCCTTCCACTTTCTTTCCACACTTCCTTTCATTCTTTCCACCTTGTTTTTCCATCTTAGTTCCACTCCATTTCCCTTGGAAGCTTCCACCATCTTCTACCATCTTCTAGAGTATTCCAAGGAATATTCCCTTTTCCAACCCTAACCCTAACTAACTACCAAACCTAATTTTTGGGCCTCAAACCCAAACCTAGCTCCTAGCCCAGTCTCTATATAACCCTTGATCACTCTATTGCAAAGGGTTGAACACCATTTTCCAATTTTTCACTCATTGACAAGCACTTTTTCTCTCTCACTTTTCCTTCTTTTTCCCTCCTTTCACCAAAGCTTTTCAAATAAGCTCTTCAAGTTTCACATTGAAACTTGAAGATCTTGAAGCTTAAGCCTTCAACCTTCATATTTTGTGGATTGAAAAAGGATAAGCTACTGATTTTTGTGAGGATTTTCGACTTATCGGAAGCAGGAAGATCAAAACGTCAAGAACGCATTTATCTTGCGATTTCTCGGTTTTCTCTTCGATTAAGCTCTGATTCTTGCAACATTCACCGAAGCACTCCTCCGCTTCGTAGGTTGGTGATCTTAATCACTTCTTCTTTAAGTTATTCTCTTCATCTCGCCACTTTTGGCATTCTTTAAGTGTTTTTCGCTTTGTTTGAAATCAATTCCGTTTCGATTATGTTTGCTTGTGATTTGTGATTTTGGTTGAGTTTGGATTTAAGGTGTTAATAGATATAGGTTCTATCATGTGTAGATAAGATCAAATTAAGTAGACATTAGTGATAGCATGTTCCTAGGTATGTTAGGGATCATTAGAAGCAAGATTGAGGTCAAAAGCACTTATTTTAAAAGTTTTTTTTTCAATTCTGTTCACCGTTAACCGGTTAACGCATTGGGTTAACCGGTTAACGTGTGCGTTTTTGGCCAAAATGCTGTTGTTTTAGGTCCGTTAACCGGTTAACGCATACCGTTAACCGGTTAACGCTGTTGATTTTTGAATTTTTAGCTTATTTGATTGCTTATTCCTAATTTCTTGTGCCTCTAATGTTCATACATGTTTAGGTAGTGATTTTAGGGAATTTTTGAGTCCATTTCCAGTAGCTCATTCCCCCATTTCGAGTCGTTTCGACACGATTCCGTTCATGTTACGTGTTATGCGTTTTAGTGTTTCTTTGTGCATAGCTTGAGTTCTTGCATTTTGTTGCTATGTTCATGCATCTTTAGGTATGTAATAATCATGTTGCATTCTGTTTTTACATGTTTGCATTGCATTAAATCATTTTCGCATCTCATTATATCAATGTATGTTATATTTTGCATAGTCATATGTATGTGCATTTGATTGCATTTTGTTGCATACTTGATCACATCATCTATATCAATTCAATTCTGAATTTTGCATTAAGTTTGGTATGTTTGTGGAGCTATCATATTGCATGTTTATAATCAATAATCATCATGTTCATATGCCATGTTCATGTGTTACATTTTGGCATTACTTGTTGCATAATAATCCATGTGATGCATTCTTGAATGATCCTAAAAAATGTTCATGTCCTTGCATTTATATATGTTGATCCATGTTCAAATGCATGTTCATGTTGAGATTGGTGCATTTTTCATTGTGTTTGTGCATTAGAAAATGAAAATAATCAATTCTGGATTTTGCATTTTAGCTGTTTTTGCATATAGGTGCTGTAAAATGTGTGATGTTTGTTTGTTTGCATGCTGTTTGTAACCTTTTACACCTACTTTTTCATGCTGCATGATAGCTGTAGTATGCTGTTTGTATTATGCATTGTTTTCATAGCTGATTGTGCATTAGAGTGCTACAAATAGCTGCTGAATTTTAGTTTAGCATAGTTTAGGCACCCTTAAACCTAAGATTGAGTCTAGTTTAGGTCCAAGTTGCCTTAGGATTTAATTTTTGTGTGTTTGTCTCATTCTTTTTAATAAAATGCAACATTAACCTTTGTTTTGTAGAGGGGAAGATTGAGGTAAGTTTCCTTCACCCTATCTTTTTCTTTTTACCTTTATGCATTTTAATTCCTTTACTTTCCATATTTGTGTTTGGTAGGATTCCCCCCTTGTTAGGATCAACTTATCTTCATTAGGAAGTAAGTTGCATCCTTTTTCCTTCTTTCTTTTCCTTTTCTTCCTTAGGATTAGAAAACCTCACAAACCATTAGGATCTCCCTTTTGTGAAAAATAAATAACTTAGGGTTGGTCTTAGTCCCCCTTAGTTTTTTTCCTTTTTTCGGCTTGAGTCATTCTTTCCCATCTCACAAAGAAAATAACAAAATACCTAATAAAGGTTGAACGTTCTTGTACGACACGAGACTTTGTTGCGGAGTGCTTATACGCGTCCTGTTTCGGGGCGAGGTATAAGTACTTCCCGCGATGGATAGGTCTTAGTATGAGAATGTTCACAAACAAATTCAAAACACTTCTCATAAAAGACAAAAAATAAATAATAAGCGGCTTTCCTGCGGGAACTTTTTCTCTCATCTCATTCACTCTAAGCGCGAACTTGCGACGACTTGTCTCGCATGCAAGACGGTAAATGCACTCGTACCAGACGAGCCTGCAACGCCTGAGCATAGACATACGCAGTTCCAGTATAAAAAACACAAACAAATAGTTCCCGCCTTAGTTAGGTGAACTACGTCGACTCTGATCCTCATTATCCCGATGAGGTACATAGGCAGCGGGGTAGGGCCCGTTCGAGCGCATTCTTTATATTTCCTACATTTTCCCCGTTCTTTCTTTTTGTTCTCTTTTCCAGTTCTTTCCTCATTTCCATTCCTATTCCAGTAGCAGTTTTATTCAGCAGCACTTTATTTTCTCACCCTTTGAAACAAACAAGCAAGCGTGGATCCCGTCGGGTACGACGGACGGATTGGGATGCTAATACCTTCTCAATTCGTAACCGACTCCCGAACCCAGATCTTTGGTTCGCAGGACCTTGTCCTTTCCTTCTTCCTTAGGTTTGTGCAGCATTACCTTTCCCATTCCTTTGGGATAAAAATGCCTGGCTGACGACTCTACCTTTTCCGCGCTACTTTCGCGTTTGTACTAGAATGAAAATCCCGGGAGCGACAGTATGATGTACTTGAATGAAATACAGAATATGGTAAGATACCATATACTTAATTAACATATGATATAATAATAGTTATTATTAATTTTATAATAGTTATAAAATATAATAATAATAAAATTATGTTTATTATAATAATAGTTATTATAATATAATAGTATTATTATTGAGTTGGGCTTTAAGCTTGAAGCTCACACAAGTAGTTCTATAAATAGAACCCTTGTGCAGAAGCTCAAAGGTTGTTGTTGTTGAAACCCTGGCCGTATTTTATTTTTCCTCTCACCCACTGTAAACATTCAATCTAATCAGCTAGCAATGTGACTGAAGGAAGTTGTTCGTGTGAACTGAGTAGAGGTGTTGTTCATCGTACAACGCTCGTGACCATCCATCTATTCATATTCAAAGGTTTCATCGCCACAAGAGGTAAGTTTTCTATCACGGATCATGACCTTTCGTAAGGATCTCTAAAGGGAAATTTATGTTTTCCGCTGCGTTTATATTGCTAATTTTCCTTCAATAACCACACAAATTCTTAAGGATTTGGGTGGATATGTGGTGTCAAAGTCTCATGGATCCCCAACGTTTGACATATTCGCATTTCCGAACCTCGCTCCCCGAACTCTCCTACAATTTGTATTAGAGCCCTGATTGGCTTGGTGGAAGAGAGGAAGTGGATCCTAGTGTGGATCAAGGCAAGTGATGTGGGTAACTCACACATGTGAGGGAGATTGCTGAGTTTCAAGTGCGAAAGGACTAAAGTCTAACATCGACTAGGAATGCATAAAATGTTAAATTTATAAGAGAGGTGACTCATACTCCATTGCCTTAAGATTTTGTTTGTATATGTGGTAACAATATCTTTTGAATCCTGAATGTTTTCTCCATTAAATTTTTGGCGCTTACCGAATTTCCCAACAAATATTACTCCCTTAGTTTCAAAACGACTTCGTTTTAAGAAGAAAAAAAAAGTTTCAAAATAAATATTTTTCTCACTTTTCAATGTAGAAATAAATTGCTAATTTTTCATTTGTATCATTTAATTATTATTTTATACACTATTTCTAACACATTATTATAGTTTAAAAGTAATTATTAATTTAGAATAAATTTTTTTAGAAATAAAATTATAATTTTAAATGGAAGAATAACTAAAATCAATTCATCTCAAATCAATTTTATACCGTACAACCAAATCAAACACACATAATGCATTACACTTAATCCAATGCAATGGATTATTAGATGAGAGATCATATCCAAAATTATTTGATTCAAATAAAATATCCAAAATTACAAGCATGATTAAAAATTGCGTTTGTCATGGACTTTATGGAGATCGGTTGGTAATGGCTAAATCCTAAAATGGATATTTAATCATTTATTGAGGAAATAATGCCAAAAAAATAATTTAGTGAACATTATTCTATTTCAATAAGTTTTAATAAATATTATTTTGACTAACTTTGAATTATTTGAGATCATATAATTTGGACTTTCATATTTTTAGCCTTTCAATGAACCTGAATTCAATAATTTGATTAAGAAAAGATAAATTAATCCAAACTTAAATTAAGAGTTGGATTAGAATTGTTAAATTAGAAGTAAGTAGATGGAATTAAAATTAGGGGTGACAAACGGGTATGCTCGTCCTGTTTAGGCATATTTCACAAAAGCCTGCAAAATAATGGGCGGAGCGGGACAGTCAAAATTGAGGAAGCGGATCTAAAATCTAAGTCCTCCCTGCAAAAAAGTGATGGGAAGAAAAACCCGCGGGTATTGTACTTTTTAGGCAAAATACTCAAATTTGTCCCTTAACTCTATCTCTGGGTCCAATTTGGTCCCTTAATTCTAAAAAGTGTCAAAGTAGTCCTTTAATTGTTCAAAAAGGTCCACGTTAGTCCTTTCCGTCCATTTTTTACTAACGACATTAACTTTCGGTTGTGTGGCATCTGACGTGGCGCGTATGTGGCGTATGATAATTATACTATTAATTAAAATTCAATAAAACCTCAAAAAATTTGTCCTAGACCTAGATTCGAACCAAGTACATGGAGGTCACCATTGAAGTTACTTTACCATTGAAGCATTTTTTATTTTTGTGATTAAATTTACTAACTAAATTTATTAATTCTCAAAACTCTTAACCATTGAAGTTGGTGAAGAAATATCCCAAATTAACCCTAATTCAACACCAGCAGTATAAGCAGATGAAGAAATATCCCAAATTAAAAGATTATGCATCTTTGTCGGTGGATTCATTCCATTTACCACTTGAATTAAAAGATCATGCATCTGCATTCATATCACCTCTTAGAATTTCCGACTCTTCATTCAAATGACTGGAACCCTTTTCACGTCTTGAAACTAGTATGTCGTGTTGTGAGCGGAAATGCATATGGTTTGCATCATAAGGGAGCGATCTTTCTTCGGTGATGTTGTTGTTGTTTTCTGTGATTTTTTTCTCACCTTTTCGGAAAGAGTACATCATCGACAAAGAGTTCATCGGCGGTGAGAAGATTAGGTTGTGGAAAAGACGGGTTTCGGAGCATCCAGAACTCGAATTCGGGTGAGTTGCAATCAGTTTTAGTTTGAGGGGTTTGTTTTGTATCCATGGGTTTTGTTTTAGTTTGAGGGTTTTGTTTTGTATCCATGGAGAAGAGAATGAAGCAAGTTGTACTTTGATGCTAGTTTGAAGTTGAACAATATTAGTTTGAAGTTTCAACAGATGATTTACAATGTTAAATTTCATGTTCTGCTTATATTGGATTTTATTAAAGGAAAAATGAATGTGAAGTATGATATGAATCAAGATACATTTTTGTAATGATTCTTGAACACGTTAGATTTAGTTGCAAGAATTGCATTTTTCTGCATAGTATTGAAACTACACAAGCTGCAATAGAAACCACAATAGTATAATGCAAAAGGCCAAAAAAATGGAACGTATTATTCTTTCATGAAATAAATAAGAGATAAATATTTAATTCATGAAATAAATAAATAGATGTGATATAGCTCAGTGGTAAACTTTCTTTCAAAATAAATGTGGTGATCTTGGTTTGATTCTTGCAGAAGGAAAAGTTTTGGGGTTTTATTTTAAAATTTTGGTGACCTTGCTGATGAAGATGACAACTCATTGTCAAACTTAGTTGCCACGCATGTATAAATAAACGGCGTTAGTAAAAAATAGACAGAAAGGACTAACGTGGACATTTTTAAACAATTAAAGGACTACTTTGACACTTTTTAGAATTAAATGACCAAATTGGACCCAATGGTAGAGTTAAATGATCAATTTGAGTATTTTGCCTACTTTTTAAGCCTAAAAATACAAAAAAACTTAAGTAAATATGCATGCGCGCAAAAACTCACAACGAAAACTGGGCGGAACGGAACAAACATTTTAGAGGGTGGGAGCCTAAATCCTTAACTCACCCCACACTAAAGTACGGTTAAAATGAACATACCTAACGAGTCAGACTTGTTTTATCACCCCTAATTAAAATAGTATTATAAACCGTTCAAGATAATTCCCAATATTATATTTAGTGCTACAAAATTAAATGAAAAACAAGAAGTAATAAGTACAAGGACTTAGAGAAACACTAGCCTCACAAATTGGAGTACGATGTCATTCCTCATTTTAGTTAGTGGAGTGAACTATTTTCACACATAAGTTATTACTTGCGAACCATGAAAATAATTCGAACGCATACATTTAGGGCTGCCAAACGGGTGTATCTTGTTTAAATTTATTTTGTAAAATCTTGTAAAATGATGATACGGTATGGAACACACATATTTGAGAGTATATATTTAAAATTTTAAATCGTTCCGCACTAAAAGTAAGAGCAGTGGGATGTATTCGGAAACACTCATTTTTTAAATATAAAAATATAAAAATTTATGTAAATACATGAGTACGTAAAAACTCACAAAATATATAGTGAATAAGATAGACACAGTACGAGACTAAATTCTTAATCTACATCATATTAAAGTGTGGGTAAATAGATATTTTCAACAATCTATTTTATCATCTCTAATTACATATTTATTATTTATTTTGGTCATCTTTGATTTGAAAAATTTGTTTATGTAATATGCCGAGAATTTCTAAATTCTATCTAAAAAATTCTCGTTGTAATTAAATCATTTTATGTTTATAAATAAGATATAAGTATAACATATTTACCACCATTTAATAATAATTGCGCTCTGTCAAAAAATCTTTTGTGCATATAAGGTAAATTATACTTTTTTTTAATTATTTTTTATATATACTTAAGTGTTAATAATGATGGAAGTTATAGCTACTAACTTATGTGAGAAATTAAAGCAATATATATGAAGCGTGTACTATGCTGCAACTAGAAGCTTTCTAAAAGATTACTTTCAGTGCTTGTTTGCACGCAAAAGCCATTCTATCTTGTTTACATGTTGCAAGTTTTTAACTTTCTTTGTCACAATGATTTCACACAAGTCATATCATAACCGAAAAAACTAACAAAATATATCTTCTAAAATATTTTCTTACTATTATAAAACAAGGGTGAAACGAGGTATCTTGAAGAGTTGAAACTCTATGATGTTAACACTTTGTCATTTTTGATAATGTAGGTAGAAGAATAATTAAGGGCATGTGCAACCGGGTTAGTTCAAGCGTCTCTTGTCTTGATGATGTGTTGTTGATAGAAGGATTGACTATAAATTTGATCAAAATCAATCAACTATGTAATTAATGTTTTAATGTGAACTTCAATAAGTCTGAATGTATTGTCTCCAACAAAGATCAAAAGGCGCTAATGAAGGGCTCAAGATCAAAAGACAATTGTTATTTGTGGGTATCTCAAAGTAAAAGCCAAGCCTCAACGTACCTGATATCCAAGGTTGGTGAGACTATGATATGACATCAAAAACTAGGTCATATAAATCTAAGGATATGAAGAAGATTATGTTTGAAGATGCTATTAAGGGATTGCCAAAACTCAAGAATGAATAAGAAAAAATTTGTGAAGAGTGCCCAATAGGAAAGTAGATCAAGATGTCTCACAAGAAGCTCTAGCATCTTGTCACCACCAAAATTTTAGAGTTACTTCATATGGACCTCGTGGGGCCTACACAAGTTGAAAGTGTGGGTGGGAAAAGATATATCTTTGTGTGTGTGGATGATTTCTCTATGTATACTTGGGTAAAGTTTATCAAAGAAAACTCTAACACTTTTGGTGTTTTCAAAGAGTTATGTCAACAACTTCAAAGAGAAAAAGGGAGTGGGATTGTGAGGATAAGAAGTGATTGTTGGTGTAAGCCCTAGAGGTCAATATTTTTGGTACTTGTATCAAATTATTTATTAATAATAGAAGACATTTCTTTATTATGTTAGTTTTTTCAAAATGATAAAGTCCCTAGAATAGCTAGTTTGCTTAATGAAATATTAAGTGCGACTTAATCATGAGATTCCATTAAACATAAGGACATTATTCTTAAAGTATTCATAGTCAAACTTTAATGTGAAATGGGATAGCCTTAAAGAATTAAGATTATTATGTAAATAGACTGATGATCACATCTCTCATAGATCATGGATAAGGATTTATCAAGTCTTATCATAGGTATGAATATTAGGAGTAATATTTATACTGGATTGACCCACTATGAGATTACTACATATAATATTATGCAAAGTGTCATAAGTTACTCTCATGGTGATTGTGGTGTATACCACCCTTCGACCTGAAACTACTATGGACCTAGATGTAGAGTCAAGTATTTTATTGCTGATCAAACATTGCCCGTAACTGGATGATCATAAAGATAGTTGATAAGTACTTCACAAAGTATGCTGAGGGACATGAGTAACCTAGATGGAATTTACTCATCCCGCATAACAACATAAATGTCTAAGGGTCGAATATTGAACTGGACAAGGATGACACGGTAAATGTTTTGTGTTCATTATAGACATAAGGGCAAAAAGGTAATTGTACACACAAGTATTATCACAAAATATTTTGTCAGATCACATGACAGTTTTGTGACTTGGGTAGTAGTGATGTGTTGTTAGATATCGCTCACTGTTTATTATGTTAAATACATGATTTAATATAATTGTCAACGTCCCTAAATCCTACATGGTCACACATATAAGGACAATTAGAGAAGAGGTTAAGTAAATAAGGAACACCATAAAGTATGATACACTTAAGTGGAATACAAAATATGGTAAGGTACCACGTGCTTAAGTGACATATGGAACATCATATGATGTAATAATAGTTATTATTATTATTATTATTATTATTATTTTATAATAGTTATAAAATATAATAATAATAATAATAATAATAATAATAACATTATTATTGTATGGTGCACTTGAGTTTGGCTTTTTAGCTTGTAGCTCACACAAGTAGTTCTATAAATTGAAATCCTGTGCAAAAGCAAAAAGAGTTGATGAAAACCCTAGCCGTATTCTATTTATCTCTCTCTCTCTCTCTCTCTCACACACACACACACACACACACACACACACACACACACACACACACACACTCAAAACCTTCAATTGTAATCAGCTAGCATTGTGACTGAAGGAAGTTGTTCGTGTCGACTGAGTAGAGGCGTTGTTCATCGTACAACGATCGTGATTATTCCATCGATTCAGAATCAAAGGTTTCATCACCATAAGAGGTAACCTCTCTATCACAGATTATGGTCTTTCGTAAGGATCTCTAAAGAGATTTTTTTTTATTTTCCGCTGCGTTTAGATCACAAATTTCCCTTCAGTGGTATTAGAGTCACTTACGAAACCACGAGTCTGGTAATTGCTTACTTTCTGTTATTTTGTTTTAATTGGATTAAAACACGTAAAAATTAAATCAAATTCGGATATTGAATTTTGGCATCAGACTGTGTACGATTTAAATGATTGATATTGACTATGCTTCGGAATCCGACAATAGGATGGTGAAGTAGCGATGTATCAATCATCCATAAGTTACACATATATGATCGATCTAATTCATATATGATATGATTAACGTTGATGCAAAGATGGTATATTGGATATACTGTTTTATTTTGTCAATTCAAATCACGTAATGATTATCATTCGTTTGAGCAATTAGTGGTTATCTGCTTCAGAATCCGACTTTAGTATGGTAAAGTGATGGTATATGAATCAATCATACTGAATTATTAATCATGGTGTCTTGATGATATGCAATTATTGCATTAGAGTGTGACGGAACAATGGTTGTGCCGTCTGTGATTAAGGTCACTCATAAAAAGAGTGACGGTCGCCATAGGTCACTGACGGTCGCCACAGGGTTTGAGAGTGTGACGGTCACCAGAGTTTGTGACGGCCGTCACAGGGTTTGAAAGGGTGACAGTCACCATATAGTTTGTGACGGTCGCCACATTGCTTGTCAGCAGAATCTCTTCTTACCCCGACTATTCTGAGTTGTGTGATCATTCGCCGAAATTTAATTTGATTTATTTAATTAACATGACATAAATTAGTAATAATAAAAATTGTTTATTATTTTTCTTGTGGTGATCAATTATGGCCTTAGTTTAATTTTACTTTGTTTTGGGATTTAAAATACGACATGCATGTCATGCCTTTCTTTTATTCTCATCATGTAACTTCTTTCCTCATCTCACTCCCTCGTATGTAAAACGAGTTTTCTTTATATAATGTATTATTATGAAGAAAGAGAAGACTACAAAACAAAGGAGGACAACCTTGAAGATCTTTCTTGGAGAAGTGTAGATCATTATTAGGTTTAACTTAGGTTCTCTCATTGGATTGGAAGAACAATTGCGCTAGGGGCCATAAATGTTTCATTTGTTTGTATGTTGATGCATGTATGAGAAACGATTTATATGATAAATAAGCTGGTGAGATCAAACTAATTAAAATTCCCTCAAAATAAATATTAAGTTTTTTGCTTTCCAAGTTTTAGAATTCATCAAGACTAGTATAGAATAATGTAGGTTTCGCTTAATGTGAGGTGCATGTTCTAAATTAGTAAGGTGCGATGAGATAAATGTAATATCCAATTTCTAAAATAATGGGTCAAACTTAACTAAATAAAATATAATAATATTATATATGTTTAGAAGCAAGATTTGGGAATAGTCCATACGATGGATTGGAATAAGGAGTTATTCACCCAACTGAAATATTCGAGAATTGTATTGGATACAATTAGAAGGAGTTCCTACCTAAATAGCTGAGTTTTGTGTAATCAGCCTAACATTGACTTAAAACAAAGTGAAATATGGATCTCGATCTACTAGAAAATATTCCAACGGGATTTTCCGAATCAAATTGTGAGGGTCATTTGTTTTGAGTAAAATAGTGGGAGTGATAACTCGAATTCATATCGATTATTTAATACGATTTCTGATTGTTTAACATGTTTATTTATCTGTTTTGGATGATATTACGCGTGATTGTATTTATTTTGCAGACATTTGATCAGACATGTCATTTGGAGACAAAAGTGCAAAAGGAAGCTTATTGAACAAGAAACCATGGAAAAACAGAAGGAAAATAACAAAAAATGCATTTCTGCACAACTTACCTGTGAGACGCCGGTCTCACATTGAAGTTGGTCGTCTCACATATGAGAAGCCCAACTCAAAGCCAAGTTGACTGTCTCATTGAAAATTTCCAAGTTGCATGTCTCATATTCAAACGTTCGTCTCAAGTGAAGATTCCAGAATACCTAAAATATGTAACAAACGAAACAAAAGTCAAATGAAATATCCGTTATGAGAATCATTCATTCAAACCAGAGAATTCTCCTCACCCTAATAAACTCACTCCATAAAAATCAGTCTCAAGCCCAATCGAAGTCCAAGCCTACAGTTTCTCAACAAACCCTGTGCCACTGCCTATAAATAGAGCTCTCTGCTAACTTGCAAAGGGAGCTTCTTTCAGTCCAATTTCTGCATTTTTCTTTCGTTCGAAGTTCACCATTTATTTCCAGCATTAGTTCGTTTTTATTTCCATTTACCAAACCTTAGTGATAGTTTTCAAATATTAGGAAACTATCACCATTTTAATTGTTTCCAGCCACTACATTATTGTTTTCGTTTCAAGTTTCGAAGTTTGGTTGATCAAGAACATTACAACCAACTTTCTGATTTTAATGCTTATTTATTTATTTATTTATCATTGCATTTATTTATATTATGTATTTCTCCACCGTCTACCTTTCTCTATTCAATATGTCTGACTAAACCGTTAATCGGTATGTAATTCTGTAAACCGGAACGAATTTGATAGAATTAGGCTAAAACCTTAAATTAAGTTATAATTTGGTTTCGATTTCTTGTTTTAATTAAATTTCTTTATGAGAGTAAGAGAGTACAAAAGATTAGGATTAAGACCACGGGAGTATGAGATCATAATCAGATAGTTGAAATCGAGCATTACTTTTAAACACAACAGAAGCGCTTTAAAACCAATTAGAACCTTTAGGTTTCCAAAAAGTATTTCTAACTTGAATTGACACAACGATAGAGCTCAATTGAACTTAGGAGCATAGTAATAGGCAATACCACAAGAGTGTGAGCCAAAGACTTTTAAACCGATAGTTTCTACGGAGAGATAACTTAATAAACCTTAACAAGCTGACCCTTTATAGATTTCGCGAAGTCGAAATCACTTATGCACAGATAATTTATATCAATAATTTAATTTAATTAATTCTTATCCCTTTTAAAACTAAAAACATCGCTCGCCTTAGCTAAACATAGCAACACCCGACATCACTAGGTTGATTATCGAGTCTTTGTGGGATCGATATCTTTTATTACTACGTGATAGATTGTGCACTTGCGGTTAGTAACCGTTAGACTCAGAAAGTCGCGATCAATTTTTTGGCACTGTTGTCGGGGACTTAGATTTATTCAATAGTGCATTTCGTTGTTGCGTCGTCTAGACTAAGGCAACAAATTTAGCTATCCTTTGTCGATTGTATGCCCAGTACTCGCTCCTGAGGCGAAGACTTCCAACCCTAGATCGATGAAGTAGAACGTTTCTAAAGTTCAAGACACTAAACAGAACCCAACGAAACCCTTATTCCTGAAATTATTATACCAGAACGAGTTGAAGAACCAATCATGGCCGAAGAAAACGGAGGACCACCACGTTCTCTCAAGTCCTATGCGACTCCAAGCCAACAAGAACCGCACAACAATTTTATGGAAATCCAACGGACGGTCCAAATGAACACCTGACAAAGTTCATACAATATGCAGATACTGTGAAAGCAAATGGTGTAACCCAAGACGCAATTAGACTAAGACTCTTTTTGTTCTCTTTAAGAGATAGAGCTTGGGCCTGGTTATAATTGTTACCATCCAACTCTGTCACAACATGGGCAGAACTGAAGAAAGTATTCTTATCTCGTTATTTCCCGCCAAGTAAAACAGATATGCTGAGAGCTCGAATTAACGGATTTCGACAGAAAGATGCTGAATCACTTTATGAAGCGTGGGAAAGATACAAGGACCTGTTAAGATTATATCCACACCATGGGTTTGAAAATTTGGTAACCATCATAACCTTCTATAATGGATTTCTATACAACACTAGGATGATGATAGACGTTGCCGCGAGCGACACTCTTATAGATAAACATTATGAAGAAACCTATAACCTCATTGAGAACATGGCTCAGACCATTGCCAATGGGGAGGAGAAAGAACACCTGTAGAGAAGAACCATACTAAAGGAGGAATGTATGAAGTGATCAGTTTCGATCACGTAAATGCCAAGATGGATGCCATAGTTCAGAAAATCGATAACTTGACCATAACACCACCAGCCATCGTGGCTGCCATAACTCCAAATTGCGAATTTGTGGAATCCCAGGACACACATCGCCTGAATGTCAACTTCTTTCTGGATTAACCACAGATCAGGTGAACTATACTCAAGGAAACCCGTATTCTAATACTTACTACCCAGGATGGAAGAATCACCCAAATTTCTCTTACAAGAATAACAACGCCTTGTATGCGCTAAATCAAGCACCAACTGCACCACCAGGATATGAAAAAGATGTTGCACCCAATCCAAATGTTCCTAGAAAATCAAACCTCGAACTGATGATGGAAAACATCATTGCTACCCAAGCTCAAACGAACAAGGATTTCCTAAATCAGAACATTCATACTAGTGAACAGATAAAGCAATTGGTGACCAAGGTAGATGCTTTAGCTGCTCATAATAAGATATTAGAAACTCAAATATCTCAATTAGCCCAACAATAGGCATCCACTACTGCTCCAGCTGGTACTTTTCCTGGACAACCGCAACCAAATCCTAAGGGTCATGCAAATGCAGTTATACTAAGAAGTGGAAATGAGTTGGACGAACCTGCTAATCCTAGAACTGAAAACCCAACCATGTACCAACAACCTGAACAATCAACTGAGAAAAATGATAAACCCCGGGAAAAGGAAACCGATGAGAAAGAGGCCGAGGAAAAACCTTATGTACCTCTGCCACCATATAAACCACCAATTTTGTACCCCCAACGGTTAACAAATTCTAAAACAATGGGACAATTCAAGAAATTCGTAGAGCTTCTAAAATAATTAAACATTACCATACCCTTTACAGAAGATATTACTCAGATGCCTTCGTATGCTAAATTTCTGAAGGAGATCTTATCCAACAAGAAGAAAATCGAAGAAAACAAAATAGTTACACTTACTGCTGAGTGTAGTGCTATTATTCAAAATAATATGCCACTTAAACTAAAGGATCCAGGAAGTTTCTCTATTCCTTGTGTAATAGGAAAGTTCTTCATAGACAAAGCTCTATGAGACCTAGGAGCCAATATAAGTGTTATGCTGTTATCAATTTGTAAGAAACTCGATATAGGACAACTTAGATCGACCAAGATGTTAGTTCAGCTAGCCGATCGCTCAGTCAAATTCCCGGTTGATATTTTAGAGAACGTTCTTGTACGAATAGGCCAGTTCTACATCCCAACTGATTTCATAATCATGGACATCAAAGAAGATGCTACTACCCCTATCATATTAGGAAGACCATTCTTAGCCATAGCCGGAGCAATTATAGATGTAAAGAAAGGCAGACTGACATTCGAGGTAGGTGAAGAAAGAGTCAAATTCATTCTAACCCAATTCCTTCAAGCTCCAGCCATAGACGATACATGTTACCTTATAGATGTCATTCACGAGTGCAGAAGAGAAATGGAAAAGGAAGAGATTACCTATTCTGACATAATGAAGATCCCATCTCCTTTAATATTCGAAGATGATAATTGGAAAGAACTTTATCAGGATGAAAGCCTAAATGAATGCTTAGCTATTACACCTAACCATATACCATTCCCAAAGAAACCCGATCTTGAACTCAAGATATTGCCTAACAATCTTAGATACAAATTTCTCGATTCAGAACTTAAAAAACCAGTTATAGTAAATGTAGACTTATGACAACTCGAAATCGAAAAACTTTTAGACGTCCTAAGAAAATACCCGACTGTGTTAGGCTATAACATATCCGATCTAAAAGGAATAAGTCCTTCGATATGTATGCACTGCATTATGCTAGAGGAATATTGTAAAAGCTCTAGAGAACCTTATAGAAGGATTAACCCGATTTTAATTACCGTAGTCAAGGATGAAGTAAATAAGTTGTTAGACGCCAGAATTGTATATCCAATATCTGACAGTCAGTGGGTCAGCCCAGTGCATGTCGTACCAAAGAAGGGAAGCATTACAGTCACTAAGAACACCAAAGGCGAGTCTATAACACAAAGAGTAGTAACCGGGAGTAGAATGTGTATCGATTACCGAAAACTTAACAAAGATATCCGGAAAGATCATTTTCCTTTGCCCTTCATCGATAAAATGTTAGAAAGACTAGCCAAACATTCTTATTTTTGCTACCTAGATGGTTACTCAGGATTTTTCCAAATACCTATTCACCCTAATGACCAAGAAAAGACAACATTCACTTGTCCTTACGGAACATTTGCTTACCGACGTATGCCGTTTGGTTTATGTAACGCCTCAATGAAATTTCAAAGATGTATAATGGCAACCTTTGCTGATTTCATAGATGACATCATGGAAGTGTTTATGGACGATTTTTCCGTATGCGGATAATGTTTTGAAGGATGTTTTTCTAACCTAGAAATGGTAATCGAAAGATGCGTAAAAGTAAACCTTGTACTAAATTGGGAAAAGGGCCACTTTATGGTCAGATAAGGGATTGTCTTAGGTCATGTAATATCCAACAGAGGCATTGAGGTAGAGAAAGCAAAGATAGAATTAATAAAAGACCTTCAACTGCCTAAAACCGTGAAAGATATAAGAAGTTTCCTAGGACACGCTGGTTTTTACCGACGATTCATTAAGGACTTTTCCAAAATCATTAAGTCATTGACGGGTTTACTCATGAAAGACGCTGAGTTTATGTTTGAAGAATACTGTTTAAAAGCTTTTGAAACACTCAAAACAACTCTTATCACTACACTCATCATGCAACCACCACATTGGACGCTATCGTTCGAGATTATGTGTGATGCAAGTGATTATGCTGTAGTCGCAGTCTTTGGCCAAAGAAAAGATAAGAAACTCCACGCAATATATTACGCAAGTAGAACATTAGACCATGCTCAGAGGAATTACGCCACAACAGAAAAAGAACTCTTAGCCGTATTATTCGCGCTTGATAAATTTCGTTCTTACCTAGTAGGAAACAAAATTGTCATTTATACCGATCACGTAGCCATCAGATACCTTCTAAGTAAAAAGGATGCAAAACCCAGATTACTAAGATGGATCGTATTACTATAAGAGTTGGATTTAGAAATCAAGGGTAAGAAAGTAATTGACAACGTAGTAGCAGACCACTTATCAGGCATGGAAGGAATTAAACCTTACCCAATACCAATAAACGATGATTTCCATGATGAATGTCTTATAGCCAAATTAGAACAAGACATATCTTCTCTAGACAAACAGAACAAAGAAGAAATAGTGGAAGAAGTTTGTGCGCAAACCATTTTGCCATGGTATGTTGACATAGTCATCTATTTAGATGCCAGAGTACTTTCACCAGATCTCACTTATCAGCAAAAGAAGAAATTCTTCTATGATTTAAAACAGTATTACTGGGATGAACCATTTCTTTTCAAGCAAGGATCTGATAGTATTTACTGTCGATATCGAGTCTTTGGTCACTACTATTAACTGCTAATGGTGCTCTTGTTGTAATGGTTAAACATTGATAATAAAACATGTCAAATAATAAACCTCTCTTTGGATTGATTTATCATTCACATGTGATACCTTATAATTATCACATGTTTATCATCACAGGTGTGTATGAAATCCGTCCAAACATCAATTATCCTTTGGATTATTTGATACTTGCACGGATAAACGCACACATACACAAAATAGGAAAAAACAATAACATTTCATATAAGTAAATTCTATAAAAGAGGTATTTTTGTGACTTTTCATTTTAATTGACTCATTTAAAATGTTAAACTATTGTATAAAATACAAACCATAGCCAAAACTTGAACATAAATATACCAAAATTAATGGATAAAACAACTATGAGACATGACCATGCAAACGACATATTAAAAAAAACTCAAAAAAATGTTGCGTCTGATTCAACATCCAACATGAATTTGATGTATTACATCATCAAATAGAACTAAAATCAAGATTTACAACATAAAAGAAAATAATCCCTACTCAAATTGGAAGATTAAATTGGAAAATAATCCCTACACAAATTGAAAATAATCCTACATTTCTAATTTTGTTTTAATACCACTTGTTGGAATTTGATTTGTTATTTACCATATGATATATATCCATATAGATAGCAAGAACACGACCTTAAACAAATCTTTATGAACTTATACCCTATAAACACATACCCGAATTCAATATGAGAGTGAAAGCGGACGCGTACATGAGTTTGTCAATTGAATCACAGAAGATTTGCGGGTATGTGATCTTTCGATTTGTAAAATGTATTAGAGTTTCTTGAGTCTCTTTGGATGGGATTATAAATTGTATAAATCGTTCATCTACAAATGGGGACCACAGTCCATATAAGTAATTGTCTTAGGGTTATACTATTCAATTTTCAATATTTCTAATTTAACCCCTCATCAAATTAAGATATTGACTTATGGTATTTACACAATAACCTTTCATGACATATATGACCTTAGTCATAAAATTATTATTAATTAGATCACTTTAGTTTTAGCTAATTAAATAATGGTACACATTAAAAATTATATTGGTGACCCAAAATTATAACAAAAATGTCAAATGTGAATTTTATAAAAACAAATATATTGTCAAAAGACATTTCTTATTTTTGATCAGTCTAATTAAAGTATTTTTGAGGTTGGTTGTCCTAAAGTTAAATTTAAAATCATCGATAATAAATTATGGCAAAATCTTATTCAACTCAACATATGCATGTTTTCTTCATATTAATATGTACACCAGAACATGTAACATAAATATTGATCTTCCCTCATGTGTGTTTGTCTAAAATTCATATTCACTGCTTTCTTGGCATATATTTTTCTTCGCCTAAATAAATTTTTAAAAAATACACTCACATATTTAAAAGCACCACATCACCCACATTTAACACATATTTTATTTTGAAAAAAATATTTGAACCTATTTAATCTAATGATTTTTTTTCAACATTTTCTTTAACCCTCCTCCAATAAAAATGATTTAAAAATAATTATTTTATTTTAAAAATAATACTATTTGCAGAAACTTTGAAGATAATACTATGCGAACGTTGCGGGTAATAAATCAGGTACCGAGAAGGGATCTGAATTGGCAATGTTGGTGCGTTATAAATCGAATAAGAAAGTAAAAAAGAAGCTGAAGAAGGCGTATGTTGGGAAAGTCCTTATATCGGGTTCAACATATAATATGCAAACCAGTTTTGAAGTTGAAGGTATTTTCTCTATCAAAATAAAACCGATTGGTGGTTTTCTCTGTCTTTTGGAAGAAGTAAAGAACGATTTTATTTATGATTTGATAAGGGAGGGCGAAAAATGGTGGAAAGAGTGGTTCTCGTAAATTAAGTTGTGGGAGAAGAATATTATTGATGAAGATAGAGTGATATTGGTGAGGATCTATGGTGTGCATCTTCATGTGTGGGATACAAAGTTTTTTAAAATTATTGGAGATTCTATTGGCACGTTTGTGAGTGTTGATGATAGTACTATGAAGGGTTTGAACTTTGACATCGGGATAATTCTTCTGAAATGAATACTGGTAGTGAGCATAGTAATAATTTGAAAGTATAATTGGATGGAATCGTTTTTCCGTTGGTATTAAGATAAGATACATTTCGTCCGGTTCTTATTATCAAGACTCCTCCAGCAGTTAGTAGAAGTAGTCGTAAATCTGAATAATCGGTTGGTTCGGAAGATGATTGGTCGGATAAGAACAACACTCTAGGTGTGAATATGTGCAAAGAACTATATGATGGTTTTAACGGGAAGGAGTCGGTGAATGGTGACGATGGTATTGACATTATTCATATTGTTTCTGATGATGTTTATGCAGAAGGTCCTGCAAACGAATTGGTTAAAAAGTACTCTAGGAAGCCAAATGTAATTCATAGTCATGGGGAAAGGATGCTCGATGTAGCGGTGGGTCTTGTGAAGGACACGTCAGGGAAGGGGTTGTCCGGGAGCTTTCTAAGTTGTGTAGTGATTCCATTTCTACTTCATGCATTTCTAAAGTTGTTGAATCAATTGATGGTCATTTTGTCAAGCCTTTAGTTTCGAAAAGTGGTTATATAGGTACTAACGTGGTGTAGAAAAAGCCTAAGAAGATGAGGTATAGATACAACTTTGAACTGGGGGTGTTTTGTAATAAGAGTGTCTATAGAAAGAAGATGAAGGGGTTGTATGTTACTTTCAAAAAAGTAGGAGGGAGGGTCGTAGGTGATGGATGGTAAGGGGGATAATATTTTAGCTGGAAATTCGAATGTGTGTCGGGATAGTAGTGGGAGAGGTCTGATTTTGTATGGGGAGCAATCTAAGAATTCTATTATTATCATGAATAATTCTAGAATATGGGAGAATTTGAATAGTAGCGTTAGGGAGAGATTGTTGAAAGTCATGGCTAGCTTGGGGGTGACGAATATTGACCCGAATAAATCTTATATGATTAGTACTTCAGATAAGGAGGATGAGGATAAAGTGAGAATGTTATCTCAGAAGGAGTCAATTAATAGGTTTCAATGATTATTGGATCTTGGAATATTATAGGGGGGTAGTTTGTTGAAAAGGAGGAGAATTAGTCAAGTTATAAAGAAATGCAATGTAGATATTGTGATGTTTCAAGAAACTAAAATGTCAAGATTACAAGAAAATGTTATTAAGGATCTTTAGAGGAATGAAGAGGTGGGGTTTTCTTTTTCGGAATCTAGAGGTTTAATTATTTTATGGAAGGAAATAAATTTTGAAGTGATAAGTAGTTTCAGAGGAGAGGGTTTTTTGGGCTTTAAGGTCGTTTGAAACGATCAAGTTTAATATTTGGCTAATGTGTATTCTTCTTATGAGTTGGTGATGACGTGAAAATACATCGTTTATTTGACTTTATTAATGCATATTTTGTACTCGTTTTGATTTTCATTTGCACCATATTATGTTGGTATTCTGTTTATTTTGTTTATTTCAGGTATTCAACCATTTAAGAGTCGTATGCGAAGAAAGGAAGCAAATCAGACGAGAAATGGAACAATTCGCATACACGGAGTTATCCGACGAAAATGGCCAAAACTTTTGAACCGTAAATCGAAACGACGCCCCGTTCGAAGCGCTGGAAAGCTAACGGAAAGATCTACATTTCTGGAAAAGTTAAGAAGGTGTTACGATCGTAACACCCCTGTCACGACCGTTACGGCGACAAAATCTGGAAAAACAAAACAGCAACGACAGAAAAATGAAGAAGAAGAAATTTTGTGGGTGTAACGGTTGTTACACCCCTCTAATGACCGTAACGCGCTGATTCCAAGTATGACGACCGTTACATACTGCTTACGACCATAACGCGCGGATTTCATGCATATTGCCCGTAACACAACCATTACGACCATAATGCGCACAAAAATAAGTTTATGCGTTGGATCAGAAGCATCTCCAGAAAGGGTCAAAACATAACACTCGTTCTCCACTTCCTATTATTTCTCACACGACCAAGACCAAGCTACTACTTCATACCAAGTCATCCTTCCTATTTTCTCTCAACTTCCTACTATTCCCACAACTCCTTATTTCTCTCCAACGGAAGTTACAGAAGCGGAAGCTTCTCTCTATAAATAGAGTCTTCGTAGTTTTGAGAAATCATCCAAGTTTTTGGGCGCGAAAGCGCTGCTTATTTTGTTCTTAGTTTTTTTGGGCAGAAATTACTATTGTAAAAGGAGTAGTTTCTTACACTGAGGAACTACTCCACCATTAGTGTTTAGGCCAATCTATGTAACTGCTTGGATCAATTTATACAAGTTATTTCAATTCTGCATTTATTCCAAAGTCTCGCAATTTATCTTCGGCTTTTATAGGTTTTTATCGCATTTATTATTATTATTATCATTTTTGCATTCCTTAATTAATTATCATGTTTCTTTCGATTGATATTATCATGTTTGGTTTGTTTATTTTTAATTCTATGTCTAGCTAAATAGTTTAGAGTCCGGCGTATGAGGACCGTCGTTACCGACGGGACTCGGTAGAAAATACTAGGTGCGAATTAACGATTAAAATTCTATTTTGGTTATAATTTCTATGCGTAATTTAATTAGCATTGTCACGAGAGTGAGATGTTAGTTAACATTGTTTTGTCACGAGAGTGAGAAACTAATTAAGGTTAGAACCAGCACAGCGAGAGCGTGGGGATTGAACCAGATAGTGGAAATTAGGCAACTTATCTAAAAACAGCGAGAGCGCTTTAGAGACGTTTAGGATATTATTAGCTTTCAAAACACGTTTCTTAGTTACCGGGCGAGCGAGAGTAAAATCTTGGGATTAGGAAGTGTGGCTTTAGTTAAGACCGCGAGAGCGTGAGGCGGAGTCTTTAAGATGATATATTCTACGGAACTAGCTATAGTCGTAATTAGTACCGAATTCTATAAAGTCCCTTAGGAGCGCGAAATCCATATCCCGGCCTCGTTTTATTCTTATTTTCTTTCTTAGATTTATTTTAGTTTCAGTTCTAGTTTCCCTTAAACCATAAAAATATCATTAGCCTTAGCTTTACAACGCAACGATAGATAACGGTAGGTTGACATTGGTCTCTGTGGGTTCGATATCTTTATTACTACGCGATAGGCTGTGCACTTGCAGTTAGAAACCGTTAGACGTATAGTTTACCGCGATCAAGTTTTTGGCGCCGTTGCCGGGGACCAACAGTCAATATTGTTATTCCGTTGTTGCACCGTATAGACTAAGGCATTTTCTTTCTTATTTATTTAACTATGTTCCACCCAAATTCTTTCTACAATCCCCACTCCCAGTATTTCGAGGAATCTCAAGGATACCATAATCCCAACCTCGAAATACAAACGGAGAATTTCAATCCTTCGTTCACCCATTCTCACCCGAATAACCTCTGCGACTACCAATCCCAAAATTTTGAGGAGTTGCACCCAAATTTTTCCTATGATTACCAACCCCAACATTTTGAGGAGTCGCAAGAATCCCATAATTCCAACCTTGAAACATTAATGCAAGATTTCAATGCGACACTGACTCACTCCCAGTATCTCGAGGAACCACAACCAAACATCCTGTACGATCATCATTCCCAATATTTCGAGGAACCAGAAGAATCTATTAATCCCAACCTCGAAACATTAATGGAAGATTTCCTTGAAACCTCAGCTAACTCTAGGCTAGAGTCTATGATGGAGCGCTTTGTGGATGCACAAACTATCCGGAACGAAGAGCTTAAAAGACAACATATCGATAATCATGAAACCCTTAGGCGGCTGAACATGATGGTCGAGTCCCTTGTGACTCACACTGAGGCATTGGAGACCCAAACCTTACTTCTTGCATTAACACTTATAGGACCCTCCCTTGAGGAGAATGAAAATGTTATAACAACCAGTAGTGAAAACCAAATCGAAAATCCTGAGGAGAGTGATAATAAGGCTGATGAGAATTATGGTGAGAAAAGAGTTGAGATTGAGACAAATTCACCAACACCATCCACAAACGAGGTTGTAAAAGAGGTAGAGAATGAAGCACAAATTGTTGATGTTCCTCCATATACCCCACCACATCCTTTCCCGTGCCAGTTTCCAGACTCCAAAACGTATGTGCATGTATGGAGAATTATCCACGCACCCTTGTCTGAGGTCTTGCATAAAAAGAGAAAATTTCAAGACCAAACTAAGGAAATCATTAGTGTAAAGAGGGTAAGGTTAGACTTTAAGGTGATGAATGAAATAACTAAGCCTAAACTTGAAAAGCTAATACCTAGCATAGATCCAGAACCACCACCACAAGTTCAAAAGAATGAACCACCCCACAGAAGGAAGAAAAGGAAAGGTGAGGGATATGTGAGATGGCTTGATAAGTGGAAATGGAAACCGAAGAGTAACACTCATAATCGTCGAGCTATCGACGTTAAACAAAACTCCGCGGGGTGGCAACCCGCGGGTTTTTATTTAATGTTTTTTTCTTTTATTGTTTTTGTTTGCAGAAAATAAAGAAATGTATGGTTTGTCACGTCTCAGCTACTTTTAGGCGAAAGATCTCTAGATGACATTCCCTTTTGATGAGTTGGTGCCCACGCACATTCCTACGAATGTAGCTGCTGGTGGTGACACCGATGATGAGTACTTCCTTCAGAAATAGGAAATATGATGAGCGGCTTCAGGAAAGTGAAGTTTCAGCAGATTCAGATATCTCGTAGTACAAGACGCCGGAGAAGAAGTGATCAGCAAAGACAGGGACAACAAGGGAAGAATCAGAGCGAATTTGGCCGTGGTAGCAAACAAAGGCATCTATACAGGTTCTATCTTTCCTTTTCCACCTTTTATCAAAACATTGAGGACAATGTTTGGTTTAAGTGTGGGGGAGGAACTTTACCGTTTTCATTTTACTGTCTTCTAGCATATTCACTATTTTTTGTTTATTGCATGATGTTTTTCAGTTGTTATCAAATCTCCCCGAAATTTTAAAATTTTTCCATCAAAATATTTTCTTTTTTCGAGGCATGGCACACACTCTGGAAGTATATAGGTTGTCGCTTTAGGCTTGTTAGAGAAACTTGGGGACATTTCAATAACACGGATACTGTTTTGACACCCGAAACCCCCTCGTTATGTAATATCGATTTGAGTAGACATTATGACGAAACCGTAGTCTCCAAGTTTTCGAAAGTAGCTTCTAAATAGTTTTTATTAGCAGTCGGCACCATCCTATGAACAAACTAAGTAAGTAACCAATGCAAATATGTGTATGATCTCTAAACATGAAAAATGATTAAATTAGAAAAGCAAATGATAGGCTAAGTTCCTTTTAAGTTAGGTGGCCCTTACCCGACCATTTAGCCTAACGGAGCGGACTCTTTAAATTCGATGAATTAAGAAAAAGAAAAGAAATGAAACAGAATGAAAAGACGAGATCATTAGACACTAACAGGTTAACTTACCATGTACGAGCAAGGATAACGGGCTTAATGTGATTGCGCTCGAACGAAAAGGAGTGAAAGAGAGCAAGAGACTTAGGTTGAGTTATAATGGCATGATTCGGATTGGCCTGTATAATGATGGAGTTTTTGAAAATTGTGTCATTACGGTATCCTTGGTCTTGATTTGTCCAAATTGATTTGACATAGCCTAGTAGCCGCATACGATTAGAGTTCAGTGTGTTTGTGTTTCAAATTGCGCTTACCTTGATTTTTGTTAAGTTGGTTTATTGCTTGAGGACAAGCAAAGGTTTAAGTGTGGGAGAGTTTGATGACGTGAAAATACATCGTTTATTTGACTTTATTAATGCATATTTTGTACTCGTTTTGATTTTCATTTTCACCATATTATGTTGGTATTCTGTTTATTTTGTTTATTTCAGGTATTCAACCATTTAAGAGTCGTATGCGAAGAAAGGAAGCAAATCAGGCGAGAAATGGAACAATTCGCATACAAGGAGTTATCCGACGAAAATGGCCATAACTTTTGAACTGTAAATCGAAACGACGCCCCGTTCGAAGTGCTGGAAAGCTAACAGAAAGATCTACATTTCTGGAAAAGTAAAGAAGGTATCGTAACACCCCTGTCACGACCGTTACGGCGACAAAATCTGGAAAAACAAAACAGCAACGACAGAAAAATGAAGAAGAAGAAATTTTGTGGGTGTAACGGTCGTTACACCCCTCTAACGACCGTAACGCGCTGATTCCAAGTATGACGACCGTTACATACTGCTTACGACCGTAACGCGCGGATTTCATGCATATTGCCCGTAACACAACCATTACGACCGTAATGCGCACAAAAATAGGTTTATGCGTTGGATCAGAAGCATCTCCAAAAAGGGTCAAAACATAACACTCGTTCTCCACTTCCTATTATTTCTCACACGACCAAGAACAAGCTACTACTTCATACCAAGTCATCCTTCCTATTTTCTCTCAACTTCCTAATGTGCCCACAACTCCTTATTTCTCTCCAACGGAAGTTACAGAAGAGGAAGCTTCTCTCTATAAATAGAGTCTTCGTAGTTTTGAGAAATCATCCAAGTTTTTGGGCGCGAAAGCGCTGCTTATTTTGTTCTTAGTTTTTTTTGGCAGAAATTACTATTGTAAAAGGAGTAGTTTATTTCACTGAGGAACTACTCCACCATTAGTGTTTAGGCCAATCTATGTAACTGCTTGGATCAATTTATACAAGTTATTTCAATTCTGCATTTATTCCAAAGTCTCGCAATTTATCTTCGGCTTTTACAGGTTTTTATCGCATTTATTATTATTATTATTATCATTCTTGCATTCCTTAATTAATTATCATGTTTCTTTCGATTGATATTATCATGTTTGGTTTGTTTATTTTTAATTCTATGTCTAGCTAAATAGTTTAGAGTTCGGCGTATGAGGACCGTCGTTACCGACGGGACTCGGTAGAAAATACTAGGTGCGAATTAACGATTAAAATTCTGTTTTGGTTATAATTTCTATGCGTAATTTAATAAGCATTGTCACGAGAGTGAGATGTTAGTTAACATTGTTTTGTCACGAGAGTGAGAAACTAATTAAGGTTAGAACCGACACAGCGAGAGCGTGGGGATCGAACCAGATAGTGGAAATTAGGCAACTTATCTAAAAACAGCGAGAGCGCTTTAGAGACATTTAGGATATTATTAGCTTTCAAAACACGTTTCTTAGTTACCGGGCGAGCGAGAGAAAAATCTTGGGATTAGGAAGTGTGGCTTTAGTTAAGACCGCGAGAGCGTGAGGCGGAGTCTTTAAGCTGATATATTCTACGGAACTAGCTATAGTCGTAATTAGTACCGAATTCTATAAAGTCCCTTAGGAGCGCGAAATCCATATCCCGGCCTCGTTTTATTCTTATTTTCTTTCTTAGATTTATTTTAGTTTCAGTTCTAGTTTCCCTTAAACCATAAAAATATCATTAGCCTTAGCTTTACAACGCAACGATAGATAACGGTAGGTTGACATTGGTCTCTGTGGGTTCAATATCTTTATTACTACGCGATAGGTTGTGCACTTGCAGTTAGAAACCGTTAGACGTATAGTTTACCGCGATCAGTTGGCCAAGAAGAGATCTTTATGGTTAAGATTATTAGAGCTTAAAGAGAGAGGTTCAGATGGAGAGTGGATTATTTCTGGCAATTTTAATGCGGTCAAAAATTCGAGAGAAAGAAAAGGGAGGGCTGCTAGTTATAGAACATCGGAGATGCGGTCAAAAATTTGAGAGGAAGAAGTTTAGCTGGTTTTGTTGAGACGGTTTGTCTATGAGCCAGATTGATCGCTTTTTGGTTTCAAATGTCATTGTGAATAGATGGTTGTGGTAGGTCAGTTGATAGGGAGGAGGGAGATATCAGATCATTGTCCTATTTGGCTAGTGGTTGATGGGGCGGACTGTGTAACACCCTAAAGTAGATTTTAATTTAATTGATGTGTTTTCTTATGAATTATGATGTTTATGATGTTTTGTGGAGTTTTGGGGATAACTTAATATATTATTAATATTAAAAATATTAATTTTAGTGGGTTTAGTTTATTATTGAGATTAAATTATATAATATAAGAGGAATTAGAGGATAAGGGTATTGTGGTCTTTTGATTGAGGATAAGTGAGGGTATTTTGTAGAAGGTCTATTGAGGTCTTAGGGGAAAGAGTGACAAAAAGAGTAAAAGGGGGTTTTTGTGAACGATCAATTAAGAAGGATCGCACTTTTGGAGATAATGAGAAAAAAAACTCCGAGGAAGGAAAAGCTAAGATAAGAGGCTTGAAGTTTCGCGAGGATTAACGAAGGAATTACGAAACCTAAGGTATGGGGAGTATTTTTCGTTCGATATCATAATGTGGGAATAGAATTGGGGGTTTCATGGTATAATTTTAGGGTATAGGGTTTTGATTGATGAATTTGTATTTTTATGATGATTACATGATGATTTGATGAATATAATGATGTTAGGTGAGGTATTTGATGTTGTTGTGAGAATGTCGATGTTGATGATGTTTTTCTGGTGTATTGCTTTCATTTGCTATGTTTTGATGGGTTTTATCACAGATGAGGAATTCTGGAAATCATAAAAAATCTGCAGAATTCGCGAAGCTCTCTTAGCGAGCACAAATAGAGATATGGGCGCTTAACAAGCAAGATATCTCGCTTAGCGAGCCCTGGAAAGTTTCAAAAAATGACCTTTTGGTTCAGAATTGATGTGTTTCTTGAGGTGGTTATTGCTATAGGCGGTTATGATGTTGTAGAGTGGTCATATGATATGTTTTAAGGACTAAAATGAGTCGGATTAGCGATTATATGATGTATGAGGATTTTCTTGAATTTTATGAGTTATGAAGTATGAGTAGAATTAGTAATTAAATAATGTATGATGAATTAAATTGATTCCCTTTGAGTTATGAGGTATGATTACATGATGTAGAAGTATGATGACATGAATGGGTATGAGAATTATGATTAGTTATGAATGCGGATGCAATGTTTATAATGTTTTGAGGATGATGTGTGTAAAATAGCATCTTGCATTCATGGCATTGAATTATGAGGGGACTTTGGTCCATTGGTAGCTTCAATCACATTGTGTGTATTGGAGTGATAGGATGTTATGATGTGCTCCCTTAAGGGAGGATTGATGGCCTAGTGTCCATCCATGAGGATGTTTTGGTCCCACATGCATTATAAGAGGTTGCATATCATTCTAAATGACATAGCATGATTTGCATTGATTTTGTGTGATGATGAGATTTACTTGATGATGTGTATAAACGAGTTATAACTGAATTGTTGTTATTGTTGATGTTTTAAATTTTTATTTCTATATTATTTTATTGAATGTGAATTTACTCACCTTGCCTGCCTTCTGGTGATAGTCTATTATGCCATCCTGCAGATAATCAAGGTTAGCTCGGTGCATGCTTAACTCGGAGATAGTGAGTCGTCGAGTTAGTTAGAAGTGGAGTCCTGCTCTGTGTCCAGTAACATCGGGTTTGGGTTCCGTTTGAGTTATTTTATTAAATGAATTAAGATGTTGTTCCTTTGAATACTTTTGATGATTATTAATGTTTGGATTAAGTACCTGAAGTTCTTTTAATAAAATATGAATTATGATATTTGTTTTTCCGCTGTGTAGTTATTGAAAAGCGTTTTTGAAGTTATATATGATTTTATAACTCGTGTTATGGGACAAGACTCATTGTGATGTTTTGACTTTTTAATTTAATAAGTAATGTGATGCCCTTTTTATGAGTTTTACTTTGACATTTGATTTAAATTTCCTAATTTGTGATGGGGTAGAAAAGGGTGTCACAGACTGCGGGCCAAAGTCGTTTAGAGTTAACAATGAGTGGTTCTCGGACAAAAAATTTATTTTGTTTGTTGAAAAGGAGTGGAGGAAGTTGGATGTGAAAGGTATAAGCGATTTCATTTTAAAAAGAGAAGTTGAGGTTGCTTAAAGAGAAACTTAGATGGTGGAATTTGAAGTTTTTTGGTAGGTTTGAGCTGGAGGTGGAGGATAATGTTAGGGAAATGTGTGTAGTAGACGATTTTCTGTCCAATTCTGATATAGATGTTTCAGGTGACATGTTTGTTAAAAGGAAGGATGCATCAAATTGGTATTGGTTAAATATCCAAATTAAAGAAAATATGTTTATTCAGAAGGCAAAACTGAAGTGGAATAATGATGGTGATAATAACAGTAGATTGTTTTCAGAGTGATGTGTCGCTCCCTGGATTTCCATCCTAGTACAAACACGAAAGTGGCTCGGAAAAGGTTAGAGTCGCCAGCAATACTTTTTTATCCCGAAGGAATGGGAATGGTAATGCTACACAAACCAAAGAAAAGAAAAGGAAGGACACAAGTCATGTGAACCAAAGAACTGGGTTCGGGAGTCGCTTACAACCTGGGAAGGTATTAGCACCCCCAGATCGTCCGCCGTACCCGAAGGGATCCACGCTTGCAAAGAAATTGTTTCAAAAGGTGAAGGAATGAAAGTTGCTGCAAAAGAAAGACTGAAACTGGATAAGAAAAGAAAAGAAAAGGGGAAAATGTAGGGAAAATAAAAGAGTGCGCGAACGGGCCCTACCCCACTGCATATGTACCTCATCTGGACATGAGGATTAGAGTCGGCGTAGTTCGCCTAACTAGGGGTGGAAAGATTGCTTGTGTGTTAAAATCTTGAACTGCTTATGTCAATTCTCAGGTGTTGCAGGCTCGTATGGCTCGAGTGTGTTACCATTTTGAAAAGTGACAAGTAGGAGCATGTTTGAACGATGAGAATGAGTGAGATGAGAAAACAAGTCCCAAAGGAGAGATGTTTATTGTTTGTTTATGTTTTTAGTAGTTTTTTATGACTGTGGTACAAGGAAGTGAAAGCAAATCCTTTTCTAGGGAATATGTTCTTATTACCACAATCCTAGATAGAATGAGTAATAAGTTCACCAAGAATGAAGAAGACCCTCAAACTAGCTTCCAAAGATTAGGGTTTGAATTCACTAACTTGCTTGGAATTATTAAGTGTTTTGTGAATTAAATAGAGAAATATTTTTTTATGATTTTTCTTTGTGAAAATAGTCTCATGATTAGAATTGTACATCATACAAAAACTTATACCACCACCAAGATGGGGTGAATACGAGTGTTCCATGGAATAAGGATATACACAAGAGACTACTTCAACCTTTATTGAAGTGTTTTTTTTGGTTTTTGTATGAAGATGAGAAGAGAAGAACCAAAAAATAGCAAAGGTAAAACATCTAAGGGGAAACAAATCAAGACCTAAAGTTGTCATGCAAAGGATGATCCTAAGTTAGTGTGACTTGAATTCTATCCTAATGAAGAAGAAGGAAAGAAGATAGAAGAAGAAGAAGAAGAAGAAGAAGAGAAGAAGGAAAGTAGAAAGTCAACTTACTTCTTCTAAAGAAGTAAGTTGCTCTCTAAGGGGAAGGAAGAAAAGTTGTACAATTGATGGCCTAAGGCATATCTCAAAGACAAGGTAATAAATCAATAAAAAGAAAGAGAAGAAGACTTGAAATGTGGATGTCACCCACACTTCTCACTTACCAATTGCACCTATAAGGGTTAGAAGTATACACAAATGATAAGATAAAGCCAAATAGGGCCAAATGAAGTAAGAACAAACAAAAAATCATGTCAAACTAACACAACCAAAATTCATACCTCATACTTAAGTACCAAAATCAAGCACACATCATCATGCAAAAAGAAGGGCAAGAAGTCATACCAAAGCATTACAAGTCATCATAAAAGGAAAAAAATCAAAACATGAGATAAGAAGTGTCATACACGATAAACATCATCTACAATCATCAAGATCAGAACTGTATCATGGTAAAGAGGTGCCTAAGAGTAAAATTCAAACATCATTGGAAGCACACAAGTTCATACAAGATCAAATAGGAGAACCATGGAGAAGTGGGAAGTGTTGTAAAATATTCATGTAAGTGTGAGGCTTAAAAGATAAGTAACACAAAACAAACCAAAATGAAATCTCTACACAAAGACAAGGGATGTCAACATGTTAAGGAACCCTAAAATAAACCTTAGGAGTTGGAACAAGTGCCATCCTACCCTAACAAGCAAGCATAGGTCATGTTAAACAAAAAAATCAAATAAAATGAGAACAAGTCTAGAAAATTCCACAATTAATCACAAAGACACTTAGATAAAGTTAGAACAACATATTAAAACCTCAAGGCAAAAATCAGAAGCAAACCAACTCAAATAAATGCTCAAAGTTCAATTAGGTTTCCAAATACTCCTTCACAAAGCAAGGCCTCACAACCTAAGCAAATAAACCCTAAAAACTATGACAAAAATTTCTAACATCCCTCAATTAGTCAAGAATCCAATCCATAAAGAATCAAGTTCACAACTATTTTCAAACTCCAATTAGAAATTGGACAATACAGATCATGCATAAAAGAAACAAGAATAAAAGAAATAAAGTCTACAATTAATTCAGTCATGAAAATAATAAAAAAATAAAAAAAATAAAATTTTAGAAAAATAAAGAAAACTCTAAAATGTATTCATGAGTTTACTTGGGTTTTTTTGATGTATTTTACTATTTAAAAAAAATTGAAACTGAAAATAAAAAGAAAATAAGAATTGAAATAAACTGAATGGGGTGAGAATAGCAAGGATGTCATGTTTAAATCCAGTTTGGGCTCAGATATGGGAGGTTCAATTAGCAATTTAAGCCCAAGTCCACATCATGCGCATCATTCAACATTTATCATGGATTTCAATAAACCCAGGATCAATTTCATGCATTAGATCAATCATACGCTCATGGTGAGGTCAAGCCAAAGGAATAAGTCAACAGATCTAACAAACCACACGTGCGCGCACATGATAACATCAGTGGACTAGCAAACATAAGGAATAACTGTGAAATAATAAAAACGTGAGGGAGAGAGTGCATTTTTAATGCGTTGGCATGCTGATAACCGTTTAGATCAAAAATGAACGTACATGATTATGTCTCCTTCCTTCACCTGCATAATTCAAAATTCCAGAATCCGGTGACCGGAGCTAGGGCTCCGACACCAGAAAATTCATAACAAGAACACAACTCCACAACAACATGTGAAATACTCCAGATCCACTAAATCAACCATGGAGATCTCAAATCCAAGCTCAAAAATCACAAATAAGCAACATACAAGGCATATCGAAGAAAATAAATTCTATCATCAAACTTTAATTTACTCATACAACCTTAATACGCAATCATTTTCAAATCTAATCATACCAGAGCAATCAGTGCAACACATAAATCATTAAACACATGAGAAAACAACATTTAGATCTATGAATTTGAAGGTCACCTGAAGGTTGCAGAACTTGAAATTCACTAAGAAATCCCTCCAAATGGTGAAGATCTACTTGATTTGACCTCTTCTTGCAAAATAAATGCAAGATGGAGCTTGATAGAAGCTGGATCTTGAGATTCAAAATCTCATGCTTCTGAATGGCACCTCAATGAAATCTCACTTTCAGCTTGAATTAAAGAGTGTTATGGCTCCCTTGCAACTTGAGGATGAATAAAATATCAAGATCTGAGGCAATGTGTGAGGGAGGAATGAGATTCTAAGGACAAATGCTCTAGTGCAAGAAAGTTTGAATCTAAGAAAATAGAGAGGCCGAGGCTTCAAATTCGTGTGCACTCTTTATATAGAAGGTGATTTTTACACTGACTATGGTTTTGTGACTAGAGAGTGCATGGAAAGTGTGATTGGAATCAAAATGCAAGGATGCATGAAAAGTGTGACCTCATGCCTCATGCGTGCATCCTCCCATTCATGTGCATAATCTGATTCCAATTAAGTCATTAATCACCCTTGGATCAATCTTATGGCTTGGAATTAAGTAGATCATGCTTTTTGAATGATTTTGCAAAAGTGCAATTTATGATATCCTTCTTATAATCCACGGGTTCTTGAGAATTCTTGAGCCAAATCACTTATTATGCATTTTATTGGAGTATGGTAATCATAATTGGTCCATAATATGCCTTGGAAATGAAGTATAAGAGTTTTTACATTTGATGGAAACTTGAGAAATATGGTAAAACCCTAAAATCATGACAACTTCAAATGAGCATAACTTTCAAACCATAAAGGCTATGATCATGTTCTTGGAATTTTTGGAATGGGGAGAGAATGCCTTACAAGTTTCATGTTTGAGGAAAAATAATTTGGGACCATCTTAGGCATGTAAGAATCACTTGAACATTAGGGGAAAAATTACCCAAAATAGAAAGTTCCCACACATGCCACTTTCTAAATTTGGAAAGATCTTCCAAAATCCTAATTTCTTGATTTTTAAAGTCACCAAAACCATTATTTTAACTCAATAAGGTCCCTTGACTTGAAGGTTATGATTAGAGGCCTTGAAATCCACTGGTTGACTTTCAATTTCTCAGTCGACCTATTTCTTCATTTACAAGTAACTGATCAAATAATTGACTTCCATAATGAGTTTTTGCATCAAACTTCCATAAGTCGTATACATCATATAAGAGCCTTTGACCATAAGGATTGGTCAAAGCTATAAGGATTCTTTTATCTGGAGAAAATCCCAAATTAGGGTTTGTTTGTGTAGGAGAATATTTCACTGTTGGGCACCTGATGATGTTCCACTCTTTAGGACTTTAAGGGTAACCTTGAGCTTGCATAAGATATGAGGAGACCTTGTAAGCTTCTTGCAAGGTCACTTAGCTCTTAGATTGATTTTGAAGATCATGAATTTCCAGATGGTTGATCATGTGCCTTATGCTTGTGACCTTGGATGCTTATGCTTCATTTTTCTATGCCAAATGCTAAAGTATGATATCTACATGTTATGCTTATGATATGCAAAATGATATAAAAGAGAGGGAAAATTTTGGGGTGTTAGAGCTGCCCCTATTCAAATATCTGTTAATCTGAAAAAGGACGAAAGCAACGGTTGTCGGCCATTCAAGATGAACTGTGATTGAATACCAAAACAACCCTGAAATTTGCACTCTGCTGGAGAAGAAAAAGGAAATAAACCCAACTAAGAAGACAAATGTCTGATGATACAGGTTATCAAAAGTAACAACTGGAAACGAGAAAATGTCTCTAGTGGAACCAGGAGACTACTGGCTTTCCATATCGACGATGGACTTGGTACACTTCAGTATGTGGGATGGACGTGTACGACTTCAAGATCCGTATTAACAAATATGTTGTCTTGATCTTGATTAGAATCTGATCTGGGCATGCACTATCTTGATTCTCTTCGTATAACGTAAGGTGTGGTATACGTTAACAATTGTGCAGGTATGAAAATCCACGTAACAACGCACTGTCTTGATTTTATGCACTGTTTCGACAATATAACCCACTGTCACGATCTGCAACCAGGCATGCACTGTCTTGACCCTATTTCAGAATACGTGTAACTACACGTTGTCTTGACTCTGAGCTTCAAAATTCGTATAACAACACACTGTCTTGATTTTGAAAACGAAATAACCTTTCTAACAAGTAGTCATGTATTTCAGATAAAGATCCACTGGGCTGGATCGCTATCAGAATCTGTATAACAATATGTTGTCTTGACTCTAAGCTTCAAAATACGTATAACAATACGCTGTCTTGATTTTGAAAAAGAAATAACTTTTCTAACAAGTACTCAAGTATTTCAGATAAAAGATTCACTGGGCTGGATCGCTGTCAGAATCTGTATAACAATACGTTGTCTTGAATCTGATTAGAATCCTGTACATTGTCTTGACTCCGGCTTGGAATCTGTACTTCTTCAAATATCTATCCACTAAGCTAGACAAAGATAATACTCTGCATGGGAAATTCTTATTAGAACTCCGCTAGGGGTAAAAACGTCATGGGCAACATTGTGTTGATATCATATTTTCTGTTAGTAACCACCTCTTACTGGGGGAATACCAACAAATACTGAATCCATCTCAAAAATCCTGACCGGAGATAATCATCTGTTGGGGAGATATAAGAACAAAATTTTCATCTGGGCATGCACTGCTTTGATCTGTCATGTCTGCCAAAAATAAATTGGTGACCTCCTGGGGAATACTTCAAACACTGGGGTGAATCCCAATCACATAACTCTATAGGGAAATGACAAACTTCCAACTCGTCTTGGAAACAAACTATCAAGACCTGACTAGAGATAGAAGTATGACAATTCTACCTTTGTGGGGAGACACTGCATTTATCCACTTGTTGGAAATGAATACTCCACTTGGAGAAGAGAACAGTTCAACTGATCTTGAAGTTCTGTTGGGAACACTGCCTTCTTTGACTCAACTGGGGAAGATTCCACTTTAACCCTATTGAGGATGTTGGGTACCACCCTTCTCTGCTAGAGATAAGAATCGTAAGTCCTCTCTGCTAGGGAGGAATACTCTGCTTGGGGAATGTTGTCTAGTAACATCTCCTTGTTGACTGCAAAACCTGCAATAACAAAGTACACATATATGCCCCAGGGAATTGCATGGTACGAGTCAATCATCCCATGTCACCCGACATTCAAAGTGATTTTAAATGTTTTCCCTTCGCATGTCACCTATAAATCCACCATGTTTAAATGCAATGTTCTTTTATAAAAAATTCAGGACATTTTTGCAAACAAAGCAAGTAAAATAAAAACAAAGATAAGGCTTTTTCAACTGAATATTATTTTATTGATGAGCCTCTGAATAGGCGAAAATTTACATCAAGAAGCAATCACCTAGAAAGAGGTGATTGCTGAAAATTGAGAAAAGAAACTATCCTAATGGCAATATGCACGACATTCCAATGAGTTTCAGTTCTGCTATGACCAATATGTCTTCAAGATTTTCCGTTCCGACTCTTGCTTTCTCAAGAAGAAGATTGGACTGATTCCTACCCTTCTCAGATTTCCAGGTTAACTGAGACAATGATGTGGTACAGATTACCCAGATCGCAGTCATTCGCTTATTCCCTTATTTTACATGGACAAGGGATTATACAGATTACCCACCGATATACCCTTTTTTGCATGAGTTGTCCAATGCGGATTTTCAACTCACCAGGTGTACAATTTTTTTTTATATCCCTAACTTTTGCCTGAGCTTTTATGTTGTTTTTAGCTCGCCGGGATGCCCTTTTTTGCATGGACATTTATTATGTTTTTTTGTCCAGCGGGTCTTTTTATGCAAAGTATTTTTTAACTGCGTCTAAGTTAACAGGGGACTAGAAGTCTTCGCCATCCATAGTAGTGAGCATTAGTGCTCCACCAGAGAAAACTTTCTTTACTATGAATGAGCCTTCATAATTCGGAGTCTATTTGCCCCTGTGATATGAACCTGGAGGAATGATTCTCTTAAGTACAAGCTCACCAACTTGATACTCTCGAGTGCGTACTCGCTGATCGAATGCTCGCTTCATTCTCCTCTGATAAAGATGGCCATGACATACAAATACTAATCTCTTTTCCTCAATTAAGCATAACTGGTTGTATCGGTCACGCACCCATTCAACCTCGTCAAGTTTGACATCCATCATTACTCGCAAAGAAGGGATCTCAACTTCAATAGGTAAGACTGCCACCATACCATATACCAGGGAAAACGGAGTTGCCCCAGTAGACGTCCTGACTGACATTCGGTACCCATGCAATGCAAACAGTAACATCTCATGCCAATCTTTATAGGTAACGACCATTTTCTGCACAATCTTCTTGATATTCATGTTAGTCGCCTCAACCGCGCCATTCATCTTTGGTCGATATGTAGAAGAATTATGATGTTGGATTTTGAAGTCCCGACACAGCTCTGCCATTATTTTGTTTTTTAGATTGGAACCATTATCAGTAATGATTCACTCGGGAACTCCATATCTTCAGATAATTTATTTCTTCAGAAATATGGCCACCACTTGTCTGGTGACATTGGCATAAGACGATGCTTCGACCCATTTGGTGAAGTAATCGATTGCGACCAATAAGAAATGATGGTCGTTTGAAGCAGTAGGCTCTATTTTTCCGATCATGTCAATGCCCCGCATGGAAAAGGGCCAAGGATATGACATGACGTTGAGCGGGCTTGGAGGAACGTGCACTTTGTCTGTATTGATCTGGCATTTGTGACATTTTCGGGCGTATGAACAACAGTCTGCATCCATTGTAGCCAGTAATACCCAGATCTCAATAACTTCTTAGCCATTGCATGTCCTCCTGCATGAGTACCAAGAGATCCCTCGTGAATTCCTGCATTAACATGTCTGCTTCGTGTCTATCCAATTATCTGAGCAAAACCATGTCAAAGTTTCTCTTGTACAGAACGTCGTTAACGTTTAAGAAGAAACTAGAAGCAAGTCACATTAAGGTCTTCTTGTTATTGGAAGATGCCCCAAATGGATATTCTTTACTTTATAGAAAGTGCTTAATGTCATAGTACCAAGACTTATCATCAGATGCCGCATCTACGGAGAACACATAAGCAGGTATATCAAGCTTGGAGATGTCAATTCTGGGGACATAATTCCAACACATCACTTTGATAGACGAAGAGAGCGTGGCCAGTGCATCGGCAAACAGATCCTTATCTCGTGGTATATACTGGAGCTTTATTATTGTAAAGAACGTAAACAGTCTTCTGGCATAATCCCTATAAGGAATTAAATGATCTTGGTGAGTATACCACTTGCCAGTAATTTGATTAATCACGAGGGTTGAATCTCTGAATATATCGAGGGTTTTAATCCCATTATACACGCCTCGTATTCCGCCTCATTGTTGGTGCAACCAAAAGTAATTCTGGAAGCGAAGGGAAAATGAACACCTTCAGGAGTAAAAAGAACAACACCAACTCTGCGCCCATTGATATTGACAGCCCCATCAAACATCAGTCTCCAATTGGATTCAGGGTCTGGCCCCTCCTCCGGGAGTGGTTCCTCGCAGTCCTTGGCTTTGAGGTACATGATGTCCTCATCTGGGAAGTCAAACCTCATGGATTGATAATCATCCTCAAGAGGTTGTTGTGCAAGATAGTCTGAGAGCCCACTTCCTTTGATGGCTTTCTGTGAATTATATTGAATGTCGTACTCTGTCAGCACCATTTGCCATCGTGAAACCCTTCCAATTAACGTTGGTTTCTCAAAAATTTACTTGACATGATTCATTTTTGAAATTAATATATGGGTCAACATGTACTGTCTCAGTCGGCGAGTGGCCCATGCCAAAACGCAACAAGTTTTCTCGAGCAGTGAATATCGGGATTCAAAATCCCTAAACTTTTTGCTAAGGTAGTATATTGAATGCTCTTTTCGACTAGACTCGTCATGTTGGCCTAGAACACACCCCATTGACCCTTCTAGCACAGTCAAGTACATGATGAGTGGCCTCCCCGGAACTGAAGGCATTAGGATTGAAGGTTCCTGCAAGTACTCTTTAATCTTTTCAAAAGCCCTTTGACAATCTTCGTTCCACCTGATCGCTTGATTTTTTTCTTAGTAACTTGAATATTGGTTCACATGTAGCTGTGAGGTGAGATATGAACCGTGCGATGTAGTTCAATCTATCTAGGAAGCCACACACTTCTTTTTTTGTTCGCGGTGCAAGCATATATTGTATTGCTTTAATCTTTGCAGGATCTACCTCAATCCCCCTCTGACTTACAATGAAACCCAACATTTTTCCAAAATGCACCCCAAAGGTGCACTTGTTAGGATTTAACCTCAGACGATACTTTCTCAGTCGTTCAAATAGCTTCTTGAGGTTAACCAAATTCTCTTCTTCATCTTGGAACTTGGTGATCATGTCGTCCACATAACACTCAATCTCTTTGTGGATCATATCATGAAACAGAGTCACTATTGCTCGCTGATAGGTTGCCCCGACGCTCTTCAAACCAAAAGTTACCCTGTAGCAAAACGTACCCCAAAAGGTAATGAACTTTGTCTTCTCCATGTCTTCCAGAGCCATTTTAATCTGGTTATAACCGGAGAAGCCATCCATGAAGGAGAATACCAAGAATTGAGTCGTATTATCAATCAATACATCAATGTGAGGTGATGGGAAATCATCTTTTGGGCTTGCTCTATTCAAATCCCGGTAGTCAACGCACATCCGGACCTTGCCGTCCTTCTTCGGTACTGGCATAATGTTAGCTACCCAGGATGGATAACTAGTCACGACAAGGAACCCGACATCCCACTGCTTCTAAACCTCTTCTTTAATCTTCATCGCCATGTCAAGACAGGTTCTTCTAAGCTTTTGCTTAACAGGAGGGCAGTCCTCCCTTAGTGGCAGCATATGCATAACAATGTTTGTATCTAAACCTGGCATATCTTGATATGACCAAGCAAATATGTCCACATATTCTCGAAGCATGCCACCTAACTCTTCTTTTACTCCGGCCTGCAGACTGGCCCTAATCTTAATTTCCTTCTTTGCGTCTTCTGTTCCGATGTTGACAACTTCAATCTCTTCTTGATGAGGCTGAATAACCCTTTCCTTTTGTCTCATTAACCTGGCTAATTCTTCGGGGAGTTCACAGTCTTCCTCAACCCCATCATCAGCTTGGTAGATTGGATTATCGAAATCATACTTGGTCATAGCAGGAGAGTTGTCAAAGAAATCTGAATGATTGGTTATGCACAAGTGATATGCTTATTTCAGAATCTTCTTTTATGAAAAGAAGAAAACAACAAAAGAAAGAAAAACATTGCCATTTTTATTGTTTTTTTTTTGTGAAATTTTTTTAAAAAGAAAGAAAGAGAACACAATTTGAATGAAAAATGTCCTTTATTTATGATAAAATAAATTGCATATCATGCAAGGTGGCCCTACAATGAATCCCTACACCTTGGGCATAGTGTAGGACTTAATATAGGTATGATAATGAGAAAACAAAGAAAATTACTTTGGCATACAAGTGACTTGGACGAAGTCTTCAAAAAACCAATTCTTGAGCTCTTCCCCTGGGACACATGGGCGCACCCAGTTGTCGAGATCACAATCACTATCAGCCTCATCTTCGACAGCACAGACTTGATTTGGGTCAATCACCCCTGATCACACTAAAATTCACCGTATTTCTGACTCCGATTTCGCATGCATTCTTAGCTTTTATTGTTATTTTGTTATGTTATTACTTTGTTTTCCTTTGTTTTCAAGTTTTTTATGTAATCGGGGCTTGAATCGAGAAAAGGAGCGAAAAAGGAGTGGAAACGGACGAAAACCTAGAAATTCAGCGTTTTACACTTACGGCACCCACCGTGGCGGGCGCCATGGGGTTAGCCATGACGTGGCCACGTCTCAAGACTACTCCACAACTGCCAAGACCCACGATCCCCACTCTTCCATTCCCTGTTAGTACCATGGCGGGCGCCATAGGCCTGTGGCGGGCGCCACAAGGCAAAAGCAGTTCCCTCCACTATTTAGTGGAGGGGGCATCCTGGTCTTTTCCCGCATTTAGTTTTCCTATAAATAGGACTTTAGTTTTTCGTTTTTCTTCATCCAAACTTAGATTTCTCTAGGCATATATCAGTTTCAAAGCAGTTACCATTCCACATCAGGGTGTTTCTGCAATCGAGTGATCGAGTCTGTAATCTGTCTGTGTGATCGAGTTTTGGAGCACTCTGGAGGAAGTTAATCCTGCCGCCATTTTAATTCCAGTTCGTATTTTACTTTTCTGCATTGCTTTACTTTTATTTATTTCTCGCACTGCTTTACTTTCTTTATTATCCGCACTCGCACTTTATTTTATTTATTTCCCGCACTCGCTTTACTTTCGTTTATTATTCGCACTCGCACTAAATTCATTTACTTTCCGCACTCGCACTAAATTCCTTTATTTTCCGCACTCGCACTAAATTACTTTTATGAAAAATTATAAAAAGAACCTTTACTTTATCATGTCTAACTAATTCCATAAAGGTTAGGATGTAAGGATCGTAATTAAACCAGTAATCCGTATAATTGTTCGTGGAAACACTTAAGGGCTATTTTATCTTTCAATTCAAGTAATTGTTTTTAACTATTTCAAAAACAGCCAAAAGCACTTTGTCTAGTTCATCAGGAGTTTTTGGATTAAAAAGAAAAGAGATTTTAAAACGATTTTCGGACGCGTTAGGAAGTTTAGAGTCTGGTTCGTAAGAACCTCTTTTTGCTAAGAAATCCAGGTTAAAATACTTTTCAACTTAGTTAAGATACTATATTTCTTAAAAATAGGTTTACTACTCTAACGCAGTACGCACCTTTTTATCCGTGACAATAGGAGGGGTTGATTAGAGAGTACAACTCGGTTCTGAATACGCGAAAGCGACAATTCCTGTTAAATTAGTTCTTTTCAAAGGAGAAAACATTGCCCATAAGTAGTTCTATTAACAAGTACTGGATTATCCATCGATTACGTGAATTACATTCGAGTCTGTCTTTGTTTATTGTTTAAAAGTATTATTTTATTTACCATTGCACCCTTCTTAAAACCCCTATATTTAGTTGCCTTAGATACACACCATAACAACAGGTACGATAGATTGACACTTGGTCTCTGTGGATTCGACAATCTTTTATATTACTCTGACGTATTCGTACACTTGCGAAAAACACGCATCAAGTTTTTGGCGCCGTTGCCGGGGACCAATTTCGTCAAATTTCATTACCATGTAGTTATACCGTTTAGACTAAGGTTGTTACCCACCGGTCAATGCGAAAGACTCGCAGTGCCGGAAGTTTAGTAGACCCTCTAGCTGAACCTGAACGTTACGCTCGCGCACGTTTGTTTATCCATAGGAATAGGAAAGCCATTGCCGAAGATCAAAACCGAAGACCTCTTAAGGACTTCGCCCAACCATCAAACGAGGAACCTAGTTCCAGTATAGTAAACCCCGCTATCCCAGCCAATAATTTTGAACTTAAACCATCCCTGCTGCAATTAGTGCAACAGAGACAATTCGCAGGTCTCGCTAATGATAACCCGAACCAACATTTAAAAAACTTTCTTCAGTTAGTAGACACCTTTAAAACCAATGGAGCTTCTCCTGAGGTTATACGCTTAAGATTATTTCCCTTTTCCCTCAGAGATAAAGCTCTATCTTGGTTAGATTCCCTTCCACCCAATTCAATAACAACTTGGGATGACCTTAGGAAAGTTTTCCTTGCTAGATATTTTCCCTCAAGTAAGACCGCTCTTCTTCGAAACCTAATAACTAGATTTACCCAACACCAAGGAGAGTCGTTGTTCGAAGCCTGGGAGAGATATAAAGAGCTATTAAGAGTATGCCCACATCATGGCTTCGAGAATTGGCTAATCATTCAAACCTTCTATAATGGACTTCATTATAACACTAAGATGACCATCGACGCTGCCGCTGGTGGCGCACTGATGAACAAACCTTACCCTGAAGCTAGTGCCCTTATCGAGGATATGGCCCAAAACCATCAATCATGGGGAGTAGAACGAGCGACAGTGGAAAAGAAGGAAGCCCAAGGAGGAATACATGAGCTAAGCTCTATAGACATGATGCAAGCTAAAATGGACGCGTTGGCCCTTAGAGTCGAACATACGTGCACAACCCCGAATACTGTAGCTGCAGTTTCGCCGAATTGTGAGATATATGGGATGCAAGGACACCAGTCCGCCGAATGCAATCTGTTAAATGAGACCAACACTGAGCAAGTGAACTACACCCAAGGGAACCCATTTTCAAACACGTATAAACCTGGATGGAGGAATCACCCAAACTTATCCTACAAAAATAATAACCCTATTCAAAATACCGCACCTCCGAGACAACAAGGTTACCAAGCCCCAAGAACAAATCAACCTATGCAACCTGTACCACCAATTCCGAGCCTTGAGGAAATTGTAAAAAAATTTATCACCGCTCAAACACAACAAAATAAAGAGTTCATGAACCAAAACGTCCATGTTAACGAACTAATTACCCAGTTAGGAACCAAGGTTGATCAAATCATTACTCATAATAAGATGCTTGAAACCCAGATCTCTCAGGTAGCTTTAAACCAAGCCCCTCAGACTACACCTGGAGGTCAGTTCCCTGGACAACCTCAACAAAACCCGAAAGGGCAAGCAAATGCCATTACTCTACGAAGTGGAACCGCTTATAAGGAGCCTTTAAACCCTAGATTAAGTGAACCCGAAACTTCTGAGAGAAATGAGGAGAAAGAACCAGAGGAATCTGAAAACCCGGAAAGTCAAGAAAAAGGAGAAGAACCTAAAAATAAAACCTATGTACCACCACCGCCATACAAACCACCAATACCATATCCTCAAAGATTAAAGAAAACCCAAATTGATAATCAATATCAAAAATTCGTCAAGGTTATAGAAAAACTTCACGTAGAAATCCCCTTTACAAAAGCCATCACCCAAATACCTTCTTACGCTAAGTTTCTCAAATACATACTTACTAATAAACGTAGACTTGAAGATCCGAAACCTGTGGAATGTAATTCTATTTCCGAAAATAGGTTAGCAAAGAAAGATAAAGATCCCGGAAATTTTTCCATTCCTTGTATTATCGAAATCATACTTGGTCATAGCAGGAGAGTTGTCAAAGAAATATGAATGATTGGTTATGCACAAGTGATATGCTTATTTCAGAATCTTCTTTTATGAAAAGAAGAAAACAACAAAAGAAAGAAAAACATTGCCATTTTTATTGTTTTTTTTGTGAAATTTTTTTAAAAAGAAAGAAAGAGAACACAATTTGAATGAAAAATGTCCTTTATTTATGATAAAATAAATTGCATATCATGCAAGGTGGCCCTACAATGAATCCCTACACCTTGGGCATAGTGTAGGACTTAATATAGGTATGATAATGAGAAAACAAAGAAAATTACTTTGGCATACAAGTGACTTGGACGAAGTCTTCAGAAAACCAATTCTTGAGCTCTTCCCCTGGGACACATGGTCGCACCCAGTTGTCGAGATCACAATCACTATCAGCCTCATCTTCGACAGCACAGACTTGATTTGGGTCAATCACCCCTGATCACACTAAAATTCACCGTATTTCTGACTCCGATTTCGCATGCATTCTTAGCTTTTATTGTTATTTTGTTATGTTATTACTTTGTTTTCCTTTGTTTTCAAGTTTTTTATGTAATCGGGGCTTGAATCGAGAAAAGGAGCGAAAAAGGAGTGGAAACGGACGAAAACCTAGAAATTCAGCGTTTTACACTTACGGCACCCACCGTGGCGGGCGCCATGGGGTTAGCCATGACGTGGCCATGTCTCAAGACTACTCCACAACTGCCAAAACCCACGATCCCCACTCTTCCATTCCCTGTTAGTACCATGGCGGGCGCCATAGGCCTGTGGCGGGCGCCACAAGGCAAAAGCAGTTCCCTCCACTATTTAGTGGAGGGGGCATCCTGGTCTTTTCCCGCATTTAGTTTTCCTATAAATAGGACTTTAGTTTTTCGTTTTTCTTCATCCAAACTTAGATTTCTCTAGGCATATATCAGTTTCAAAGCAGTTACCATTCCACATCAGGGTGTTTCTGCAATCGAGTGATCGAGTCTGTAATCTGTCTGTGTGATCGAGTTTTGGAGCACTCTGGAGGAAGTTAATCCTGCCGCCATTTTAATTCCAGTTCGTATTTTACTTTTCTGCATTGCTTTACTTTTATTTATTTCTCGCACTGCTTTACTTTCTTTATTATCCGCACTCGCACTTTATTTTATTTATTTCCCGCACTCGCTTTACTTTCGTTTATTATTCGCACTCGCACTAAATTCATTTACTTTCCGCACTCGCACTAAATTCCTTTATTTTCCGCACTCGCACTAAATTACTTTTATGAAAAATTATAAAAAGAACCTTTACTTTATCATGTCTAACTAATTCCATAAAGGTTAGGATGTAAGGATCGTAATTAAACCAGTAATCCGTATAATTGTTCGTGGAAACACTTAAGGGCTATTTTATCTTTCAATTCAAGTAATTGTTTTTAACTATTTCAAAAACAGCCAAAAGCACTTTGTCTAGTTCATCAGGAGTTTTTGGATTAAAAAGAAAAGAGATTTTAAAACGATTTTCGGACGTGTTAGGAAGTTTAGAGTCTGGTTCGTAAGAACCTCTTTTTGCTAAGAAATCCAGGTTAAAATACTTTTCAACTTAGTTAAGATACTATATTTCTTAAAAATAGGTTTACTACTCTAACGCAGTACGCACCTTTTTATCCGTGACAATAGGAGGGGTTGATTAGAGAGTACAACTCGGTTCTGAATACGCGAAAGCGACAATTCCTGTTAAATTAGTTCTTTTCAAAGGAGAAAACATTGCCCATAAGTAGTTCTATTAACAAGTACTGGATTATCCATCGATTACGTGAATTACATTCGAGCCTGTCTTTGTTTATTGTTTAAAAGTATTATTTTATTTACCATTGCACCCTTCTTAAAACCCCTATATTTAGTTGCCTTAGATACACACCATAACAACAGGTACGATAGATTGACACTTGGTCTCTGTGGATTCGACAATCTTTTATATTACTCTGACGTGTTCGTACACTTGCGAAAAACACGCATCAAGTTTTTGGCGCCGTTGCCGGGGACCAATTTCGTCAAATTTCATTACCATGTAGTTATACCGTTTAGACTAAGGTTGTTACCCACCGGTCAATGCGAAAGACTCGCAGTGCCGGAAGTTTAGTAGACCCTCTAGCTGAACCTGAACGTTACGCTCGCGCACGTTTGTTTATCCATAGGAATAGGAAAGCCATTGCCGAAGATCAAAACCGAAGACCTCTTAAGGACTTCGCCCAACCATCAAACGAGGAACCTAGTTCCAGTATAGTAAACCCCGCTATCCCAGCCAATAATTTTGAACTTAAACCATCCCTGCTGCAATTAGTGCAACAGAGACAATTCGCAGGTCTCGCTAATGATAACCCGAACCAACATTTAAAAAACTTTCTTCAGTTAGTAGACACCTTTAAAACCAATGGAGCTTCTCCTGAGGTTATACGCTTAAGATTATTTCCCTTTTCCCTCAGAGATAAAGCTCTATCTTGGTTAGATTCCCTTCCACCCAATTCAATAACAACTTGGGATGACCTTAGGAAAGTTTTCCTTGCTAGATATTTTCCCTCAAGTAAGACCGCTCTTCTTCGAAACCTAATAACTAGATTTACCCAACACCAAGGAGAGTCGTTGTTCGAAGCCTGGGAGAGATATAAAGAGCTATTAAGAGTATGCCCACATCATGGCTTCGAGAATTGGCTAATCATTCAAACCTTCTATAATGGACTTCATTATAACACTAAGATGACCATCGACGCTGCCGCTGGTGGCGCACTGATGAACAAACCTTACCCTGAAGCTAGTGCCCTTATCGAGGATATGGCCCAAAACCATCAATCATGGGGAGTAGAACGAGCGACAGTGGAAAAGAAGGAAGCCCAAGGAGGAATACATGAGCTAAGCTCTATAGACATGATGCAAGATAAAATGGACGCGTTGGCCCTTAGAGTCGAACATACGTGCACAACCCCGAATACTGTAGCTGCACTTTCGCCGAATTGTGAGATATATGGGATGCAAGGACACCAATCCGCCGAATGCAATCTGTTAAATGAGACCAACACTGAGCAAGTGAACTACACCCAAGGGAACCCATTTTCAAACACGTATAACCCTGGATGGAGGAATCACCCAAACTTATCCTACAAAAATAATAACCCTATTCAAAATATCGCACCTCCGAGACAACAAGGTTACCAAGCCCCAAGAACAAATCAACCTATGCAACCTGTACCACCAATTCCGAGCCTTGAGGAAATTGTAAAAAAATTTATTACCGCTCAAACACAACAAAATAAAGAGTTCATGAACCAAAACGTCCATGTTAACGAACTAATTACCCAGTTAGGAACCAAGGTTGATCAAATCATTACTCATAATAAGATGCTTGAAACCCAGATCTCTCAGGTAGCTTTAAACCAAGCCCCTCAGACTACACCTGGAGGTCAGTTCCCTGGACAACCTCAACAAAACCCGAAAGGGCAAGCAAATGCCATTACTCTACGAAGTGGAACCGCTTATAAGGAGCCTTTAAACCCTAGATTAAGTGAACCCGAAACTTCTGAGAGAAATGAGGAGAAAGAACCAGAGGAATCTGAAAACCCGGAAAGTCAAGAAAAAGGAGAAGAACCTAAAAATAAAACCTATGTACCACCACCGCCATACAAACCACCAATACCATATCCTCAAAGATTAAAGAAAACCCAAATTGATAATCAATATCAAAAATTCGTCAAGGTTATAGAAAAACTTCACGTAGAAATCCCCTTTACAAAAGCCATCACCCAAATACCTTCTTACGCTAAGTTTCTCAAATACATACTTACTAATAAACGTAGACTTGAAGATCCGAAACCTGTGGAATGTAATTCTATTTCCGAAAATAGGTTAGCAAAGAAAGATAAAGATCCCGGAAATTTTTCCATTCCTTGTATTATCGAAATCATACTTGGTCATAGCAGGAGAGTTGTCAAAGAAATATGAATGATTGGTTATGCACAAGTGATATGCTTATTTCAGAATCTTCTTTTATGAAAAGAAGAAAACAACAAAAGAAAGAAAAACATTGCCATTTTTATTGTTTTTTTTGTGAAATTTTTTTAAAAAGAAAGAAAGAGAACACAATTTGAATGAAAAATGTCCTTTATTTATGATAAAATAAATTGCATATCATGCAAGGTGGCCCTACAATGAATCCCTACACCTTGGGCATAGTGTAGGACTTAATATAGGTATGATAATGAGAAAACAAAGAAAATTACTTTGGCATACAAGTGACTTGGACGAAATCTTCAGAAAACCAATTCTTGAGCTCTTCCCCTGGGACACATGGTCGCACCCAGTTGTCGAGATCACAATCACTATCAGCCTCATCTTCGACAGCACAGACTTGATTTGGGTCAATCACCCCTGATCACACTAAAATTCACCGTATTTCTGACTCCGATTTCGCATGCATTCTTAGCTTTTATTGTTATTTTGTTATGTTATTACTTTGTTTTCCTTTGTTTTCAAGTTTTTTATGTAATCGGGGCTTGAATCGAGAAAAGGAGCGAAAAAGGAGTGGAAACGGACGAAAACCTAGAAATTCAGCGTTTTACACTTACGGCACCCACCGTGGCGGGCGCCATGGGGTTAGCCATGACGTGGCCATGTCTCAAGACTACTCCACAACTGCCAAGACCCACGATCCCCACTCTTCCATTCCCTGTTAGTACCATGGCGGGCGCCATAGGCCTGTGGCGGGCGCCACAAGGCAAAAGCAGTTCCCTCCACTATTTAGTGGAGGGGGCATCCTGGTCTTTTCCCGCATTTAGTTTTCCTATAAATAGGACTTTAGTTTTTCGTTTTTCTTCATCCAAACTTAGATTTCTCTAGGCATATATCAGTTTCAAAGCAGTTACCATTCCACATCAGGGTGTTTCTGCAATCGAGTGATCGAGTCTGTAATCTGTCTGTGTGATCGAGTTTTGGAGCACTCTGGAGGAAGTTAATCCTGCCGCCATTTTAATTCCAGTTCGTATTTTACTTTTCTGCATTGCTTTACTTTTATTTATTTCTCGCACTGCTTTACTTTCTTTATTATCCGCACTCGCACTTTATTTTATTTATTTCCCGCACTCGCTTTACTTTCGTTTATTATTCGCACTCGCACTAAATTCATTTACTTTCCGCACTCGCACTAAATTCCTTTATTTTCCGCACTCGCACTAAATTACTTTTATGAAAAATTATAAAAAGAACCTTTACTTTATCATGTCTAACTAATTCCATAAAGGTTAGGATGTAAGGATCGTAATTAAACCAGTAATCCGTATAATTGTTCGTGGAAACACTTAAGGGCTATTTTATCTTTCAATTCAAGTAATTGTTTTTAACTATTTCAAAAACAGCCAAAAGCACTTTGTCTAGTTCATCAGGAGTTTTTGGATTAAAAAGAAAAGAGATTTTAAAACGATTTTCGGACGTGTTAGGAAGTTTAGAGTCTGGTTCGTAAGAACCTCTTTTTGCTAAGAAATCCAGGTTAAAATACTTTTCAACTTAGTTAAGATACTATATTTCTTAAAAATAGGTTTACTACTCTAACGCAGTACGCACCTTTTTATCCGTGACAATAGGAGGGGTTGATTAGAGAGTACAACTCGGTTCTGAATACGCGAAAGCGACAATTCCTGTTAAATTAGTTCTTTTCAAAGGAGAAAACATTGCCCATAAGTAGTTCTATTAACAAGTACTGGATTATCCATCAATTACGTGAATTACATTCGAGCCTGTCTTTGTTTATTGTTTAAAAGTATTATTTTATTTACCATTGCACCCTTCTTAAAACCCCTATATTTAGTTGCCTTAGATACACACCATAACAACAGGTACGATAGATTGACACTTGGTCTCTGTGGATTCGACAATCTTTTATATTACTCTGACGTGTTCGTACACTTGCGAAAAACACGCATCAAGTTTTTGGCGCCGTTGCCGGGGACCAATTTCGTCAAATTTCATTACCATGTAGTTATACCGTTTAGACTAAGGTTGTTACCCACCGGTCAATGCGAAAGACTCGCAGTGCCGGAAGTTTAGTAGACCCTCTAGCTGAACCTGAACGTTACGCTCGCGCACGTTTGTTTATCCATAGGAATAGGAAAGCCATTGCCGAAGATCAAAACCGAAGACCTCTTAAGGACTTCGCCCAACCATCAAACGAGGAACCTAGTTCCAGTATAGTAAACCCCGCTATCCCAGCCAATAATTTTGAACTTAAACCATCCCTGCTGCAATTAGTGCAACAGAGACAATTCGCAGGTCTCGCTAATGATAACCCGAACCAACATTTAAAAAACTTTCTTCAGTTAGTAGACACCTTTAAAACCAATGGAGCTTCTCCTGAGGTTATACGCTTAAGATTATTTCCCTTTTCCCTCAGAGATAAAGCTCTATCTTGGTTAGATTCCCTTCCACCCAATTCAATAACAACTTGGGATGACCTTAGGAAAGTTTTCCTTGCTAGATATTTTCCCTCAAGTAAGACCGCTCTTCTTCGAAACCTAATAACTAGATTTACCCAACACCAAGGAGAGTCGTTGTTCGAAGCCTGGGAGAGATATAAAGAGCTATTAAGAGTATGCCCACATCATGGCTTCGAGAATTGGCTAATCATTCAAACCTTCTATAATGGACTTCATTATAACACTAAGATGACCATCGACGCTGCCGCTGGTGGCGCACTGATGAACAAACCTTACCCTGAAGCTAGTGCCCTTATCGAGGATATGGCCCAAAACCATCAATCATGGGGAGTAGAACGAGCGACAGTGGAAAAGAAGGAAGCCCAAGGAGGAATACATGAGCTAAGCTCTATAGACATGATGCAAGATAAAATGGACGCGTTGGCCCTTAGAGTCGAACATACGTGCACAACCCCGAATACTGTAGCTGCACTTTCGCCGAATTGTGAGATATATGGGATGCAAGGACACCAATCCGCCGAATGCAATCTGTTAAATGAGACCAACACTGAGCAAGTGAACTACACCCAAGGGAACCCATTTTCAAACACGTATAACCCTGGATGGAGGAATCACCCAAACTTATCCTACAAAAATAATAACCCTATTCAAAATATCGCACCTCCGAGACAACAAGGTTACCAAGCCCCAAGAACAAATCAACCTATGCAACCTGTACCACCAATTCCGAGCCTTGAGGAAATTGTAAAAAAATTTATCACCGCTCAAACACAACAAAATAAAGAGTTCATGAACCAAAACGTCCATGTTAACGAACTAATTACCCAGTTAGGAACCAAGGTTGATCAAATCATTACTCATAATAAGATGCTTGAAACCCAGATCTCTCAGGTAGCTTTAAACCAAGCCCCTCATACTACACCTGGAGGTCAGTTCCCTGGACAACCTCAACAAAACCCGAAAGGGCAAGCAAATGCCATTACTCTACGAAGTGGAACCGCTTATAAGGAGCCTTTAAACCCTAAATTAAGTGAACCCGAAACTTCTGAGAGAAATGAGGAGAAAGAACCAGAGGAATCTGAAAACCCGGAAAGTCAAGAAAAAGGAGAAGAACCTAAAAATAAAACCTATGTACCACCACCGCCATACAAACCACCAATACCATATCCTCAAAGATTAAAGAAAACCCAAATTGATAATCAATATCAAAAATTCGTCAAGGTTATAGAAAAACTTCACGTAGAAATCCCCTTTACAGAAGCCATCACCCAAATACCTTCTTACGCTAAGTTTCTCAAAGACATACTTACTAATAAAAGTAGACTTGAAGATCCGAAACCCGTGGAATGTAATTCTATTTCCGAAAATAGGTTAGCAAAGAAAGATAAAGATCCCGGAAATTTTTCCATTCCTTGTATTTTGGGGAATCATGTCATCGAAAAAGCTTTTCTAGACTTAGGAGCTAGTGTGAGCTTAATGCCTTTAGCAGTTTGTGAGAGATTAAACTTAGGAGAATTACAACCTACTAAGATGTCACTTCAATTAGCCGATAGATCCGTTAAATACCCTATAGGCATACTTGAAGACGTCCCTGTTAGGATAGGTCAGTTGTTTATACCTACTGACTTTGTTGTCATGGACATTAAAGAAGATGACGACATACCAATCCTCCTAGGTAGACCGTTCTTATCGACTGCTGGAGCCGTAATAGATGTTAAAAAAGGGAAACTAACTTTTGAGGTAGGTGACGAGAAGATAGAATTTATACTTTCAAAATTTCTTATGGCACCTGTGATAGGAGATTCTTGTTATGCCTTAGATATCATCGAAGAATGCATTAGGGAATTAGAACAAGAAGAAGAAACTGAATCTATAAAATTGCCATCAACCCTTATTTTGGAAGATGACAATTATAAAAGACCCTACATTGATGATAACCTTCACGAATGTTTATCTCTTACCCCAGATCCTATGCCTTGCCCTGTGAAACCAACCGTAAAACTTAAGGAACTTCCTAAAAACCTGAGATATGAATTTCTCGATGAAGAAATGAACCGTCCAGTTATAGTCAGTGCTACCTTAAACCAAGAGGAAACCAACCAATTGTTAGATGTTTTACGTAGGTACCCCTCAGCCTTAGGATATAAGATCTCTGATCTAAAAGGAATAAGCCAATCCATATGCATGCATCAGATTTTTCTTGAAGAAGATTCAAAACCTTCCAGAGAACACCAACGAAGAATAAATCCTATAATGAGTACTGTAGTTAAGACTGAAGTTCTTAAGTTACTAGAGGCAGGTATAATATATCAGATCTCGGACAGTAAATGGGTGAGTCTTGTGCATGTAGTACCTAAAAAAGGAGGCATCACAGTCGTGCAAAACGAGAAGGGCGAACCTGTAGCAAAAAGAACCGATGGAGGTTGGCGTATGTGCATAGATTATAGAAAATTAAATAAAGCAACTAGGAAGGACCATTTCCCATTACCATTCATAGACCAAATGTTGGAGCGCCTAGCCAGACACTCTTACTTTTGTTACCTAGATGGATATTCAGGATTCTTCCAAATACCTATTCACCCCGAAGATCAAGAAAAAACTACCTTTACATGCCCAGTTGGAACTTTTGCCTATAGAAGAATGCCTTTTGGACTCTGTAATGCTCCTGCCACTTTCCAGCGCTGCATGATGTCTATCTTTGCCGATTATTTAGATGGAATCATGGAAGTATTTATGGACGATTTCTCAGTTTGTGGATCAGATTTCAAAAATTGTCTTATCAACCTTGAGAAAATCCTAGAAAGATGTGTGGAGGTAAACCTTGTGCTAAATTGGGAAAAATGTCATTTCATGGTCACCGAAGGGATTGTTTTAGGACATATAGTTTCCTAAAAAGGTATAGAGGTAGATAAAGCAAAAATAGAAGTCATAGAGAATCTAAAACCGCCAAAGACTATCAGGGAGATAAGAAGTTTTCTTGGACATGCCGGATTTTACCGACGTTTTATCAAGGATTTCTCCAAAATAACAAAGCCCTTAACTGGTCTTTTAATGAAATATGCTGAATTCATCTTCGATGAAAAATGTACTGAAGCATTTAATCTTCTGAAGCAAGCTCTGATTTCAGCACCTATAATGAAACCCCCTGATTGGTCAGAACCGTTTGAGATAATGTGTGACGCCAGTGATTATGCTGTTGGAGCCGTTCTAGGTCAGAGAAAAGACAAAAAGTTACATGTAATTTATTATGCCAGTAGAATCCTAGACGCTGCACAGCTCAACTACGCAACAACCGAAAAAGAGCTCCTAGCTGTAGTTTTTGCCATAGACAAATTTAGATCTTATCTAGTAGGAGCCAAGATTATAGTTTACACCGACCATGCTGCCATTCGTTACTTACTAAGTAAAAAGGATGCCAAACCTAGGTTACTTCGATGGATTCTATTATTGCAAGAGTTTGATTTGGATATCCGTGATAAGAAAGGAACAGATAATGTAGTAGCTGATCACCTATCTAGGCTAGAATACCTGAAACCTGACTCAGTACCCATAAATGGCGATTTTGCCTATGATAGACTGATAGCCCAACTAGAAACTATTGAAGATGATAACCCAGACCCGCATGAGCATTCTCATGAATCCTTAGCTATAAGTAACGTACCTTGGTATGCAGACTTTGTTAATTATCTAGCCGCTGACATCATACCCCCTGATCTAAACTACCACCGGAAGAAGAAGTTCTACAGTGATGTGAGAAACTTCTATTGGGACGAACCATTTCTTTTCAAGAGAGGTAAAGATGGCATTTTCCGCCGTTGTGTTCCAGAAGAAGAGGTAAATAATATAATTGAGCATTGTCACTCTGCACCCTATGGTGGACATGCAAGCACATCTAAGACCTACGCCAAGATTCTTCAAGCTGGCCTATTCTGGCCTACTATGTGGCGTGATGTCCATGCTTTCATCGTCAAGTGTGACAGATGCCAACGCACAGGAAATATTTCAAGACGTAATGAAATGCCGTTAAGAAATATCCAAGAAGTAGAACTCTTCGACGTATGGGGTATAGACTTTATGGGACCGTTCCCACCATCTGTTGGAAATCAGTACATCTTAGTAGCTGTTGACTACGTGTCTAAATGGACTGAAGCTATCAGCGCATCCACAAACGACACCAGAGTAGTCATCAAATTATTCAAAAATTATATATTTCCCAGGTTTGGAACACCCCGTTTAGTCATAAGTGATGGAGGATCACACTTCATATCGAGAATATTTGATAAACTTTTAAGCAAGTATGGAGTTAAGCATAAAGTAGCAACACCATACCACCCATAGACCAATGGACAAGTGGAAGTATCTAATAGGGAGATCAAACAAATTCTTGAGAAGACTGTCTCTATATTTAGAAAGGATTGGTCGCAGAAACTTCAAGAAGCATTATGGGCCTATAGAACCGCTTTCAAAACCCCTATAGGAACAACCCCTTATCAACTGGTCTATGGAAAATCATGTCACTTACCTTTTGAGTTGGAGCATAAGGCCTATTGGGCCATCAAAACTTTGAATTTGGATTACTTGACTGCTGGTGAGAAACGTATCCTTGATATCCACAAATTAGAAGAGCTCAGACAATCCGCCTACGAAAATGCCATCATATACAAAGAAAGAACAAAAGCTTGGCATGGCAAAAGAATCATAATAAGAGACTTCAAAATAGGCGATCCTGTTCTCTTGTTCGATTCTAGGTTACGACTTTTTCCAGGAAAGCTTCGTTCGAGATGGACTGGCCCTTTCGAAGTATCTAAGATCCTAAGATCCGGTGCTATTGAAATCAAGAACCAAACATGTAAACCGTTCATCGTCAATGGACATAGGTTGAAGTCCTACGAAGGAGGTGACATCCCAACAACATACACCTGCCATACTCTGAGTGATCCACCATATCCTTCCAATGATGTATAAAAAATCGGTCGTCGAGCTAATAACGTTAAACAAGCGCTGCATGGGAGGCAACCCATGGTTTTCTTATTTACGTACTTTTTATTTATTTATTTTCACTTTATTTTTAATTTGTTTACTTTATTAATATGTCAGGACTAACGATTTAATGTTTTATGTGATTTCAGGACTTGTTTGCTAACCTTGTACAAAATGCAGAACCCCGATGACATGCACGTGGCCTTTAGAGACGACGCACAGAGAGAGCGTTACTATGTCCACATGAGACGCCCTATGGCTCCTACCAGGTACCTTGACCATGACTGCATGGATGCCTTGGGGATAGAGCCAAGCGTCAGATTCTTATGTCATCAACTCCAGTGGGACCAGTTTAACGACAGGAACAACACTTATAGGAACTTGACTCTTGAGTTCCTCAGCTCGTTTCATCATGACCCTTGGGCTGGACCCGATGGACTCGCTGTTTTCAGGTTATTCGGGATTGACTACTCCTTCTCTCACAAAGAGATTGGTGATTTACTAGGTTTCCAAACTACTCCTGATGCTATTCCAGAGACACCGATGGGGTATTTTATGAGCAGAGAAGTGGAAAAGTTTTGGTCTAAAATATTAAGTGGAGGGAGCCAATATCCTTCCACTCAGTTTTCTCAGGTAATCCACAACCCTGCGTTAAGGTACTTCCAGATGATTCTAGCGCATTCCTTCATAGGTTAGCCAGATACAGAGACCCTACTAAGTGAAGAGGAGATTTTCCTACTATTTTGTGCGACTCAGTCTCGCTCAGTTGCTTGTGGCAACTTTCTGTTGAAGGGCCTTGCTAGTGTTGCCAGATCATCTGTAGGCATCATACATGTCGGTGGAATTGTTACACAGATAGCTACTGCATTGGGTTTGTCTCGCAAATTATTGCACCTCAGGACCTTCTGTTGCTACACCACCCTGGATGTTGACTTTTGTCTTGACAGAGGACTAATGAGGAGGGATTCTTTTGAGCCCAACACTTTTAGATTACTGATCGACGGAGAAGTGATACATTACTTTACATTACCAGACCCGCTGATGACCAGTGTCCATGATCCTGCTAATTGGAGTTATGCTCTAGAGGGTTATGGAGAGACTGTCGAAGAGCTGAAATCACCTCCCGCCGCTGAGTACACTCCTACACCTCTTTCTCCCTGAATCACTGTTATGTCTAACAATATGTCTCTACAGCCGCCTGATCTACAAACTCAGATTTATGAGCTCTGTAAGGAGACTGCCCTGCTCAAGCAGGAAGTAGCAGACTTGGAATTACAGATTCAGGTTTCTGATCTCACTCATGCCTCAGAGGCCGATGCTCTATATCGGGAGATTGAAGAGCTTCGGAGGGAGATAGTTGAGATTCGTGGATCAAACCAGGAGGAGAAGCCTACCACATGATTCGTTCTACACTGACGATATTACCCTAGTATTTAATTTCTATTTTTCATGCTTTATTTTATTTTTCGCATCTCCAGACATATCTTACATTATTGCATCTATTACAATTTCTTTTTCATGTACTTTGATTTTACCATATATATTATTTCATGCACTAATCTCATTTTTTCTTTTTCTTTCATTTTATTTTATTTTATATCCAATAATGAAAAAAAAAGGAACAAAAATATTTTTACAGTCACACGCCGCACCATCTTCCTCTAACCCTGTTGCAGGTGCTGCTCTTGGATTCTATGTCACTGAGGAGATGTGGCGTGATATGATAACTAGAAAGGAAAGGCGAGACGACCTTCTCTCTACTATTTCACAACAACTGACAGACAACATGAGCTTCATGCAACAATCGCGATTGGTTTCGGATCGTGCTTATGTCGCTCCCAAAGATTTGCATCCCGGTACAAGCGCGAACGGTCGGCGAAAGGGACAATGAGAACACACAGCAGTGAACTCACTGGAGATGAATAGAGTCTCCAGCTAGGCATTTTTATCCCGGAGGAAAGGTAATGCTGCATAGACCTAGAAAAAGATGGATAAGACGGTTGCGAACCAGAGAGACTGAGAAAGGGGGTTGGTTACAACCTGGGAAGGTATTAGCACCCAGATTGTCCGTCGTACTCGACGGGATCCACGCTTAAGAGATTTGTGTTTTAAAGGGGTAGTGTCAGTGCAATATGTGTATAAATGAGCTGGAAAAATATGTACAGGTGTCAGTGTAAAGTGTATGAGTGATGTGAAATATGAAAGTGTCAGTGTAAGAAAGGAGTGAAATGCTCAAGATCATGAGGCTTAAAGAATAAGGCTAGAAAGAGGGGGAATATACAGAGACTTTTGTTCGATAACTGTTAAGTTATGCCTACGTATCCTCTCGTGCAATGAGGAAGTCAGAACACCGTAGTTCGACTCAAAGAGACTGAAAGATGAATTGACTTGTGAACTGCTTACTTGCCTATGCTCAAGTGTATGATCTGTCTGGCACAGATGCAAACTGTCTTGCATTAGACGGAAGAAGCGAGCTCTCGTTTGTGAATGAAGGTGATGAGAAAAGAATCCTGGAGGAGACAATTATTGTTTGTTTTTGAGTTTTCAGTCTTTTATTGCTTTTGGATTTTGTCATAAGTTAATGAGCTTAAGTCTAAACCAATGGATTTAGTAAACTCATCACATCTTCCCTCTGATTAGGGGTAATGAGAATACCTTAAGTGTGAAGTCAGATTCTCACACTTAATCACCATGGTGTAGGATTAAAATCATTAACCTACTTGTGATTATTTAGATGTTTTTGGTGTTTTTGTTTAATGTTGAGTAGTGAGGTTAAGCCATAATCAAGGATTAAACAGACTCATTACACCATCCTAATAGAAGGATAATAGATGAGAATGTTTAAGCTGAGGAAAGCTCCTCAACTTAATCCATGATTAGGGATTAAACTCATGACAAAACAAAGCCTTTATTAAGTGGATTTTATTAAATGGTGAGATGAAGAAGTGAATTTTATGATTTGTAAGACAACTTGAGGGGGACTTGTCCATTAACACTAGGGTTAGTCCTTCTTAACCAATTAAGGAAGAATTAGAACCCTAATGCAAGGCCCAAGTTACAAGTGTGATGTCTTGATGATTATTAAGTGGATTGATTAAGAGATTTAAACACATTAAGGGTTTAACACTTAGGATTAAAGTTATACACTCCATCCTAAGAGAAGGATGCAGGCATAAGCTTAATCACAAAGCCTTAAAGCCTTTAGGGTTTAGTCCCTGATAATGAGGTGAGAAGAGAAGACTCAAAGAAGACACAAAGGTAAAACTAAGAGGGGAGACTAATCAAACCCTAATCATTGTCATGCTTGGTTGTTCCTAAGGTTTGTGAGGTTTTCAAGAGAAGTCTTCAATGGAACCACCAGGAAGCAGATGAAAGGATCAAGAGAAGCAAAGCAACTTGCTTCATTCAAGAAGACAAGTCACTTGAAGAAAGAAAGTGGGAGGGAGAAAAATGAGCAAGCTCAAACTCAAACACATATAAAAATGCAGCAATGGATGCAAGAGAGAGATGAAGAGAAGTTATGAGAAGTGAAGGCAAATTCACTTCTCACAGTCACTTACCACCTGAAAGGTTAGGAAAGAAATGCAATGCAATGCAAAATGGGATGAGATGACATGATGAGAAACAAAACCAGAAGCACATACATGATGCTAATGATGCTATGAGATGCTACAAACATGAGGCAGCACATGGAAATGATCATACAAGTTCATGAATGCAAATGAGGCAAGTTATGAACCATGAACATACATGAAAAGTTATGAAGTGCACATGACATACAACATGGCAAATACATGATGCAATGATCAAACATGCTTTCAATATGTCTTATGATATCAAATGAATCAAATGGCTTCTTGAAATGTCATGGCAAGCCATGTTATGCAAGAAGATGCAAGATGGATGCATATGAAAGCTCAAATTAGGGTTTATGAACAATACATCAAAACAAAAATCAAAATCAGAAGCAAACATCATTATAAAAAATTGAAAATGCACTCAAAGGACCCCTAACCCTATACTAAACCAATGCCCAAAGGAGAGGTCTCAACTCTTAACCAATTTCAAGTTATGGTTTTCTTAAGATTTCTAGGGTTTTAGGGTTCCTAAACAAGAAAATTACCAAACAAATGAAAAATGAAAGATCAAATCATGGCCATTTAATCTCACAAACTACATGCTAAACACAATGCAATGCAAAAAGAATCAATGTCCAACTCCTCATGAATAGGCAGAAATGATTTTTAGAACTTTGGATCAAATTAATGCATAAAAATGATTTTTATTCAATGAAAAATTCTCAAAGTGCATCAAGATCAAAAAATAAATTTGGTTTGAAGGTTGGACAATGTTTCTAAATGTCTTAGAACATTTCATGAATTTTTTTGGTGATTTTTAAATACCTAAAAGTATTTTTAATAAATTAATTTTCATTAATCAATTAAAAATAAACTTTTAAATATTTAAAAATACTTTTTTAATGATAAAAATGAAAATAAAAATATTTTTGGGTTTTAAAAATTAATGAAACTCTTGACAAAAAGTTTCATAATTTTTAAAACAATTTTGCTATTTTAAATAAATTGTGCAAAACAAATGAAATAAATATGAAAATAAATGAATTTAAAACTGAAAAAAGAAAAGTCATGCAATCTGATGGCGGAGATTCAAACAAAAACACGCGCGCATTGACCTGGCGCCAAATCCAAGGGCCAGCATTCAAACCTGGCTAATTAATGCTTATGCCCTAATCCTGCCGTTAATCACTTTCAGATGACCGGAACAGTGTTCCAGTCATCTTCTCCGTTCACCTCAAAACCTAATCTCACTCCATACGCATCTAAAATGAATTCTAAAAACACAGGAATGATCCCCACTCACTCACGAACCAAAACCCCCAATCAAAACATGTTTATCATTCCAGAAATAACTGAATCGAAACAAACAAAATCTAGGGCAAAAAGTTTCAGAGACTGATTACGCTCTCATCTCTCCACCATTTTCGAAACTAAGGACATATACATGATCAGGGAAGCATGAAAAACAACTTAAGAACTTAAAAAATGATTTCTGGAAAAAAAGTTCTTGAGCTACCTGAGTTTCGAAGCTTTCAATCCTGCAACTTTCTGACCTCCCCTCTTGATGTTATCCACTCCACTTGATCCCCTGATGATGCTTGAATGCTTAGAAGGAGTTTAAGTTGGCTGGTTGGGGAGAATGAACAAGTTCTGTTCAAGCTCAGGTGAGAATGGTGTTTGTGATTCAGGCTGTTTCAGGCAAAGATGAAGGGTTCTTTGTGTTCAGGGTGATGTTTTGAGAAGGTTTGTGGAGTTTGTTTGAGTGTTTATGGCCTGTGGAAGATGTTTCGAAGGAAAGTGCAGGTTGGAGTGAAAATGGAGAAATGGTGTTCTTGTTTGATTCAGGCCTAAGTCTTGCTGGTTTTGGCTCAATGAAGCATGGTGATATGATTAGTGAAACTTGTTTGAATGTTTGTGGATTGTGCAGAGAGATTCGAAGAGAAATGCTTGAGGGAGTGAGTTTGTGAATGTGTGTTTGGTGAGTTTTCAGGCTGGCTCCCTTTGTGTAATGGCTAGCAAATGGATAGTATAAAATAATCTCATAGGTCAGATGATGTGACCTGGCCTTTATTGATTGGTAAGTTCACTTTTGCAAAATGTCAACTTTGGTGTAAGGAAAGCATGGGCTTGGTTCTAGGCTGGTACAAGCATGGGGCTGGCGCAGCATGGTATGTGAGTGAGGCTAGGGTGGTTCAATGGCCAATGCAGCAAGTGGTAGGAAGTATCATGATGGTTTTGCAACTTGGTTATCTTTTGGTTCATATGGAAAGATCTTGCTATACAAGTCATGAACATGAGGAATTCTTGGTCCAATCTGAACTTTAGAAGTTGTGTGATCATGTTGAGTGCATTAGAAGCCCATATGATGACTGAATTGGCCTTGAAAGGAGAGTTTGCAACTTTGCCTTTTGGTGCATGACTTGAAAATTAGTGATTTTTGCCAAATTTAACACACCATAACTTTTGATCCAAAATGAATTAGATCATGTTCTTGTACTTTTTGAAAAGGGAAAAATGTATTCTACAACTTTCATGACCAAAGTTTTTCCATTTGAAGCATTTTTGGATCAAAAAGTAAGGCTTGAAAAGTGGCATAAAATGACATATTCTTCAAAAGTCAACCATGCCCTAAAAAGTCAACTTTGCAAAAACTTGTAATTCCTGAATTTTGTGAACTTCAACCTTCTTCCATGATCAAATAAAGATCATATACACTCAAAATGATGAAGATCACCCCTTGGTTGGGTCATTGGGGGCCTCAGATGCCCTGATTTTGCACTGACTTGTCTGAAAAGTCAACCCTTGATCAGATGACTTCCCCATGGAATTTCTTCATGAAAATTGATATGCATACTCCCTATACCATATAGAGACCAATGGAAACAAGAATGACCAAAAAAAATTGGAGTTATGGCCTCTGAAACCAAAACCCTAATTTTAGGTCAACTGTGCAGTCAAACCTGGCTCTGCATCCATACCAATCCCAGTTCTTGTGATTCTTTGGCAATTTTGACCTTGAGGGGATGTAATATGATATAAGAATACTCATGGATCCCTTTGAAGTGATTGATGGCCTTTGGAGTGGCTCAAGAAGCTCTTGGATTGCTCAGATCACAAACCCTAGATGCAGATGACTTAGAAACTATGCAGTGAACCAAAAATGTAATATGAGGTGATATGATTGTGTTTATGCATATGAAATGATCACAAGCCATGGTGTGAATGGGCGAGGGCAAATTTGGGGTGTTTACAGCTTACAGCAACGTTTGTTGTACCTTGCACGATATCACATTAGAGCAGGACCGTCAGAGAGAAGTCAACCGCCGACACTACCAGCTTGTGGAGGCCACTCAGGGTTCCATCTTAGGTGACCTTCGAGAGGTCCGGGGTGCCCAGGCTGCCTTATCGGCCCGACTTGACCAGAGGGACCAGCATCGTAGTAGATCCCGTCGTTCCAGACCATCACAGCAGGACGGCGAGGGCACCAGTGCTCCTCCGCAGTAGTTTTTCAGGTTACTCTCCTTATCTTATTTCGAAACATTGGGGACAATGTTCGATTTAAGTGTGGGAGGGGATTTTATTGCTTTCTGTTATTTCCCTTTTTAGTTAATTATTTCCTTTCAGTTATTTCCCTTTTCAGTAAGTTATTTAGTTTAATTTTCTTAGATAATGCATGAGTCTGACGAGTCACCAGTATAGTGTATTTTTAGTACATCTTCATTTTTCCCATTTCCTTAGCCTTACCAGAAATTTTTTAAAAAGAAAACAATGTTGTTTCACATGTTTTTTTGGGCTTTGAGACAGGTTTAGATTAGGATGTGGTGACTTAGGTCAACTTTTTGAAACATCAGCACCATTTTAGCACCATAGACCTCTTGAATATAGGAATCACTCCTAAACCCCACCACCATGGCCTTTATTATCATTCAAAAAATTGTCCTAAGTAGTTTATCCTAGCAGTCAGCTCCGGCCTAAGCATGCTCTACGTAGGGGACCAATGAACATAAGTGAATGATCCAGTGCTAATAAAAAAAAGAGAAAGAAAAAAGGCAAACTCTAGGATAGGTGACCCTCACAAAGTCATTTAAACCGAAAAAAGAGAAGAAAAAAATTTTTGCCACAAAAAAAAGAAAAAAATTGCAAGTCACCTATTGTTAGTTGGTTCAGAGGTATCTGGCACTGAACTTGGTAGGGCAGATTACGATCCGATCCCCCGCAACTACAATTAGGTCAAATAAAACAGGTTTACACATGCTTATGTGCCAGAAACCTTATGTTATGGATCAGAATCACTAACCGGTCACTCTACTATGAAGCATGTACGGATAACGGGCTTAATTTGATTGCGCCTGAATGAAAAGGACACAAAAAGATGAGAAGATAGGCCTAGGTATTGTGGGATGACATGGAGTGGTTAATATAGGATTGAAGTTTGTGTTTGTGTTACTATGGTACCCTTGGTTCACTTAGTTAGTACCTGTCACTGCATCCTGACTTGAACTTAGAAGCCCTTTAGCCCAAAGACACGTGTTGACACCATATTTTCTTGAGCTTTAATGTTTGCTTGAGGACAAGCAAAGGTTTAAGTGTGGGAGAATTTGATCACACTAAAATTCACAGTATTTCTGACTCCGATTTCGCATGCATTCTTAGCTTTTATTGTTATTTTGTTATGTTATTACTTTGCTTTCCTTTGTTTTCAGGTTTTTTATGTAATCGGGGCTTGAATCGAGAAAAGGAGCGAAAAAGGAGTGGAAACGGACGAAAACCTAGAAATTCAGCGTTTTACACTTACGGCACCCACCGTGGCGGGCGCCATGGGGTTAGCCATGACGTGGCCACGTCTCAAGACCACTCAACAACTGCCAAGACCCACGATCCCCACTCTTCCATTCCCTGTTAGTACCATGGCGGGCGCCATAGGCCTGTGGCGGGCGCCACAAGGCAAAAGCAGTTCCCTCCACTATTTAGTGGAGGGGGCATCCTGGTCTTTTCCCGCATTTAGTTTTCCTATAAATAGGACTTTAGTTTTTTGTTTTTCTTCATCCAAACTTAGATTTCTCTAGGCATATATCAGTTTCAAAGCAGTTACCATTCCACATCGGGGTGTTTCTGCAATCGAGTGATCGAGTCTGTAATCTGTCAGTGTGATCGAGTTTTGGAGCACTCTGGAGGAAGTTAATCCTGCCGCCATTTTAATTCCAGTTTGTATTTTACTTTTCTGCATTGCTTTACTTTTATTTATTTCTCGCACTACTTTACTTTCTTTATTATCCGCACTCGCACTTTATTTTATTTATTTCCCGCACTCGCTTTACTTTCGTTTATTATCCGCACTCGCACTAAATTCATTTACTTTCTGCACTCGCACTAAATTCCTTTATTTTCCGCACTCGCACTAAATTACTTTTATGACAAATTATAAAAAGAACCTTTACTTTATCATGTCAAACTAATTCCATAAAGGTTAGGATGTAAGGATCGTAATTAAACCAGTAATCCGTATAATTGTTCGTGGAAACACTTAAGGGCTATTTTATCTTTCAATTCAAGTAATTGTTTTTAACTATTTCAAAAACAGCCAAAAGCACTTTGTCTAGTTCATCAGGAGTTTTTGGATTAAAAAGAAAAGAGATTTTAAAACGATTTTCGGACGCGTTAGGAAGTTTAGAGTCCGGTTCGTAAGAACCTCTTTTTGCTAAGAAATCCAGGTTAAAATACTTTTCAACTTAGTTAAGATACTATATTTCTTAAAAATAGGTTTACTACTCTAACGCAGTACGCACCTTTTTATCCGTGACAATAGGAGGGGTTGATTAGAGAGTATAACTCGGTTCTGAATACGCGAAAGCGACAGTTCCTGTTAAATTAGTTCTTTTCAAAGGAGAAAACATTGCCCATAAGTAGTTCTATTAACAAGTACTTGATTATCCATCGATTACATGAATTACATTCGAGCCTGTCTTTGTTTATTGTTTAAAAGTATTATTTTATTTACCATTGCACCCTTCTTAAAACCCCTATATTTAGTTGCCTTAGATACACACCATAACAACAGGTACGATAGATTGACACTTGGTCTCTGTGGATTCGACAATCTTTTATATTACTCTGACGTGTTCATACACTTGCGAAAGACACGCATCAACCCCCCACTTGAAAAACTGATTGCTCTGCTTTGGGATCCTGTTGCTTGCCCCGGGATATAGCCTATCTGTCGCTCCCGCTAAATGAAGCTAGGTCAGATAGGGTACAGACGCGAACGGTCGGCGAGAGGGACAATGAGAACACACAGCCGTGAACTCACTGGAGGTGAATAGAGTCGCCAGCTAGGCATTTTTATCCCGGAGGAAAGGTAATGCTGCATAGACCTAGAAAGATATGGATAAGATGGTTGCGAACCAGAGAGACTGAGAAAGGGGGTTGGTTACAACCTGGGAAGGTATTAGCACCCAGATTGTCCGCCGTACTCGACGGGATCCACGCTTGAAAGATTTTGTGTTTTAAAGGGGTAGTGTCAGTGCAATTTGTGTATAAAGAACTGGAAAGATGAACAGGTGTCAGTGTAAAAGAAGTGTAAAGTGTGATGTATACAGTGTCAGTGTAAGGAAAAGAGTATGCTCAAGACTATGAGGCTAAAAGAATGAAACTAGAAAGAGGGGGAATATACAGAGACTTTTGTTCGATAACTGTTAAGTTATGCCTACGTATCCTCTCGTGCAATGAGGAAGTCAGAACACCGTAGTTCGACCCAAAGAGACTGAAAGGTTAAATTGACTTGTGAACTGCTTACTTGTCTATGCTCAAGTGTATGACCTGTCTGGCTCAGGTGCAAACTGTCTTGCATTAGACGGAAGAAGCAAGTTCTCGTTTGTGAGTGAATGAGATGAGAAAAGAATCCCGGAGGAGACGATTATTGTTTTTTTTTGTGTTTTCAGTCTTTTATTGTTTTTTTGGATTTTTGTCATAAGTTAATGAGCTTAAATCTAAACCAATGGATTTAGTAAACTCATCACATCTTCCCTCTGATTAGGGGTAATGAGAATACCTTAAGTGTGAAGTCAGCTTCTCACACTTAATCACCTTTGGTACAGGATTAGGATCATTAACCTATTTGTGATTATTTAGATGTTTTTGGTGTTTTTGTTTAGTTTTAAGTAATGAGGTTAAGCCACAATCAGGGATTAAACAGACTCATTACACCATCCTAATAGAAGGATAATAGATGAGAATGTTTAAGCTGAGGAAAGCTCCTCAACTTAATCCATGATTAGGGATTAAACTCATGACAAAACAAAGCCTTTATTAAGTGGATTTTATTTAATGATATGATGAAGAAATGATTTTTATGATTTGTAAGACAACTTGAGGAGGACTTGTCCATTAACACTAGGGTTAGTCCTTCTTAACCAATTAAGGAAGAATTAGAACCCTAATGCAAGGCCCAAGTTACAAGCTTGATGTCTTAGTGATTATTAGATGGATTGATTAGAGGAGTTAATTAAGGGTTTAACACTTAGGATTAAAGTTATACACTCCATCCTAATAGAAGGATGCAGGCACAAGCTTAATCACAAAGCCTTAAAGCCTTTAGGGTTTAGTCATGATTATGAGATGAGAAGAGAAGACTCAAAGAGACACAAAGGTAAAACTAAGTGGGGAGACTAATCAAAACCCTAATCATTGTCATGCTTGGTTGTTCCTAAGGTTTGTGAGGTTAACAAGAGAAAACTTCAATGGAACCACCAGGAAGCAGATGAAAGGATCAGGAGAAGCAAAGTAACTTGCTTCATTTAAGAAGACAAGTCACTTGAAGAAAGAAAGTGAGAATAATAATGATGAGCAAGCTCAATCTCAAACACATAACAAAATGCAGCAAGGATGCATGAAAGAGATGAAAAGAAATTGTGAGAAGTGAAGGCAAACTCACTTCTCAAAGTAACTTACCACCTGAAAAGTTAGTGAAAGAAATGCAATGCAATGCAAAATGAGATGAAATGGCATGATGCAAACCAAAACCAGAAGCATATATGAGATGATAATGATGCTATGATATGATGCAAACATGAATCAAGACATGAGAATGATCATACAAACATGTGGATGCAAATGAAACAAGTTTAGAACCATGAACATACATGAAAAGTTATGAAGTGCATATGACATACAACATGGCAAATACATGATGCAATGATCAAACATGATTTCTATATGTCTTATGATGTCAAATGAATCACATGGAAGCATGGAATGTCATGGCAAGTCATGTTATGCAAGAGAATGCAAGGTGGATGCATATGGAAGCCCAAATTAGGGTTTATGAATCAAACATCAAACACAAACCAAAATCAGAAGCAAACAACATTACAAAAAATTGAAAATGCCACACAAAGGACCCCTAATCCTATACTAAACCAATGCCCAAAGGAGAGGTCTCAACTCTTAACCAATCTCAAGTTATGATTTTTACAAGTTTCTAGGGTTTTTAGGGTTTCCAAACAAAAGAAATGTCAAACAAAATGAAAATGAAAGATCAAATCATGACCATTTAATCTTACAAACTACATGCTAAACACAATGCAATGCAAAAAGAATCAACGTCCAACTCCTCATGAATAGGCAGAAATGATTTTTTGAACTTTGGATCAAAATAATGCACAAAAATGATTTTAATTCAATGAGAAATTCTTAAAATGCATCAAGATCAAAAAATAAATTTGGTTTGAAGGTTGGACAATGTTTATAAATGTCTTAGAACATTTCATGAATTTTTTGGTAATTTTTAAATACTTAAAAGTATTTTTAATAAATTAATTTCCATTAATCAATTAAAAATAAACTTTTAAATGTTTAAAAATATTTTTTAATGCTAAAAATAAAAATAAAAATATTTTTGTGTCATAAAAATTAATGAAACTCAGGATAAAAAATTTCATAATTTTTAGACATTTTTTACTATTTTTAATAAATTATACAAATAAAATGAAAAGAAATGAATTAAAATAAAGAAAAAGGAAAAGTCAACAGAAAGAGTGGCTGAGATTGATTCTGGGTTTGAATGGGTGGACTGCGCGCGTGAATGGAGGGTCTAGATTCACTCTGGACAAATTAATTTAATTATAATTAATTAAAACTAATTAAATGGATTAGGGCATAATGATCAGATCTGAGCCATTCACACGCGCGGGATGTCAATGGAGTCAACTGATCCTACGGTCCAAATTCAAATGGCATTTAATTACAGGATTAGGGCATAATGACTTTCAGGTGGCCGGAGAAGACCTCCGGTCGTCTTCTCCGGTGGGAAGCCCACCTGAAAATCTCCAAACTCTCTCAAAACCTAACTAAAACGAAATCTAAAAACATGGAAATGATTCCCACTCACTCACGAACCAAAACCCCCAATCAAAACAAATTTATTCTTCCCCAAACTCATGAATCGAGCAAAACAAATTTTTAGGTCACAGAGTTTCAGAGATCAATTAAATTCTCATTTCATCACCATTTCCAAAACTAAAAGCATCAGGATAATCAGTGAAGCATGGAGAACAAGTTTAGAACATAAAAAATGATTTCTGGAAAAATATTTCTTGAGCTACCTGAGATTCGAAGCTTTCACTCCAGCAACTTTCTGACCTCCCCTCCTTGTGAAATCCACTCCTTATGACCTCTTGATGATGCCTGAATGCTTTGGAGAAGTTTATGCTGGCTAGATGAAGAGTTTGAACAGCTTCTGCTCAAGCTCAGTTGAAAATGGCAATGGTGATTCAGGCAGTTTCAGGCCAATGTGGGTGGTTCTTTGTGATCAGGGTGATGTTTTAAGAAGGTTTGTGGAGTGAGTTTGGATGCTTATGGCTTGTGGAGTGAGTTTCGAAAGAAACTGCAAGTTGGAGTGAAAATGGAGAGGTGGAGTTCTTGCTTGATTCAGGCTTGGTTCTTTGGTGGTTTTGGCTTAATGAGGCATGATGAGTTGAGGTATGAAAATGGTTTGAGTGTTTGAGGCTTGTGGAGGCAGATTCGAAGAGAAATGCAAATGGGGTGTGTTTTTGTGTATGGTGTGTTGTGATGTGTTTCAGCTTGGCTTGTTGATATGTTTTGCCTGCCAAAGGATAGTATAAAATAATCCTATAGGTCAGATGATTTGACATGGCCTTTATTGATTGGTAAGTTCACTTTTGCCAAAAGTCCACTCTTTATGTAAGAGAGGTATGGCTTGGTTCTAGGCTAGTACAAGCATGGGGCTGGCGCAGCAAGGGTGAGAGGAAGGGCTAGCAAAGCTCAGCATCCAATGTAGCAAGTGGGGGAAAGAGTGATCATGAGTTTTTGCAAGTTGGCTCATTTTGGTTCACATGTGATTTTCTCATTCCATAAGCCATGAAACATGAGCATTTTGGTTCAATTCTGACTTTTATGTCACATAGAATGTTTGTGTAATGGTTTGATGCCAACTAGAAGTTACAACTTGCCTTGAAACATGATTTTGCAAATTTTCCATTTAGTGCACATCTTGAAAATCAATGATTTTTGCCAACTTTGTCACACCATAACTTTTGATCCAAGAATAATTTGATCATGTTCTTGTACTTTTTGAAAAGGGAAAAATGTATCCTACAACTTTCATGACCAAAGTTTTTCCATTTGAAGCATTTTTGGATCAAGAATCAAGGCTTGAAAAATGACATAAAATGACACATTCTTGAAAAGTCAACTATGCCCAAAAAAGTCAACTTTGCAAAAAACTTCCAATTCTTGATTTTTGTGAACTTCAACCTTCTTCCATGATCAAATAAAGATCATATACACTCAAAATGATGAAGAATGCCCATTGGTTGGGTCATTGGGGGCCTCAGATGCCCTGATTTTGCACTGACTTGTCCAGAAAGTCAACTCTTGATCAGATGACTTCCCCATGGAATTCCTTCATGAAAATTGATATGCATCCTCCCTATACCATATAGAGACCAATGGAAACAAGAATGACCAAAAAATTTGGAGTGATGGCCTCTGAAACCAAAACCCTAATTTTAGGTCAACTGTGCAGTCAAACTTGGCTCTGCATCCATACCAAACCCAGTTCTTGTGATTCTTTTGCATTCTTGACTTTGAGAGGATATAATATGATACTTGAACACACATGGACCCCTTTGAAGTGATTGGTGACCCTTGGAGTGGCTCAAAAGGCTCTTGGATTGCTCAGATCACAAACCCTAGGTGCAGATGACCTAGAAACTATGCAGTGAATCAAAAATGAGATGTGAGATGATATGATTGTGTTTATGTGTATGAAATGACCACAAGCCATGGTGTGAATGGGTGAGGGCAAATTTGGGGTGTTTACACTATCCCAAATTTGTCTTACTTTTTATCAACCTGGACCAGCTTGCCCCAACCTTGGGCGTTTCCAGCTTCAATCACTTCCCTGACCTGCTTGTAGGAAGATATAGAAGTTCATACTCTCTCATTACTCTTGGTTTCATAGTTGGGAGCAACAACATTGACATTCATAGTTTCAAAGGCTTGGAATAACGTTTCATGGATCTCCCCATCTATTTCAACGTATTTGAATGTAGACAAATGGCTGACGAAGATATCCTCCTCCCTGCACACAGTAACCACTTGACCATCAACAACATATTTCAACTTTTGATGCAAGGTTGAAGTTATTGCGCCTGCGGCGTGGATCCACGGACGTCCCAGAAGGAATCTATAAGCTGGCTGGATATCCATCACATAGAATGTGCTCTTAAATACCTGTTATCTTATCTTCACGGGCAACTCAACCTCACCAAAGACCGATCTTCTAAAACCATCAAAGGCTCTCATCACCAGGTCACTTGGCCTCATAATTATTCCATCTACTTCCAACTTCATCAAAGCCTTCTTCGGGAGTACATTCAAAGGTAAAGCCAAGACGGGGACGACCGACTAGCTGGGAAAAATAAGAAATTATGATGGGGACGGCCATCAAGATAAAGTTGTAGAATTCTCTGGGGATCAATGAAACATGACGGGGACGGCCATCAAGTTCACAAAGCAAAGTAACCAACGATGGGGACGGCCATCGGGCTAAAAGAAAAAGGGACCACGACGGGGACGGCCATCGGGCTAAAGAATAAATGAAATAAACAGATGATGGGGAACGACCATCAAAGGTGAAGGACGATCACCTAGCAGGGGACGGCTGCTCTGTTGGGTAATAAAGGAAATATGATGGGGAACGGCCATCAAAGGTGGAGGACGACCACCTGGCAGGGTACGGCTGCCGAAAATATCAACGATGGGGACGGCCATCGGATGAGCATGATGGAGGACGACCATCAAGAGGTGGAGGACGACCACCTAGCAGGGGACGGCTGCTCTCAAGGTTTATCATGACATAGGACGAATGTCAGATAACCAAAATCAACAATGGGGACGGCCATTGGATAAAATGATGAAGGACGATCATCAAGAGGTGGAGGACGACCACCTAGCAGGGGACGGCTGCTAAAAATCAACGATGGGGACGGCCATCGGATGAGCATGATGGAGGACGACCATCAAGAAGTGGGGGACGACCACTCAGCAGGGTACGGCTGCTCTCAGGGTTTATCATGACGTAGGACGAATGTCAGATAAAAAGGAAAATTGCCTTGTTGGCGATCTACTGGGGAATAGTAAACACGGACGAGTGTTTATATCCGAGAAGCAAGAGGTATAAGTGTTTGGATGTGTATAGATTAAAGATGCGAACGAGCATCCTTAAAACTATGATACGGACGAGTATCATGTAAAAATAAATCCCGACACGTGCTCAGAGATGATGATACGGACGGGTATCAACTAGTTAACAAAGAACACGGACGAGTGTTGCATCTGAAGGGACTCTTCTGGGGAATAGTAGACACGGACGAGTGTCTATATTCAAGAAGACATAAGTGTTTGACACAGTGTATGGATTAAAGATGCGGACGAGCATCCTTAAGATTATGATACGGACGAGTATCACGTAGAAACAAACTCTTGACGCATGCTCTGAGATGATGATACGGACGAGTACCATCTGGTTAACAAAGAACAAGGACCGAAGTCGAATCTGTGGGGATATATAAGTATATACAAGATACAGACGAGTATCTGTATAGGTAGTATGAGTAATGAGTATGAGTATTGCATAGATGAGTGTTTATCTGCTGGGGAGGGTGACACGGACGAGTGTCAAGAGAGAAAAGTATAATAATATCAACAAGTATGCGGGTTGTAAAAGTGTAGGTGACTGTGCTGGGGATATGACACGGATGGGTGTCAAAGGATTATAAATAGGTGCATGTGAGTGCAAAGAAGATGTCTTTGGCTTTCTGCTGGGAGTATGACACGGACGGGTGTCGGGAAGTATCTGTAATACGGGTGATCTTGTTTGTAAGGAGTGTTTAGGTGACTTTACTGGGGAAGTGATGACACGGACGGGTGTCCAAAATGAGTATATACTGATGTTTGTGATTTGTGAGGCAGCTGCTTTTGCTGGGACTCTGGTGGGGACTCTGGGGGAAAGTATTCTGCATTCTGATGAATGGTTACTGGTCACAAGTGTTCGATTCACAACAAGGCTTATGATTATGCTATGTGTTTGATTTTTGCAGTAATGCTCCGTATTAGACGGAATGCTACGCTTTGTGGGTGAATATGATGCAAATGCCATGATTATGCAAAGACACCAATCCGGGATTCGGATCCCGTTGCTACGAAGATCTCTGGCCGATCCGCTTGAACTGGACATCCCAGCTGGGGGTAAGATCATTGGTGGATCTGACGAGATGTATCTGCTTGGGGACATAGGTCACTGACTGACATATCCTTGTAATAAGGGACCCAGCTGGGGTTTGTAGAAGCTTTCTTCACTCTGTTGTGATTCCTTCATGCGTTGCTCTTCTGGATAGAGGCTGACACTCTGTGGGGAGGTGGTGACTCGTGGCAACTTAGCTGGGGGAAGTAATCGGTGGCAACTCAGCTGGGGAGGAAGCACCTCAGGTGCTGAGAATGAGTGTTGATTTGTCAGCTTGTTGGGATGAAGCTTACATGCCCCAAGTTGCGTTCTGGATACCTGCAATCCTGCAAAGATAAAGAAACATACAAGTGATCCCGAGGTATCCCTTACCGGATTCCGTCACAGGAGTTAGACACTTCTGAGAGTAAGTATATTCCCTGCAAGCATGTGTTTTACATTTTTGGAGAAAAGCATCTGTACTTATGCAATTAGTTTTCTAGAGACATCAGACATTCTTTGCAAATAAAAACACGCAAAACGAAACATGTCTGGAAAATCTGATTTTATTAATTCAAGTGCCCTGAATTGGCAAGATACAGTCAGAGAAACATATCTCCTGAAATGAGGAGATTGTTACAAATTGAGAAACAAAGATGCTGGCAGTGTTGATGACGCTTTAAGGAGCTTCCTCTTCACTATGACCCGTATGACTTTTGACGCTCTTTTCGTCTTGCTTTCTGAAGAATGTTGATTCTGGAAGAAGCTTGATCCTTTCGAAACTTGCCAAGTTGTAAGTGATACAGACGAATTCAGAGTGCAGTCGTTCGCTTATTCCCTCATTTTGCATGGATCGCCCTTTCGGGTTTTCAATCCATCGGGATACCCATTTTTGCCTGAGCTGTCCAATGCGGCTTTTCAACTTAGCGGGTGTACTTTTTTTTCATTATTTTCCCTTATTTTTGCCCGAGTCTTTTATTCTGTTTTTGACTCGCCGGGATGCCCTGTTTTTGCCTGGACTTACATTCTGTTTTTATGTCCAGCGGGTCATTTTACACGAAGTATTTTCTAACTGCATCTGAATTCACAGGGGATGGGAAATCTTCACCATCCATGGTGCTGAGCATCATTGCTCCACCAGAGAAAACTTTCTTTACCACAAATGGTCCTTCATAGTTTGGAGTCCACTTGCCCCTGTGGTCTGTATGAGGAGGGAGGATTCTCTTCAGCACAAGATCTCCTACTTGGTACTCTCGGTGCCTGACCTTCTGATCGAAGGCCTTCTTCATCCTTTTCTGATATAACTGCCCATGACAGATTGCAGCCAATCTTTTCTCTTCGATCAGACTCAGTTGTTCAAATCGGGCCCTAACCCATTCTGCTTCATTCAGTTTAACATCCATCAGTACCCGTAGGGAGGGTAATTCAACTTCGACAGGTAGGACTGCCTCCATACCATACACAAGCTGATATGGCGTTGCCCCAGTGGATGTTCTGATTGACGTGCGGTACCCATGCAAGGCAAATGGTAGCATTTCATGCCAGTCTTTGTAAGTGACTACCATCTTCTGCACAATCTTCTTGATATTTTTATTTGCTGCCTCAACAGCGCCGTTCATCTTTGGCCTGTAAGGAGAAGAATTGTGATGCTGAATCTTGAAGTCCCGGCATAGCTCTGCCATCATTTTGTTGTTCAAGTTGGAACCATTATCAGTAATGATTCGCTCGGGAACTCCATATCGACAGATGATATCTCTTTTCATAAATTTGGCTACCACTTGTCTTGTGACGTTTGCATATGAGGCTGCTTCAACCCATTTGGTGAAATAGTCAATGGCGACCAGGATGAATCTGTGGCCATTTGAAGCAGTTGGCTCGATCTTGCCAATCATATCAATGCCCCACATGGCAAAGGGCCATGGTGAAGACATGATGTTCAGAGGATTGGGAGGCACATGCACCTTATCTGCATAAATCTGGCATTTATGGCATTTTCTGACGTAGGCACAACAGTCTGCATCCATGGTGATCCAATAATACCCTGATCTTAACAATTTCTTAGCCATGGCATGTCCTCCGGCATGGGTACCAAAGGAGCCTTCGTGCACTTCATGCATCAACAAATCTGCTTCTGTCTTATCAACACATTTGAGGAGTACCATGTCAAAGTTCCTTTTGTATAAAGACCCATCAGTGTTCAGGAAGAAACTACCAGCAAGCCTTCTTAATGTCTTCTTATCATTGGATGATGCCCCAGGTGGGTATGTTTGATCTTCCAAGAAGCATTTAATGTCATGAAACCAAGGCTTATCATCTTTAACAACATCTGCTGCAAATACATATGCTGGTCTGTCGAGTCTGGACACTGAGATTTGAGGTACAAAGTTGGCAGTTTGAACTTTGATCATGGACGAAATGGTAGCCAGAGCATCTGCGAACTGATTCTCGTCCTGAGGGATATACTCAAGCTTGACTGTTGTAAAGAAAGTCAATAACCTCCTTGTATAATCCCTGTAAGGTATCAGATGATCCTGGTGGGTGTACCATTTGCCGTTGGTTTGATTGACTACCAAAGCTGAATCTCCGAATACGGTCAATGTCTTGATCCTGAGGTCAATGGCTTCCTCCAGACCCATAATGCAAGCTTCGTATTCAGCTTCGTTGTTAGTGCAGTTGAAAGTGAGATTTGCCGAGAAAGGCATGTGAACTCCTTTAGGTGTAATGAGTACTGCACCAACACCACGACCATTCATGTTGACAGCCCCATCAAACATCATAATCCATTCTTCTTCTGGGTCGGGCCCTTCAGTGTGAACAAGCTCTTCATGATCTTTTGCTTTTATGAACATGATGTCTTCATCAGGGAAGTCAAACCTCATAGGTTGGTAATCATCAATGGGTTGCTCAGCCAGATATTCAGATAGTACACTGCCCTTGATGGCTTTCTGAGAGGTTTACTGGATGTCGTATTCTGTGAGAATCATCTGCCATCTTGCAACCCGTCCGGTAAGTGCTGGCTTCTCGAAAATGTACTTGACTGGGTCCATTTTTGATATCAACAAAGTAGTGTGGGTCAACATATACTGTCTCAGTCGGCGAGCAACCCACGCTAAAGCACAGCAAGTTTTCTCGAGCAGTGAATAACGCTGTTCACAGTCGGTAAACTTTTTGCTTAGGTAGTAAATTGCATACTCTTTTCGACCAGACTCGTCATGCTGGCCCAACACACACCCCATCGACTCTTCTAATACTGTCAGGTACATTATCAGAGGTCTTCCTTCAACTGGTGGCATAAGGATTGGAGGTTCTTGCAGATATTCTTTGATCTTGTCAAAAGCCTTATGGCAGTCTTCGTTCCACCTGACCGTCTGTTCCTTTCTTAACAATTTGAACAAAGGTTCACAGGTTGCTGTAAGGTGGGATATGAACCGTGAGATGTAGTTCAATCGACCTAAGAACCCTCGAACTTCTTTTTCTGTCTTTGGTGCAGGCATCTCTTGGATGGCTTTGACTTTATCAGGGTCAACTTCAATCCCTTTCTCGCTTACGATAAACCCCAGCAACTTACCAGATCGCACCCCGAATGTGCATTTGTTGGGGTTCAGCTTCAATTGGTACTTCCTCAGACGCTTGAACAACTTCAGCAGATTTACCAGGTGACCTTCTTCAGTAAGGGACTTGGCAATCATGTCATCCACATAACATTCTATTTCTTTATGGATCATATCGTGGAATAATGTCACCATAGCCCGTTGATATGTCGCACCAGCATTCTTGAGCCCAAATGGCATCACTTTGTAGCAGAACGTGCCCCAGGGCGTGATGAAGGTCGTCTTCTCCATGTCTTCAGGTGACATCTTGATCTGATTGTATCCTGAAAATCCGTCCATGAAGGAGAATACTGAGAACTGAGCCGTGTTATCGACCAATACATCAATGTGAGGTAATGGGAAGTCATCTTTTGGGCTGGCTCTGTTCAGATCCCGGTAGTCAACACACATCCTTACTTTGCCATCTTTATTAGGCACAGGTACTATATTAGCAACCCACGGCGGATAGCTAGTTACAGCAAGGAACCCGGCGTCCCATTGCTTTTGTACCTCTTCCTTGATCTTCATTGCCATGTCTGGGCGAGTACGGCGTAGTTTCTGTTTAACTGGCGGGCATTCTTCTCTCAAAGGCAGCTTGTGCACGACAATGTCGGTATCCAACCCTGGCATATCTTGATAAGACCAATCAAACACGTCCACATACTCTTGAAGCAGGTCAATCAGTTGTCTCTTCACTGAGTCTTGCAGGCAGGCCCCGATTTTAACTTCTTTCACGTCTTCATCTGTACCAAGATTAATTACTTCAACCTCCTCCTGGTGAGGAGTAATAAACTTTTCCTCTTGTCTTAACAACCTGGCTAGCTCTTCAGGAAGCTCATATTCTTCGTCAACCCCTTCATCAGCTTGATTGATTGGATTGTCAAAGTCATACGAAGTCATAGCCGTGCTGTTGTCGGTGCTGTCTGGAGGGCACTCTCTGCAAGGGTTCAGTTTGTTCATTTTAGTGATTTGATTTTAACCTTGTTTTAGAAAAGTGAAATAAAGTCGTCATTTTGAAAATACTGCCATTTATTTTTTTTGTACAAAAAGAAAATAGAAAAACAGTGAGCGGTAAAGAAAAAGACTCATTTGCAAAAAGATGTCTGATATTTCATTGATTAATCTTGTTGCACAAAAAGTACAGATGGCCCGATTACAAAATGAGTCTTGTCATCTTGGGCAAGATGCAAGACTTTGATGCATGCTATAAAAATATAGGAAATAATAATTACTCTGCATGAGTAACTCTTATAATTTCCTGGGAAGACCAGTTTGAGATACTGCTCCCCGGGATCTTTGGACGAATCCAGCTTTCCAGGTTGCGTTCTTCTTCCAGCTCGTCTTCCAGACAGTTGACAGCATCAGGGGTGAGCATCCCCCCACTCACAAATTTGGGCTCTTTCGCAGCCGCTGCTTGATCTTGTTGAGTTGGTTTGTAACCCAACCCAAATCTGTCCTCTTTCTTCTCCACCGATAACAGTTTGCCCCAGCCTTGGGCGTTTCCTCCTTCAACAACCTTCCGGGCTTGTTGATATGATGATATTGAAGTACCAGGCACAGCAGATGTTTCATTGACATTCAAAGCTTCAAACCCCTGACTCATTGTTTCATGGATCTCCCCATCCATCTCAATGTATTTATAGGTGGCCAGGTGGCTGACAAAAATATCCTCTTCTCCACAGATTGTAACGATTTGACCCTCCCACTCATATTTTAACTTCTGGTGAAGGGTAGAGGTCACGGCGCCAGCGGCGTGAATCCATGGCCTACCCAATAGACAGCTGTAGGCGGGCTGTATATCCATCACGTAGAAGGTCGTTTTGAAGGTCTGCGGGCCAATCGTTATGGGCAATTCAATTTCTCCCAGAACCGATCTCTTTGAACCATCAAAGGCTCTCACCACCAGGTTGCTGGGTCTCAACGCCAATCCGTCATATTCTAGCTTCACCAGGGCCTTTTTAGGTAAGACATTGAGGGATGACCCCATGTCTACCAGCACATGGGAAAGGACAGCACCCTTGCATTCCATGGTTATGTGCAAGGCTTTGTTATGGTTGCGGCCTTCCGTTGTCAAATCAGTATTGGTGAACCCTAGTCCGTGACTAGCATTAACATTTCCAACTACAGCTTATAGCTGATTGATAGTGATCTCTTCAGGCACGTAAGCTGCGTGCAAGACTTTGAGTAGTGCATTCCGATGGGCTTCGGAGCACATAAGCAATGATAGGATTGAGATCTTGGAAGGCGTTTGATGAAGCTGATCCACTACTTTATAATCACTCTTCTTGATGATTCGCATGAACTCATCAACCTCTTGATCGAAGGGTGTTTTCACAGGTTCCTTAATAACTTGCTCATCCTGCACCAAGCTCTTTCCTTTTGCTTTAGCAGCAGCTTCTGCTTCGGCAGTGGGTCTCTGAATTTGTGGAGCGAAAAGACGTCCGCTTCGAGTGAAGCCTCCGCCTCCTCCCACATTGTCAATTTGTGGTGCAGGGGTTGATGATTCAAAAGTGATTCTTTGTCCTTCACAGTACAGGTCAGAGTCGTAATGCCAGGGGATGGCATTACTGCTTTCATAAGGTACTGGTCCAGGCACCGTGATAGTGACTGGACTGACTGCAGCCGTGGAAGGAATTGTGATAGCCTGTGGATCATAATAAATTGTGATTGGTGCTCTGATGGGAGCAGCACCTTCCGAGTTGTAGGCGGAGTTGTTTTCAGGATCATAAAATATTGTGACAGTTGAGACATCTTCATGATTTGTTGCTGGCGTTGTAGGAGACATTGGTGGAAGGATGGATGTCGTTGTTGTAGGAGTTTCAAAATGGAGTGGTGCTGGAGTTGTAGAAGAAAAATTTGTTGATAACTGACTAGTTGAGAAGATAGATGAAGTACTTGTTGATGAAGCCGAAGAATTGTCAGGAACAATGGTTGTTGCAGTTGTAGGAGGTTCTGGAGTTGTTGCTGATGAGATTGCTGGATTTGTAGGAAAGGATGTGGTGATCTGAAGTTGGCCACTCTGAATGAGACCATCTATGCCATTCCTCAGGTTATCGCACCCATTTACTGAGATATTACAGTAAGCACACCCCAACTCACACCCCGGGAACATTTGACATTCGAGGAGTTGAGCCTTGATTTCTACCAATGGTGTCCGGATCTGACCCACACTGGTTATTAAATAAGACGGCTTGTCTTCTTCAATAGCGTTAATTCGGGGACCACCGTGGTTTGGCATGGGGTTCTTATTGACATTGGGTGGTGGTGCGAAATTCAGAGCTTTCGAGTCTACCAGGTCTTGGACCTTCATGTGCAGGGCTCTGCACTTTTCTGTATTGTGGCCAGGTGCATTTGAATGGAAGGCACATCTGGCGTTGGAATCATAATTCCTGGGTAGACTGTTGGGATCTGGAGGTGCCAACGTCCTTAGCTCAACCAGGTTGAGTTTCAGGAGTTGTGGCAGCAATGTAGCATATGGCATAGGGATCGGATCGATTACCCTGTTAGCTTGAGATGGCCTCTGTTGGAATGGCCTTTGTTGACTGTTGTTGTTGCTGTTATTGTTGTTGTAATTTCTCGGAGGATACTGAGGTTGTGGTTGATAGTTTTGCTGCGGAGGTTGATAAACTGGTTGAGGATGAGCTGGAGCGGGAATGGTGACTGCTGCCATTGATCTGTGAACATATTGGGGCCTGCCCCTGTTGGTGTGGATGGCATTGGTCTCGCCAGTTCTTCTTGGGCCTGCAAAAGGCTTCCTTGTACTACTGGACGAGCTGGCACCATTGTCAGAAATCTTACCCATCTTCAATAGGCTTTCGATTCTCTCCCCGGCTATGACAACATCTGCAAAGCTAGTAGATGAGAAGGCAGCTAGCCTATCAATGTATGTTCCCTGAAGGGTGTTCATAAACATGTCTGCCATTTCCCTTTCAGACATAGGTGGCTGAACAGCAGCAGCCAATTGCCTCCATCTCTGGGCATATTCTCGGAAACTTTCCCTTGAAGACTGTGACATTCCCATTATGAGAGTCCTGTTGGGTGCCATGTCTAAGTTGTACTGATACTGTCTGATGAAGGCCTCTGCCAGGTCCTTCCATCATCTGATAGTTGCCCTTGTCAAGTGAGAGTACCATTCTCTTGACGCTCCAGTCAAGCTGTCTTCGAAATAGAACATCCAGAGCTTCTCATCCATAGTATAGGCCTTCAGCCTTCCCAGAAATGATTGTAAATGAGTCCGGGGCATGAAGTCCCGTTGTATTTTTCAAAGCAAGGAGGCTTAAACTTATGGGGGATCCTGACCCCGTCTACCAAGCCCATGTCCATGACATCGAAACCCAAAGAGTTTTGAGACTCTAAGGACCTCAACTTCTCAGCTATCTCATCCAACCTTCTATCATAAGCTTCTTCCCCAGCACCCATTACTGTAAACTGATCCTCTTGGGGGTCTTCTTGAAGTATCCTGGCTGCAGTGGCAGTCCCTTGAACATTTGCAGGGATGTTGACCTCAGGATGGAGATGTGGTCCAAATACAGGGGGATTTACATGAGGTTGGACCCTTTCATTGTTGCTGGTGCCGGCAGTCCCTATATGTGGATCTTCTTGATTCTGCCTTTCCACCATGGCCCTCAATCTTTCCTGGCTCTGAGCCATGTTGTTCATCACTTCCATAAACTGAGTCATTTGATTCCTCATCTCTAGCCTTTCGTTTGCCATTTGATTTCTGACCTCAGTAAGGTCCTGCTGCATCTGATCCATTTGAATGCCCGGAAGGTTGCTACGGGTCGGATAACGGTGCGGACGGTTGAGGGGAAATACTCGGCGCCGAGCAATAGTTCCTGAACATCGCAACAGAGTTAGTGGCAGTAAAACAAAAACCTACAAAACAAACAAAGGGTTAGCATGCAATGCAGTATGCTTATTTGTTTTCAAGGTATCCGGCTTGGCATTCAGTTTTGACCCTTCCAGACCCTTGAAGATGCTGTTGATGTCGCTTTTGAAGTAAACCCGGATGGAACAAACTAATACATATATTACAAAAAAGCAAAATGGTACATAGTTTGTTTACAAATACAAGCCCTCTGAGGGGTCAAAGTACATTACAGGAAAATAAAAGTACATGGAATGAAAGCAACAACAAACAAATGGTCAAACACCAAGACCAAACTCATCCTCACGAACTTCCTTGAGAAGTGCTTCGGTCACAGGATCAGCCGGACGCTCCGTGAGATTCCTGATGAGGAGATTCCGGGTCGTAACAGCTGCTGCTAGCTTCTTGTGCTGACTTTGGTCCTTTGACCTCTTCACTCCCGCTTTGATCTTCAGCTCTGATATCTCCCTCTGGGCTGCTGCCAGGGCTTCTTGCTGCACTTTTGCACTAGCTTCCAGTTGCTCCATCTTGTCTTGAACTCTCTTTCCTTCCAGAGTACGAGCTTCGGTGATCCTGACCCACCGAGCTTGACTTTCCTTCAAATACAAGTCTGTCCTTGCTCTCTGGAACTGGGCTTCTTTGTAAGCATTCTTCAGAATTTGTTCTCCAGCTTTAGACTTTTTGATATAATCCCCAGACTTCTCAATCTTAACCAGATGCTCCACTCTCAACTTCTCTAGCCTCTCAATCTCCATCCTGCCATCACTCCTCTCCCGGAGGGTCTTCTGCAAAGCTTGAGTTAACTTCTCATTTCTTTCTTTCAAACTCTCAAACTCCTCCAAACTGACAGTGGCAGGTGGTGCTGAAGATGATTCAGGCATATCTTCTATAGTGAAGGGCATCCCAGAGAATTGGGCCCTGGCACGGGACCATTCATAATATTGTGCTGATGCCACATTGCTGCATTTCCCCAAAATGGTTATTCCCTTGGTTTGAACATTATCCTAGGCCCAGGCTGCCTGCCTAACAATAGCCAGATTAATCTTGTTCTCACAATAAAGAGTTCCAACCAAGTCCCGTGCCTTAGGAGTGTGGACTAGGGCATAGCCCAGTTGTCTTCTAAACAGCAAAGGGTTGTAATTAATACTGCCCTTAACTCCTATTAGGGGCACATTGGGAAAATGCCCACAGCTGGTGATGATATCCCTGCCCTTGGTGTTCTGAGTGCACCATCTGATATCAGCTGAAGTTAAAGCAGTGAGTCTCTTAGCCCAGTTGCTCTGCTGATGAGGGTTCAAAAATGCATCTGTCTTGGGTAGATGCCTGAGAAGCCAAGTGTGGAATAATGGAGCACAACACCTTACCAACCTTCCCCTCTACTTTTCATTCCTCTGATGCACTGAGTAGTAGAGATCCCCCAATAAAGTGGGCACTGGGTTCTTCAAGATGAACAGATGGATTGCATTCTTGCTAATGAATCGAGGCTCATCTGCAAACAATACAATTCCATATACACTCAAGGCCAATAAAGCACAAACAGCTTTCCACTCTCCTAGAGAAGCTTTCAGGGTAGCTTGAGAGATCAAGAAATCCAGATGGAAGCCAAGGATTCCAGCTTTAGAAGTCATATGCTGCTCAATCAGAACAGGTTCCAGATGCAAAGCCTTTGCTACTTCTCCATTACCAGGAAAGACCATCTCAGGGTTGAAAGGGATTCCACCCCTGATAGGCATACCAACCAATGATGAGTATTCTTCTAATAGAGGGCCTAGCTGAAAGTCCTGGAAAGTGAAGCATCTCAGTGGGGGATCATAGAACTGAATGCAAGTGTGGATCAGGCTTCTCTGTGAGGGGTCCAGATCCATAACCATATCAAGTATATCCCCATAGTGTTCCCTGAACAATGGTATGTGATCTGGAGTGATCAGGGTCTGAATCCTCCTGATGTCAAATAGCTCTGGCTGGAAGAAGTGATAGGTGATGTTGCTCTTTTTGGGAGCCATGATGCTGAAGATGAGTGGAGACAGGTGCTGATGATAACACTGAAGAATGAACCACTGATTGGCTGGTGCAGATAACTGAAGTAGATAGCTGAAGCAAATGCTGATGAAGATAGGTCAGTACTGAAGATGGGGTCAAAACCAGAACCAAATGAAGATGGATACCCTGAAACACAAATAAGCAAATGTCAATATGATGCAACGTTTATGTATGCAAATGATATGCAAGGGTCTGTGACTGAGCTGGATCTGATCAAGAGCTCTGATATAAGTCCAAGACATATTCAAGAATACCAGATGGAGGTCTATAAATCCAGTAACCAAGGTGGGGGGCTCAAATAAAGAGCCACATGTCCAGGGTTTTAGAATCACAAGAACTGTTCCAACATGGAGTATTCTTAATCAAGTCAAAGTAACAGGGTATTCTGAGGTCAAGGTACCTGCAAACCTGTAAACATCCCAACCCCCTCACAGGTGGTGTTCTAAAACAAGGATCCTCAGACTTGGATCAGTTATGATAAGTGTAAACACTTCCAACCCGGAGGTACAGTGTTTACAATAACCATAAAAGTTCCTCCTCTAACTCACCTCAGTTTCTGAAGGTCAATACTAAAAGGTCATTCAGACTTAGCAGGCTTCCCAGATAGCCCTAGCATTGCAGGAAATCTGCAACACAGAGTTCTCAAGAAGAAACCCATATCTGAACCGTGTTTCATATTCCCGCACCAGACCGAGATGGAATGGGAAAGAATATGATTCACTCTAGCCTAGGTGTCACTCAGGTCCCAGGTATAGGACCTTAACTCTCAATGGAACACCCACCCACCAAAGCAAAACCAGATCCAGCCAGACAGCATGACAGTATGATATATGAAAAACTGTAAAGAAAGCAATAAATAAAGTTGTACAGAAAGCAGTAAATAAAGCAAACATACAAACACAAATAAGCACATAACACCCCAATAAACACAAATCAAACAAGCGCTAGGAGGAACCCACAAAAAGAACCAGAAGCCCTGGTTGCAATATAAGGGTCCCCAGCAGAGTCGCCAAGCTGTCGCTCCCGCTAAATGAAGCTAGGTCAGATAGGGTACAGACGCGAACGGTCGGCGAGAGGGACAATGAGAACACACAGCCGTGAACTCACTGGAGGTGAATAGAGTCGCCAGCTAGGCATTTTTATCCCGGAGGAAAGGTAATGCTGCATAGACCTAGAAAGATATGGATAAGATGGTTGCGAACCAGAGAGACTGAGAAAGGGGGTTGGTTACAACCTGGGAAGGTATTAGCACCCAGATTGTCCGCCGTACTCGACGGGATCCACGCTTGAAAGATTTTGTGTTTTAAAGGGGTAGTGTCAGTGCAATTTGTGTATAAAGAACTGGAAAGATGAACAGGTGTCAGTGTAAAAGAAGTGTAAAGTGTGATGTATACAGTGTCAGTGTAAGGAAAAGAGTATGCTCAAGACTATGAGGCTAAAAGAATGAAACTAGAAAGAGGGGGAATATACAGAGACTTTTGTTCGATAACTGTTAAGTTATGCCTACGTATCCTCTCGTGCAATGAGGAAGTCAGAACACCGTAGTTCGACCCAAAGAGACTGAAAGGTTAAATTGACTTGTGAACTGCTTACTTGTCTATGCTCAAGTGTATGACCTGTCTGGCTCAGGTGCAAACTGTCTTGCATTAGACGGAAGAAGCAAGTTCTCGTTTGTGAGTGAATGAGATGAGAAAAGAATCCCGGAGGAGACGATTATTGTTTTTTTTTTGTGTTTTCAGTCTTTTATTGTTTTTTTGGATTTTTGTCATAAGTTAATGAGCTTAAATCTAAACCAATGGATTTAGTAAACTCATCACATCTTCCCTCTGATTAGGGGTAATGAGAATACCTTAAGTGTGAAGTCAGCTTCTCACACTTAATCACCTTTGGTACAGGATTAGGATCATTAACCTATTTGTGATTATTTAGATGTTTTTGGTGTTTTTGTTTAGTTTTAAGTAATGAGGTTAAGCCACAATCAGGGATTAAACAGACTCATTACACCATCCTAATAGAAGGATAATAGATGAGAATGTTTAAGCTGAGGAAAGCTCCTCAACTTAATCCATGATTAGGGATTAAACTCATGACAAAACAAAGCCTTTATTAAGTGGATTTTATTTAATGATATGATGAAGAAATGATTTTTATGATTTGTAAGACAACTTGAGGAGGACTTGTCCATTAACACTAGGGTTAGTCCTTCTTAACCAATTAAGGAAGAATTAGAACCCTAATGCAAGGCCCAAGTTACAAGCTTGATGTCTTAGTGATTATTAGATGGATTGATTAGAGGAGTTAAACACATTAAGGGTTTAACACTTAGGATTAAAGTTATACACTCCATCCTAATAGAAGGATGCAGGCACAAGCTTAATCACAAAGCCTTAAAGCCTTTAGGGTTTAGTCATGATTATGAGATGAGAAGAGAAGACTCAAAGAGACACAAAGGTAAAACTAAGTGGGGAGACTAATCAAAACCCTAATCATTGTCATGCTTGGTTGTTCCTAAGGTTTGTGAGGTTAACAAGAGAAAACTTCAATGGAACCACCAGGAAGCAGATGAAAGGATCAGGAGAAGCAAAGTAACTTGCTTCATTTAAGAAGACAAGTCACTTGAAGAAAGAAAGTGAGAATAATAATGATGAGCAAGCTCAATCTCAAACACATAACAAAATGCAGCAAGGATGCATGAAAGAGATGAAAAGAAATTGTGAGAAGTGAAGGCAAACTCACTTCTCAAAGTAACTTACCACCTGAAAAGTTAGTGAAAGAAATGCAATGCAATGCAAAATGAGATGAAATGGCATGATGCAAACCAAAACCAGAAGCATATATGAGATGATAATGATGCTATGAGATGATGCAAACATGAATCAAGACATGAGAATGATCATACAAACATGTGGATGCAAATGAAACAAGTTTAGAACCATGAACATACATGAAAAGTTATGAAGTGCATATGACATACAACATGGCAAATACATGATGCAATGATCAAACATGATTTCTATATGTCTTATGATGTCAAATGAATCACATGGAAGCATGGAATGTCATGGCAAGTCATGTTATGCAAGAGAATGCAAGGTGGATGCATATGGAAGCCCAAATTAGGGTTTATGAATCAAACATCAAACACAAACCAAAATCAGAAGCAAACAACATTACAAAAAATTGAAAATGCCACACAAAGGACCCCTAATCCTATACTAAACCAATGCCCAAAGGAGAGGTCTCAACTCTTAACCAATCTCAAGTTATGATTTTTACAAGTTTCTAGGGTTTTTAGGGTTTCCAAACAAAAGAAATGTCAAACAAAATGAAAATGAAAGATCAAATCATGACCATTTAATCTTACAAACTACATGCTAAACACAATACAATGCAAAAAGAATCAATGTCCAACTCCTCATGAATAGGCAGAAATGATTTTTTGAACTTTGGATCAAAATAATGCACAAAAATGTTTTTAATTCAATGAGAAATTCTTAAAATGCATCAAGATCAAAAAATAAATTTGGTTTGAAGGTTGGACAATGTTTCTAAATGTCTTAGAACATTTCATGAATTTTTTGGTAATTTTTAAATACTTAAAAGTATTTTTAATAAATTAATTTCCATTAATCAATTAAAAATAAACTTTTAAATGTTTAAAAATATTTTTTAATGCTAAAAATAAAAATAAAAATATTTTTGTGTCATAAAAATTAATGAAACTCAGGATAAAAAATTTCATAATTTTTAGACATTTTTTACTATTTTTAATAAATTATGCAAATAAAATGAAAAGAAATGAATTAAAATAAAGAAAAAGGAAAAGTCAACAGAAAGAGTGGCTGAGATTGATTCTGGGTTTGAATGGGTGGACTGCGCGCGTGAATGGAGGGTCTAGATTCACTCTGGACAAATTAATTTAATTATAATTAATTAAAACTAATTAAATGGATTAGGGCATAATGATCAGATCTGAGCCATTCACACGCGCGGGAGGTCAATGGAGTCAACTGATCCTACGGTCCAAATTCAAATGGCATTTAATTACAGGATTAGGGCATAATGACTTTCAGGTGGCCGGAGAAGACCTCCGGTCGTCTTCTCCGGTGGGAAGCCCACCTGAAAATCTCCAAACTCTCTCAAAACCTAACTAAAACGAAATCTAAAAACATGGAAATGATTCCCACTCACTCACGAACCAAAACCCCCAATCAAAACAAATTTATTCTTCCCCAAACTCATGAATCGAGCAAAACAAATTTTTAGGTCACAGAGTTTCAGAGATCAATTAAATTCTCATTTCATCACCATTTCCAAAACTAAAAGCATCAGGATAATCAGTGAAGCATGGAGAACAAGTTTAGAACATAAAAAATGATTTCTGGAAAAATATTTCTTGAGCTACCTGAGATTCGAAGCTTTCACTCCAGCAACTTTCTGACCTCCCCTCCTTATGACCTCTTGATGATGCCTGAATGCTTTGGAGAAGTTTATGCTGGCTAGATGAAGAGTTTGAACAGCTTCTGCTCAAGCTCAGTTGAAAATGGCAATGGTGATTCAGGCAGTTTCAGGCCAATGTGGGTGGTTCTTTGTGATCAGGGTGATGTTTTAAGAAGGTTTGTGGAGTGAGTTTGGATGCTTATGGCTTGTGGAGTGAGTTTCGAAAGAAACTGCAAGTTGGAGTGAAAATGGAGAGGTGGAGTTCTTGCTTGATTCAGGCTTGGTTCTTTGGTGGTTTTGGCTTAATGAGGCATGATGAGTTGAGGTATGAAAATGGTTTGAGTGTTTGAGGCTTGTGGAGGCAGATTCGAAGAGAAATGCAAATGGGGTGTGTTTTTGTGTATGGTGTGTTGTGATGTGTTTCAGCTTGGCTTGTTGATATGTTTTGCCTGCCAAAGGATAGTATAAAATAATCCTATAGGTCAGATGATTTGACATGGCCTTTATTGATTGGTAAGTTCACTTTTGCCAAAAGTCCACTCTTTGTGTAAGAGAGGTATGGCTTGGTTCTAGGCTAGTACAAGCATGGGGCTGGCGCGGCAAGGGTGAGAGGAAGGGCTAGCAAAGCTCAGCATCCAATGTAGCAAGTGGGGGAAAGAGTGATCATGAGTTTTTGCAAGTTGGCTCATTTTGGTTCACATGTGATTTTCTCATTCCATAAGCCATGAAACATGAGCATTTTGGTTCAATTCTGACTTTTATGTCACATAGAATGTTTGTGTAATGGTTTGATGCCAACTAGAAGTTACAACTTGCCTTGAAACATGATTTTGCAAATTTTCCATTTAGTGCACATCTTGAAAATCAATGATTTTTGCCAACTTTGTCACACCATAACTTTTGATCCAAGAAGAATTTGATCATGTTCTTGTAATTTTTGAAAAGGGAAAAATGTATCCTACAACTTTCATGACCAAAGTTTTTCCATTTGAAGCATTTTTGGATCAAGAATCAAGGCTTGAAAAATGACATAAAATGACACATTCTTGAAAAGTCAACTATGCCCAAAAAAGTCAACTTTGCAAAAAACTTCCAATTCTTGATTTTTGTGAACTTCAACCTTCTTCCATGATCAAATAAAGATCATATACACTCAAAATGATGAAGAATGCCCATTGGTTGGGTCATTGGGGGCCTCAGATGCCCTGATTTTGCACTGACTTGTCCAGAAAGTCAACTCTTGATCAGATGACTTCCCCATGGAATTCCTTCATGAAAATTGATATGCATCCTCCTTATACCATATAGAGACCAATGGAAACAAGAATGACCAAAAAATTTGGAGTGATGGCCTCTGAAACCAAAACCCTAATTTTAGGTCAACTGTGCAGTCAAACTTGGCTCTGCATCCATACCAAACCCAGTTCTTGTGATTCTTTTGCATTCTTGACTTTGAGAGGATATAATATGATACTTGAACACACATGGACCCCTTTGAAGTGATTGGTGACCCTTGGAGTGGCTCAAAAGGCTCTTGGATTGCTCAGATCACAAACCCTAGGTGCAGATGACCTAGAAACTATGCAGTGAATCAAAAATGAGATGTGAGATGATATGATTGTGTTTATGTGTATGAAATGACCACAAGCCATGGTGTGAATGGGTGAGGGCAAATTTGGGGTGTTTACACTATCCCAAATTTGTCTTACTTTTTATCAACCTGGACCAGCTTGCCCCAACCTTGGGCGTTTCCAGCTTCAATCACTTCCCTGACCTGCTTGTAGGAAGATATAGAAGTTCATACTCTCTCATTACTCTTGGTTGCATAGTTGGGAGCAACAACATTGACATTCATAGTTTCAAAGGCTTGGAATAACGTTTCATGGATCTCCCCATCTATTTCAACGTATTTGAATGTAGACAAATGGCTGACGAAGATATCCTCCTCCCTGCACACAGTAACCACTTGACCATCAACAACATATTTCAACTTTTGATGCAAGGTTGAAGTTATTGCGCCTGCGGCGTGGATCCACGGACGTCCCAGAAGGAATCTATAAGCTGGCTGGATATCCATCACATAGAATGTGCTCTTAAATACCTGTTATCTTATCTTCACGGGCAACTCAACCTCACCAAAGACCGATCTTCTAAAACCATCAAAGGCTCTCATCACCAGGTCACTTGGCCTCATAATTATTCCATCTACTTCCAACTTCATCAAAGCCTTCTTCGGGAGTACATTCAAAGAAGAGCCAGTGTCAACCAGAACATGAGATAACACAACACCCTTCCACTCCATAGTAATATGTAAGGCCTTGTTATAATATCTCCCCTCCAATGTCAAGTCTCTGTCGGTAAAACCCAGTCCATGATTGGCATTGATATTTGTAACCACAGCCTCAAGTTGGTTCACAATTATTTCTTGTGGAACATAAGCCATCTGTAGAACCTTCAAAAATGCCTCTTTTTGTGCTGGAGAGCACATAAGCAGAGACAAAATCGAAATCTTTGATAGTGTTTGATTCAACTTCTCAACCACTTTGTAATCACTCTTTTTTATGATTCACATAAATTCTTCGACCTCCTTTTCGAAGGTACTCTGCTCTTTTGACAGCATCACCACTTCTTTTGTTGTTACCTGCTTCCCCTTATCCCATGTTGTAGCTTCAGCTTCGTTGTTTGTTCGGAGAGCTTGTGGAGTGAAAAGTCATCCACTACGAGTAAACCCACCTACTCCTCCAACACTTACAATGCTCGGATTGATAACAACTGGATACTTGTCTTCATCTTTCTGCCCCTGAACATACATATTTATGCCATAGTGCCAAGTGACTGCTCTTTCACTTTCATAGGGTACAGGCCTAGGAACCGTGATGGTTACAAGACTTATAGTAACAGGCCTTGCCTCTTGTGGTATGCAGATAGTAATTGGTGCTGGTCGAGGAGGCATTTCCTCTGGAGTAAAATAAATGGTGACAGTAGACACAATGTCGCTTTGATTGTTTACTTTATCAAATTGCAGCGAGCCTTCATCAATCAAAGGTTGGATACCCATTTTCAGCTCATTACACCCGTTCTCAGAAGTCTTACAATCTTCACAATCTTCGTTACATCCAGGAAACACTTTTCCCTTCAGCAATCTCTCCTTGACAACATACAGAGGAGTCTTCACTTCATTAATATTCAGGATCAAATTCAGGGCTCTTCCTTCTTCAATAGCATTGATCCTTTCCCGTCCATGATTGGACATATGATTGGTATTAACATTTGGTGGTGGCGCAAAGTTAATGGCTTTTGAATCTATCAAATCCTGGACTTTCATCTGCAAAGCTCTGCTTTTTTCAGTTGTGTGCCCCGGGGCACCTGAATGAAAAGCACATCTGGCATTGGCATCATAACCCGGTGGTAGGGAATCTCCAGTGATGGGTTGTAAAGTCCTTAATTTAATCATGTTCATATCCAATAACCTCTAAAGCAGTGCAGTATACATCATCAGAATGGGCTCAATGACACGATCAAATTGGCATGAACGTTGTTGATAAGGTATTTGTTGACGCTGATTTTGTTGTTGTGGTTGTTGTTATTGATGTTGTGAAACAGGCCTTGAGGGGATAGTAATTGCAGCCACCTGACTATAGTAATTTTGAAGACCCCTGCCATGACCTCTACTGTAAACGGCATTAGTCTCACCTTCCCTCCTTCTCTGGGGACCGGCAAAGGGATTTCTTCCTCCAGCTGAACTACTGGCACCAGCATCTTGAATCTTCCCCATCTTCAACAAATTTTCCACTCTTTCACCAGCAATGACAAGATCAATAAATTTTGTGGCAACAGGAAGCCAAACAATCAATAAACACCCCTTATAGAGTACTCATGAATATATCAGCCATTTCATTCACTAACAATGGAGGTTGCACTCTTGCAGCCAATTCGCGCCACCTCTGGGCGTACTCTTTGAAGCTTTCCTTTGAATTCTGCAACATGCTCTGAAGTTGTGTGCAGTTGGGAGCTATGTCCAGGTTATACTGATAATGCTTGACAAATACTTCTGCCAATTCCTTCCAGCTTCGGATAGAGGTCCTACTCAGCTTCATGTACCATTCTTGGGATGCCCCGATGAGACTATCCTGAAAATAGTACATCCACAGCTTTTCATCATCGGTATGAGCAGCAATTCTACCAACAAAGACTGGAGATGGTTCTTTGGGCAAGAAGTACCATTGTACTTGTCAAAGGTGGGAGCTTTGAATTTATGGGGAATTCTCACCCCCAGAACAAGACCCAAGTAATTGATATTGAATCCCAAAGAGTTCTGAGATTGAATAAAACAAATTTGCTCATCCATTTCCTCAAAACGACGATTCACCTCTGCACCCTGTCCTTCCATATCTTCCAGGATAGTGAACTGATCATCTTGATTATCCATTTGGGGTTGAGGACCACCACCAGCATTAACAATAACCTCTGGTTGGGGTTGAGGTTGAGGACCACCGTTACCACCAAGAGCACCAGTACCTCTAGGACCTCCACTGTTGTTATTGTTTCCATCTTGATTTCTACCAATCATCTCTTGCAAACGCTCTTGGTTCTGATTGATTCCAGTTACTAGAGTCATGAACTGATCCATCCGGTTGCGCAGCTCTGTCAACTCAATTTGCATTTGATCCATGATCCTGACTCTGTTTTGTTTAGTTGGGTACCTGTGAACCTTCTTCATAGCAATAATGCCTGAAAATGGAAGGTGTTAGAAACTCGTGACAGTACATGCAAAACAAGAAAATAGTGATATGTATGCAATTCAAGCTTTTGTGCTTTCATTATCAGGCTATTTTGCCGCAGTTCTGGTATTTTTCAAAGGAATCCAGATGACCTTTGAGGAAATTCTTTTGAGATTACTCTCTTTAAAGTTGCCATACCTTTCCACAACCAGTTTCAAGGCACCACAGAACTTGAAGAATCTGAAATGACAACTACATAAAATAAATAAAGCCCTAGGGCGAGCGTAACATCCCCGTAGGGTATAAGTCTTACAAAAAATTAAAATGCGGGAACATAAACAAGATTCCTACAACAATATTGTAGGTAATCCGAAATACACATAAAATGACCTAAAACTCTAGACTGAAAGAAGACTCTAATCCTTCTTCTGTGAAACCCAACTCTACCCTAGCCCTCTTTACATCATCTCTCCTCCTGAGATCTGCCATCTCCATGAGTGCTTCGTTCAATTGTTGAGAAATCTCTTGCTGACTCTATGGGCTATCTCCATTTGTAGCTTGTACTCCTCTTCTTTCTTCCTATACTCTTCCTGCTCTTGATTTCTATGACCTTGTAACCAGGTGAAGGATTGTTTGGCTTCCCTAAGAGTCTTATTAGCCTTTCTGAACTCTTCCTCTCTTTTAATATCCATCAAACCTCTTCTCTGAAAGTAAGCTTCTCTTTCAGCAAAATCTTTCTCCTTAGTCTCCTGAGCTACCTGTATCTTGTGCAACTTATCTTCTAAAACATCTTTGGAGTGAGCCATATGATGATACAAGCTAGTCATTTGTGCATTTTCAACTTTCAATTCTCGTAGTTGGGCTTCCAGCTTCTGGTGATCCTCCATGGGGACTGTGATTTGTGCAGCAGTAGTCTGGGATGACCCCTCTCTTAGATAGAGTGAATGCTCCAATGAGAAAGGGAGGAGTGTAATCCCGACACGATTCTTCAACCAAGGGGCAAGGAGATCATACATTTTTGGGTCCACTCTCCCAAATTCCTTCTTTCCCTTATGCGTATTCATAATCCAAGCTTGATACACTTTGAGGACCATTTCCTTATTTCCCTCAACAGGGAGGTAAATGGACTCAGCAACTTCCTCCTCAGATGGAGAATCTCTCAGAGGATACCTAAGCTACCTTCTAGCTAAAACAAGATTGTAATTGATCAACCCCTTTCTTCCTAGAAAAGGGACATTACGAAAGCCATCACATATGACAACCATCTCCTTTCCAAGTACATCTCTATCACACCCCTAAGCTATGTGTTCTACCGTCAACCCCATTAATCTCCGGGACCATTTCCACTCACCTTTCAATTCTTTGAATGGTCCTGACTTTGGTAATTTCTTAGCAAACCAATCAGCAAAAAGAGGAACACAACAATTGACAGATCCTCCTCTTCTCCCATTCATGTAATGGACCCCATAATAGAAGTCACCTAGTAAAGTAGGAATAGGATTCCTTCTGAAGAAGATGGACATAACTTCCATGCTTATAATCCCTTTGTCACGGAAATAAACGGGTACCATATATCAGCAAGGCCAATAGCACACTGAACTTTGCCCACTGTCCTTTCTGAGCATAAGCATAAGCTTCTTGAATGAGTATTTCACAGGGCAACCCCTTTCCTTTGATGTTGCTTATCCCATGTTTGACCTTAGCTAGTGGCAGATGATACCTTCTGACAATTTCTTCCTCTTTGAGAACCCTTCCTGAATCAAAATAAGGTTGCATCCCTCTGAACGGAATCTGTAGCATGTTGGACATTTCTTCTAGAGTGGGAGCCAATACGTAGTCAGGAAACACAAAACAACGCAATGGTGCATCATAGAACTGTAGTAATGTGTGGAGACTGTCCCTCTGGTCTTATGTAGGCCTGTCTATATACCTGAGAATCTGCCCAAACTTAGTCTTGAAATCACCCAAAACCTTGTCATTCATCAAAATTATTCAGCATGTGGAGATTTTCCCCTCTGGATGTGGAAAGGTGTAATGCGTATTATTCTTTCGAGGAACATTGACAACTCCTGCCATATGGATAAAACAACAGATACCAGAACCGGGGATAAACAGAAATGCAAACCTGAGAAATGAGAACACAAAAATGTTAATGATGCAATGATATGATACAAATATAATGCAAGGCACATGATCAATCTGTAACTATCTGGATACTGGATATCATAACCAAGTAATCAGAACCTCAAAATCCTCTGGATAACAACCCATATAGCAACTCAGATAATCACAAATAGTCTCAAATCAAGGACAAGAACCAGATAAGTTCAAGAACCTCAGGATCAAAGTAATTCTATCAGAATACATAAAATTGCACTGATAATGAGGGTATGAAGAGGTAAATGGCTCCTGCAAACCTGCAAACCCTTCCCAATCTCACGGGTGTGCTCCGGGTCAAACATCACGGACTCTCAAAGCCGAATAACAATAATACGTTCACCATTTCCGAGAAATGGTTCATGACCAGATCAGGGAATCGGTTAAGCATTATGTACTACTCAAGGAGGTCTCAGTTGGAGTCTGGAAAAAACAAGCATCCCTTATAAGTCCCCAGCTTCAAGCGTTGAAATCGAGAAACAATAGTACATTCAGCATGTAGGATACATTACTATCGTCATACGACCAGATGCTTTGACTGAGTTCCTATAACAGAACCAGACCATCCTATGCAAGTTCCAAGTGGGCCCTCGGGTGCGAATGGGTTTTCCACGAAACGTGGTCTGCCACTGTCACCACTGGAGAGCGATGTTTCCACAAGGTTCTCAATGATCAGTCCCCAGCCGCACATAACTATCAAGGTCGTGTAATCAAGTAGGGAAGACCCCTATATCAAGACACTTCCAAGAAGGTCACGAATCTAGGTGTGAACGCACCAATACCCCTATGACAAGATACCATGGGGCCACAATGATTGCTCATGCTAAGTCCTAGGGTGGTCTCAGGCCAGGTACTTGGACAATCTCATCTCACAACTCACAAGTAACCCCCAAGTCCCACCAAATAGAAAAAACCAATCCAGACAGTCCAGTATAATATATGATGCATGAAAATAAATACTGAAAACTGTAAATAAAACTGTAAATAAAACTACAAATAAACAACAGTAAAATACACAAGCAACAACAAACAATCAAACACACAAAGAAATAGAAACACACAAGTGCTAGGAGAGACTCTCAAGGGGAAACCATAGATTCTGGGTGATCTCATTTCCCCAACAGAGTCACCAGTCATCGCTCCCTGGATTTCCATCCTGGTACAAACGCGAAAGTGGCGCGGAAAAGGTTAGAGTCGCCAGCCAGGCATTTTTATCCCAAAGGAACAGGAATGGTAATGCTGCACAAACCAAAGAAAAGAAAAGGAATAACACAAGTCCTGCGAACCAAAGAACTAGGTTCGGGAGTCGGTTATGACCTGGGAAGGTATTAGCACCCCAGATCGTCCGCCATACCCGACGGGATCCATGTTTTGCAAAGAAACTGTTTCAAAGGGTGAAGGAATGAAAGTTGCTGCAAAAGAAAGACTGAAATTGGATAAGAAAAGAAAATAAAGGGGGAATGTAGGTAAAATAAAAGCGTGCTCTAACGGGCCCTACCCCGCTGCCTACGTACATCATCTGGACATGAGGATCAGAGTCATCGTAGTTCCCCTAACTATGGGTGGAAAGATTGCTTGTGTGTTAAAAGCTTGAACTGATTATGTCAATGCTCAGGTGTTGCAGGCTCGTCTGGCTCGAGTGCGTTACCGTCTTGCAAAGTGACAAGTAGGAGCATGTTTGTACGATGAGAATGAGTGAGATGAGAAAATAAGTCCCGAAGGAGAGACGTTTATTTTTTGTTTGTGTTTTTAGCAGTTTTTTATGAGTGTGGCACAAGGAAGTGAAAGCAAATCCTTTTCTAGGGAATGTGTTCTTATTACCACATTCCTAGATAGAATGAGTGATAAGTTCACCAAGAATGAAGAAGACCCTCAAACTTGCTTCCAAAGATTAGGGTTTGAATTCACTAACTTGCTGGGAATTATTAAGTGTTTTGTGAATTAAATGGAGAAATGTTTTTTTATGATTTTTCTTTGTGAAAATAGTCTCATGATTAGACTTATACATCATAGACAAACTTATACCACCACCAAGATGGGGTGAATATGAGTGTTCCATGGAATAAGGCTATACACAAGAGACTATTTCAACCTTTATTAAAGTGTTTTTAGGTTTTTGTATAAAGATGAGAAGAGAAGAACCAAAAAAGAGAAAATGTAAAACATCTAAGGGGAAACTAATCAAGACCTAAAGTTGTCATGCAAAGGATGATCCTAAGTTAGTGTGACTTGAATTGTATCCTAATGAAGAAGAAGGAAAGAAGAAAGAAGAAGAAGAAGAAGAAGAAGAAGAAGAGGAGAAGAAGGAAAGTAGAAAGTCAACTTACTTCTTCTAAAGAAGTAAGTTGCTCTCTAAGGGGAAGGAAGAAAAGTTGTACAATTGATGCCCTAAGGCACATCTCAAAGACAAAGTAATAAATCAATAAAAAGAAAGAGAAGAAGACTTGAAATGTGGATATCACCCACACTTATCACTTACCAATTGCACCTATAAGGGTTAGAAGTATATACAAATGATAAGGAACCCTAAAACAAACCTTAGGAGTTGGCACAAGTGCCATCCTACCCTAACAAGCAAGCATAGGTCATGTAAACCTCAAACAGGTCATGTTAAACACAAAAATCAAATAAAATGAGAACAAGTCCAAAAAAATTCCAAAATTAATCACAAAGACACTTAGATCAATTTAGAACAACATATATAGACCTCAAGGCAAAAATCAGAAGGAAACCAACTCAAATACATGCTCAGAGTTCAATTAGGTTTCCAAATACTCCTTCACAAAGCAAGGCCTCACAACCTAAGCAAATAAACCCTAAAAATTATTTAAAAAAATTCTAACATCCCTCAATTAGTCAAGAATCCAATCCAAAAAGAATCAAGTTCACAACTATTTTTAAACTCCAATTAGAAATTGGAAAAAATAGATCATGCATAAAAGAAACAAGAATAAAAGAAATAAAGTCTACAATTAATTCAGTCATGAAAAGAATAAATAAATAAAATTATAGAAAAATAAATAAAAATCTAAAATGTATTCATGAATTTACTTAGGATTTTTTGATGTAGTTTACTATTTTAAAAAAAATTGAAACTGAAAATAAAAAGAAAATATGAATTGAAATAAACTGAATGAGGGTGAGAATAGCAAGGATGTCACGTTTAAATCCAGTTTGGGCTCAGATATGGGAGGTTCAATTAGCAATTTAAGCCCAAGTCCACATCATGCGCATCATTCAACATTTATCATGGATTTCAATAAACTCAGGATCAATTTCGTGCATTAGATCAATCATACGCTCATGGTGAGGTCAAGCCAAATGAATAAGTCAACGGTTTTAACAAACCACACGCGCACGCACATGATAATATCAGTGGACTGGAAAACATAGGGAATAACTGTGAAATAAGAAACATGTGAGGGAGAGGATGCATTTTTAATGTGTTGGCGTGATGATAACCGTTTAGATCAAAAAATGAACGCACATGATTATGTCTCCTTCCTTCACCTACATAATTTAAAATTCCAGAATCCAGTGACCAGAGCTAGGGCTCCAGCACTGGAAAATTCATGACAAGAACACAACTCCACAACAACATGTGAAACACTCCAGATCCACTAAATCAACCATGGAGATCTCAAATACAAGCTCAAAAATCACAAATAAGCAACATACAAGGCAGATCGAAGAAAACAAAATTCTATCATCAAACTTTAATTTACTCATACAACCTTAATACGCAAGCATTTTCAAATCTAATCATACCAGGGTAATCAGTGCAACACATAGATCATTAAACACATGAGAAAAACAACATTTAGATCTATGAATTTGAAGGTCACCTGAAGGTTGCAGAACTTGAAATTCACCAAGAAATCCCTCCAAATGGTGAAAATTTACTCAATTTGACCTCCTCTTGCAAAATAAATGCAAGAAGGAGCTTGAGAGAAGTTGGATCTTGAGATTCGAAAGCTCTTGCTTCTGAATGACACCTCAATGAAATCTCACTTTCAGCTTTAATCAAAGAGTGTTATTCCTTGTAACTTGAGGATGAATTAAATATCAAGATCTGAGGCAATGTGTGAGGGAGGAATGAGATTTGAAGTAAAAATGATCTAGTGCAAGAAAGTTTGAATCTGAGAAAATAGAGAGGCTGAGGCTTCAAATTCGTGTTGTGACTAGAGAGTGCATGGAAAGTGTGATTGGAATCAAAATGAAAGGTTGCATGAAAAGTGTGACCTCAAGCCTCATGCGTGCATCCTCCCATTCATATGCTCAATACGATTCCAATTAATTCATTAATCACCTTTAGATCAATCTTATGGCTTGGAATAAAGTGGATCATGCTTTTTGAATGATTTTACAAAAGTGCAATTTATGAGATATCCTTCTTATAATCCACGGGTTCTTGAGAATTCTTGAGCCAAATCATTTATTATGCATTGCAATGGAGTATGGTAATCACAATTGGTCCATAAGATGCCTTGGAAATGAAGTATGAGAGTTTTTGCACTTGATGGAAACTTGAGAAATATGGTAAAACCCTAAAATCATGCCAAATTCAAATGAGCATAACTTTCAAACCATAAAGGTTATGATCATGTTTGAGGAAAAATCATTTGGAACCATCTTAGTCATGTAAGAATCACTTGAACATTAGGGGGAAAATTACCCAAAATAGAAAGTTCCCACACATGCCACTTTCTAAATTTGGAAAGATCTTCCAAAGCCCTAATTTCTTGATTCTTAAAGTCACCAAAATCATTTTTTGCCCTAAATAAGTCCCTTGACTTGAAGGTTATGATTGGAGGCCTTGAAATCCACTGTTTGACTTTCAATTGCTCAGTTGACCTCTTTCTTCATTTACAAGTAACTAATCAAATAGTCGACTTTCACAATGAGTTTTTACATCAAACTTCATACATAAGCCCTATACATCATATGTGAGGCTTTAACCATAAGGATTGTTCAAAGCTATAAGGAATCTTTGATCGTGAGCAAAACCCTAATTAGGGTTTGTTTGTGTAGGAGAATATTGCATTGATGATGTTCCACTCTTTAGGAATTTAAAGGTAACCTTGAGCTTGAATAATATATGAGGAGACCTTGTGAGCTTCTTGCAAGGTCACGTAGCTCTTGTCTTGACTTTGAAGATCATGAATTTCCAGATGGTTGATCATGTGCCTTATGCTTGTGATCTTGGATGCTTATGCTTCATTTTTCTATGCCAAATGCTAGAGTATGCTATCTACATGTTATGCTTATGATATGCAAAATGATATAAAAGAGAGGGAAAATTGTAGGGTGTTACGTGATGAAAGAGAGGAGAAGGAGAAATCACATTGGCTCATTCAATTTGGAGAGCGGTAAGGTTGGTTTGGTGTGTAAAGTCAAGGATGATGTTAGGAAGCATTTTGCTAGTAAATTTCTTGAAGAAGAAGGTGAGAGACTGCTCCTCAAATTCTTTAATAGGCTTAATGACACCAATAAAATGTCGCTTGAGCTTCCTTTTTCGGAGGAAGAAATAAGGGAGGTGTTGTGGGGGATGTGATAGTTCGAAAAGCCCAGATCCTGATGGTTCTTTATTGTTCTATAGGAAATTTTGACACATCGTTAAAGATGATCTTGTGTCTTTCTTTAACGGATTTCATTCAAGTACGGTGTTATCGAAAGCAATTACTTCCTCTTTTTTGACTTTTGTTCCTAAGGTTCGAACTCGTTGGGGTTAGATGACTATAGGCCGATTTGTCTCGTGGTAAGTTTATATAAGATCATATTTAAAATTCTATTGGGAAGGTTGAAGGCTATTTTGCATACAATCATTTCTCCTTGCCAAAGTGCCTTCATTCACGGTAGACACTTATTGGATGGTGTTTTGGTTTCCAATGAACTTGTGGATTGGTGTAAGAAGGAAGGTAATTCATGCATTTTATTCAAGGTGGATTTCGAAAAGGCATGTGACAAAGTGAGTTGGAACTTCCTTAGGTATTTGATGAGGAGAATGGGGTTTGGTGTTGCTTGGATGCGTTGGATGGAGTTATTGGTGTTTAATAGTAATATGTCGGTTTTAGTTAATGGTAGGCTAACTAAAGAGTTTAAGGTGGAAAGAGGTTTGAGACAAGGGGAACCTATTTCTCTGTTCCTTTTTGTCATTATAGCGGAAGCTCTTTCGAGTTTGGTTAAAAAAGTAGTGGCTGATGGGGATTATGAAGGAATTAATGTTAATGGTAGATGCAAGGTGGATATTCTTCAATTTACGGATGATACTTTGTTAATCAGAGGAAGTAGTTGGAAACATATGTGGGCTATAAAGGCAGTTTTAAGGCGTTTTGAGATTGTGTCGGGTTTGGGTATTAATTACCAAAAGAGTAAATTAATCGGTATTAATACCAACCCCCACTTCTTGGAGATGGCGACTTCTTCTCTTTCTTGTCAGAGGGAGGATAGTAATTTCACTTTTCTTGGTATTCCCATAGGGGACAATATGAGAAGGATTACTTTGTGGCGTAGGTTGGTTGATAAGATTAAGAAAAGGCTTGCTAGTTGGAAAAGTTGTGTGCTTAGTCTAGGAGGTAGGATTACTTTACCCAAATCGATTCTTTGTTTGTTATTTATCTTTATGTTATCCTTTTATAGGATACCGGTAAAGATAGCCAAAGAGATAACTTCTATTCAAAGTAGCTCTTATGGGAGGGTCGGAGGACCGTAGGAGAATTCATTTGATAGGTTGGGAGAAAGTGCGTTCGCCTTGTGATAGAGGTGGGTTAGGTGTTCGTCGTATTGAGGACTTTAACTTTGCGATTTTTCTCAAGTGGAGATGGAAATTTTTACAAGGTGCAGATTCTTTGTGGTATAATCTTTTGAAAGCGAGGTACGGTGATATTTGTTTGAATATGGTAAATGGGTGTGTCGATTCTCATTCTAGTATTGTTAAATCGGTTTGGTGGAAAGATCTTGTTCTTATAGACAAAAAAGTATGTGGAGACATGTTTGCGGAGTATTGTAGGGTTGAAGTTGGAAACAGACATATTTCATCTTTTTGGAATTTAAAATGGATGGGCAATGTTAGATTGAAAGAGAAATTTTAGAATTTGTATTTCGTTACTAAACTTGAAAATGTTTTGGTGGCCGTTATGGGAGGTTGGGTGGATGGGGGATAGAGATTGGATGATTTCGGTATTGAGATCTCTAGGGATCTTGATATCGAAGCTTCTCTTTTTGACTTACATCAATTTTTATTTTTTGCAGGCCCAATCGCAGATGGAAGGGAAAAATTTATATGGTTGCCCAATATTGTTAATGGTTATACTGTTAAATCGTGCTTGGATTTATTGGCCACCATAAGGGCTAATTTTTCTGTTGTGCATGATGGGGATACTATAGTCGCTGAGTCAAGGGATAACGTGGCAGTAATTGTTCCTGTTTTGGTAGCCGGGGATGACGAAGTTGTTGTCACAGAGAACAACATACTTTTGCTGGACATGGTAGATCGGGTTAGATCTGTTGTTGTTAACTCTGGTTCGGCCGGGTCTGGTGATGTTGTTGTCATGGCAACCAGCAAGTTTTTCCCAAAATCAGCATGCACTGTTAGTGCTGCTGCTACTATTTTTCTTGCGGATGCTATAGTTTCTAATGGGATGGGCTCGAGTGTTTTTGTTATTGCCACGACGAACAATGTTACTGTCTTTTAGGATTATCAAACTCTTGTTGCAGATCCGAATGTGTTGTTGGGTTATTATGCAGGAGCCCGAATTTCAGATGGTTGGAAAGGTTGGAGAAGTCTTTGGAGGACGGTTATTCCTAAGTGTATTAAGGTGTTTGGTTGGCGTGTTTTTTGGGAAAGGCTTCCAACAAAGGAAACCTAATTATTAGAGGTATTTTCTTCTCTGAAAATAAATCCTTTTGTGTTTTTTGTTCTTCTTGTATGGAAAAGAATCATCATTTGTTCTCAAGTTGTTCGGCGATGAAGTTGATTTGGAAGGGAATTAAGGAGTGGATTGGTTATGTAGATAATACGGGGAATGACTCTTTGTGTAGTAATGAAAGCTTCATGAGATAAATTCGTTTTTGTAAGTCTCGGGGAGTGAAGAAAGGGAAAGTTTGTATTTTTTTTTTGTTAACAACTACTTGGAATATTTGGGTAGTCAGGAATGGGATCGTTTTTGAAATTCACTATTGGAATGTGTTAGATATTGTTTGGGATATCAAAATCTCGGCTTGGAAATGGTCTATGTTAGGGGAAATTGCTAAAACCAATTGTAATTTCTATGATTTTTATAAAAATTCGTTGTTTTTTATTTCATAGATTCAATTGGATAGCAATTTCTTTTTTGCTCGAGTTCAGTTGTGAATCAGAGTTTTTGTATTAAGGTTCGAGAATCCTTAATTCTCGTTTAATGTTATTCCTTTCTTAAAAAAAGAAAAGGAAATAATCATAAATATATGCATGAAAGTTTTGAAAACAAAAACAATATCTCATAAATAATTATTAATAATGCTAAATTTCATTTATCCTCTCTTTCTAATAAGTAATAAAGGGACACTAATGAAAAGGATTCTCATAAATAAATAAATAATTCACTTTGCATTCACATAAATGTAAAATACACTAAAATATTATAAAAATAACAACAACAATTATCAAGTTTTACAGAGACTACATAAATCAACTTTTGTTATAATGTTTTGTTCAAAGTCATGTTTCTACCCAAATAGTAAATCTTGAGATCTTTCTTAATATATTTCATTTAGTTTTTGTTTGTCTTCATTTATCTTTAGTTGTTTGATTTCTCTCCATATGATATTCTACTCTTCTTACCATATAATTTACTGATCTTTTTATTTACGTACTCAAACAACCTAAGTTTATTTTTCATTATATTTTCTACTATAGGTGTTACCCCAACATTCTGTAATATTTTTATTTTTAATCTTATCATGTCTAGTAGTACAACACATCCAATGCAATATCTTCATATCTGCTACACTTTATTATTTTGTTCATTCTTAATCACCCAACATTTTATCTCCTACAACATTGTAGGTCTTACCATAATCTGATATAATTTTCTATTCAACTTGATATGTACCTTTATATCACATAAAATCCCTGAAACCTTCATCTGTTTCAGCCACTTGCCTTGAATTTGATCGTTTACATTTTCTTCTAATTCTCCACCGGTTTGCATTACAAACCCAAAACATTTAAACCGTGTGAGTTGTGGGATAATATGGTCTCCAACCTCACCTCTAGGTTAGAAACGACTCTCCTTTTGATGAGCATACATTTCATATACTTTGTCTTAATTCTACTTGTCGCTCCCCGGATTTCCATCCTGGTACAAACGCGAAAGTGGCGCGGAAAAAGAATAGAGTCGCCAGCCAGGCATTTTTATCCCGAAGAAAGGGAATGATAATGCTGCACAAACCAGAAGAAAGAAAGAGGAAGGACACAGGTCCAACGAACCAAAGAGACTGAGTTCAGGAGTCGGTTACGACCTGGGAAGGTATTAGCACCCAGATCGTCTGCCCTACCCGACGGGATCCACGCTTGCAAAGAAACTGTTTCAAAGGGTGAGGATATGAAAGCTGCTGCAAAAAAATGAAAATGAAAAGAAACTGGAACTGGAAGAGAACTGAATAAGAAACAAAGGAGAAATGTAGGGAAAATAAAGATTGTGCTCGAACGGGCCCTACCCCGCTGCCTACGTACCTCATCGGGAAAATGAGGATTAGAGACGCCGTAGTTCCCCTAACTAGGGGTAGAAAAGATTGCTTGTGAATTAAGGCTTGAAATGCCTATGTCAATGCTCAGGTGTTGCAGGCTCGGACGACGAGTGCGTAACCGTCTTGCAAAATGACAAGTAGGAGCAAGTTCGCGTACAGAGCGAAGGAGATGAGAAAAGAATTCCCGAAGGAAAGACGCTTATTATTTGTTTTTTGTTTTTTTAGAAGCTTCTATGAGTGAAGGTTTGCATAGGTAAGTGTACCTAAGTCTTACTCAATGGGATGTGTACATCTCACATCATCCCGAAATGGAATGCGCAAGAGGCACACCTATCTATGGAGGAAATCCCCAAAGCTAGTCCCACAGGTGAAGGCTTAAGCACACTGGCCTATTACCATTATTAAGTATTTTTGTGGTTTTGGTTAAGAAGTGTTTTTTTAACTTTTTCTTTGTGAGGTACTCATGCTAAGACCTATCCACCACGAGTGATGACTCACACCTCGCCCCGAAACGGAACGCGTGCAAGTATCTCATAGCAAAGTCTCATATCACATGAAAACACTCAACCTTTATTAAATGAATTAGAAATGAGTTTGAAGATGAGAAGAGAAAGTGCCAAAGGAGCAAGAAGGAAAAAACTAGGGGGAAGTTTCTATCCTAAGTTAGCATGCATGGAGTTCCTAGGGTTTGTGAGGTCTTTCTAACCTAAAAAAAAAGGATCTCAAGAGAAGAAGAAGAAGATAAAAGGAGAGATGAGAAAGGCCTAAGCCCAACAAGAAGATGTTAGTCCATATAAACAATATGAGAAGAGATGAGAAATGGAGATGTGGAACTCAATTCCCACATCTCAAACTTACCATAGCCCCTGCAAGGTTAGTGTAATAACATAAAATCAAGGCATAAACCAACAAGTCAGAAGCTACACAAGCATATAGGCATGGCAAATAGCTCACAAGATGATAAGCAAAACAACACAAGATCATATTGAGATGATTAGAAGTGAAACAAGTGTAAAGAAGGCATGCATAACACTTAAAGAAATAAAGCACATAAAAGAGACCCAACACCAAGACTCAAGGAGTTTCAAACCCTATCCTAAGACCAGGATCAACCATAGACTTATAAGGGACCCCAAAAGATGAAGAGAAGTTGTCACAAGTGCCCTTCTAAGCTTAAAAGAGGCTAGAAGACTCAAAGGATGCAAAACAAGGCAAGGTGAGGAAGAAAATACCCAAGAAAAAGATCCAAGCACTTAAAAATTCTATCCAACCTGCAAAGCACTCTCCAAACACAAGGAAATGAGAATCCAAAAGGGTTTGCAAAAATACAGCACCAAACTAGGTCAATGAAGCTCAAGGATGCAAGGTATTACCATTTAGGGTTTTGAAAATTAAGGCACAAGTAACTCAAGCAAAGTCTAGCAAGGAAGTTTTTGAAAAATCCAAGATAAATCATGAAGATAGTAGAGTGTCTTAGGGTTTTAATGCAAAAAGAATGGGGTTCATAATTTAAAGGATGAGAAAAATAGAAATTGGACAAGGCAGATTGGTCTATGAGAGTTCACAAGAAAGCAATGCTCAATGTTGATTTTATTTGGCCACGTGGGATGAAAATAAAAATTTGGAAAAATCATGATAAAAAACTAGATGAACCAAGGAGTGTATATGAATTTTTTTGGATTTTTTAGAGTTAAAGAAATATTTAAAATGAATTAAAAGCAAATGAAATAAATTGTTAAAGAAAAGAAATAAAAAAATGAAACAAATGGGCCAAGGGGGTGCCAAGAGCAAACGCGCTAGTTAAAAAAATCTATGGGCCTTGCAGGGGGGGTGCAGATAGCACTGAGGGCTGCTGCACCTTCTTCTTCATGTAAAACCCTAAACCTCTCACCACCATTAATGAACTAAAACCCTAACCCTAACCCTAGCCTCACGAGAAATCAAATCAAGCCACTGCCAGCCATGAAACTCTCCAGAATAGACAAACCAACATCTCTAAACACAAATACATGCTTGGATTGAATCAAAACTCAAAGAATCTCAAGATATGAGTGAAAATAAAATTGTACATCAAACTTTAAATCAACATAACTTTGTAAATACTTAACCATTTCACAAACTACAAAGAGCAGTGTAACCAGCGCAACATGAGGATTCTAAAACACACAATCAAACACATTTCTATGAGATGCGAATTTTGAGTGTACCTGAGGTGTTGTCCAAAATTTGAAGTCAAGAATGGTATAAAATGATGGCAAATGATCTCCTTATCCCCTTAGATGCAAAATAAATGCATCTAAGGCTTTGCAAGCTTGTGAATCCAGCAATAAGCTTCCTTGTGCTTCAAAGCTCCTCAAATGGCCACTTGAACAAACTCCACTATAAATCTAGATCCATGGGTGCTTAATGATCCTTGAGATGAGAGGATTATGGATATGGTCTTGGATTGAAGAAAGCTTGCCTAGATCAAAATTTATGGCACAAAATGCAAATGTGCACAAGAAATGGGAAATGGATGATTCTTGAAGGATAACCCAAACAAATGGTATGGAAATGATCTATGAGTGATAAGGATCAAGAATCCAGCAAGAGTTTTGTGAATGGAGTCTTGTAGCAAGAGTTTGTGGAGAATGAGCAATTTTGCAAAAGAGATGAGAATGAGAGAATGAGTGTGTATTCTGGCTGCCTCTAACCCTAATTCTGATTGTTATGGAATATATAAGGCAATGCAAAAGGGTTAGATCAAATACACGTGAGAGAGAGCTGATTTTTGTGAAAATGCAAATTTGGCCCAAGTGTGCCATAAGCATGCCAAGCTCATGATTTGCTGGCTTCTATTGAATGTGCATTCACCATCCCACCAATGATTCAAAGCAAACAATTTCAGCCCTTGGATGTAAGCTATCACACAATTGTCATGCCTTGTGCAAATCCAAGTGTAAAATGCAAGTTTTATGGAACTTTCTCATGTGCACGAATTTTGCCACTTTTCTTTGAGCCAAATGACCTAAATGAGATGCATTTTGATTGTGTAAACTTACTTTGGACATAGCATAGCAAACTATCCACTTTTGAGCCTTTGTGCAAATGGCTTGGCCTTGAAATTTTGAAATTTGCCCTAGAATACCCATTTTTTCGAGGGACTTATAGAAAAATCTATGAATCTCCAGAAAATGCTCTTGTACTTTTTAAAAATGGCAGCCCTTACTCTCAAACTTTCATGTTTACCTTTGGTCCATTTGAAGATTTTTTGATCAAGTTAAGGCCTTGTGAAGTTTTAGGTCAAAATAGCCAAAAATAGTAACTTTTCCATAACCAACTTTGTGCACTTTTGCCAAAACCCCTCAAACCACCAAAATTCTTGGACTTCAAACTCACAAAACATATTATAACATTGAATAGACATCATTTGGCCAAAAAAGTTGGGTTGGACCCCTTGGAATGGCACAGTTGACTTTTTCTGGGCCCAGTTGACTTTTTGCTTCATCTGCAAGTAACTGAGGCAAAGACTGACTTCCACCGGGAATTTTTCCATGAAAATTGATATGTAGGAACCTCTTATCATATAGAAGACATTTCCCAAAAGAGTTGGCCAAAATTATGAGGTTAAGGCCCTTGAAACCAAAACCCTAATTTGGTCGCACTGCCTAGGAGCCTTGCATTGTCTTGAAACTTGTGATGATTAAGCAATCTTCTGAGCTTTTGCAAGTGAACTTGGCCTTGCCAAAGGAGTCTAGACTCATCATAGGCCTCTCACAAATCCATTGGAACCCTTGTCTTGGCTTAAATGGCCTTCAACACCTCCCCAGATGGCCATATGCCTCATGCTAGGGCTTGATGCTTGTCATGCTTTATTTTTCTATGCTATAATGATATATATATATGATATGCTTATGATGAAAATGGTGTATTATGATGCTTAAAATGAAGAGGGCAAATTTGGGGTTCTACAGCTGCCCCTATTCAAGCAACTGTTGATCTGAAAAGGACGATTGCTTCCGCTTTCGGCCGTTCAAGATAAACTGTGGTTGAATACCCAAGAAAAACGGAAATTTGCACTATGATGCAGAATACAAGAAACGGGAAATAAACCCGATCCAATGACATTGCGACTGAGCTGAGAGATGAACAGACGAGCTCCTTCCAACGAAACCAAAGGTTCTGATGAAACAAGAAACAGACGAGTCTTCGAATGACCTGTGACGCCAGGTGCATAGAGCGGACGAGCCCTTAAGAATCTTCAAAGTAACCTGAGATAGACGAATCTCCTTCACTAATCCTTACGCAGACTAGTGGAATAAGACGGACGAGTCTTCTTCGGATAACCCTTACGCAGGTTCCAGGAATGCATATAAGTCTGTGGGACAGACATGCAACTAGGATGGACGAATCCTCTTCACGAATCCTTACGCAGATAAGTGGAATAAGACGGACGAGTCTTGTTCGGATAACCCTTACGCAGGTTTCGGTAATGCATATAAGTCTGTGGGACAGACATGCAACTAGGATGGACGAATCCTCTTCACGAATCCTTACGCAGATAAGTGGAATAAGACGGACGAGTCTTCTTCGGATAACCCTTACGCAGGTTCCGGTAATTGTTTTGACGCTTTAATCCCACCGTCAGGATTTTCAACCTCTTCAATGCGGACGAGCATTGGAATGATCATCAAAGAAACACAGACGAGTGTCATAAGTCGACGATACGGACGAGTACCGGACGATGATCCAAGAAACACGGACGAGTGCTTCTGATAATGATACGGACGAGTATCAACTTATTTCAGACGATCTTCAAAAGAAAATACCAAACACAGACGAGTGTCGGGGCGTGCAGACGAGCACTAGATAAGTAATAGACACGAACGAGTGTCGAAGGATGCAGATGAGCAATCTTCAAAGGAGTAACAAGCACGTACGAGTGCTAAGAGATGCGGTCGAGCATCAAATAAATATGCGAGTACGGACGAGTACTGGCGACTTTCTTGGGGATATGCCTCAAATAAAGAGGAATCGGAAAATAAAAATGCACGGACGAGTGCTGCAGGGATGCGGACGAGCACCAAATGAAGATGCGCGCACATACGAGTACAGGCAAATTTGCTGGAGAAAAACTTCAAAGAACTAATAAGCACGGACGAGTGCCGAGAGCTGCGGACGGTCATCAAATAAAGATGCTAGCACGGACGAGTGCTGGGGAAGACCTCAAATAAAGAGGAACTTGCTGAGGAAAAGGCACGGACGAGTGCCGAAAGAGGATGAGCATCAAATAAAGATGCGAGCACAGACGAGTGCTAATAGATATAGACTCTACTGGGGAAAGTGCACAGACGAGTGCCCCAAGGTGCTAATTCTTCTGGAGACTGCGGATGAGCAAACTGAATCATCAGATAAATGTCTAAGAGTGCGAACAAACACTGAATAAGTATCAACACAGACAAAGGCTGATTATGTTGGGGAAGTAGACAATTCCACTCTGGCTGGGGAATGAAGTCCTGGCGACCTGTGGGAGAAGATTCCGGCAACCTGCTGGGGACTCAAAACTTTTAACTCTGATGGAAACGAAATGTTGGCAACCTGATGCTTGCTGGAGAGGCTTTCACTAGAAGAAAGACAACTCTGCGTGAGGTATACTTCGTTTAACTGCTTTGAACATCTGTTGAGGATCTGATCATCCTGCTCTGACTCCACTGGGGAGAATTTCTTCTTGCTCTGCTGGGGAAATCCCTTGGGAATGAGAACCCCGATGACTCTATGGGGAAATGAAGTTACCTGCAATTCTGCTGGGCAAGGAGAACTTCTAGCGATTCCGTTGCGGATAATAAACTTCTGACAACTCCACTGAGGATGGGAGACTTCTACTGACTCCTGCTGGGGATTGACCCGACCTCTGGGGAGTGCAGGTGTTCAAATACCTGTTGAGAATAAGTCACTTGTAAATAGGCGCTCTGTCGGGGAAATACCTCTACTTGGAGAATAACCCTCTGCTGCTTGGGGATACGGTGATAACCTGCAAATCCTGCAATAACAGAATACACACATATGCACCAAGATTGGTACGGCCTGATCTATTCATCTTCCGTCACCTGACGCTCAAAGCGATGTTAAGTGTCTCTGCAATGTCATTTTTATCAGTTTAGGAAGCAACATGTTTCGCATGCAATGTTATTTGTCAAAAATTCAGGAAATTTTTGTAAACAAAATAAACATAACACGGTGTTTGACTGAATATTCTTTTTATTGATTGGCCTCTGAATAGGCAAAATTTTACATCCGGAAGTAACCACCTGGAAAGAGGTAGCTACTATAAAATTGAGAAAAGAAACTATCCTAATGGCAATGGCACGGCATTCCAAAGAGTTTCCTTCCTGCTATGACTGGCATATCCTCAAGACTTTCTGTTCCGTCTCCGGCCTTCTGAAGAGGATGAGGGGGGCTAATCTCTACCCTTCTGATATGGTCAAGCTGTTTGAAGCGGTGATGTGGTTCAGATAAACCGGAGCGCAGTTGTTCGCTTATTCCCTGATTTTTCGTGGATCGCCCTTTCGGGTTTTCAATCCACCGGGCTACCCTTTTTTGCCTGAGTTGTCCGATGTGGCTTTTCAACTCAGCGGGTGTACACATTTTTTTTATTTTTCCCTAATTTTTGCCCGAGCTTTTATTCTGTTTTTAGCTCGCCGGGATGCCCCTTTTTTTTGCCTGGACCATAATTCTGTTTTTGTGTCCAGCGGGTCTTTTATGCGAAGTATTTTTTAACTGCGTCCGAGTTAACAGGGTATTGGAAGTCTTCGCCATCCATAGTGGTGAGCATCAGTGCTCCGCCTGAGAATACTTTCTTCACTATGAATGGTCCTTCATAATTTGGGGTCCACTTGCCCCTGTGATCTGAACTGGGAGGAATGATCCTCTTGAGTACAAGCTCGCCTACTTGGTACTCCCGAGTACGTACTCGCTGATCGAAGGCTCGCTTCATTCTCCTTTGATAAAGCTGGCTATGACAGATAGCTGCTAATCTCTTTTCCTCAATTAGGCATAGTTGATTGTATCGAGCACGCACCCACTCAGCCTCATCAAGCTTGACATCCATCAGCACCCGCAGTGAAGGGATTTCCACTTCAACAGGCAAAACTGCCTCCATGCCGTAGACTAAAGAGAAGGGGGTTGCCCCAGTTGACGTCCTGACTGACGTTCAGTACCCATGTAACGCAAACGGTAGAATCTCATGCCAATCTTTGTAGGTGATAACCATTTTCTGTACAATCCTCTTGATATTCTTGTTAGCTGCCTCTACTGCACCATTCATCTTTGGTCGGTAAGGAGAGGAATTGTGATGCTGGATTTTGAAGTCCCGACACAGTTCTGCCATCATCTTGTTGTTCAGATTAGAACCATTATCAGTAATGATTCGCTCGGGCACTCCATATCTGCATATGATATCTCTTTTCAGGAATTTTGCTACCACCTGGCGAGTAACATTGGCATAAGATGCTGCTTTAACCCACTTAGTAAAATAGTCAATAGCGACCAGGATGAATCTGTGGCCGTTTGAAGCAGTTGGTTCAATCTTACCAATCATATCAATGCCCCACATGGCAAAGGGCCAGGGTGAAGACATCACATTCAGAGGATTTGGAGGCACATGCACTTTATCCGCATAAATCTGGCATTTATGACATTTCCTGGCATAGGCACAACAGTTTGCATCCATTGTGATCCAGTAATAGCCTGATCTTAGCAACTTTTTAGCCATCACATGCCCTCCAGCATGGGTACCAAAGGATCCTTCGTGCACCTCGTGTATCAGCAAGTCTGCTTCTGCCCTATCAACGCATCTGAGAAGTATCATATCAAAGTTTCTCTTATACAGGGAACCATCAGTGTTCAGGAAGAAACTACCAGCTAGCCTTCTTAATGTCTTCTTATCATTGGAAGATGCCCCATGTGGGTATGTTTGATCCTCCAAGAAGCATTTGATGTCATGGTACCAGGGCTTATCATCTTTGACAATGTCTGCTGAGAACACATATGCTGGCCTGTCAAGTCTGGATACTGCAATTTGGGGCACAAAGTTGGCAGCTTGCACTTTGATCATGGATGAAATGGTAGCCAGAGCATCTGCAAACTGATTTTCGTCTCGAGGGATATACTCAAGCTTGACTGTTGTGAAGAAAGTCAACAACCTCCTTGTGTAATCCCGATAAGGTATCAGATGATCTTGGTGCGTGTACCATTTGCCGTTGGTTTGATTAATTACCAGAGCTGAATCTCCAAACATAGTCAGAGTCTTGATCCTGAGGTCAATGGCTTCCTCAAGACCCATAATGTAAGCTTCGTATTCAGCTTCGTTGTTAGTGCAATTAAAGGTGAGTTTTTCCGAGAAAGGCATGTGAACTCCCTTAGGTGTAATGAGTACTGCACCAACACCACGACCATTCATATTAACAGCCCCATCAAACATCATAGTCCATTCTTCTTCTGGGTCAGGCCCTTCAGTGTGAATAGGCTCTTCACGATCTTTTGCTTTTATGAACATGATGTCTTCATCAGGGAAGTCAAATCTCATAGGCTGGTAATCATCAATGGGTTGCTCAGCTAGATAATCAGACAATACACTGCCTTTGATGGCTTTTTGGGATGTGTACTGAATGTCATATTCTGTGAGAATCATTTGCCATCTTGCAACACGTCCGGTAAGTGCTGGCTTCTCAAAAATGTATTTAACCGGGTCCATCTTTGAGATCAATAAGGTAGTGTGGGTCAACATATACTGCCTCAGTCGGCGAGCAGCCCACGCTAAAGCACATCAATTTTTCTCGAGCAGTGAATAACGTTGTTCACAGTCGGTAAACTTTTTGCTTAGGTAGTATATTGCGTACTCTTTTCGACCTGACTCGTCATGTTGGCCCAGCACACACCCCATTGACTCTTCTAATACCGTCAAGTACATGATCAGAGGTCTTCCTTCAACTGGAGGCATAAGTATTGGAGGCCCCTGTAAGTATTCCTTGATTTTGTCAAAAGCCCTCTGGCAGTCTTCGTTCCACCTGACCATTTGTTCTTTTCTTAATAGCTTGAACAAGGGCTCGCAGGTTACTGTAAGATGAGATATGAACCTTGAAATGTAATTCAATCTACCTAGGAACCCTCGAACTTCTTTCTCAGTTTTTGGTGCAGGCATTTCTTGAATGGCTTTAACTTTGTCAGGGTCAACTTCAATCCCTTTCTCACTTACAATAAATCCCAGCATCTTACCAGATCGTACCCCGAATGTGCATTTGTTGGGGTTTAGCTTCAATTGGTACTTCCTCAGACGCTTGAATAACTTCAACAGATTTACCAGGTGGTCTTCTTCTGTGAGGGACTTGGCAATCATGTCATCCACATAACATTCGATTTCTTTATGGATCATGTCATGGAATAATGTTACCATAGCCCGTTGATAGGTAGCACCAGCATTCTTCAGGCCGAATGGCATCACCTTATAACAAAATGTGCCCCAGGGTGTGATGAAAGTTGTCTTCTCCATGTCTTCAGGTGACATTTTGATCTGATTGTATCCTGAAAATCCATCCATGAAGGAGAACACCGAGAACTGAGTCGTATTGTCGAACAATACATCAATGTGAGGTAAAGGGAAATCATCTTTCGGGCTGGCTCTGTTCAGGTCCCGGTAATCTACACACATCCTCACCTTGCCATCTTTCTTTGGCACTGGAACAATGTTAGCTACCCAAGGTGGGTAACTAGCCACGGCAAGGAACCCGGCATCCCACTGTTTTTGTACCTCCTCTTTGATCTTCATCGCCATGTCGGGGCGAGTTCTTCTCAGTTTTTGCTTAACAGGAGGATAGTCTTCTTTTAACGGTAGTCGATGCACAACTATGTCTGTATCCAACCCTGGCATGTCCTGATATGACCAGGCAAAGATGTCAACATATTCACGCAACATTTCAATCAACCCCTTCTTAACTTCAGTCTGCAGGCTGGCACCTATCTTTATTTCCTTCTTAACCTCTTCTGTGTCGATGTTGATAACCTCGATTTCCTCCTGATGACGCTGAATAGCTCTTTCCTCTTGCTTCAACAACCTGACCAATTCTTCAGGGAGTTCATAATCTTCCTCAACCTCTTCATCAGCTTGGTATATTGGATTGTCGAAGTTATGCTCAGTCAAAGCAGGAGAGTTGTCAATGGAATCCGGTTGATCGACACTGCACAAGTGATGTGCTCATTCAGAATCTGTTTAGAGAAAACGCACACCAAAAGCAAGAAAGAAAAACACATTGCCATTTTCTTTATTTGTGCAAAAAATTAAAATTGAAAGAAAAGGAACGATCTGATTGAAAAATGTCCTTTATTTATGACAAATAAATGCTTTCAAAACATGGAGGCCCATACAATGGATCCTTGTACCTTGGGCAGAGTACAGGATTTGACATGCAGTATGTAGAAAAATGACAAATAAACAATTACTTTGTGATCCAGGTGACTTCGACGATGTCTTCCGTAGACCAATTGGGCAGCTCCTCTCCCGGTGCACACGGGCGGATCCAATTATCCAGATCGCACTCGCTATCTCCGTCTTCACTGGTAGCACAGATATGGTTGCGGTCCAGCAACCCAGCACTAGTAAAGGTAATGGTCTTGTTGTCCGATGAACGGACGAGCCCATCAGGTTGATACCCAAGCCCAAACTTGTCTTCCTTCTTTTCCAGCTCCAGTAGTCTGCCCCAGCCCTGGGCACTGCCTGATTGCACAACCTCCTTGGCCTGCTTGTAGGAGGTAATAGACGTACCTTCTTTATCTTCAGCCCTACTCAGAGGAGACAAGGAACTAACATTCACTGCTTCGAATGCCTGACACGGGGTTTCATGAATTTCACCATCCATCTCCACATATTTGAATGTAGATAAATGGCTCACAAATATGTCCTTTTCACCACACATAGTCACAACTTGACCATCCGCTACGTACTTGAGCTTCTGGTGCAAGGTTGACGTCATAGCCCCTGCGACATGAATCCAGGGTCGACCAAGCAGACAACTATAAGCAGGTTGGATGTCCATCATGTAGAACGTGCTCTTAAACACTTGCGACCCAACCTTGATTGGCAACTCAACCTCTCCAAAGACAGACCTCCGAGAACCGTCAAAAGCCTTTACCACCAAATCACTTGGCCTCAAAACAACCCCTTCCACATTGAGTTTCATTAACGCCTTCTTCGGCAAGACATTAAGAGATGACCCAGTATCAACCAAGACATGAGACAGCACAGCCCATTTGCATTCAATTGTGATGTGGAGAGCCTTGTTATGATTCCTCCCTTCAGTAGTAAGGTCCCTATCAGTAAAGCCCAGACCATGGCTCGCATTTACACTTCCCACCACAACTTCTAACTGATTCACGGTAATCTCCTGAGGAACATACGCCATCTACAACACCTTCAGAAGGGCTTCTCTATGAGCTGGTGAACACATTAGCAGTGACAAGATAGAGATTTTGGAGGGAGTTTGATTTAGCTGCTCGACTACCTTGTAGTCGCTCCTCTTAATAATCCTCATGAACTCCTCCATTTCCTTCTCGAAAGTACTTTGACTAGTAGCGGGAGTGGCATTATCGTCAGTTGCTATTTGCTTCCCTTTGGCTTTAGCAGAAGCCTCAGCATCAGTGTCTCCTCTCAAAGTCTGGGGAGCGAATAAGCGACCACTCCTCGTGAAACCTCCACTTCCCCCAACATTCGCCACAGCTGGGTCCATGGTTACTGTCTTATTTTCCACTTTCTGTCCTCTGACATACACTTCTGATCCGTAATGCCACGGAATAGCCTTCTCATCTGAATACGGAATAGGCCCAGGCACCGTGATGGTGACGGGACTTACTTCCGGGGCATAAATAGTAACCGGCTCTCTTTGCGCTGGCATTTCAGCAGGATCATAGTATATGGTCACCGTTGACACTTCATCAGTCCTCTTAACAGCCCTGTCAAACTGTAACAGCCCATCATCCATCAGTCTCTGTAAACCAGTCTTCAATCTGTCACAACCATTCTTCGACTCAACACAGTCTTCGCAATCAAGCCCACAACGCGGGAAAACTTGACCCTTCAACAATCTCTCCTTGACCAGCTGTAGCACGGTGGGAGAACTGACTTTAGTTATGTTGCAGATAGCAAGAGTCGCCACCGACTTTTATTTTATCCAAAGGAAAGGCATAAAAGAACAGGAAAGACCTTTTAAAAGATTTTTGGGTCCGGGGGGTAGGTTATGTAAAGGGAAGGTGTTAGCACCCTTTACATCCATGGTTATCCATGGGCTCTTAGTTACTTAGCTCACTTTAAAATGTTTTTGAAATGTGAAGTGTGTGAATAGAAATTTTCTTAAGTGTTTATAATGACCCATGTACGGATGCGTATAAACCTTTGTTTTGAAAATTGTTTGAAGTGTGAAGTGTTTGAAATTGTTTTGAAGAGTGAGCAAGTATCTAAGAGGAACCTACCCTAAGTTTTAAGTCTTTTCTGTTCTTGAATCCTTTAAATAGTAAGACTATCCCTATTATTAAGGAATAGGTAGTCATTACCTTGGATGTGAGAAGGGACAAGTGAAGGGACATTGTCATTTAGGCAACTGTAGGGTGTATAAGCAATTTTGAAGGGACTATCATCTTTATTCGAAAGGGACAAGATCATTACGAAGGCAACATTCGAAAGGGACTTGATCTTTTATCTGTTATGGGACTAGATGATGTGAAATTGAGGGACTTTGCTTTATACACCCTACTTGACATTTTTGTTTAGGCAACATGAGAGGTATCCCTAAGGAAGTGAGATGGCGATCAAAGATCGACTTACGTGTGTGAGTGTACAATTTTAATATTTATCTTTTAAATTTAATGAGCTAAATTAATTTTAAATAAACATACATGTTACACTCCCTATTTTACTAACCATAACATAAAATAAATATTAAAACATTATTACTAAATATTACATCCAAGAAGCAATTACATAATAATTAAAGCAAATTAAATATAATAAGCAAAAATAAATAATAATATTAATTGGATTAGTGAAATAATAATAATAATAATAATAATAATAATAATAAATCACAATGGGGTTAGTAATAAATAAATAAGAAAATAAACATAATAGATAATATAAACAAAAATATTAAGATAATTGAAAGATCAAATTTTTATATAAACAATGATTTAAGATTAATTAAGAAAATATGAACAATTAATTATTATAAAGTTTTAAGTTATATGCAAATCATAAAAATTAAATTAATTATAAACATAAAATTATAATTACAAAAATTAAATTAGAAATTTTAAACATATATTAAAAATTATAAAAATTTAAATTATAAACAATTTATATTATCATATTAACAAAATTAAATTAAGAATTTTAATTTTAAACATATTTATATACAAGATTATAAACAAATATTAAAATGTACATGATTAAAGTTCATAAATAAGAAATTAAAAATTAAATTTTAAGTAAAAAAGAAAATTAGGGTTTTAGAAAAATATATTTTTTAGGGTTTATAAAAATAAATTAGGTTTTACATACAAAAGTGTTAAATATTAAATATTAACTTAATTATACAAATAAGTTATATATAATAATATATACATATTAATAAAAGAAATTAGTTTTAGAAAATATTATTATTTTTTAGAAATTTTTTTTAGAACATATAATATTTACATATTAATTTAAATCTATTTACATATTAAACATAATTATATTTAATAATAAAACAATTAATAAAACAAATAAACAAAACAGAATTTAAAAAAAACTTACCTGGGGCAGGGATTGAACCCATGCCCTAAGTTTTACCACACTCTGGACGAAGCAAGCTACCACTGGGCTACAGGCGCGCGTGTGATATAGAAACAACATCCTTTGGTTTTATTGCATAACCTGAAAAATCATGTAAAAAAGAAACAAAACAAAAGGCCTGGGGGGATCGAACCCAGGACCTTCACATTGCACGCAAACACACTTACCATTCCAGCCGGGAGGGCGCATCTGATATTATAATGGTTATAATTCATAATATATTAAGACTAATCATATAAACAGAAAAATAAGAAAAATTGGCTGAACCCAGGATTCGATCCCTGGACGTTAGCATCATACGCGCGCCCCCTTACCACAAGACCAACTATACGTTGGTGATACAAAACAGAAACAAATACAAAAAATATGATATCCAACATTTGAATTTCCAAAAAACGCGCGCTGGACTTCATCTTCTTCATGGTACCTGCGAAATTTCCTATGAATTTTGCTACAATGTTTCCTGCGAATTTCAAAACACAAGAACCTACGAAAATTGGAAAAGCATCAAGACAGTGAAATTTCTCAAAAATAATTAGTGTTTTATGATCCCCAAGGTCCATAGAATTGTTCTATGTTCTTAGAACTTATTTATATTAGGTTTAAAACAAAACCCCAATCCCATGGCCGAAACCCTAGCCATGGTGATTCTTTAATCCTGCATCGAAAACCAAATTGAATTGCCCAGAAACATTCACAAGCTTATCACAAACACAAATCCAGAATCAAATTCAATTTATATTACATGTATATATAAGAACGAAAAAATCATAAAGATGTCAATATTTGGATTCGGTTTGAGATGTTCATGAGGTTATGGATGCATATAAGTATTGGGAATGATTCAAAGATGTCTACTAAACATGTCTCAACCTTCAAATTGGCTTGAAAAGGCTTGAAGTGTGAAATCCGAATTTGACTTTTGGTGAGATTTTTGAAGATGCAAACTTACTCTTGGAGGCAGAATTTCGTGTGCTTTGCATTAGGTTTGTGTTGTGTACTTATAGTGTAATGGATTTAAGTCAGAAAAGTGGATCATTGTGTGAAAGATTTGATTAAAAAAGATTGAAAAAGATTAAGCTTTAAAATTCAAATATTCTTGCATAAACACTTTCTATTTCAAGCCAATCACCATTATTTTTGTATCAATTTGATCCATCCAACCTTTATGACTTTCTAGAAGCTCAATCTCTTTTAAATATTTAATTTTTCTATTTTATTCTAATTTAAAATGATTTTAAATGAATTACATCAAAATAAATAAAATAAAATGATGAAAAATCTGAATTTTAGAGATTTGGGTCGTGCATGAAGTATTGGTATGGATTGGATCATTATATGGCAAGCCCATTTAGAAAAAATTGGTTTTAAACCTCCATTTTCTTCATAAACCAACCAAAAATTTCCCAACTTTGCAAGGGCACAAATCTTTCAATTTTAATGCTATGAGGGTGTTCTTGGACATTTTGGAAATCTTGAAGAGTCCTCTAACCAACCCTACTGGTTTCATGTCCATATCATTTACCATTCTCAAGTTATGCCCTTTTGAAGTTGTTGACTTTTTGTTGACTTTCAAAAGGACCTATAATGTCTTAGCTCATACCTTCCAAATGAAGCATTTTTGGGCTTGGCTTATGAGACACAAAGTTGTAGAGAATTCAATTTCCTTCAAAATGAGCTTTGGATGGAGAATTGGTGATGAAGTATGTGAAAGTTATGGCTGGTCAAAGTTTAGTTGACTTTTCCTAAGGAAACCCTAATTTAGAAACTCCTGATTCTTGATGATCTGAAATATCCTTGATGAATCATGATCAACCCTTGATCAAATGATGAATTTTACTTCATATACTTGATGTTGGCAAAAAATCATGAAGTTTGACTTTGGTTTGACCACAGTTGACCTCAGTTTGACTTTTTAACTGCTTTGACTAATTTTGACTTATTTGATCATCTGACTGAGCAAACCTTTGAGAAAAGTCTTGAAACTTGTCATGGGGGTTCTTAGACACATATAAGATGTTATGAAGCTCACTTGAAGTCTTGGAAATCCATTTAGCCTGATTAAAGTCAAAACCCTGGTTTTGGATGCACTGCTTAGGAGGATGCATTGTCTGAGGGAATTGTCAAACTTTCTGACTATTTGTGAACTTTGTGAACCTTGTGAACCTCATAAGATGTCTTGTGAACCTCATGGGAGGTCTTGTGAGCTTTGTGAACCTTTTGAACCTCATGAAAGGTCTTGTAAGTATTGTGAACCTTGTGAACCTTGTGAACCTTGTGAACCTTCTTAGCACACAAAGTCTTGTTATTGTGAGGGCAAATTTTGGGGTGCAACAGCTGCCCCTGTTCAATTTTCTGAAACCTGAGGGGTTAGATTGGTATATGTGCCAGTCGTAACTTGGAAGGTTGAAGGGGATTGAACACAAAAGCCCAAAAATTTGCACTCACCGGTGCGTAGAGTGATACTGATGACTAGTTGAGTATGCTTGAGTGGGCTTAAAGATGCCACTTGGAGAAAGGTTTTTCAGGTATATTTCTTGGAGGATAAAGCAGTCCAAAATATGAAGGTATAATGATAGCTTTCAGGAAGATAAACAACGTCCCGAGGTAGTGGTATGCTTTCAGGAAGATAAACAACGTCCTGAGGTAGTGATATGCTTTCAGGAGGATAAACAACGTTCTGAGGTAGTGGTGTAACCTTTGGGAAGATAAACAACGGCCCAAGGTAATAATATGCTTTCAGGAAGATAAACAACGTCCTGAGGAAATGATGTAACCTTTGGGAAGATAAACAACGACCCAAAGTCTTGATATGCTTTCAGGAAGATAAACAACGTCCCGAGGAAGTGATGATAGCTTTCAGGAAGATAAACAATGTCCCGAGGAGATAATATGCTTTCAGGAGGATAAACAACGTCCTGAGGAAATGGTATAACCTTTGGGAAGATAAACAACGGCCCAAGGCAATGATATGCTTTCAGAAGGATAATCTGAGGAAATGATGATAGCTTTCAGGAAGATAAACAACGTCCCGAGGAGATAATATGCTTTCAGGAGGATAAACAACATCCTGAGGAAATGATAACTTTTGGGAAGATAAACAACGGCCCAATAGTCACAAGTTGTTAATGAAGTCTGTCTGCTGGAGAATTAATCTGAAAAACAAGATTATAACATTCTGTATGATAATATTAGCTTATGCATTATGTATGCATGTATAATATGATGCACTTAAGTAATGTATTATGTATATGTATGTTATGATGTAAATGATGTATGTATGCATCATGTAGCTTGAAGCGTCTGGATATCTTCGTATAACAACTGCTGGCCAGGGAAAATAAATCCCAATTTGTTGTTGAAGAATATGAGGAACTCATTCCCGTCTTGTCTGATAATATAGTATATACAACCTCCCGTCTTCGTTTGATAGTAAGGTATACATAACCTCCCGTCTGCTGGGGATAGTAAGGTATACATAACCTTCCGTCTTCGTTTGATAGTAGGGTATACATAACCTCCCGTCTGCTGGGGATAGTAAGGTATACATAACCTTCCGTCTTCGTTCGTCCTACTCCTATTGGAAAAATAAATTCCCGATTATCCGTATGAGGATAAAAGAGATGGATATAAATTCCAGGGGAGATGTGACTCGAAGTATCTATGAAGATGGATTTGTCCTACTGGGGAATTTGTAGCTGTTTTGTAGAGATGAACCGGCGAAGCTTCGTTGAAATCCTTCCCTCGTTCGTCCTTAGTAAATACTATTACTGCATTTTCATGCATTTCTGGTAAACATCAATCATATTAAGCATTTATGCATTTCTGGTAAACATCAATCATATTCAAAAGCATACATACATTCAAACACAACCAATGGACGTTTCGCTTATGTAAATAGGATAAAAGTAAATCTTGATTCAAAGATGGAATTTTATTCATATCAAAAAGTGACCCATACATGGGTAAGTTTGTACAAGGAGACATAAACCCTAGTAAGAGGATTTTGTCATAAAGTTTTTACAAAACAAAGAAAATCAGCTATGTGGGAAATAATCCTATTGAGTTTCAATTCTACTATTGCCATTATCTTCAAGTATCTCATCTTCTTCTGTTGAGACGGAAACGATTGGATTGAGCTTTATCTGTTCAAACTTGAGTAAGTAACACAACTGGTTGCATTTTCATGGGTGATCCAAACGAGACATAATCATACGCTTTAATCCCTAACTTTTGCCTGGATTGCCCTTTCAGGTTTTCAATCCACCGGTGTAACACGGTGGGAGAACTGACTTTAAGTTATGTTGCGGATAGCAAGAGTCGCCACCGACTTTTATTTTATCCATAAGGAAAGGTTATAAAAGAACAGGAAAGACCTTAGAGAATATTTTGGGTCCGGGGGGTAGGTTATGTAAAGGGAAGGTGTTAGCACCCTTTACATCCATGGTTATCCATGGGCTCTTAGGTACTTAAGCTCACTTTAAATTGTTTTTGAAAATGTAGTGTGTGAATAGAAAAATTTTCAGAATAGTTTAATAATAATCCATGTACGGATGTGTAAGAAACTTGTTTGAAAATTTGTTTAAGTTTGAAAAATTTTTGAAGTGAGCAAGTACATAAGAGGAACCTACCCTAATGTTTAAAGTCTTTCTTGTTCTTTTTCCTTTCCTTGGTAAGACTATCCCTACTATTAAGGAGTAGGTAGTCATTGCCTGGGATGTTAAGGGACATATGAGGGACATTCTGATTTTGAAAGTCATTGTGGGGTGTAATAAGCACATATGAGGGACTATCATCATTTTTCGAAGGGACTCGATTCGTAAAGGCAACCACGAGGGACTTGATGATTTTTATTTTTAGGGACTTGCTTTATACACCCCACTTGACCATTATTCGTAGGCGACTTGAGGGATAACCTTAGAAATGTGAGACGGCGATTAAAAATCGACTTACGTGTGTGTGAGTTTTTAATTTAATTATCTTATATTTACAAGTGATCTAGAATTAATTTTAAATAAAATACATATTTTCCACTCCCTAATTACTAACCACAATAATAATTAAATAATTAAACGATTTACATCCAGGAAACAATTACAAAATTATAATAATAAGCAAAATAAATAGCAAAATAAATAATAAATAAATAAGCAATAATAAGGGGTTAGTAAATAATAATAAATAAGATTAGCAAAATAATAATAATAAACATAATTGAATTATAAATGGATTAGTGATAATAACAATTAAAAATAATAAATAAGGTTAGAAACATAAAAATAGAACAATTAATAATAATATGGTTAATAATAAAAATTAATTAAAAGGTTAATAAAATTATGATAAGCAAAAATTAGTAACAACATAGTTAATAGTAATAATAGAAACCAAAAATAATATAAGAAGAAATTAACATACACAACTAAATAATTTTTAATTCTTATACTAATTATTAAATTATTTTCAAATGTATTACAACATTTTAATTATTATTAACATATATTCATATTTATATCCATATTATAAGAAAAAAAAGATAGATTTTAAATATCATATTTAAAATTTAATTCTATTAGTTATTATATTTACAAATTATTTTTAACCATATACAAAAATATAATTATCCTAAATTAAATTATTTCTAAACATTAAAAGAAAATTAATTTGAATTATAACTATATTTACAAAATTTTATGAAAAATTATAATTATATTAGGAATTAAAAAAAAAACAGAATTAAATTTTATTTAAAAAATATTTTAGGGTTTGTGAGAATTAGGGTTAAACTATAATTAGGGTTTATGGGATTAATCTAAATCTAATTATCTAAATTTTACATATATACATAATATGAATATATTTACAAAATAAGAAAAAAACATTTTTTATATTTTAAGAAAATAACTTATAACATATTTTTTTTAGAACACAAAGAAAATAAAATTAGGTCATTTAGAAATTAGGTTTTTTTTTTAATAAACCAAAAATATAATTAATTAAGAAAATAGAAGAAATAGGTGATAAAAATTTAGAACTGACCTTGATTAGGTTTTGATCCCCTGCCCTCATGTTTGCCAGCCAAAAACATCTTCCACCAGGCCACCACGCGCACGGATGTGAGAAAGAGGAGCACAATTGGTTTTGTGCTTAATCTTGAAAATTCCAGAAAAATAAAGGAACAAAAAGGCCTGGGGTAGGAATCGTACCCAGGACCTTTGGGATATATGCGCGCATGCTTGACCACCTGGCTGGGAGAGCCCTTCTGGTCATGGAACGGCAACAACATATTATATATTCTATTTGCTTGTACCACTGAGACACAAGCGTGCTTGTGATAAACAAACCAAACGCAATTAATAAAATATGTTCAGCAATATTTGAAATTTCCAACGCGCGGGAATGACCTTCTTCTACCTCATGCACTGCGTTTTTTCCTGCGAATTTGGCTACGAACTTTCCTGCGAGTTCTTCATGCTCTTCAACCTGCGAAAAACCAAACTCATACCAAACAATACTGATTTATGAAATTGATTATAGTTTTGTGATCCTTAGGTCTCATAGAACACTCCCATGTTCTTATAATTTATTTAAACTCATGGAATCACCAAACCCTAATTTCAAGAACTAAAACCTAACCATGGCCGAATCGGTTCTAGTCAATGAATCTTCAATTAATTGGTCCAGAAAGTATCTATGGATCATCACAAACACGAATCAAGCATTAAACTTAAACAATGATGATTAATTATATGAAAACGAAAAAATTCGAAAGTGAAAGAAAACATGATTCGGTTCATGCTGTTCATGGCATTATGAATGATTATTATGATTGCTACATGATCAATGAAGGTCAAGGAAGCTATTGCAACCTTTGTGAAGCCTTGAAACTGCCTTATTCTCAAAATCCGAATCTCACTTTTCTTATGAATTTTTGAACTATGAACTCACCTTGAAGCTGCTGGAAAATTCGTGAATGAGTGTTAGGTTTGTGCTTAGTATATATGTGTGATTGATTTAGGTCAGAAACATGGATGGGTTATGTGAAAATTTGATCCAAAAAATATTCAAAAAGATCATAGTGTAAATTTCAAATATTTGATCATGAGTGCTTGCTATTTTGGGATAATTCACATGATTTCATTCCTCTTTGACTCCAATCACCCTTTAAGACTTTCTAGATTCAATCACAAAAATATATCTTCATGTTTAATATTTTATTTTAATTTAAAATGATTTTAAATGTAATAAATCATAATAAATTAATTAAATAAAATAAAAAATATGAAAATATCATGGAAATTTCGTGCATGTTATTATTGTATGGGTTGGGTCATGACTTGGGCAGCCCATTTGGAAAGAAATACTTTTAAGCCTCCATTTTCAACATAAACCATCACAAAATTTCCCAACTTTGTAAAGGCACATCTCCCTCAATTTTAAAGGTATGAGGGTGTTCTTGGACTTTTTGGAAAGCTTGAAGAGTCCTCTAAACAACCCCATTGGTTTCAGGTTCATATCATTTACCAATCTCAAGTTATGCCCTTTTGAAGTTGTTGACTTTTTGTTGACTTTTGAAATGACCTATAATGTCTTAGATCACATCTTTCAAATGAAGCATTTTTGGGCTTAACTTTCAACATCAAAGTTGTAGAGAATTAAATTTCCTTTAAAATGAGCTTTGGATGGAGACTTGGTGATGAAGTATGTGAAAGTTATGCCTGGTCAAAGTTCAGTTGACTTTTACTGAGGAAACCCTAATTTAGAAACTCCTTATTATTGATGATCTGGAATCTCCTTGATGAATCATGATCAACCCTTGATCAAATGATGAATTTTACTTCATATACTTGATGTTGGCAAAAAATCATGAAGTTTGACTTTGGTTTGACCACAGTTGACCTCAGTTTGACTTTTTAACTGCATTGACTGATTTTGACTTATCTGATCATCTGACTGAGCAAACTTTTGAGAAAAGTATTGAAACTTGTCATGGAGGTTCTTATACACATATAAGATGTTATGAAACTCACTTGAGGCATTGGAAGTCCATTTAGCCTGATTAAATTCAAAACCCTAGTTTTGGATGCACTGCTTAGGAGGTGCATTGTCTGAGGGAATTGTCAACTTCTTTGACCAATTGTGAACTTTGTGAACCTTGTGAATCTTCATAAACTGTCTTGTGAACCTCATGGGAGGTATTGTGAAGCTTGTGAACCTTGTGAACCTCATGAAGCGGCTTTGTAGACCTCATGACCCTCAGGAAAGCTTTGTAATCTTTGTGAAACTTGTGAACCTTGTGAACCTTCAAGAAGTAACCTATGTACTTCATGAACCTCATGAAAGGTTTTGTAAATGTTGAGAAGCTTGTGAACCTTGTGAACCTTCAAGAAGTAACTTGTAGACTTCATGAACCTCATGAAAGGTTATATAAGCATTGAGAAACTTGTGAACCTTGTGAACCTTCAAGAAGTAACTTGTAGACTTCATGAACCTCATGAAAGGTTATGCAAGTGTTGGAGAACTTGTGAACCTTGTGAACCTTCTTAGAACACAAAGTTTTGTATTGTGAGGGCAAATTTTGGGGTGCAACAGCTGCCCCTGTTCAATTTTCTGAAACCTGAGAGGTTAGATTGATGTATGTGCCAGTCGTGACCTGGAAGGTTGAAGGGGATTGAACACAAAAGCCCAAAAATTTGCACTCACCAGTGCATAGAGTGATATTGATGGTTGGTTGAACATGATTGAGTGGGCTTAAAGATGCCACTAGGGGAAAGTTCTTCAACAGTATAATGAGAGTTGTCAGGGGTTTGGAGTAATACTGATGTAACAGCATGTCTTCATGAGGATAGAGCAATCAATAATGATAACCCTAAAGCAGTCTTGAAGAAATAACATGATTTCAGGAGGATAGAGCAATCAATAATGATAACTCTAAAGCAGTCTTGAAAATATGATTCAGGAGGATAGAGCAATGGATAGCTCTAAAGCAGTCTTGAAATAATGATATGACTCCAGGAGGATAGAGAAATGATAACTCTAAAGCAGTCTTGAAGCAATGATTTCAGGAGGATAGAGCAATGGATAGCTCTAAAGCAGTCTTGAAGTAATAATGTGATTTCAGGAGGATAGAGCAATCAATGGCTCTAAAGCAGTCTTGAAGTAATAAGATGATTTCAGGAGGATAGAGCAATCAATAGCTCTAAAGCAGTCTTGAAGTAATAATATGACTTCAGGAGGATAGAGCAATCGATAGCCCTAAAGCAGTCTTGAAGTAATAAGATGATTTCAGGAGGATAGAGCAATCAATAATGATAACTCTAAAGCAGTCTTGAAGTAATGATATGACTTCAGGAGGATAGAGCAATCAATAGCTCTAAAGCAGTCTTGAAGTAATAATATGATTTCAGGAGGATAGAGCAATCAATAATGATAACTCTAAAGCAGTCTTGAAGTAATAAGATGATTTCAGGAGGATAGAGCAATCAATAGCTCTAAAGCAGTCTTGAAGTAATAATATGACTTCAGGAGGATAGAGCAATCGATAGCCCTAAAGCAGTCTTGAAGTAATAAGATGATTTCAGGAGGATAGAGCAATCAATAATGATAACTCTAAAGCAGTCTTGAAGTAATGATATGACTTCAGGAGGATAGAGTAATCAATAGCTCTAAAGCAGTCTTGAAGTAATAATATGATTTCAGGAGGATAGAGCAATCAATAATGATAACTCTAAAGCAGTCTTGAAGTAATGATATGACTTCAGGAGGATAGAGCAATCAATAGCTCTAAAGCAGTCTTGAAGTAATAATATGATTTCAGGAGGATAGAGCAATCAATAATGATAACTCTAAAGCAGTCTTGAAGTAATGATATGACTTCAGGAGGATAGAGCAATCAATAGCTCTAAAGCAGTCTTGAAGTAATAATATGATTTCAGGAGGATAGAGCAATCAATAATGATAACTCTAAAGCAGTCTTGAAGCAATAATATGATTTCAGGAGGATAGAGCAATCAATAATGATAACTCTAAAGCAGTCTTGAAACAATGAGAATTTGTCAGGAGGATGAAGCAACCCTGAGGTAATAGTATGATATGCTTTCAGGAGACTGGAGTAATCCTGATGTAACAGCATGTCTTCAGGAGGATAGAGCAATCCTGATGATCATTTGTTGAATAATTAACCTGGAAACAAGATAGCATTTTGTATGATAGTGTTAGTTTATGCATCATGTATGCATGTATAATATGATGCACTTAGGTAATGTACTATGCACTCATGGATATGTATGTTATGGTATGATGTAAATGATGTATGTATGATATGATATTGTCGGAAGAGTCTGGATATCTTCGTATAACAACTGCTGGCCAGGGAAAATAAATCCCGATTCGTTGTTGAAGAATATATTATACATAACCCTCCGTCTGCTGGGGATAACGGGGTATAGATAACCTCCTGTGGGATAGTAAGGTATATATCACCTCCCGGATGCTGGGGATAATAAGGTATATATAATCTTCGTCTTCGTTTGATGGTAGGGTAGATATAACCTCCCGTCTTCGTTCGTCGCACTCTTATTGGAAAGTAAATTCCCGTATATCCGTATGAGGATAAAAGAGATGGATATAAATTCCAGGGGAGATGTGACTTTATGAAGATGGATTTGTCCTACTGAGAGTTTTGTAACTGTCTTGTAGAGATGAACCGGCGAAGCTTCGTTGAAATCCTTCCCTCGTTCGTCCTTAGTAAATACTATTACTGCATTTTCATGCATTTCTGGTAAACATTAATCATATTAAGCATACATGCATTTCTGGTAAACATTAATCATATTCAAAAGCATACATACATTCAAACACAACCAATGGACGTTTCGCTTATGTAAATAGGGTAAAAGTAAATCTGAATTCAAAAGATGGAATTTATTTATATCAAAAAGTGACCCATACACGGGTAAGTTTGTACAAGGAGACATAAACCCTAGTAAGAGGATTTTGCCATAAGGTTTTACAAAAAGAATCAGCTATATGGGAAACAATCCTATTGAGTTTCAATTCTACTATTGCCACTCAAGTATCTCATCTTCTTGCTGTTGAGACGGAAACGATTGGATTGAGCTTTATCTGTTCGAGCTTGAATAAGTAATACAACTGGTTGCAGTTTCATGAGTGATCTAAATGAGACATAGTCATACGCTTTAATCCCTAACTTTTGCCTGGATTGCCCTTTCAGGTTTTCAATCCACCGGGATACCCTTTTTTGCCCAAGCCGCCTTTTCAGGTTTTCGACTTGCCGGCTGTACATCTTTTTATATATATCCCTAATTTTTGCCCAAACCCTTTTGGTTTGCCGGGATGCCCTTATTTTTGCCTAGGCCTGTCAACCTAGCGGGTCTCTTTTTATGCGTAGTATTTTTTAACTATGTCTGCGTTTACAGGCTGTGGGAAGTCTTCACCATCCATTGTAGTCAATATCATGGCACCTCCTGAGAATACTGTTTTGACTACAAATGGTCCTTCATATGTTGGAGTCCACTTGCCCCTAGGATCACCCTGTGGTAATATGATACGCTTGATTACCAAATCACCAGCCTGATATACCTTTGGCTTAACCTTCTTGTTAAAAGCTTTGATCATCCGTTTCTGGTACATCTGGCCATGACAAACTGCTGCTAACCTCTTCTCATCAATCAAGTTTATCTGGTCAAGTCGAGTCTGAATCCACTCATCTTCATCCAAGCCTGCATCCTTCATAATTCTTAAGGAGGGAATCTGAACTTCAATGGGCAGAACTGCTTCCATGCCATAGACTAAGGAGAATGGGGTCGCCCCTGTTGAAGTACGTACTGTGGTACGATAACCATGAAGAGCAAATGGTAACATCTCATGCCAATCCTTGTAAGTAACAGTCATCTTCTGTACAATCTTCTTAATGTTCTTATTAGCAGCTTCAACTGCCCCATTCATCTTTGGACGATACGGAGAAGAGTTATGATGCTTAATCTTGAACTGCGTGCAGAGATCAGTAATCATAGTGTTGTTCAGATTAGAGCCATTATCAGTGATAATCCTTTCAGGGATGCCATACCTACATATGAGATTATTCTTAATGAACCGAGCCACAACATTCTTAGTAACAAATGCAAATGAAGCTGCCTCTACCCACTTCGTGAAATAATCAATAGCAACCAGGATGAAACGATGCCCATTAGAAGCAGTAGGCTTGATCTCACCAATCATATCAATGCCCACATGGCAAAGGGCCAAGGAGCAGTCAACACATTCAATGGTGATGGAGGTACATGGACTTTATCAGCATAAATTTGACATTTGTGACATGTTCTGGAGTGTTGATAGCAATCAGCTTCCATGGTAGACCAATAGTAACCTGCTCTCAATATCTTCTTTGCCATGGCGTGACCACTGGAATGAGTGCCAAAGGTCCCATCATGCATCTCTTCCATAATATCAGTTGCTTCCTTCTTATCCACACAACGAAGCATAGTTGAATCATGATTGCGCTTATACAGAATGCCATTACTCAAGAAGAACTTGGCAGAAAATTTTCTCAGAAACTTCCTATCTTTGACAGATGCCCCTTCAGGGAATTCCTGAGTTTCAAGATATCTTTTCACTTCATAGAACCAAGGCTTCTCCTCTGCCCCTTCTGTGTCAATCTTATTGCAGTATGCAGGCTTTTCAAATCTATCAATAGTAATCTTGGGAGCTTCATCATCCCAGCTGATCTCAAACATGGATGCCATGGTGGCTAATGCATCTGCCAACTGATTCTCTCTTCGTGGAATGTACTCAAAGGTAATCTCTTTGAAATGTGGGATCAAAGACAACACATGCTCTCTGTAAGGAATGAGGTTATCATGCTTGGTATCCCAATCTCCTTTAATCTGACTTACTACCAGGGCTGAATCTCCATACACATCAAGGAACTGAATCTTCATATCAATAGCAGCTTTAATACCCAGGATACATGCCTCATATTCGGCCATGTTATTGGTACAATGGAAACAAAGTCTAGCAGTAATCGGGGTATGACAACCTTCAGGGGAACTAATCACAACACCAACACCATTACCAAGTGCATTAGAGGCACCATCAAAAACCATAGTCCATCGGGATCCTTGTTCAGGTCCGTCATATTGTCCAGGTTCTTTGGTAACAGTCATAATGTCTTCATCAGGGAATTCAAAATTCATTGACTGGTAATCATCTACTGCTTGATGAGCCAAATGATCAGCAACAACACTTCCCTTAATGGCCTTCTGAGTAGTATACTGTATATCATATTCTGTCAAGATCATTTGCCATCTCGCAATTCTTCCGGAGAGAGCAGGTTTCTCAAATATGTACTTGATTGGATCCATCTTTGAAATCAATAAGGTAGTATGGGTCAACATATACTGTCTTAGTCGGCGAGCAGCCCATGCCAAAGCGCAGCAAGTTTTCTCGAGCAGTGAGTATCTTGTTTCACAGTCGGTAAACTTTTTTCTAAGGTAGTATATTGCCTGCTCTTTTCGACCAGACTCGTCATGTTGCCCCAACACACACCCCATTGAGTTGTCTAGCACTGTTAAGTACATAATCAAGGGTCTTCCGTCAACTGGTGGCATCAAAATTGGTGGCTCTAGCAGATATCTCTTAATTTCATCAAAGGCAGTCTGGCACTCATCATTCCATTCCATCACCTGATCTTTCTTCAACAACTTGAAGATTGGCTCACAGATGGTAGTTAATTGGGAAATAAATCTTGCAATGTAATTCAATCGTCCCAAGAAACCTCTAACCTCCTTCTCAGTACGGGGAGCTGGCATCTCTCGTATAGCTTTCACCTTTGCAGGATCCACTTCAATACCTTTTCCACTGACAATGAAACCCAGGAGTTTACCAGACCTAACTCCAAAAGTACACTTGTTTGGGTTCAATCTCAACTTGTATTTCTTCAACCTCTCAAACAACTTGTGCAGATGATCAAGATGTTGCTCTTCATTCTGAGATCTGGCTATCATATCATCTACATATACCTCTATCTCATGATGAATCATATCATGAAACAAAGCCACCATAGCACGCTAATATGTTGCCCCTGCATTCTTCAAACCAAATGGCATTACCTTATAGCAAAAAGTGCCCCACTGTGTAACAAATGTTGTCTTCTCCATATCTTCAGGTGCCATCTTGATTTGATTGTAACCAGAGAAACCATCCATGAAAGAGAATACCTTATGCTGAGCAGTGTTGTCTACCAGAATATCAATATGAGGAAGTGGAAAGTCATCTTTGGGGCTAGCCTTGTTCAAATCTCTGTAGTCCACACACATACGTACCTTACCATCTTTCTTGGGAACTGGTACCACATTTGCAACCCACTGAGGATAAGAAGTTACTGCTAAGAACCCTGCATTGAACTGTTTCATTACCTCTGCCTTGATCTTTTCTGACATTTCAGGACGCATACGACGAACCTTCTGCTTCTTTGGACGACAATCTTCTTTCACTGGCAAACGGTGAACCACAATGTCTGTATCTAACCCTGGCATATCTTCATAAGACCAAGCAAAGATCTCTACATAGTCACGTAACATCTGAATCAACCTGCTCTTGACACTGTCCTCTAAATCAGCCCCTACCTTGACCTCTTTTCTGTTTTCTTCAGTTCCCAGATTCACAACTTCGACTGGCTCTTCATGTGGCTGTATAGCTTTCTCTTCTTGTTGTAACAACCTAGCAAGCTCTACAGGTATTTCACAATCGTCCTCATTTCCGTCTTCAGTTTGATAGATCGGATTCTCGAAATTATAATTGGCAATAGTAGAACTGTTATCAACAGGATCCAGAGTGGATGAGGATCTGCATTTTAGTGATGTGGGTGTGTGTAAGAACACATAGCTGATAAAACAAAACTAAAAGAAAAGAAAGACAAGGAACACAATATTTATGAAAACGAAACGTCCACTGATTTTATTGAATGAAGTATGCAAATGAAATGACAGCCCGTAACAAGCACACCATTGTGCCCCGGGTAAGGCACATGGCTTGAAAGTTTTATTGTTCAAGAAATTACAAACTTAAAAAAACATAACACAGTAATAGTATTTACTCCTGACTAAAGGAGATAGGGATAACATCTTCAGCTTTCCAATTATTGAGTCCAGCACCCACAGTAGGAAAAATCCATGCATCCAAGTTGTAGTCTTCATCTTGATCTCCCACAGCATTGATAACCCCTTGATTGGTGATACGAGCAGCACAAGCACGACGAACAGCCTTCTGGGACTCTGCAGTGAAACCCAAACCAAACTTGTCAGACTTGTATGGAATATCAGGAAGCTGACCCCAAATAGTACAACCACCTTCATCCACCACAGCTCTAGCATCATTGAGGGAGGCCATTGCCATTGTTGGAGATTTTCTGATGACCACAGGAACCTTCGTCACAGCAGGAGGAGCTACACAATCATTAACAACCCAGGGAACTACTTCAAATGACTGACACGGAGTCTCAATGTATTCACCTTCCACTTCCAGATACTTGAAAGTGTTTACATGGCTGACAAAGTATTCTTCCTCTCCGAAGACAGTAACAATTTTTCCATTCACCGGATATCTCAACTTTTGGTGTAATGTAGAGGTCACAGCACCTGCCCCATGGATCCAGGGACGACCAAGCAGACAAGAGTATGAAGGACGAATATCCATCACATAAAATGTAGCAGTAAACACCTGAGAACCAACTTGAATTGGAAGATCAATTTCCCCATGCACTACTCTTCTAGAACCATCAAAAGCTTTCACCACAATATTACTGGGCTTCAACACAGCATCTTCAGGACTCAGCTTGTTCAGGACTTCCTTGGGCAACACATTCAGAGAAGATCCATTGTCTATCAGTACATGTGACAGGGTAGTGCCCCTGCATTCAATTGAAATATGCAAGGCCCTGTTATGATCCCTCTTGGCAGGGGTCAAGTCAGCATCAGAAAATCCTAACCCATTGTCATAGGTCAGGTGGGCAACACAGTTTTCAAATTGATCAACAGAAATTGCACTGGGCACATGAGCAGACTTCAAAAACTTGATTAAGGACTTGGCATGAGCCTCAGAACACAGCAATAGAGACAACATAGAAATCTTTGAGGGAGTATGCCCCAACTGATCAACAATGTCATAATCACTCTTGCGAATGATTTTCTATACTTCTTCCATCTGCTTAGAGAGATCATCAGCAGCTGGCACATCAGTAGATTCAGGCTCAATAACAGGACCTTTGCCCCGAGCATCAGTGGTGGTAGTAGCAGCAGGAGTAACTGCATTCTTAGAAGTATCTGGAGGAGAGAAAACTCTTCCACTACGAGTGATCTTGCTAGATCCAGCAATATTATCAATGTCAACAGGCACATCAGGTAAAGGCTCTTATTTAACACCATGGATGTAAACGTCAGACCCATAGTGCCAAGGCACAGCTTTGTCAGATGTATAAGGAATAGGACCAGGAGTGGTGATAATCAGAGGAGCCACTCTGGCTTCAGCAACAACTTTCACAGGACCTTCAGCGGTAATCTTGATTGGGCCCTGACGAGTAATTTTAATAGGACCCTTTGAAGTGATTCTTACCGGTACTTTGTCAACCATGTCAACCTCTTCAATCTTCTTACCCTGAGTCAGATGATCTACCATACTATCTACAGATGCTGGTCTTCTTTCAAACACTATAGTATACTTATCCATGAGACGTTGAATGCCATCTCTCAGAATGAAGCAACTATCCGGCTTATAGGTACAATACAGACAATCTTCACGACAACCTGGAAAGATCCCAGCTTGTACTAACCTCTTTTTGATAACAGACAATGGTGTGGTCAACTCCATAACTGAATAGACATGCAGATCTTCATCAATGTCTTCCTCAATGGCATTGACAGTCTTCTCGTGATTTGGCAGTGGTGCTGTAATCACATTTGGTGGATCAAACTCAATTTCTCCAGCATCAATCATATCTTGAATTTTGTTCTTCAAGACCCAGCAGTTATTAGTATCATGTCCTGGACAGTTTGAATGATATGCACATCGTGCATTGGGATTGTACTTGGGAGAGGTAACATTGGGATTCTGAGGAGCCTCCCTCAGAGTAATAAGTTCAGCCTTCAACAAGTGTTGCAATGCCTGAGCCATTGACATGTTGATCTTCGTGAACTGTCTTCTAGCCCTCTGTTGGTTGCCCTGAGGCTGCTCTGTTGTTGCAGGAGTTGGATTTGAAATATGAACTGCACTAACAGACTGATGCCTTCTGTTACGATCAGGTTGACCATAAACAGCATTGGATTCTTTCTTCCCAGTGGGAGGCTTCTTTGCAGCACCTGATGAAGAAGTGCCCACTTGGATCTTACCACTCTTGATACCATTCTCTACCCGCTCTCCTGTCATGATCAACTCAGTGAAGCCAGATGATGAGCTTCCAATGAGATGACTGTAAAACGGACCATTCAGCGTACACATGAACATATCAACCAGCTCCCTGTCAGTCAAAGGGGGTTGAACTCTTCCAGTTAAGTCTCTCCATTTCTGAGCATACTCTTTAAAACTTTCTTTAGCACCCATAGACATGCTCTGAAGCTGCATGCGAGTGGGGGCTAAGTCAGCATTGTATTGATACTGTTTGTAGAAAGCTTCAGCAAGATCATTCCAATCTCTGATGTTAACACTCTCCAACTGATAATACCACTCCAGCTGAGCTCCAGATAAGCTCTCTTGAAAAAAGTGGATCCACAACTTCTTGTCAGCAGTGTGAGGTTGAATCCTTCTGACATAAGACCTAAAGTGCAGCTTGGGACAAGAGACCCCATCATAAACCACAAAGGTAGGAACTTTGAAACCAATGGGTATCACAACCCCAGATATCAGACTCAAATCCTCAAAATCCAGCCCAGATGATTTCTGTAATTCCATAGCATCCATCCTATCCACCAGCATCTTGAATTTGTCTTCATTAGGCTCATGGTAGTAATTAGCCTCAGAATCAGAGTCCCCCATAGTGTTGTGGAGACTTCCCCTTTCTTTCTCAGATTCCTCAGATTCATAGTCTTCAACTGGTTCTTTGTTCTTGGCAAGACCTTTGAACCTTCTTCCCATGTTGATCAACCCAGCAGATCTTCTAGGCTTCTTAGTCTTCTTGGCCAGCAGCGCCTTCAAATCATCTTGCCCCTTGGACAGGTTCAAGATCAGCTCTTGGAACTGTGCATTCTGTGCCTGAAGATCCTTAACTGATTGTTCAAGAGCCATTGCTGAAATAAACAGCGAGAAGATGAGAAACCTGTGCACAATATAAACCTGTGATGCAATGAAATGATATGGGAGTGCATATGCAATGTTTTCAAAGACCGCAGGATTTAAATTTGCTTAAACAAACAAGAAAGTAACTTTTTATTAGTAATAATTTGTGTTGCCTTTAAGGCTTACAAAAATGAAAATGAAATAAGTACAAAAGATGGGGTTTTAAGTCTCCCATGGACGTTTCCTCTTTGTGTTGAGGTATGAATTGAGGTTTCGTTCCTCGTGAAGTTGCTTTGTGAGCTCTAGGATTCTTGCTTGGCTTGCTTTGTAATGAGCCTCGAAAGTATCCCTTTGCTCCTTCAGTTGGATCCAAGATCTCTGCAAATCTTCCATATCAGTAGGCATGTCTGGGTGAAGGATGGTATAAGCTGTGTCTCCTTCAGCAACAGGTTCCATGGTAACTGGTAGGACGGCAGGATATGGCATCATGAGTGTCTGAGCACGAGATCGTACCCATCTGAGATAAGCCTCCATAGGAATAGTGTACTTAGGCTCCAGTGTCTTGCTGTCAACCCTGTTTACTTTTCCCCATGCTCGTATGAATCTCTGACGGTAACCCTGAAGATCGTTGTCGTAATCAAACACAATGCCCTGAATCAACATGTCATGTGGACCATCGCTCCGAGCGTAACCAAACTGTCGTAAAGCTAGAGAGGGGTTGTAGGTGATGCCTCCTCTTATGCCTAGAAGTGGCACATTAGGAAACTCCCCACAACGGTCAATGATGGTGACATTCTCCATAGATCTGGAGCACCAATGGATTTCTGAGTGAGAAAGTGACATGATCCTCTTGGACCATCTGAACTCTTGCTCATTCTTCATTACTGAGCGAGGAAGGTGAGAAATAAACCACCTAGAAAGCAGAGGTATGCAGCACATCAAAGTTCCTCTTGCCCTTGTAGTACGGGTGTGAAGAGAATGCAGGATGTCTCCAAGCAATGTAGGCACTGGATTGTGACTCAGGAAAATGTTGATGGCGTGAACGTCTATGAACTGATCTGGATTGGGGAACAACACTAAGCCATATATTAGCAAGGCTAAGATTTCCTCAAAAGCATCATAGCTCATGGCCTTCAAGAACATTTGAGCTTTATCCATTAGTACCTTGGCAAGAATACCCTTGACTCCACTTCTGGTCTCTAGAACAATGTCAGACTTCTTCAGATGTAGGGCTGCAGCAATAACCTCTGGTTTGGGCTCCTTCTCCAAGCCTGTGAAGGGTCTTTGATCAAGAACAGGTATACCCAGAAGCTTAGAGAACTCCTCCATGGTTGGAACCAGCTGGTAATCAGGGAAGGTAAAGCAATGGTGCTTAGGGTCAAAGAACTGAAACAGCACACTCATCATGTCTTCATTGAACCCTGAAGTGACTAGATCTAGTAGGTGACCATGTCTCTTGATGAACTGGGAATGATCAAACACTTGAGAAACCAACTCTTTAAGCTTAGCAGGTATGCCCACAAAGTTGATCCTGATGGTGTTTCTACGAGCAGAAGCCATGACCTGCAACAAAGAACAAAGATAAATCCTTTGGTCCTTGAAATGGTTAGTGAAAATGCTATGCTTATGATGCATGATGATGTCATGATGTTATACTCAATCACAAACATGTGGCACACACAAACAAGTCACACCATAGCCCTAGGTTTAAAGGCTTGCATGAGGTTTAAAGGTAAGTACCCTCCCCTGAAGTTAGATGGTTCATCCTGTCCTACAAAAGTAACCGGGTTCTAAGGGATCTCAATATCATTGATCCTTCACAAGGGTGGTTGTTCAGAAGGCAGCTTACTTGCCAACCAAAACCCTCCAAGTTTAAGATCTCAATGAGTGTAGTATCGAGTGTCAACCAACTTCAGTCTGCACCAAAGCCGGTTACCTCACTACTTTCTAAAGGCCAAGATGAGTTAACTAGGGTTCTAAAAGTTAGTTAGTGCATTGACAACATATGGCAGCCTCATATTATCCTTAACTTGACTTAAGGAACATAAGCACCAACCAAGAAGTCACACTAACTATGGCCACCAGATCAACCGTATCGATATACGTCGTACAGTTTCCTTGGTCTATTGCCATTTACCTAAGGTACACTAGATCCGGGTTAGGATCTTTCACACATAAGAGCCCAACAAGTAATATAAAGCAAACAAGGCAAACAATTTAAAGTGATCTAATTCCTAAGGGTACCCCTCTTAAATTTAAATTCCCCAGCAGAGTCGCCAGTTCTGTAACACGGTGGGAGAACTGACTTTAAGTTATGTTGCGGATAACAAGAGTCGCCACCGACTTTTATTTTATCCATAAGGAAAGGTTATAAAAGAACAGGAAAGACCTTAGAGAATATTTTGGGTCCGGGGGGTAGGTTATGTAAAGGGAAGGTGTTAGCACCCTTTACATCCATGGTTATCCATGGGCTCTTAGGTACTTAAGCTCACTTTAAATTGTTTTTGAAAATGTAGTGTGTGAATAGAAAAATTTTCAGAATAGTTTAATAATAATCCATGTACGGATGTGTAAGAAACTTGTTTGAAAATTTGTTTGAAATTTGTTTAAGTTTGAAAAATTTTTGAAGTGAGCAAGTACATAAGAGGAACCTACCCTAATGTTTAAAGTCTTTCTTGTTCTTTTTCCTTTCCTTGGTAAGACTATCCCTACTATTAAGGAGTAGGTAGTCATTGCCTGGGATGTTAAGGGACATATGAGGGACATTCTGATTTTGAAAGTCATTGTGGGGTGTAATAAGCACATATGAGGGACTATCATCATTTTTCGAAGGGACTCGATTCGTAAAGGCAACCACGAGGGACTTGATGATTTTTATTTTTAGGGACTTGCTTTATACACCCCACTTGACCATTATTCGTAGGCGACTTGAGGGATAACCTTAGAAATGTGAGACGGCGATTAAAAATCGACTTACGTGTGTGTGAGTTTTTAATTTAATTATCTTATATTTACAAGTGATCTAGAATTAATTTTAAATAAAATACATATTTTCCACTCCCTAATTACTAACCACAATAATAATTAAATAATTAAACGATTTACATCCAGGAAACAATTACAAAATTATAATAATAAGCAAAATAAATAGCAAAATAAATAATAAATAAATAAGCAATAATAAGGGGTTAGTAAATAATAATAAATAAGATTAGCAAAATAATAATAATAAACATAATTGAATTATAAATGGATTAGTGATAATAACAATTAAAAATAATAAATAAGGTTAGAAACATAAAAATAGAACAATTAATAATAATATGGTTAATAATAAAAATTAATTAAAAGGTTAATAAAATTATGATAAGCAAAAATTAGTAACAACATAGTTAATAGTAATAATAGAAACCAAAAATAATATAAGAAGAAATTAACATACACAACTAAATAATTTTTAATTCTTATACTAATTATTAAATTATTTTCAAATGTATTACAACATTTTAATTATTATTAACATATATTCATATTTATATCCATATTATAAGAAAAAAAAGATAGATTTTAAATATCATATTTAAAATTTAATTCTATTAGTTATTATATTTACAAATTATTTTTAACCATATACAAAAATATAATTATCCTAAATTAAATTATTTCTAAACATTAAAAGAAAATTAATTTGAATTATAACTATATTTACAAAATTTTATGAAAAATTATAATTATATTAGGAATTAAAAAAAAACAGAATTAAATTTTATTTAAAAAATATTTTAGGGTTTGTGAGAATTAGGGTTAAACTATAATTAGGGTTTATGGGATTAATCTAAATCTAATTATCTAAATTTTACATATATACATAATATGAATATATTTACAAAATAAGAAAAAAATATTTTTTATATTTTAAGAAAATAACTTATAACATATTTTTTTTATAACACAAAGAAAATAAAATTAGGTCATTTAGAAATTAGGTTTTTTTTTTAATAAACCAAAAATATAATTAATTAAGAAAATAGAAGAAATAGGTGATAAAAATTTAGAACTGACCTTGATTAGGTTTTGATCCCCTGCCCTCATGTTTGCCAGCCAAAAACATCTTCCACCAGGCCACCACGCGCACGGATGTGAGAAAGAGGAGCACAATTGGTTTTGTGCTTAATCTTGAAAATTCCAGAAAAATAAAGGAACAAAAAGGCCTGGGGTAGGAATCGTACCCAGGACCTTTGGGATATATGCGCGCATGCTTGACCACCTGGCTGGGAGAGCCCTTCTGGTCATGGAACGGCAACAACATATTATATATTCTATTTGCTTGTACCACTGAGACACAAGCGTGCTTGTGATAAACAAACCAAACGCAATTAATAAAATATGTTCAGCAATATTTGAAATTTCCAACGCGCGGGAATGACCTTCTTCTACCTCATGCACTGCGTTTTTTCCTGCGAATTTGGCTACGAACTTTCCTGCGAGTTCTTCATGCTCTTCAACCTGCGAAAAACCAAACTCATACCAAACAATACTGATTTATGAAATTGATTATAGTTTTGTGATCCTTAGGTCTCATAGAACACTCCCATGTTCTTATAATTTATTTAAACTCATGGAATCACCAAACCCTAATTTCAAGAACTAAAACCTAACCATGGCCGAATCGGTTCTAGTCAATGAATCTTCAATTAATTGGTCCAGAAAGTATCTATGGATCATCACAAACACGAATCAAGCATTAAACTTAAACAATGATGATTAATTATATGAAAACGAAAAAATTCGAAAGTGAAAGAAAACATGATTCGGTTCATGCTGTTCATGGCATTATGAATGATTATTATGATTGCTACATGATCAATGAAGGTCAAGGAAGCTATTGCAACCTTTGTGAAGCCTTGAAACTGCCTTATTCTCAAAATCCGAATCTCACTTTTCTTATGAATTTTTGAACTATGAACTCACCTTGAAGCTGCTGGAAAATTCGTGAATGAGTGTTAGGTTTGTGCTTAGTATATATGTGTGATTGATTTAGGTCAGAAACATGGATGGGTTATGTGAAAATTTGATCCAAAAAATATTCAAAAAGATCATAGTGTAAATTTCAAATATTTGATCATGAGTGCTTGCTATTTTGGGATAATTCACATGATTTCATTCCTCTTTGACTCCAATCACCCTTTAAGACTTTCTAGATTCAATCACAAAAATATATCTTCATGTTTAATATTTTATTTTAATTTAAAATGATTTTATATGTAATAAATCATAATAAATTAATTAAATAAAATAAAAAATATGAAAATATCATGGAAATTTCGTGCATGTTATTATTGTATGGGTTGGGTCATGACTTGGGCAGCCCATTTGGAAAGAAATACTTTTAAGCCTCCATTTTCAACATAAACCATCACAAAATTTCCCAACTTTGCAAAGGCACATCTCCCTCAATTTTAAAGGTATGAGGGTGTTCTTGGACGTTTTGGAAAGCTTGAAGAGTCCTCTAAACAACCCCATTGGTTTCAGGTTCATATCATTTACCAATCTCAAGTTATGCCCTTTTGAAGTTGTTGACTTTTTGTTGACTTTTGAAATGACCTATAATGTCTTAGATCACATCTTTCAAATGAAGCATTTTTGGGCTTAACTTTCAACATCAAAGTTGTAGAGAATTAAATTTCCTTTAAAATGAGCTTTGGATGGAGACTTGGTGATGAAGTATGTGAAAGTTATGCCTGGTCAAAGTTCAGTTGACTTTTACTGAGGAAACCCTAATTTAGAAACTCCTTATTATTGATGATCTGGAATCTCCTTGATGAATCATGATCAACCCTTGATAAAATGATGAATTTTACTTCATATACTTGATGTTGGCAAAAAATCATGAAGTTTGACTTTGGTTTGACCACAGTTGACCTCAGTTTGACTTTTTAACTGCATTGACTGATTTTGACTTATCTGATCATCTGACTGAGCAAACTTTTGAGAAAAGTATTGAAACTTGTCATGGAGGTTCTTATACACATATAAGATGTTATGAAACTCACTTGAGGCATTGGAAGTCCATTTAGCCTGATTAAATTCAAAACCCTAGTTTTGGATGCACTGCTTAGGAGGTGCATTGTCTGAGGGAATTGTCAACTTCTTTGACCAATTGTGAACTTTGTGAACCTTGTGAATCTTCATAAACTGTCTTGTGAACCTCATGGGAGGTATTGTGAAGCTTGTGAACCTTGTGAACCTCATGAAGCGGCTTTGTAGACCTCATGACCCTCAGGAAAGCTTTGTAATCTTTGTGAAACTTGTGAACCTTGTGAACCTTCAAGAAGTAACCTATGTACTTCATGAACCTCATGAAAGGTTTTGTAAATGTTGAGAAGCTTGTGAACCTTGTGAACCTTCAAGAAGTAACTTGTAGACTTCATGAACCTCATGAAAGGTTATATAAGCATTGAGAAACTTGTGAACCTTGTGAACCTTCAAGAAGTAACTTGTAGACTTCATGAACCTCATGAAAGGTTATGCAAGTGTTGGAGAACTTGTGAACCTTGTGAACCTTCTTAGAACACAAAGTCTTGTATTGTGAGGGCAAATTTTGGGGTGCAACAACCGGGATACCCTTTTTTGCCCAAGCTGCCTTTTCAGGTTTTCAACTTGCCGGGTGTACATCTTTTTATATATATCCCTAATTTTTGCCCAAACCCTTTTGGTTTGCCGGGATGCCCTTATTTTTTTCCTAGGCCAGTCAACCTAGCGGGTCTCTTTTTATGCGTAGTATTTTTTAACTATGTCTGCGTTTACAGGCTGCGGGAAGTCTTCACCATCCATAGTAGTAAGTATCATGGCACCTCCTGAAAACACTGTTTTGACCACAAATGGTCCTTCATATGTAGGAGTCCACTTGCCCCTAGGATCACCCTGTGGTAATATGATACGCTTGATTACCAAGTCACCAACCTGATATACCTTTGGCTTAACCTTCTTATTAAAAGCTTTGATCATTCGTTTCTGGTACATCTGGCCATGACAAACTGCTGCTAACCTCTTCTCATCAATCAAATTCATCTGGTCAAGTCGGGTTTGAATCCACTCATCTTCATCCAAGCCTGCATCCTTCATAATTCTTAAGGAGGGAATCTGAACTTCAATGGGTAGAACTGCTTCCATACCATAGACTAAGGAGAATGGGGTTGCCCCTGTTGAAGTACGTATTGTAGTACGATAACCATGAAGAGCAAATGGCAACATCTCATGCCAATCCTTGTAAGTAACAGTCATCTTCTGTACAATCTTCTTAATGTTCTTATTAGCAGCTTCAACTGCCCCATTCATCTTTGGACGATACGGAGAAGAGTTGTGATGCTTAATCTTGAACTGCGTGCAGAGATCAGTAATCATAGTGTTGTTCAGATTAGAGCCATTGTCAGTAATAATCCTTTCAGGGATGCCATACCTACATATGAGATTATTCTTAATGAATCGAGCCACAACATTCTTGGTAACAGATGCAAACGAAGCTGCCTCTACCTACTTCGTGAAGTAATCAATAGCAACCAGGATGAAACGATGCCCATTAGAAGCAGTAGGCTTGATCTCACCAATCATATCAATGCCCCACATGGCAAAAGGCCAAGGAGCAGTCAACACATTCAATGGTGATGGAGGTGTATGGACTTTATCAGCATAAATTTGACACTTGTGACATGTTCTGGAGTGTTGATAGCAATCAGCTTCCATGGTAGACCAATAGTAACCTGCTCTCAATATTTTCTTTGCCATAGTATGACCACTATAATGAGTGCCAAAGATTCCATCATGCATATCTTCCATGATCTCTGTTGCTTCCTTCTTATCCACACAACGAAGCAAAGTTGAATCATGATTGCACTTGTACAAAATCCCACTACTCAAAAAGAACTTAGCAGAAAACCTCCTCAGAAACTTCTTATCTTTGACAGATGCCCCTTCAGGGAACTCCTGAGCTTCAAGATATCTTTTTACTTCATAGAACCAAGGCTTCTCCTCTGCCCCTTCAGTGTCAATCTCATTGCAATATGCAGGCTTCTCAAATCTATCAATAGTAATTTTGGGAGCTTCATCATCCCAACTGATCTCAAACATAGATGCCATGGTGGCTAACGCATCTGCCAACTGATTCTCTCTCCGTGGAATATGTCCAAAGGTAATCTCTTTAAAATGCGGGATTAAAGACAACACATGCTCTCTGTAAGGAATGAGATTATCATGCTTGGTATCCCAATCTCCTTTAATCTGACTTACTACCAGGGCTGAATCTCCATACACATCAAGGAACTGAATCTTCATATCAATGGCAGCTTTGATACCCAGGATACATGCCTCATATTCAGCCATGTTATTGGTACAATAGAAACAAAGTCTGGCAGTAATCGGGGTATGACAACCTTCAGGGGAACTAATCACAACACCAACACCATTACCAAGTGCATTAGAGGCACCATCAAAAACCATAGTCCATCGGGATCCTTGTTCAGGTCCGTCATATTGTCCAGGTTCTTTGGTAATAATCATGATGTCTTCATCAGGGAACTCAAAACTCATTGACTGGTAATCATCTACTGCTTGATGAGCCAAATGATCAGCCACAATACTTCCTTTAATGGCCTTCTGAGTAGTATATTGTATTTCATATTCTGTCAAGATCATTTTCCATCTTGCTATCCTTCTGGAGAGAGCAGGTTTCTCAAATATGTACTTGATTGGATCCATCTTCGAAATTAACAAGGTAGTATGGGTCAACATATACTGTCTTAGTCGGCGAGCAGCCCATGCCAAAGCGCAGCAAGTTTTCTCGAGCAGTGAGTATCTTGTTTCACAGTCGGTAAACGTTTTGCTAAGGTAGTATATTGCCTGCTCTTTTCGACCAGGCTCGTCATGTTGCCCCAACACACACACCATTGAGTTGTCTAACACTGTTAAGTACATAATCAAGGGTCTTCCATCAACCGGTGGCATCAAAATTGGAGGTTCTAGCAGATATCTCTTGATTTCATCAAAGGCAGTCTGGCATTCATCATTCCATTCCATCACCTGATCTTTCTTCAACAACTTGAAGATTGGCTCACAGATGGCAGTTAATTGGGAAATAAATCTTGCAATGTAATTCAATCGTCCCAAGAAACCTCTAACCTCCTTCTCAGTACGGGGAGCTGGCATCTCTCGTATAGCTTTCACTTTTGCAGGATCCACTTCAATACCTTTTCCACTGACTATGAAACCCAGGAGTTTACCAGACCTAACTCCAAAAGTACACTTGTTTGGGTTCAATCTCAACTTGTATTTCTTCAACCTCTCAAACAATTTATGCAAATGATCAAGATGTTGCTCTTCATTCTGAGACCTGGCTATCATATCATACACATATACCTCTATCTCATGATGAATCATATCATGAAACAAAGCCACCATAGCACGCTGATATGTTGCCCCTGCATTCTTCAAACCAAATGGCATCACTTTATAGCAAAAGGTGCCCCACTGTGTAACAAATGTTGTCTTCTCCATATCTTCAGGTGCCATCTTGATCTGATTGTAACCAGAGAAACCATCCATAAAAGAGAATACCTTATTGTCGCTCCCCGGATTTCCATCCTGGTACAAACGCGAAAGTGGCGCGGAAAAAAGAATAGAGTCGCCAGCCAGGCATTTTTATCCCGAAGAAAGGGAATGGTAATGCTGCACAAACCAGAAGAAAGAAGAGGAAGGACACAGGTCCTGCGAACCAAAAAGACTGAGTTCGGGAGTCGGTTACGACCTGGGAAGGTATTAGCACCCAGATCGTCCGTCGTACCCGACGGGATCCACGCTTGCAAAAATAACTGTTTCAAAGGGTGAAGGTATGAAAGCTGCAGCAAAAGAAATGAAAATGAAAAGAAACTGGAACTGGAAAAGAATTGAAATGAGAAACAAAGAGAAAAATGTAGGGAAAATAAAGATTGTGCTCGAACGGGCCCTACCCCGCTGCCTACGTACCTCATCAGGATAATGAGGATCAGAGACGCCGTAGTTCCCCTAAATAGGGGTAACAAAGGAAAATTGCTTGTGAATTAAAAGCGTGAACTGCCTATGTCACTGCTCAGGTGTTGCAGGCTCGGACGACGAGTGCGTTACCGTCTTGCAAAGTGACAAGTAGAAGCAAGTTCGCGGACGGAGCGAATGAGATGAGAAAAGAAGTCCCGAAGGAAAGACGCTTATTGTTTGTTTGTGTTTTTTATGAAGCTTTTATGAGTGAAAGTTTGCATAGGTAAGTGTACCTAAGTCTTACTCAATGGGATGTGTACGTCTCACATCATCCCGAAATGGAATGCGCAAGAGGCACACCTATCTATGGGGGAAATCCCCAAAGCTAGCCCCACAAGTGAAGGCTCAAGCACACTGGCCTATTACCATTATTAAGTGTTTTTGTGATTTTTTGGTTAAGAAGTGTTTTTTAGCTTTTCTTTGTGAGGTACTCATGCTAAGACCTATCCACCACGAGTGATGACTCACGCCTCGTCCCGAAATGGAACGTGTGCAAGCATCTCATAGCAAAGTCTCATGTCACATGAAAGCACCCAACCTTTATTAAGTGAATTAGAATTAAGTTTGAAGATGAGAAGAGAGAGCACCAAAAGGATCTCAAAGGTAAAATCTAATGGGGAAGTTTCTATCCTAAGTTAACATGCATGGAGTTCCTAGGGTTTGTGAGGTCTTTCTAACCTAGAAAAGATCTCAAGAGAAGAAGAAGAATATAAGAGGAGAGATGAGAAAGGCCTAAGCCCAACAAGAAGATGTTAGTCCATATAAACAAAATGAGAAGAGATGAAAAATGGAGATGTGGAACTCAATTCCCACATCTCAAACTTACCATAGCCCCTGCAAGGTTAGTGTAACAACATAACATCAAGGCATGAACCAACAAGTCAGAAGCTACACAAGCATATAGGCATGGCAAAGAGTTCACAAGATGATAAGCAAAGCAATACAAGATCATATTGAGATGATAGGAAGTGAAACACATGCAAAGAAGGCATGCATAACACTTAAAGAAATAAAGCACAATAAGAGAGATCCAAAACCAAGACTCAAAGAGATTCAACCCTTCCCTAAGACCAGGAATCACCCTAGACCTCTAAAGTACCCCAAAAGATGAGGAGAAGTTGGCACAAGTGCCCTTCTAAGCTCAAAAGATACTATAAGACTCAAAGTATTCAAAACAAGGCAAGGTGAAGAAGAAAATACCCAAGAAATAGATCCAAGCCCTTAAAAAATCTACCCAACTAGCAAAGTAATCTCCAAACACAAGGAAATAAGAATCCAAAAGGGTTTGCAAAAATTCAGCACCAAACTAGGTCAATGAAGCTCATGGATGTAAAGTATCACCATTTAGGGTTTTGAAAATTGATGCACAAGTAACTTAATCAAAATCCAGCAAATAAATTTGTGAAAAATCCAAGATAAATCATGAAGATAGTAAAGTGTCTTAAGATTTGAATGCAAAAAGAATGGGATTCATAGCTTAAAGGATGAGGAAGATAGAAATTGGACAAGGAAGATTGGTCCATGAGAGTTCACAAGAAAGTAATGCCTAATGTTGGATTTATTTCGGCCACGTGGAATAAAAATAAAAATATGAAAAAAAATATGATAAAAAACTAGATGAACTAAAGAACACTCATGAATTTTTATGGATTTTTTCTAAGTTGGGAAGTATTTTAAAATAACCAAAATGCAAGAAGAAAAGAGAAGAAAACAAAAGGAATAATAAAAGTGATGGAGGAGTGCAAGAAGCAAAGCTGGCCAGCTCACTTCCACTGCCTGGGCCCAGCAGGGGGCGTGCATAGCATGTTGGCCTTAGGCCCATGCAAAAATGAGAGGGCAAAAGAAACTCAGGCACCCTTAAACTTATGGCATGCTTCACACAAAAAACATAAAACAAAATAAATGCACAAAACATGTGAACATTGGCATCAACCGGTCATGCTAGGGTTTAGTCACCAAAAGACAAAAATAGAAACCCCACCAATCCCTGCGTTCCACTTCATCATCTTCAACCTCAACTCATAAAAACAAAACTGAAACATGCGAATGAAACAGGAACAAGCAGCCAACAAAACAACAAAACCAGAGAAACATATCTCCTCCATTTCTCCATGAAACCACACGAACCAAACATCAAAAATGATCCTCTAACCAAGCACAACATGAATCAATCATCACCGACATGTAAAACAGCACACACAGCATGAACAGAATCAAAATAGTTTGGATCTAGAAACTTCAAAACCCTAGCCCGACCTCATTTCCACATCATTTTCAAAACCAAAGAGTTCCACATGCTCAGTGTAACAAGTAGATCATAATGCACATCACAAAAGTCATTTATAAACCTATGGATTTGAAGCATACCTGAGATCACACAGCTTCAAATTTCTCCAAGAAAGCCAAAATCCAGCTCGGGATGATCTCCTAGCAACCTCTTTTCACAAAATAAATGTGAAAGAAGCTTCAAAATCACCTCAACTTTGCTCTTTGATGCAATCTGGTTTGAACTGGACTGGTACAATAACCTTCCTCCAGCTTGAAATGAAGCTTGATCTATGTTCTATGAAGCTTCAGGAACAAGAATATGAGGTTTGTTTGGTGAATGGAGTAGTGGATGATGAGCTATGGGGAAAAATGCAGCAGGAGCAAAAACTGAGAAATGGGAGAATGGTGGCGATTTCTGCCAAGATAAAACCCTAGCTGGCCCTTTTATGATGCCCTAAATCAGTCCAAGGAATGAGAAAGGAAATGCACGTGAGGGGAGTGTGATCCAATTGAAATTGCAAAAATGCATAAAGGGTGTCATGGAGAAATTAGCTCGTGCCTTGTCCTTGTACCTTGCACATGCTAATCCTATTTCCTTTGCTGATTAATAGTGGAACATTCTCAGCCCTTGGATCAAAGTGTGTTACAAACTCTCATGCTTATGCACCTTTTGCAAGTGGGATGAAACCATGCACACCATGCACGATTTTTGTGATTCTCTTTGAGCCAAATTTCTCTCATACCATGCATAATGATGTGATGATTTGAAAATGTACACAAATGGACTTGTAACTTCATTTCACAACAACTTGCCATTTGGTAAAAATTTGACATCTCATGTGACAACAAAGATCTCATATGCCCATGCACCTGCATTTTGTGAAATGTGTCAAATTCCTTGCTTGGACCCTCCAATTTCTCTTGAGCTAACAACTTAACATGCCATGAATAAAAGGATGGTGGCCTCACCTTGCACTTGGAATGGGAATAAATGAGCCCTTTTTGAGATTTTGCATCATTTGCAAAAGTGTGAGATAAGCTCACATACCTCACTCTTTGCTTGGCCTTTTGGTACATGCACAAGCCTTTTCCAATCCTTGGTCAGAACACAAACAACTTTGGCCCTTAGAATTAACCATTACATACTTCTCATGATTTGGCTAAATTTGCATTTTTGAGGCCATTTCTTTGCTTGGCATCAAAATGTAAGTTTCTCTTGAGCAAAATCATCTAAATACATTGCATTGTAACTTAGTAACCTCACTTGATCCATTCCAGCACTTGAAAATGAGTTTTGAGCACTCTTGCATTTGGTGTGTGCATGGAAATGTGATTTTGCCCTAAAATGCATGGAATTTTCGAGGGCCTTATCTCCCAAACCATAAATCCCATGAAAATGTACTTGTACTTTTTGAAAATGGCAAGCTTTAGTCTTCAACTTTCATGTTTGAGTTGGGCTCATTTGAAGAATTTTTGATCATGTTAAGCTCACTTGAAAATTAGGGCAAAAGTTGCTAAATTTGGAAAATCTCAAAAACCAACTTTGTACCATTTTTGCAAAACCCTCCAAATATCCATGATTCTTAATCTTCAACCATCCCAAACATCTTATAACATTGTAAAGACCTCCCTTGACAAGAAAAAGTGGCTTGGACCCCTTGAAATCAGACAGTTGACTTTTTACAGGCACAGTTGACCAATTACTTCATCTGCAAGCAACCAAAGCAATGACTGACTTCCATTTGGAATTTTTCCATGAAAATTTACATGTAGGGACCTCTTATCATATAGAAGACATTGCCCAAAAGAATTGGCCAAAATTATGAGGTTAAGGCCCTTGAAGCCTAAACCCTAATTTGGTTGCACTGCTTAGGAGCCTTGCATTGTCTTAAAACTTGTGATGATTAAGCAATCTTCTGAGCTTTTGCAATTGAACTTGGTCATGTTAAAGGGGTCTAGACTCATCATAGGCTTCCCACAAACCCATTGGAACCCTTGTCTTGGCTTAGATAGCCTTCAACACCTCCCCAGATGGCCATATGCCTCATGCTAGGGCTTGATGCTTGTCATGCTTTATTTTCCTATGTTGTAATGCTATATATATATGATATGCTTATGATGCAAATGATGTATTATGATGCTCAAAATGAAGAGGGCAAATTTGAGGTTCTACAGCTGCCCCTATTCAAGCAACTGTTGATCTGAAAAGGACGATTGCTTCCGCTTTCGACCGTTCAAGATAAACTGTGGTTGAATACCCAAGAAAACGGAAATTTGCGCTCTGATGCAGAAAACAAGAAATGGGAAATAAACCCAATCCGATGACGTTGCGACTGAGCTAAGGGATGAGCAGACAAGCTCCTTCCAGTGAGACCAAAGTTCTGATGAAACATGAAACGGACAAGTCTTCTTGTGACCTGTGACGCCAGGTGCAGAAAGCGAACGAGTCCTTAAGAATCTTCAAAGTAAACTGAGATAGACGAATCTCCTTCACCAATCCTTACGCAGATAAGCGGAATAAGACGGACGAGTCTCCTCCGGATAACCCTTACGCAGGTTCCGGGAATGCATATAAGTCTGTGGGATAGACATGCAACTAGGATGGACGAATCCTCTTCACGAATCCTTACGCAGATAAGTGGAATAAGACGGACGAGTCTTCTTCGGATAACCCTTACGCAGGTTCCGGAAAATAGGATAGACGAACCCTCTTCACGAATCCTTACGCAGATAAGTGGAATAAGACGGACGAGTCTTCTTCGGATAACCCTTACGCAGGTTCCGGTAATAGTTTTGACGTTTTGATCCCACCGTCAGGATTTTCAACCTCTTCAATGCGGACGAGCATTGGAATGATCATCGAAGAAACACGGACGAGTGTCATAGGTCGACGATACGGACGAGTACCAGACGATGATCCAAGAAACACGGACGAGTGCTTCTGATAGTGATACGAACGAGTATCAACTTATTTGAGACGATCTTCAAAAGAAAATACCAAACACGGACGGGTGTCGGGGTGTGCGGACGGGCACCAGATAAGCAATAGACACGGACGAGTGTCGAAGGATGCGGACGAGCAATCTTCAAAGGAGTAACAAACACGTACGAGTGCTAAGAGATGCGGTCGAGCATCAAATAAAGATGCGAGCACGGACGAGTACTGGCGGCTTTCTTGAAGATATGCTTCAAATAAAGAGGCATCGAAAATAAAATGCACGGACGAGTGCTGCAGGGATGCGGTCAAACATCAAATAAACATGCGAGTACGGACGAGTACTGGCAACTTCACTGGGGATATGCCCCAAATAAAGAGGAATCTGCCAAGGAAAAGGCACAGACGAGTGCTGAAAGAGGATGAGCATCAAATAAAGATGCGAGCACAGACGAGTGCTAGTAGATATAGACTCTACTGGGAAAATGCACATACGAGTGCCACCAGGTGCTAATTCTTCTTGAGACTGCGGATGAGCAAACTGAATCATCAGGTAAGTGCCTAAGAGTGCGAACACACACTAAAAGAGTATCAACAGAGACGAAGGCCGATTATGTTGGGGAAGTAAACAATTCCGCTCTAGCTGAGGAATGAAGTCCTGGCGACCTGCGAGAGAAGATTCCGGCGACCTGTTGGGGCCCTAAAACTTTTAACTCTGATGGAAATGAAGTGTTGGAAACCCGATGCCTACTGGAGAGGCTTTCCCTGGAAGGAAGACGACTCTGCGTGAGGTATACTTTGTTTAACTGCTTTGAACATCTGCTGAGGATCTGATCATCCTGCTCTGATTCCACTGGGGAGAATTTCTTCTTGCTCTGCTGGGGAAATCCCATGGAAATGAGAATCCTGATGACTCTATGGGGAAATGAAGTTACCTGCAACTCTGCTGAGCTAGGAGAACTTCTAGCGATTCCGTTGCGAATAATAAACTTCCAACAACTTCACTGTGGACGGGAAACTTCTACTAACTCCCGCTGGTGATTGACCCGACTTCTGGGAGTGCAGGTGTTCAGATACCTGTTGAGAATAAGTCACTTGAAAATAGGCGTTTTGTCGGGGAAATACCTCTGCTTGGAGAATAACCCTCTGCTGCTTGGGGATACGGTGATAACCTGCAAATCCTGCAATAACAGAATACACACATATGCACCAAGATTGATACGGCCTGATCTATTCATCTGCCGTCACCTGACACTCAAAGCGATGTTAAGTGTCTCTGCAATGTCATTTTTATCAGTTTGAAAAGCAACATGTTTCGCATGCAGTGTTATTTGTCAAAAATTCAGGACATTTTTGTAAACAAAATAAACATAACACGGAATTTGACTGAATATTCTTTTTATTGATTGGCCTCTGAATAGGCGTAATTTTACATTGGAAAGTAACCACCTGAAAAGAGGTAATTACTGTAAAATTGAGAAAAGAAACTATCCTAATGGCAATGGCACGACATTCCAAAGAGTTTCCTTCCCGCCATGACTGGCATATCCTCAAGACTTTCCGTTCTGTCTTCGGCTTTCTGAAGAGAATGAGGGAGCTGATCTCTACCCTTATGATATGGTCAAGTTGTTTGAAGCGGTGATGTGGTTCAGATAAACCGGAGCACAGTTGTTCGCTTATTCCCTGATTTTGCGTGGATCGCCCTTTCAGGTTTTCAATCCACCAGGCTACCCTTTTTTGCCTGAGTTGTCCGATGTGGCTTTTCAACTCAGCGGGTGTACATTTTTTCTTAATTTTTCCCTAATTTTTGCCCGAGCTTCTATTCTGTTTTTAGCTCGCCGGGATGCCCCTTTTTTGCCTGGACTATAATTCTGTTTTTGTGTCCAGCGGGTCTTTTATGCGAAGTATTTTTTAACTGCGTCCGAGTTAACAGGGTATTGGAAGTCCTCGCCATCCATAGTGGTGAGCATCAGTGCTCCTCCTGAGAATACCTTCTTCACTATGAATGGTCCTTCATAATTTGGGGTCCACTTGCCCCTGTGATCTGAACTGGGAGGAATGATCCTCTTGAGTACAAGCTCGCCTACTTGGTACTCACGAGTACGTACTCGCTGATCGAAGGCTCGCTTCATTCTCCTTTGATAAAGTTGGCTATGACAGATAGCTGCTAATCTCTTTTCCTCAATTAGACATAGTTGATCGTATCGAGCACGTACCCACTCAGCCTCATCAAGCTTGACATCCATCAGCACCCGCAGTGAAGGGATTTCCACTTCAACAGGTAAGACTGCCTCCATGCCGTAGACTAAAGAGAAGGGGGTTGCCCCAGTCGACGTCCTGACTGACGTTCGGTACCCATGCAACGCAAACGGTAACATCTCATGCCAATCTTTATAGGTGATAACCATTTTCTGTACAATCCTCTTGATATTCTTATTAGCTGCCTCCACCGCACCATTCATCTTTGGTCGGTAAGGAGAGGAATTGTGATGCTGGATTTTGAAGTCCCGACACAGTTCTGCCATCATCTTATTGTTCAGATTAGAACCATTATCAGTAATGATTCGCTCGGGTACTCCATATCTGCATATGATGTCTCTTTTCAGGAATTTTGCTACCACCTGGCGAGTAACATTGGCATAAGACGCAGCTTCCACCCATTTGGTGAAGTAATCAATCGCGACCAAGATGAAGCGATGTCCGTTTGACGCCGTTGGTTCAATCTTGCCGATCATATCGATGCCCCACATAGCAAAGGGCCATGGTGAAGATATCACGTTCAAAGGATTTGGAGGCACATGCACTTTATCCGCATAAATCTGGCATTTATGACATTTTCTGGCATAGGCACAACAGTCTGCATCCATTGTAATCCAGTAATAGCCCGATCTTAGCAACTTTTTAGCCATTGCATGCCCTCCAGCATGGGTACCGAAGGATCCTTCATGCACCTCGTGCATCAGCGAGTCTGCTTCCGCCTTATCAACGCATCTGAGGAGTATCATATCAAAGTTTCTTTTATACAGGGAGCCATCGGTGTTCAGGAAGAAACTACCAGCTAGCCTTCTTAATGTCTTCTTATCATTGGATGATGCCCCAGGTGGGTATGTTTGATCCTCCAAGAAGCATTTGATGTCATGGTACCAGGGCTTATCATCTTTGACAATGTCTACTGAGCACACATATGCCGGTCTGTCAAGCCTGGATACTGCAATTTGAGGTACAAAATTGGCAGCTTGCACTTTGATCATAGATGAAATGGTAGCTAGAGCATCTGCAAACTGATTTTCGTCTCGAGGGATATACTCAAGCTTGACTGTTGTGAAGAAGGTCAACAACCTTCTTGTATAGTCCCGATACGGTATCAGATGATCTTGGTGCGTGTACCATTTGCCATTAGTTTGATTAATTACCATAGCTGAATCTCCGAATACAGTCAAAGTCTTGATCCTGAGGTCAATGGCTTCCTCAAGACCCATAATACAAGCTTCGTATTCAGCTTCGTTGTTAGTGCAGTTAAAAGTGAGTTTTGCCGAGAAAGGCATGTGAACTCCCTTAGGTGTAATGAGCACTGCGCCAACACCACGACCATTCATGTTAACAGCCCCATCAAACATCATAGTCCATCCCTCTTCTGGGTCAGGCCCTTCAGTATGAATAGGCTCTTCATGATCTTTTGCTTTTACAAACATGATGTCTTCATCAGGGAAGTCAAATCTCATAGGCTGGTAATCATCAATGGGTTGCTCAGCGAGATAATCAGACAATACACTGCCTTTGATGGCTTTTTGGGATGTGTATTGGATATCATACTCTGTGAGAATCATTTGCCATCTTGCAACCCGTCCGGTAAGTGCTGGTTTCTCAAATATATACTTGACTGGGTCCATCTTGGAGATCAATAAGGTAGTGTGGGTCAACATGTACTGCCTTAGTCGGCGAGCAGCCCACGCTAAAGCACAGCAAGTTTTCTCGAGCAGTGAATATCGTTGTTCACAGTCGGTAAACTTTTTGCTTAGGTAGTATATTGCATACTCTTTTCGACCAGACTCGTCATGCTGGCCCAGCACACACCCCATCGACTTTTCTAATACTGTCAAGTACATGATCAGGGGTCTTCCTTCCACTGGAGGCATAAGGATCGGAGGCTCTTGTAAGTATTCCTTAATTTTGTCAAAAGCCCTCTGACAGTCTTCATTCCACCTGACCACTTGCTCTTTTCTTAATAGCTTGAACAAAGGCTCGCAGGTTGCTGTGAGATGAGATATGAACCTTGAAATGTAGTTCAATCTTCCTAAGAACCCTCGAACTTCTTTCTCAGTTTTTGGTGCAGGCATTTCTTGAATGGCTTTAACTTTGTCAGGGTCAACTTCAATCCCTTTCTCGCTTACAATAAATCCCAGCAACTTACCAGATCGTACCCCGAATGTGCATTTGTTGGGGTTCAGCTTCAATTGGTACTTTCTCAGACGCTTGAATAACTTCAACAAATTCACCAGGTGGTCTTCTTCTGTGAAGGACTTGGCAATCATGTCATCCACATAACATTCAATTTCTTTGTGGATCATGTCATGGAATAACGTTACCATAGCCCTCTGATAAGTGGCACCAGCATTCTTCAGGCCGAATGGCATCACTTTATAACAGAATGTGCCCCAGGGTGTGATGAAAGTTGTCTTCTCCATGTCTTCAGGTGACATTTTGATCTGATTGTATCCTGAAAATCCATCCATGAAGGAGAACACCGAAAACTGAGCCGTATTATCCACCAATACATCAATGTGAGGTAAAGGGAAGTCATCTTTCGGACTAGCTCTGTTCAGATCCCGGTAGTCCACACACATCCTCACCTTGCCGTCTTTCTTTGGCACTGGAACGATGTTAGCTACCCAAGGTGGGTAACTAGTCACGGCAAGGAACCCGGCGTCCCACTGTTTCTGTACCTCCTCTTTGATCTTCATCGCCATGTCAGGGCGAGTTCTTCTCAGTTTTTGCTTAACAGGAGGACAGTCTTCTTTTAACGGTAGCCGATGCACAACTATGTCTGTATCCAACCCTGGCATATCCTGATACGACCAGGCAAAGATGTCAACATACTCACGCAACATTTCAATCAACCCCTTCTTAACTTCAGTCTGCAGGCTAGCACCTATCTTGATTTCCTTCTTAACCTCTTCTGTGCCGATGTTGATAACCTCGATTTCCTCCTGATGAGGCTGAATGACTCTTTCCTCTTGCTTCAACAACCTGACCAACTCTTCGGGGAGTTCATAATCTTCCTCAACCTCTTCATCAGCTTGGTAGATTGGATTGTCGAAGTTATGCTCAGTCATAGTAGGAGAGTTGTCAATGGAATCCGGTTGACCGACACTGCACAAGTGATGTGCTCATTCAGAATCTGTTTAGAGAAAACGCACACCAAAAGCAAGAAAGAAAAACACATTGCCATTTTCTTTATTTGTGCAAAACATTAAAATTGAAAGAAAAGGAACGATTTGATTGAAAAATGTCCTTTATTTACGACAAATAAATGCTTTCAAAACATGGAGGCCCGTACAATGGATCCTTGTACCTTGGGCAGAGTACAGGATTTGACATGCAGTATGTAAAAAATGACAAATAAACAATTACTTTGTGATCCAGGTGACTTCGACGATGTTTTCCGTAGACCAATTGGGCAGCTCCTCTCCTGGTGCACACGGGCGGATCCAATTATCCAGTTCGCACTCGCTATCTCCGTCTTCACTGGCAGCACAGATATGGTTGCGGTCCAATAACCCAGCACTAGTAAAAGTAATGGCCTTGTTGTCTGATGAACGGACGAGCCCATCAGGCTGATACCCCAGCCCGAACTTGTCCTCCTTCTTTTCCAGCTCCAATAGTCTGCCCCAGCCCTGGGCACTACCTGATTGCACAACTTCCTTGGCCTGCTTGTAGGAAGTAATAGACGTACCTTCTTTATCTTCAGCTTTACTCAGAGGAGACAAAGAACTAACATTCACTGCTTCGAATGCCTGACACAGGGTTTCATGAATTTCACCATCCATCTCCACATATTTAAATGTAGATAGATGACTCACAAATATGTCCTCTTCACCACACACAGTCACAACTTGACCATCCGCTACGTATTTGAGCTTCTGGTGCAAAGTTGACGTCACAGCCCCTGCGGCATGAATCCAAGGTCGACCAAGTAGACAGCTATAAGCAGGTTGAATGTCCATCACATAGAACGTGCTCTTAAATACTTGCGATCCAACCTTGATTGGCAACTCAACTTCTCCAAACACAGATCTTCGAGAACCGTCGAAAGCCTTCACCACCAAATCGCTTGGTCTCAACACCACCCCTTCCACATTAAGTTTCATTAACGCCTTCTTCGGCAAGACATTAAGAGATGACCCAGTATCGACCAGGACATGAGACAGCACAGCCCCTTTGCATTCAATTGTGATGTGGAGAGCCTTGTTATGATTCTTCCCTTCGGTAGTAAGGTCCCTATCAGTAAAGCCCAGACCATGGCTCGCATTCACACTTCCCACCACGGCTTCTAGTTGATTCACGGTAATCTCCTGAGGAACATATGCCATCTGCAACACCTTCAGAAGGGCTTCTCTATGAGCTGGAGAGCACATCAGCAGTGACAAGATAGAGATTTTGGAGGGAGTTTGATTTAGCTGTTCGACTACCTTGTAGTCGCTCCTCTTAATAATCCTCATGAACTCCTCCATTTCCTTTTCGAAAGTACTTTGACCAGTAGCGGGAATGGCATTATCTTCAGTTGCTACTTGTTTCCCTTTGGCTTTAGCAGAAGCCTCAACATCAGTGTCTCCTCTCAAAGTCTGGGGAGCGAATAGGCGACCACTCCTCGTGAAACCTCCACTTCCCCCAACATTCACCACAGCTGGGTCCAGGGTTACTGTCTTATTTTCCACTTTCTGTCCTCCAACATACACTTCTGATCCGTAATGCCACGGAATAGCCTTCTCATCTGAATATGGAATAGGCCCAGGCACCGTGATGGTGACGGGGCTTACTTCCGGGACATAAATAGTAACCGGCTCTCTTTGCGCTGGCATTTCAGCAGGATCATAGTATATGGTCACCGTTGACACTTCATCATTCCTCTTATCGACCCTGTCGAACTGTAACAGCCCATCGTCCATCAGTCTCTGTAAACCAATCTTCAATCTGTCACAACCATTCTTTGATTCAACGCAGTCTTCGCAATCAAACCCACAACCCGGGAAAATCTGACCCTTCACCAACCTCTCCTTGACCAGCAACAAGGAGGTCTTCACTTCTTCGACCTTCTCCACCAAGTTCAGCCTCTCCTCCATCTCAATAGCATTAACCTTGGCTCCCCCATGATTAGGGATAGGGTTACTCGTGACATTCGGAGGTGGCGCAAAATTGATTGCCTTGGAGTCGATCAAATCCTGAACTTTATAGTGCAAAGCCCTGCACTTCTCTGTTGAGTGCCCGGGTGCCCCAGAATGGAAAGCGCACCGAGCATTGGCGTCGTAACCTGGAGGAAGAGTTCCAGTAGGTGGAGCCAATGCCCTCAGTTGAATTAGGTTCAGTTCCAACAATCTCTGGAGTAAAGCTGTGTATGTCACTGGGATCACATCAAAAACCCTATCAGCTTGGCGTGGTTGCCTCTGCTGATATGGTCTCTGTTGATAGTTGCGCTGCTGTTGTTGCTGAGGCTGTTGTAGAGCCTGTTGAGCTGGTTGAGTTGGTGTAGCGGGAATTGTGACTGCAGCTATCTGATTGTATTCTTGTCTATAACCTCTGCCCCTGCCTCGGCCATATACTGCGTTAGCTTCCCCTTCTCTTCTTCTAGGAAGTCCGCCAAAGGCTTTCCTCGCTCCTCCAGAGCTACCAGCGGTATTAGGGTCCTGAATCTTCCCCGTCTTTAACAGAGTCTCAACTCTCTCTCCAGCAATCACTATATCATTGAACTTGGTGGCCGAGCTAGATGCCAACCTTTCTAGAAAAACACCTTGGAGGGTGCCCATAAACATGTCGGCCATTTCATCCTCTAAGAGAGGTGGTTGCACCCTGGCAGCTAACTGGCGCCACCGCTGGGCATATTCTTTGAAACTTTCCTTTGCCGCCTGGGTCATGTGTTGCAACTGCGTGCGCTTCGGAGCCATGTCCATGTTGTATTGATACTGCCTTACAAAGGCCTCGGCCAAATCCTTCCAGCTTTTGATGTTGACCCTATTGAGCTTCATGTACCATTCAAGAGAAGCTCCCATCAAGCTATCCTGAAAATAATACATCCACAGCTTCTCATCATCTGTATGAGCGGCAATTCTCCCAACAAACGATTGCAGATGGGTTTTCGGACAAGTAGTGGCGTCATACTTCTCGAAGGTAGGAACTTTAAACTTATACGGAATCCTGACTCCCGGAACCAAACCCAAGTCTGTGATGTCAAATCCCAAAGAACTTTGGGACTGAATAGCCTTGATTTGCTCGGCCATCTCTTCGAATCTCTTGTTCATTTCTACCCCTTGACCCTCGGCTTCATCAAGTAATGTGAATTGGTCATCCTGGTGGTCCATATGAATGTTAGGCACCCCTTCGTTGACTATTGGCACCCCTGGAGTTCCACCCTGACGTGCGCCCGCACCGGTATGATTATCAGCAGTAGCGGCAGCAGCAGCGTTTCTGTTCTGATTCTCAACCATCTCTCGCAGACGCTCTTGATTCTGCCCCATGCCGACCATTAGTGTCATAAAATTATCCATCCTTTGTCTCAAATCGGTCAAGTCTGCCTGTAACTGGTCCATGACTCGCTCTCTATTAATCTTGGTCGGATACCTGTGGACTGTTGGTTGCCCCCGAACTTTTCGAGGAGCTATAGTGCCTGAAACACAAAATACGTTAGTAATCGAGACACTACCTGCAAAACAACAAACAGGTTATATGGATGCAATGCAGTTGTTTATGTTTCCAATCACGGGTCAATCATGCCCCGGTCCCGGTATTTTAGCAAAGAAAACCGAATGGGCACTGATCCTCGACTTCCAGGAACCTTCGCGAGAGACCACATCCAAAACACAACAGCAAGCGAACCAAGAAATAAAGGGAAAAACCATAACATAAATCAACCCATCAAGCAAAAAACACAGAATTCCCCGTAGGGTACAAGTCTTCACAAAGGAGAAACAACCAAATAAGACTCCTACAACATGCCTGCAGGTAATCCAGATACAAGGAAAGTAAACTAAGAAACAGAACCAACACCTAAGGACCCTGAAGCTCCATCACTAAACCCCCATCAGATCTGACCCTCTTGACTCCCGCCATCAACTTTAAGTCTTCAATCTCTTTAAGCGCTGCTTCGAGGGCTTGTTGACTGTCTGCGAGTTGCTGAGTCTTTTCTCTGCGAATCTTGTGAACTTGCTCCACCTCTTCCTTTTTGTAAGCCATCTGGGTTTCAAAGAACTCTTCTTTTTCTTTATATTGCCTCAACTCTTGCTCCCTCTGTCCCTTTAACCAGACAATAAACTGACGAGCATCTCTGAGGATCTTTGACTTCTTCTTGCGCTCAACTTCTCTATGGGCTTCCATCATCCCCAATCTGCGGAAATGTGCTTCTCTACCTGCAAAGTCCTTCTCCTTAGCCTCCAAAGTCGTTTGTATCTTCAGCAACTTCTCTTCAGCTTCAACCTTGGCCCTGTTGGCTTGGTGGTACAGGCTTACCATCTCAGTATTTTCAACTCTAACTGCATGCAGCTGGGCTTCTAACTTCTTGAATTCCTCTAAAGGCACAGTATCAATGGACTCAGCAACTGGGGGAACTGGTGCTGAAAATGGTAACAAAACCTTTCTGGCTCTGTCTTTCAACCAAGCTTCATACTCTGGGAATGTCTGATTGTTGCACTTCCCGAGACTAGCTATCCCTTCTCCCTTAATGCACTTCCAAGCTCCCGCAACCTTCCTCACTAAAGGCATATTATCTTTCACTGAGAAGTAGAAAATAGGGGTTAGTTTCAAATCTTTAGGCACCTCTCTCAAAGCATATCCCAATTGTCTTCTTAACAAGATTGGATTGTAATTAATCCCTCCAGCTATTCCCAACAAAGGTACACTATGATAACTCCCGCAGCTAGTGATGAAACGTGCACCTCGCAGCCTCTGAGTGAACCATCTAACATCCTTGGCAAGCAACTTCTCTAGCTTCTGAGCCCATACCAGAGTGTGGTCACTAAACAACCCCGTACTAGGCAAATTCCTCATGAACCACATGTGAAATAATGGAGCACAGCAACGAACCAAACCTCCTCTCTTCTTTTCAGTTTTGTAATGAACTGAGTAATACAAATCCCCGAGTAAGGTAGGCACAGGATTCTTCAACAAAAAGAGATGTATGGCGTTTATATTTATGAACTTCTCCATATCAGCAAACAAAATGATGCCATAGATAGACAGAGCCAAGATGGCACACACAGCATCCCATTCCTCTTCAACAGCCAATTCTCCTGTTTTCTTCACCAGAGACTCCAAAGAAAACCCAGACACACCTCCTTTAATGATGGTCAAAGACTTCACAGCAGAAGGACTCAAATAAAGAGCCTCAGCAATAGCCTCAGGTGCAGGTCTACTCATCTCAGAATTGAAAGGAACCTGATCTCGAATCGGCACACCCAGGATCAAAGCATACTCCTCCAGCATAGGGCCCAACTGAAAATCAGGAAAGGTGAAGCAACGAAGCTGTGAATCATAATACTGAAGCAATGTATGAATGGCACTCCTTTCTGAAGGATCCAGCTCTATCACCACGTCAAGAATATTCCCATAAGCTTTTCTGAACCTCTCTACCTGGTTGGGTGTAATCAGCTTTACCATCTTCCTCAGCAAACCAACCTTGATATCAAAGAACTTGAAGTGAATATTCTGCTTGCGAGGATCTTCCATCTTTGAAAAGAATACCGGAACCGGGAGCAGATATATGAACCTGTGAATGAAAACAAAAACAATGATTAATGATGCAAAGATGCAATGCAGATGCAAATGCAAGGACATATGGCCATCTGAGACTGTCTGGAGTCTGGCCACTGACAGGGTCCCTCTGGATAACTGACAAACCAAAAGTCCAACGAGTCACACTCTCTGATAATCACAACCCATCTGAAGAGAATCTCTGGACCACAATATCAAGAATACCAGAACCAGAATACCAGAATTTCGGAACCAAAGTAACTATATCATAACATGAACTGTACTAGTAACAAGGGTATGATGAGGTCAAGGGTTCCTGCAAACCTGTAAACCCATCCCCAATCTCACGGGTGTGCTCCGGGTCAAACATCACGGACTCTCAAAGCCGAATAGCAATAATACTTTCACCATTTCCGAGAAATGGCTCATGACCAAATCAGGGAATCGGTTAGGCATTATGTACTACGCAGGGAGGCCTCAGCTGAGTCCGGAAAAACAAGCATCCCTTATAGGTTCCCAGCTTCAAGCGCTGAAATCGAGAAACAATAATACATTCAGCCCGCAGGATACAGTACTAATGTCATACGACCAGATGCTTTGACTGAGTTCCTATAAGAGAACCAGGCCATCCTATGCGAGTTCCCAGTGGACCCTCGGGTGCGAATGGGTTTGCCACAAAATGTGGTCTGCCACTGTCACCACTGGAGAGGGTTGTTTCCACAAAGGTTCTCAATGATCGGTCCCCAGATGCACATAACTATCAAGGTCCTATCCCGAAGTGGAGGAAATCCCCACACAAGATATTTCCAAAACGGTCGCAATCTGGGCGTGAAACACATCGCCACTCATCATGCCACATGCGAGTACAATATGTCCACTCTAATCCTAGGGTGCACTCAAGCCGGGTACTTGGCTTATCTCTCTGAAACAGTATCACCCGAGCCCACCAAACAGAAAACCAGTCCAGACAATCCAGTATGATATATGATGCGAAAAATAAATACTGAAAACTGTAAATAAAGCTGTAAACAACAACAATAAAATACAACAAACCACAGCAAACAAACATCACCCAATGAAACAGCAACACACAAGCGCTAGGAGAGACTCACAGGGGAACCAGAGATTCTGGGCTTCTCCCCAGCAGAGTCGCCAGCTGTCGCTCCCCGGATTTCCATCCTGGTACAAACGCGAAAGTGGCGCGGAAAAAAGAATAGAGTCGCCAGCCAGGCATTTTTATCCCGAAGAAAGGGAATGGTAATGCTGCACAAACCAGAAGAAAGAAGAGGAAGGACACAGGTCCTGCGAACCAAAAAGACTGAGTTCGGGAGTCGGTTACGACCTGGGAAGGTATTAGCACCCAGATCGTCCGTCGTACCCGACGGGATCCACGCTTGCAAAAATAACTGTTTCAAAGGGTGAAGGTATGAAAGCTGCAGCAAAAGAAATGAAAATGAAAAGAAACTGGAACTGGAAAAGAATTGAAATGAGAAACAAAGAGAAAAATGTAGGGAAAATAAAGATTGTGCTCGAACGGGCCCTACCCCGCTGCCTACGTACCTCATCAGGATAATGAGGATCAGAGACGCCGTAGTTCCCCTAACTAGGGGTAACAAAGGAAAATTGCTTGTGAATTAAAAGCGTGAACTGCCTATGTCACTGCTCAGGTGTTGCAGGCTCGGACGACGAGTGCGTTACCGTCTTGCAAAGTGACAAGTAGGAGCAAGTTCGCGGACGGAGCGAATGAGATGAGAAAAGAAGTCCCGAAGGAAAGACGCTTATTGTTTGTTTGTGTTTTTTATGAAGCTTTTATGAGTGAAAGTTTGCATAGGTAAGTGTACCTAAGTCTTACTCAATGGGATGTGTACGTCTCACATCATCCCGAAATGGAATGCGCAAGAGGCACACCTATCTATGGGGGAAATCCCCAAAGCTAGCCCCACAAGTGAAGGCTCAAGCACACTGGCCTATTACCATTATTAAGTGTTTTTGTGATTTTTTGGTTAAGAAGTGTTTTTTAGCTTTTCTTTGTGAGGTACTCATGCTAAGACCTATCCACCACGAGTGATGACTCACGCCTCGTCCCGAAATGGAACGTGTGCAAGCATCTCATAGCAAAGTCTCATGTCACATGAAAGCACCCAACCTTTATTAAGTGAATTAGAATTAAGTTTGAAGATGAGAAGAGAGAGCACCAAAAGGATCTCAAAGGTAAAATCTAATGGGGAAGTTTCTATCCTAAGTTAACATGCATGGAGTTCCTAGGGTTTGTGAGGTCTTTCTAACCTAGAAAAGATCTCAAGAGAAGAAGAAGAATATAAGAGGAGAGATGAGAAAGGCCTAAGCCCAACAAGAAGATGTTAGTCCATATAAACAAAATGAGAAGAGATGAAAAATGGAGATGTGGAACTCAATTCCCACATCTCAAACTTACCATAGCCCCTGCAAGGTTAGTGTAACAACATAACATCAAGGCATGAACCAACAAGTCAGAAGCTACACAAGCATATAGGCATGGCAAAGAGTTCACAAGATGATAAGCAAAGCAATACAAGATCATATTGAGATGATAGGAAGTGAAACACATGCAAAGAAGGCATGCATAACACTTAAAGAAATAAAGCACAATAAGAGAGATCCAAAACCAAGACTCAAAGAGATTCAACCCTTCCCTAAGACCAGGAATCACCCTATACCTCTAAAGGACCCCAAAAGATGAGGAGAAGTTGGCACAAGTGCCCTTCTAAGCTCAAAAGATACTATAAGACTCAAAGTATTCAAAACAAGGCAAGGTGAAGAAGAAAATACCCAAGAAATAGATCCAAGCCCTTAAAAAATCTACCCAACTATCAAAGTAATCTCCAAACACAAGGAAATAAGAATCCAAAAGGGTTTGCAAAAATTCAGCACCAAACTAGGTCAATGAAGCTCATGGATGTAAAGTATCACCATTTAGGGTTTTGAAAATTGATGCACAAGTAACTTAATCAAAATCCAGAAAATAAATTTGTGAAAAATCCAAGATAAATCATGAAGATAGTAAAGTATCTTAAGATTTGAATGCAAAAATAATGGGATTCATAGCTTAAAGGATGAGGAAGATAGAAATTGGACAAGGCAGATTGGTCCATGAGAGTTCACAAGAAAGTAATGCCTAATGTTGGATTTATTTCGGCCACGTGGAATAAAAATAAAAATATGAAAAAAAATATGATAAAAAACTATATGAACTAAAGAACACTCATGAATTTTTATGGATTTTTTCTAAGTTGGGAAGTATTTTAAAATAACCAAAATGCAAGAAGAAAATAGAAGAAAACAAAAGGAATAATAAAAGTGATGGAGGAGTGCATGAAGCAAAGCTGGCCAGCTCACTTCCACTGCCTGGGCCCAGCAGGGGGCGTGCATAGCATGTTGGCCTTAGGCCCATGCGAAAATGAGAGGGCAAAAGAAACTCAGGCACCCTTAAACTTATGGCATGCTTCACACAAAAAACATAAAACAAAATAAATGCACAAAACATGTGAACATTGGCATCAACCGGTCATGCTAGGGTTTAGTCACCAAAAGACAAAAATAGAAACCCCACCAATCCCTGCGTTCCACTTCATCATCTTCAACCTCAACTCATAAAAACAAAACTGAAACATGCGAATGAAACAGGAACAAGCAGCCAGCAAAACAACAAAACCAGAGAAACATATCTCCTCCATTTCTCCATGAAACCACACGAACCAAACATCAAAAATGATCCTCTAACCAAGCACAACATGAATCAATCATCACCGACATGTAAAACAGCACACACAGCATGAACAGAATCAAAATAGTTTGGATCTAGAAACTTCAAAACCCTAGCCCGACCTCATTTCCACATCATTTTCAAAACCAAAGAGTTCCACATGCTCAGTGTAACAAGTAGATCATAATGCACATCACAAAAGTCATTTATAAACCTATGGATTTGAAGCATACCTGAGATCACACAGCTTCAAATTTCTCCAAGAAAGCCAAAATCCAGCTCGGGATGATCTCCTAGCAACCTCTTTTCACAAAATAAATGTGAAAGAAGCTTCAAAATCACCTCAACTTTGCTCTTTGATGCAATCTGGTTTGAACTGGACTGGTACAATAACCTTCCTCCAGCTTGAAATGAAGCTTGATCTATGTTCTATGAAGCTTCAGGAACAAGAATATGAGGTTTGTTTGGTGAATGGAGTAGTGGATGATGAGCTATGGGGAAAAATGCAGCAGGAGCAAAAACTGAGAAATGGGAGAATGGTGGCGATTTCTGCCAAGATAAAACCCTAGCTGGCCCTTTTATGATGCCCTAAATCAGTCCAAGGAATGAGAAAGGAAATGCACGTGAGGGGAGTGTGATCCAATTGAAATTGCAAAAATGCATAAAGGGTGTCATGGAGAAATTAGCTCGTGCCTTGTCCTTGTACCTTGCACATGCTAATCCTATTTCCTTTGCTGATTAATAGTGGAACATTCTCAGCCCTTGGATCAAAGTGTGTTACAAACTCTCATGCTTATGCACCTTTTGCAAGTGGGATGAAACCATGCACACCATGCACGATTTTTGTGATTCTCTTTGAGCCAAATTTCTCTCATACCATGCATAATGATGTGATGATTTGAAAATGTACACAAATGGACTTGTAACTTCATTTCACAACAACTTGCCATTTGGTAAAAATTTGACATCTCATGTGACAACAAATATCTCATATGCCCATGCACCTGCATTTTGTGAAATGTGTCAAATTCCTTGCTTGGACCCTCCAATTTCTCTTGAGCTAACAACTTAACATGCCATGAATAAAAGGATGGTGGCCTCACCTTGCACTTGGAATGGGAATAAATGAGCCCTTTTTGAGATTTTGCATCATTTGCAAAAGTGTGAGATAAGCTCACATACCTCACTCTTTGCTTGGCCTTTTGGTACATGCACAAGCCTTTTCCAATCCTTGGTCAGAACACAAACAACTTTGGCCCTTAGAATTAACCATTACATACTTCTCATGATTTGGCTAAATTTGCATTTTTGAGGCCATTTCTTTGCTTGGCATCAAAATGTAAGTTTCTCTTGAGCAAAATCATCTAAATACATTGCATTGTAACTTAGTAACCTCACTTGATCCATTCCAGCACTTGAAAATGAGTTTTGAGCACTCTTGCATTTGGTGTGTGCATGGAAATGTGATTTTGCCCTAAAATGCATGGAATTTTCGAGGGCCTTATCTCCCAAACCATAAATCCCATGAAAATGTACTTGTACTTTTTGAAAATGGCAAGCTTTAGTCTTCAACTTTCATGTTTGAGTTGGGCTCATTTGAAGAATTTTTGATCATGTTAAGCTCACTTGAAAATTAGGGCAAAAGTTGCTAAATTTGGAAAATCTCAAAAACCAACTTTGTACCATTTTTGCAAAAACCTCCAAATATCCATGATTCTTAATATTCAACCATCCCAAACATCTTATAACATTGTAAAGACCTCCCTTGACAAGAAAAAGTGGCTTGGACCCCTTGAAATCAGACAGTTGACTTTTTACAGGCACAGTTGACCAATTACTTCATCTGCAAGCAACCAAAGCAATGACTGACTTCCATTTGGAATTTTTCGATGAAAATTTACATGTAGGGACCTCTTATCATATAGAAGACATTTCCCAAAAGAATTGGCCAAAATTATGAGGTTAAGGCCCTTGAAGCCTAAACCCTAATTTGGTTGCACTGCTTAGGAGCCTTGCATTGTCTTAAAACTTGTGATGATTAAGCAATCTTCTGAGCTTTTGCAATTGAACTTGGTCTTGTTAAAGGGGTCTAGACTCATCATAGGCTTCCCACAAACCCATTGGAACCCTTGTCTTGGCTTAGATAGCCTTCAACACCTCCCCAGATGGCCATATGCCTCATGCTAGGGCTTGATGCTTGTCATGCTTTATTTTCCTATGATGTAATGCTATATATATATGATATGCTTATGATGCAAATGATGTATTATGATGCTCAAAATGAAGAGGGCAAATTTGAGGTTCTACACTTATGCTGAGCAGTGTTGTCTACCAGAACATCAATATGAGGAAGTGGAAAGTCATCTTTGGGGCTGGCCTTGTTCAAATCTCTGTAGTCCACACACATACGTACCTTACCATCTTTCTTAGGTACCGGCACCACATTTGCAACCCACTGAGGATAAGAAGTCACAGCTAAGAACCCTGCATCAAACTGTTTCATTACCTCTGCTTTGATCTTTTCTGACATTTCAGGACGCATGCGACGAACCTTCTGCTTCTTTGGACGACAATCTTCTTTTACTGGTAAACGGTGAACCACAATGTCTGTATCCAACCCTGGCATATCTTCATAAGACCAAGCAAAGATCTCCACATAGTCACGTAACATCTGAATCAACCTGCTCTTGACACTATCTTCTAATTCAGCCCCTATCTTGACTTCTTTCCTGTTTTCTTCAGTTCCCAGATTCACAACTTCGACTGGCTCTTCATGTGGTTGTATAGCTTTCTCTTCTTGTTGTAACAACCTAGCAAGCTCTACAGGTACTTCACAATCGTCCTCATTTCCGTCTTCAGCCCGATAGATCGGATTCTCGAAATTATAATTGGCAATAGTAGAACTGTTATCAACAGGATCCAGAGTGGATAAGGATCTGCATTTTAGTGATGTGGGTGTGTGTAAGAACACATAGCTGATAAAACAAAAATAAAAGAAAAGAAAGACAAGGAACACAATATTTACGAAAACGAAACGTCCACTGATTTTTATTGAATGAAGTATGCAAATGAAATGACATCCCGTAACAAGCACACCATTGTGCCCCGGGTAAGGCACAAGGCTTAAGAGTTCAATTGTTCAAGAAATTACAAACTTTAAAAAGTAACAACACAGTAATAGTATTTACTCCTGACTAAAGGAGATAGGAATAACATCTTCAGCTTTCCAATTATTGAGCCCAGCACCTACAGTAGGAAAAATCCAAGCATCCAAGTTGTAGTCTTCATCATAGTCACCCACAACATTGATCTGGTTCTTCATAACCCCTTGATTGGTGATACGAACAACACGAGCATGACGAACAGCCTTCTGGGACTCTGCAGTGAAACCCAAACCAAATTTGTCAGACTTGTAAGGGATATCAGGAAGTTGACCCCAAATAGTACAACCACCTTCATCCACCACAGCTCTAGCATCTTTGAGGGAGGCCATTGTAGGAGGTACTCTGATAACCACAGGAACTTTCTTGACAACCGGAGGAGCTTCATAATCATTAACAATCCAAGGAACCACTTCAAATGTCTGACACGGAGTTTCAACGTATTCACCTTCCACTTCAAGATACTTGAAGGTGTTCACATGGCTAACAACATATCCTTCTTCTCCATAAACAGTGACAACTTTCCCTTCTACCGGATATCTCAGCTTCTGATGTAATGTAGAGGTTACAGCACCTGCCCCATGGATCCAGGGACGACCAAGCAAACAAGAGTACGAAGGAAGAATATCCATCACATAAAATGTAGCATTAAAAACCTGAGAACCAACTTTGATTGGGAGATCAATTTCTCCATGCACCACTCTTCTCGAACCATCAAAAGCCTTTACCACTATATTACTGGGCTTCAGCACAGCATCTTCAGGACTCGGCTTATTCAGGACTTCTTTGGGCAACACATTCAGAGAGGAACCATTGTCTATCAATAAATGTGACAGGGTAGTGCCCCTGCATTCAATTGAGATATGCAGGGCCCTGTTATGATCCCTCTTGGCAGGAGTCAAATCAGCATCAGAGAAACCTAACCCATTATCATAGGTCAGGTGGGCAACACAATTTTCAAACTGGTCAACAGAAATTTCATTGGGTACATGAGCAGTCTTCAGAAACTTGATCAAAGCTTTGGCATGAGCCTCAGAACATAACAACAAAGACATCATAGAAATCTTGGAGGGAGTATGCCCCAACTGATCAATAATATCATAATCACTCTTGCGAATGATTTTCAATACTTCTTCCATCTGCTTGGAGAGATCATCAGCAGCTGGCACATCAGTAGGTATAGGTTCAATAACAGGACCCTTGCCCCGAGCATCAGTGGTGGAGGTAGCAGCTGGAGTAACTGCATTTTTGGAGGTAACTGGAGGAGAGAAAACTCTTCCGCTTCGTGTGATCTTACTAGATCCAGCAATATTATCAACATCAACAGGCATATCAGCTAAGGGTTCCTGCTTAACACCATGGATATAAACATCAAACCCATAGTGCCAAGGCACAACTTTATCAGATGTATACGGAATAGGACCATGAGTAGTAATGACCATAGGAGCCACTCTGGCTTCAGCAACAATCCTCACAGGGCCTTCAACAGTAATCTTAATTGGACCCTTATGAGTGATTTTAACAGGACCTTTGGAAGTGATCTTCACTGGCACTTTATCAACCATATCCACCTCTTCAATCTTTTTACCTTTAGTAATATGATCCACCATACTCTCTACAGAAGATGGAGTCCTCTCAAACACTATGGTGTATTTATCCATGAGACGTTGAATTCTATCTCTCAATCTCCAGCAACTATCCGGCTTATAGGTACAATACAGACAATCTTCACGACAACCTGGAAAAAACCCAGCTTGTACTAGCTTCTTCTTAATGACAGACAATGGTGTGGTCAACTCTGCAACTGAATAGATATATGAATCTTCATCAATTGCATTGACAGTCTTCTCATGATTTGGCATGGGAGCAGTAATCACATTTGGAGTACCCGGAGGGTCAAACTCAATTTCTCCTGCCTCAATCATATCTTGGATTTTGTTCTTCAAGACCCAACAGCTATTGGTATCATGTCCCTGACAGTTCAAATGATACGCACATCGTGCATTAGGATTGTACCTGGGAGAGGTAACATTGGGATTCTGAGGAGCATCTTTCAGAGTGATAAGTTCAGCCTTCAACAAGTGTTGCAATGCCTGAGCCATTGACATGTTGATCTTAGTGAACTGCCTTCTAGACCTCTGTTGGTTGCCCTGTGGCTGCTCTGGTGTTGTAGGAGTTGGATTTGAGATGTGAACTGCACTAACAGACTGATGCCTTCTACTACGATCAGGTTGACCATAGACAACATTTGATTCTTTCTTTCCACTGGGAGGCTTCTTTGCAGCACCTGATGAAGAAGTACCCACTTGAATCTTGCCACTCTTTATACCATTTTCCACGCGTTCTCCTGTCATTATCAACTCAGTGAAGCCAGATGATGAGCTTCCAATGAGATGACTGTAAAAAGGACCATTCAACGTACACATGAACATATCAACCAACTCCCTATCAGTTAAAGGGGGTTGTACTCTTCCATCTAAATCTCTCCACTTCTGAGCATACTCCTTGAAGCTTTCTTTAGCACCCATAGACATGCTCTGAAGTTGCATGCGAGTGGGAGCTAAATCAGCATTGTATTGATACTGTTTGTAGAAGGCTTCAGCAAGATCATTCCAATCCCGGATGTTGACACTCTCCAACTGATAGTACCATTCCAATTGAGCTCCAGATAAGCTCTCTTGGAAGAAATGGATCCACAACTTCTTATCAGCAGTATGAGGTTGGATTCTCCTGACATAAGACCTCAGATGCAGTTTGGGACAAGAGACCCCATCATAAACAACAAAAGTAGGAACCTTGAAACCAATGGGTATGACTACCCCAGATATTAGACTCAAATCTTCAAAATCCAGCCCAGAAGACTTCTGCAACTCCATAGCATCCATTCTATCCACCAGCATCTTGAATTTATCTTCATTAGGCTCATGGTAGTAATTAGCCTCAGAATCAGAGTCCCCCATAGTATTGTGGAGACTGCCTCCCTCTTTTTCAGACTCTTCAGATTCATAATCTTCAACTACTTCTTTGGTCTTGGCAAGACCTTTGAACCTTCTTCCCATGTTGATCAGGCCACCTGACCTTCTAGTCTTCTTAGTCTTCTTGGCCAGCAGTGTCTTCAATTCATCTTGCCCCTTGGACAAGTTCAGGATCAGCTCTTGGAACTGTGCATTTTGTGCCTGGAGATCCTTAACTGTTTGTTCAAGAGCCATTGCTGAAATAAACAGCGAGAAGATAAGAAACCTGTGCACAATTATAAACCTGTGATGCAATGATATGATATGTGAATGCGTATGCAATGTTTTCAAGGACCGCAGGATTTAAATTTGCTTAAACAAACAAGAAGGTTAACTTTTATTAGTAATAAATTTGTTTTGCCTCTTGGGCTTACAAAAAATGAAATAAATACAAGAGATGGGGTTTTAAGTCTCCCATGGACGTTTCCTCTTTGTGTTGAGGTATGAGTTGAGATTCCGTTCCTCGTGAAGTTGGCTTTGTTAGTTCCGGGATTCTTTCTTGGCTTGCTTTGTAATGAGCCTCGAAAGTATCCCTTTGCTCCTTCAACTGGATCCAGGATCTCTGTAAATCTTCCATGTCAGTAGGCATGTCTGGGTGAAGGATGGTATAAGCAGTATCTCCTTCAACAACAGGTTCCATGGTAACTGGCAGGATAGCAGGATATGGCATCATGAGAGTCTGAGCACGAGATCGCACCCATCTGAGATAAGCTTCCATAGGAATAGTGTACTTAGGCTCCAGAGTCTTACTGTCAACCTTGTTTACTTTTCCCCATGCTCGTATGAATCTCTGACGGTAACCTTGAAGATCATTGTCGTAGTCAAACACAATGCCCTGAATCAACATGTCATGTGGACCATCACTCCGAGCGTAACCAAACTGTCGTAAATCTAAGGAAGGGTTATAAGTGATGCCTCCTCTTATGCCCAGAAGTTGCACATTAGGGAACTCCCCACAACGGTCAATGATAGTGACATTCTCCATAGATCTGGAGCACCAATGGATATTTGAATGCGAGAGTGACATGATTCTTTTGGACCACCTGAACCCTTGTTTATTCTTCATCACTGAGCAAGGAAGGTGAGAAATAAACCACCTAGATAACAAAGGTATGCAGCACATAAAAGTTCCTCTTGCCCTTGTAGTACGGGTGTGAAGAGAATGTAGAATGTCTCCAAGCAATGTAGGCACTGGATTGTGACTCAGGAATATGTTGATGGCATGAACGTCTATGAACTGATCTGGATTGGGGAACAATACTAAGCCATAAATCAGCAAGGCTAAGATCTCCTCAAAAGCATCATAACTCATGGCCTTAAAGAACACTTGAGCCTTATCTATTAGCACCTTAGCAAGAATACCTTTAACTCCGCTTCTCGTTTCTAGAACAATGTCAGACTTCTTCAGATGTAGAGCTGCAGCAATAACTTCTGGTTTAAGCTCCTTCTCCAAGCCTGTGAAGGGTCTTTGATCAAGAACAGGTATACCCAGAAGTTTAGAGAACTCTTCCATTGTAGGAACCAGCTGATAGTCAGGGAATGTGAAGCAATGGTGCTTAGGATCAAAGAACTGAAATAGGACACTCATCATGTCTTCATTGAACCCTGAGGTGACTAGATCCAATAGGTGACCATGTCTCTTGATAAACTGGGAATGATCAGACACTTGAGAAACCAACTCTTTAAGCTTAGCAGGTATGCCCACAAAGTTGATCCTGATAGTGTTTCTACGAGCAGAAGCCATGATCTACAACAAAAGAACAAAGATAAATCCTTTGGTCCTTGAAATGGTTAGTGAAAATACTATGCTTATGATGCATGATGATGTCATGATGTTATGCTCAATCACAAACATGTGGCACACACAAACAAGTCACACAATAGCCCTAGGTTTGAAGGCTTGCATGAGGTTTAAAGGTAAGTACCCTCCCCTGAAGTTTAGTTGGTTCATCCTGTCCTATAAAGTAACCAGGTTCTAAGGGATCTCAATATCATTGATCCTTCACAAGGGTGGTTGTTCAGTAGGCAACTTACTTGCCAACCAAAACCCTCCAAGTTTAGAATCTCAATGAGCGTAGTATCGAGTATCAACCAACTTCAGTCTGCACCAAAGCCGGTTATCTCACTACTTTTCTAAAGGCCAAGATGAGTTAACTAGGGTTCTAAAAGTTAGTTAGTGTATTGACAACATATGGCAGCCTCATATTATCCTCAACTTGACTTAAGGAACATAAGCACCAACCAAGAAGTCACACTAACTATGGCCACCAGATCAACCATATCGGTATACGCCGTACAGTTTCCTTGGTCTATTGCCATTTACCTAAGGTACACTAGATCCGGGTTAGGATCTTTCACACATAAGAGCCCAACAAGTAAGTATAAAGCAAACAAGGCAAACAATTTTAAAGTGATCTAATTCCTAAGGGTACCCCTCTTTTATTAAATCCCCAGCAAAGTCGCCAGTTCTGTAACACGGTGAGAGAACTGACTTTAGTTATGTTGCGGATAGCAAGAGTCGCCACCGACTTTTTTTTTATCCAAAGGAAAGGCATAAAAGAACAGGAAAGACCTTTTAAAAGATTTTTGGGTCCGGGGGGTAGGTTATGTAAAGGGAAGGTGTTAGCACCCTTTACATCCATGGTTATCCATGGGCTCTTAGTTACTTAGCTCACTTTAAAATGTTTTTGAAATGTGAAGTGTGTGAATAGAAATTTTCTTAAGTGTTTATAATGACCCATGTACGAATGCGTATAAACCTTTGTTTTGAAAATTGTTTGAAGTGTGAAGTGTTTGAAATTGTTTTGAAGAGTGAGCAAGTATCTAAGAGGAACCTACCCTAAGTTTTAAGTCTTTTCTGTTCTTGAATCCTTTAAATGGTAAGACTATCCCTATTATTAAGGAATAGGTAGTCATTACCTTGGATGTGAGAAGGGACAAGTGAAGGGACATTGTCATTTAGGAAACTGTAGGGTGTATAAGCAATTTTGAAGGGACTATCATCTTTATTCGAAAGGGACAAGATCATTACGAAGGCAATATTCGAAAGGGACTTGATCTTTTATCTGTTATGGGACTAGATGATGTGAAATTGAGGGACTTTGCTTTATACACCCTACTTGACCTTTTTGTTTAGGCAACATGAGAGGTATCCCTAAGGAAGTGAGATGGCGATCAAAGATCGACTTACGTGTGTGAGTGTACAATTTTAATATTTATCTTTTAAATTTAATGAGCTAAATTAATTTTAAATAAACATACATGTTACACTCCCTATTTTACTAACCATAACATAAAATAAATATTAAAACATTATTACTAAATATTACATCCAAGAAGCAATTACATAATAATTAAAGCAAATTAAATATAATAAGCAAAAATAAATAATAATATTAATTGGATTAGTGAAATAATAATAATAATAATAATAATAAATCACAATGGGGTTAGTAATAAATAAATAAGAAAATAAACATAATAGATAATATAAACAAAAATATTAAGATAATTGAAAGATCAAATTTTTATATAAACAATGATTTAAGATTAATTAAGAAAATATGAACAATTAATTATTATAAAGTTTTAAGTTATATGCAAATCATAAAAATTAAATTAATTATAAACATAAAATTATAATTACAAAAATTAAATTAGCAATTTTAAACATATATTAAAAATTATAAAAATTTAAATTATAAACAATTTATATTATCATATTAACAAAATTAAATTAAGAATTTTAATTTTAAACATATTTATATACAAGATTATAAACAAATATTAAAATGTACATGATTAAAGTTCATAAATAAGAAATTAAAAATTAAATTTTAAGTAAAAAAGAAAATTAGGGTTTTAGAAAAATATATTTTTTAGGGTTTATAAAAATAAATTAGGTTTTACATACAAAAGTGTTAAATATTAAATATTAACTTAATTATACAAATAAGTTATATATAATAATATATACATATTAATAAAAGAAATTAGTTTTAGAAAATATTATTATTTTTTAGAAATTCTTTTTAGAACATATAATATTTACATATTAATTTAAATCTATTTACATATTAAACATAATTATATTTAATAATAAAACAATTAATAAAACAAATAAACAAAACAGAATTTAAAAAAAACTTACCTGGGGCAGGGATTGAACCCATGCCCTAAGCTTTACCACACTCTGGACGAAGCAAGCTACCACTGGGCTACAGGCACGCGTGTGACATAGAAACAACCTCCTTTGGTTTTATTGCATAACCTGAAAAATCATGTAAAAAAGAAACAAAACAAAAGGCTTGGGGGGATCGAACCCAGGACCTTCACATTGCACGCAAACACACTTACCATTCCAGCCGGGAGGGCGCATCTGATATTATAATGGTTATAATTCATAATATATTAAGACTAATCATATAAACAGAAAAATAAGAAAAATTGGCTGAACCCAGGATTCGATCCCTGGACCTTAGCATCATACGCGCGCCCCCTTACCACCAGACCAACTATACGTTGGTGATACAAAACAGAAACAAATACAAAAAATATGATATCCAACATTTGAATTTCCAAAAAACGCGCGTTGGACTTCATCTTCTTCATGGTACCTGCGAAATTTCCTATGAATTTTGCTACAATGTTTCCTGCGAATTTCAAAACACAAGAACCTACGAAAATTGGAAAAGCATCAAGACAGTGAAATTTCTCAAAAATAATTAGTGCTTTATGATCCCCAAGGTCCATAGAATTGTTCTATGTTCTTAGAACTTATTTATATTAGGTTTAAAACAAAACCCCAATCCCATGGCCGAAACCCTAGCCATGGTGATTCTTTAATCCTGCATCGAAAACCAAATTGAATTGCCCAGAAACATTCACAAGCTTATCACAAACACAAATCCAGAATCAAATTCAATTTATATTACATGTATATATAAGAACGAAAAAATCATAAAGATGTCAATATTTGGATTCGGTTTGAGATGTTCATGAGGTTATGGATGCATATAAGTATTGGGAATGATTCAAAGATGTCTACTAAACATGTCTCAACCTTCAAATTGGCTTGAAAAGGCTTGAAGTGTGAAATCCGAATTTGACTTTTGGTGAGATTTTTGAAGATGCAAACTTACTCTTGGAGGCAGAATTTCGTGTGCTTTGCATTAGGTTTGTGTTGTGTACTTATAGTGTAATGGATTTAGGTCAGAAAAGTGGATCATTGTGTGAAAGATTTGATTAAAAAAGATTGAAAACGATTAAGCTTTAAAATTCAAATATTCTTGCATAAACCCTTTCTATTTCAAGCCAATCACCATTATTTTTGTATCAATTTGATCCATCCAACCTTTATGACTTTCTAGAAGCTCAATCTCTTTTAAATATTTAATTTTTCTATTTTATTCTAATTTAAAATGATTTTAAATGAATTAAATCAAAATAAATAAAATAAAATGATGAAAAATCGGAATTTTAGAGATTTGGGTCGTGCATGAAGTATTGGTATGGATTGGATCATTATATGGCAAGCCCATTTAGAAAAAATTGGTTTTAAACCTCCATTTTCTTCATAAACCAACCAAAAATTTCCCAACTTTGCAAGGGCACAAATCCTTCAATTTTAATGCTATGAGGGTGTTCTTGGACATTTTGGAAAGCTTGAAGAGTCCTCTAACCAACCCCACTTGTTTCATGTCCATATCATTTACCATTCTCAAGTTATGCCCTTTTGAAGTTGTTGACTTTTTGTTGACTTTCAAAAGGACCTATAATGTCTTAGCTCATACCTTCCAAATGAAGCATTTTTGGGCTTGGCTTATGAGACACAAAGTTGTAGAGAATTCAATTTCCTTCAAAATGAGCTTTGGATGGAGAATTGGTGATGAAGTATGTGAAAGTTATGGCTGGTCAAAGTTCAGTTGACTTTTCCTGAGGAAACCCTAATTTAGAAACTCCTGATTCTTGATGATCTGAAATATCCTTGATGAATCATGATCAACCCTTGATAAAATGATGAATTTTACTTCATATACTTGATGTTGGCAAAAAATCATGAAGTTTGACTTTGGTTTGACCACAGTTGACCTCAGTTTGACTTTTTAACTTCTTTGACTGATTTTGACTTATCTGATCATCTGACTGAGCAAACCTTTGAGAAAAGTCTTGAAACTTGTCATGGGGGTTCTTAGACACATATAAGATGTTATGAAGCTCACTTGAAGTCTTGGAAATGCATTTAGCCTGATTAAAGTCAAAACCCTAGTTTTGGATGCACTGCTTAGGAGGATGCATTGTCTGAGGGAATTGTCAAACTTTCTGACTATTTGTGAACTTTGTAAACCTTGTGAACCTCATAAGATGTCTTGTGAACCTCATGGGAGGTCTTGTGAGCTTTGTGAACCTTGTGAACCTCATGAAAGGTCTTGTAAGTATTGTGAACCTTGTGAACCTTCTTAGCACACAAAGTCTTGTTATTGTGAGGGCAAATTTTGGGGTGCAACACCAGCAACAAGGAGGTCTTCACTTCTTCAACCCTCTCCACCAAGTTCAACCTCTCCTCCATCTCAATAGCATTAACCCTGGCTCCCCCATGATTAGGGATAGGGTTAGTCGTGACATTCGGAGGCGACGCAAAATTGATTGCCTTGGAGTCGATCAATTCCTGAACTTTATAGTGAAAAGCCCTGCACTTCTCCGTTGAGTGCCCGGGTGCCCCAGAATGGAAAGCACATCGAACATTGGCGTCGGAACCTGGAGGAAGAGTTCCAGTAGGCGGAGCCAATGTCCTCAGTTGAATTAAGTTCAGTTCCAACAATCTCTGGAGTAAAGCTGTGTAAGTCATTGGGATCACATCAAAAACCCTATCAGCTTGGCGTGGCTGCCTCTGTTGATACGGTCTCTGTTGATAGTTGTGTTGCTGTTGTTGCTGAGGCTGTTGTAGAGCCTATTGAGCTGGTTGAATTGGTGTAGTGGGAATTGTGACTGCAGCTATCTGATTGTATTCTCGTCTATAACCTCTGCCTCTGCCTCGGCCATATACTGCGTTAGCTTCCCCTTCTCTCCTTCTAGGAGGTCCGCCAAAGGCTTTCCTCGCTCCTCCAGAGCTACCAGCAATATTAGGGTCCTGAATCTTCCCCATCTTTAACAGAGTCTCAACTCTCTCTCCAGCAATCACTATATCATTGAACTTGGTGGCCGAGCTAGACGCCAACCTCTCCAGAAAAACACCTTGGAGAGTGCGCATAAACATGTCGGCCATTTCGTCCTCTAAGAGGGGTGGTTGCACCCTGGCAGCTAGCTGGCGCCACCTCTGGGCATATTCTTTGAAACTTTCTTTTGCCGCCTGAGCCATGTGCTGCAATTGCGTGCGTTTCGGAGCCATGTCCATGTTATATTGATACTGCCTCACAAAGGCTTCAGCTAAATCCTTCCAACTCTTGATATTGACCCTATTGAGCTTCATGTACCATTCAAGAGAAGCTCCCACCAAGCTATCCTGAAAATAATACATCCAAAGTTTCTCATCATCTGTATGAGCGACAATTCTCCCGACAAATGATTGCAGATGGGTCTTCGGGCAAGTAGTGCCATCATACTTCTCAAAGATTGGAACCTTGAACTTATACGGGATCCTGACCCCAGAAACCAAGCCCAAGTCGGTTGTGTCAAATCCCAAAGAGCTTTGGGACTGAATAGCTTTGATTTGCTCAGCCATCTCTTCGAACCTCTTGTTCAACTCTGCTCCTTGACCTTCAGCTTCTTCAAGTAGAGTGAACTGGTCGTCATGATTGTCCATCTGAAGGTTTTGCAACCCATCGTTGATTATTATCACTCCTGGCTGTGTAACAGGAGGTTCAACCTGACGTGCGCCCGCACCGGTATGATTGTCAGCAGCAGCAGCAGCCGCAGTGTTCCTGTTCTGATTCTCAACCATCTCCCGCAGACGCTCTTGGTTCTGCCCCATGCCGGCCATTAGTGTCATAAAATTATCCATCCTTTGTCTCAGATCTGTCAAGTCCGCTTGGAACTGGTCCATGACTCGTTCTCTGTTAATCTTGGTTGGATATCTGTGTACTGCTGGTTGTCCCCGAACTTTACGAGGAGCTATAGTGCCTGAGATCACAAAACACGTTAGTAACTGAGACAACACCTGCAAAACAAACAAACAGGTTATATGGATGCAATGCAGTTGTTTATGTTTCCAATAACAAGTCATTTATGCCCCGGTTCCGGTATTTAGCAAAGAAAACCAGATGGGCACTGATCCTCGACTTCCAGAAACCTTCGCGAGAGACCACATTCAAACCATAACAGCAAGAAAACCAAGAAATAATGGAAAAAAAACATAACATAAATCAACCTATTAGGCAAATAACACAGAATTCCCCGTAGGGTACAAGTCTTTACAAAGGAGAAACAACCAACTAGGACTCCTACAACATGCCTGTAGGTAATCCAGATACAAGAAAAGTAAACTAAGAAGCAGAACCACCGCCTAAGGACCCTGAAGCTCCATCACTAAGCCCCCCATCAGATCTGACCTTCTTGACTCCCGCCATCAACTTTAGGTCTTCAATCTCTTTTAGTGCTGCTTCGAGGGCTTGTTGACTGTCTGCGAGTTGTTGGGTCTTCTCTCTGCGAATTTTGTGGACTTGCTCCACCTCTTCTTTTTTGTAAGCCATCTGAACTTCAAAGAACTCTTCTCTTTCTTTATATTGCTTCAGCTCTTGTTCTCTCTGTCCCTTCAACCAGACAATAGACTGACGAGCATCTCTGAGGGTCTTTGACTTCTTTTTGCGCTCAGCTTCTCTTTGGGCTTCCATCATGCCTAATCTGCGGAAATGTGCTTCTCTACCTGCAAAGTCCTTCTCCTTATCCTCCAAAGTCGTTTGTATCTTCAACAACTTCTCTTCAGCTTCAATCTTGGCCCTGTTGGCTTGGTGATACAGGCTTACCATCTCAGTATTTTCAACTCTAACTGCATGTAGCTGGGCTTCCAACTTCTTGAATTCCTCTAGAGGCACAGTATCAACGGATTCAGCAACTGGGGGAACTGGTGTTGAAAATGGTAACAAAACTCTTCTGGCTTTGTCTTTCAACCAAGCTTCGTACTCTGGGAATGTCTGATTGTTGCACTTCCCAAAGCTAGCTATTCCTTCTCCTTTAATGCACTTCCAAGCTCCCGCAACCTTCCTCACTAAGGGCATATTATCTTTCACTGAGAAGTAAAAAATAGGGGTCAGCTTCAGATCTTCAGGCACATCTCTCAAAGCGTATCCTAATTGTCTTCTTAACAGGATTGGATTGTAATTAATCCCTCCAGTTATTCCCAACAAAGGCACACTATGATAACTCCCGCAGCTGGTGATGAAACGTGCACCTTGCAGCCTTTGAGTGAACCATCTAACATCCTTGGCCAACAACTTTTCCAGCTTCTGAGCCCATACCAGGGTGTGGTCACTAAACACTCCCGTACTAGGCAAATGCCTCATGAACCACATGTGAAATAACGGAGCGCAGCAATGAACCAAACCTCCCCTCTTCTTCTCAGTTTTGTAATGAACTGAGTAATACAAATCCCCGAGTAAGGTAGGCACAGGATTCTTCAGCAAAAAGAGATGTATGGCGTTTATATCTATGAACTTCTCCATATCAGCAAACAAAATAATGCCATAGATAGAAAGAGCCAAGATGGCACAGACAGCATCCCATTCTCCTTCAACAACCAATTCTTCCGCCTTCTTCACCAGAGCCTCCAAAGAAAACCCAGACACACCTCCTTTAATAATGGTCAAAGACTTCACAGCAGAAGGGCTCAAATAAAGAGGCTTAGCAATAGCCTCAGGTGTCGGTCTACTCATCTTAGAATTGAAAGGAACTTGGTCTCGAACCGGCACACCCATGATCAGAGCATACTCCTCCAGCATAGGGCCCAACTGAAAATCAGGAAAGGTGAAGCAACGGAGCTGAGGGTCATAATACTGAAGCAATGTATGAATGGCACTCCTCTCGGAAGGATCTAGCTCTATCACCACATCAAGAATATTCCCGTAAGCTTTTCTGAATCTCTCTACCTGGTTGGGTGTAATCAGCTTTACCATCTTTTTCAACAAGCCAACCTTGATATCAAAGAACTTGAAATGAATATTCTGCTTGTGAGGATCTTCCATCTTTGAAGAGAATACCGGAACTGGAAGCAGAGATATGAACCTGTGAATGAAAACAAAAACAATGATTAATGATGCAATGATGCAATGCAGATGCAAATGCAAAGACACATGGTCATCTGAGACTGTCTGGAATCTAGACACTAACAAGGGCCCCTCTGAATAACTTGACAAACTAAAAGTCCACTGAGTCACACTCTCTGATAATCACAACTCTCTAAAGAAGATCTCAGGACCACAATATCAAGAATACCAGAACAAGAAAACCAGATCTCCAAAACTGTATCATAATATGAACTGCACTGGTAACAAGGGTATGATGAGGTCAAGGGTTCCTGCAAACCTGTAAACCCATCCCCAATCTCACAGGTGTGCTCCGGGTCAAACATCACGGACTCTCAAAGCCGAATAGCAATAATACTTTCACCATTTCCGAGAAATGGATCATGACCAAATCAGGGAATCGGTTAGGCATTATATACTACGCAGGGAGGCCTCAGCTGAGTCCAGGAAAAACAAGCATCCCTTATAAGTCCCCAGCTTCAAGCGCTGAAATCGAGAAACAATAGTACATTCAGCCCGTAGGTTACAGTACTAATGTCATATGACCAGATGCTTTGACTGAGTTCCTATAAGAGAACCAGGCCATCCTATGCGAGTCCATAGTGGACCCTCGGGTGCGAATGGGTTTGCCACAAAATGTGGTCTGCCACTGCCACCACTGGAGAGGGTTGTTTCCACAAAGTTTCTCAATGATCGGTCCCCAGGTGCACATAACTATCAAGGTCCTATCCCGAAGTGGAGGAAATCCCCACACATGATATTTCCAAGACAATCGCAATCTGGGCGTGAAACACATCGCCACTCATCATGTTACATGCGAGTACAATATGTCCACTCTAATCCTAGGGTGCACTCAAGCCGGGTACTTGGCTTATCTCTCAGAAATAATATCCCCCGAGCCTACCAAACAGAAAACCAGTCCAGACAGTCCAGTATGATATATATGATGCGAAAATAAATACTGAAAACTGTAAATAAAGTTGTAAATAAAGCTGTAAATAAACAACAATACAATACAACAAGCCACAACAAACAAACATCACCCAATAAAACAGGAACCAACAAGCGCTAGGAGAGACTCACAGGGGAACCAGAGATCTCTGGTGTATAGTCCCCAGCAGAGTCGCCAGCTGTCGCTCCCCGGATTTCCATCCTGGTACAAACGCGAAAGTGGCGCGGAAAAAGAATAGAGTCGCCAGCCAGGCATTTTTATCCCGAAGAAAGGGAATGGTAATGCTGCACAAACCAGAAGATAGAAAGAGGAAGGACACAGGTCCTACGAACCAAAGAGACTGAGTTCGGGAGTCGGTTACGACCTGGGAAGGTATTAGCACCCAGATCGTCCGCCGTACCCGACGGGATCCACGCTTGCAAAGAAACTGTTTCAAAGGGTGAGGGTGTAACACGGTGGGAGAACTGACTTTAGTTATGTTGCGGATAGCAAGAGTCGCCACCGACTTTTATTTTATCCAAAGGAAAGGCATAAAAGAACAGGAAAGACCTTTTAAAAGATTTTTGGGTCCGGGGGGTAGGTTATGTAAAGGGAAGGTGTTATCACCCTTTACATCCATGGTTATCCATGGGCTCTTAGTTACTTAGCTCACTTTGAATTGTTTTTGAAAATGTGAAGTGTGTGAATAGAAATTTTCATAAGAGTTTGATAATGATCCATGTACGGATGCGTAAAAAACTTGTGTTTGAAAATTGTTTGAAATTGTGAAATGTTTGAAAAAAGTTTTTGAATAGTGAGCAAGTAACTATGAGAAACCTACCCTAAAGATTAAGTCTTTCTGTTCTTGAATCCTTTAAATGGTAAGACTATCCCTATTATTAAGGAATAGGTAGTCATTACCTTGGATGTGAGGGACAAGTGAAGGGACATCTGTTATTTAGGCAACTGTGGGGTGTATTAAGCAATTTTGGAGGGACTGTCATCATTATTCGAAAGGGACAAGATCATTATGAAGGCAACCATTTAAGGGACTTGATCTTTTATTATTAAGGGACTAGATGACTTTATTTTTGAGGGACTTTTGCTTTATACACCCTACTTGACCTTTTGATTAGGCAACAATGAGAGGTAACCCTAGAAAGTGAGATGGCGATCAAAGATCGACTTACGTGTGTGAGTGTACAATTTAATATTTATCTTTTTAAATTAAATGATCTAAATTAATTTTAAATAGCATACATGTTACACTCCCTATTTTTTACTAACCATGGCATAAAATAAATAATTTAAACATTATAAAAATATTACATCCAAGAGCAATTACATAATAATAATAATAAAAGCAATTTAAGCAAAATAAATAAATAAGCAAAATAAATAAATAAACAAAGCAAAATAAATAAATAATTATAATAAGGTTAGTAGAAAATAATAATAATAACAATTTAAAAATAAATGGGGTTAGTAATAATCATATAAATATAATTAATAATAATAATAATGAAATAAGCCAAAATATTATAATAAACAAAATTTAAAAGTTAATAAGAGAATACAAACAATCATATTAAAAATTAAATCAATTATGAACATATTATTATAATTATTAAATTTGCAATTTTTTTTAGAAATTATTTACATGCATAATTAATTATAAACAATTAGTGAATATTTTCATATTATAAAGGTAAATTAAGCATTTTAATTTTTAAACATATTTATGTACAAAAATTTAAATTATGAGTAATTTATGGATTTAATAAAAATTGGATTAAATATAGATAATAATATTAGACAAAAAAAATAGAAGAAAAAGAAATTAAGGTTTTAGAAATTACTATGATTAATTAGGGTTTGAAGAAAAACATATTTTTAAGGTTTATAAAAATAAATTAAGTTTTTATTTAAATATTAATCTAATTATTATAATGTATACATATTTTTAATTTTTAATATATGATAATAAACTAGGTTTAGAATTAAAAAACAAATTACAAAATATTTACATATTATAAAAAATAGGGTTAATTATAATTATATTTTACAAAATTTAATTATATTAAATAAAAATATATACATGATTAAAGTTTATAAATAATAAATTGAAAATTACAATAGAATTAAATTTTAGGTAAGAATAAAATTAGAGTTTTAGAAAATTAGGTTTACATATTTATAATAAAATTAGGGTTTACATATTTATAATAATAATTAATTTATTTAAAAATATTTTAGAAACATAAAAAAAAATAAAGAAAATCAATGGTCTTTTTATTAAAAAAATTTGAATAATGCTAACACTGTTAATTTATATTTAAGTAATATTAATAATACTAATTATATATATTAAAACATAAAAACAATTAGTGAAATAATAAAAAAAATAAGCAAAAACTTACCTGCTGGAGCCTGGGGTCGAACCCAGGTCTCCCAGCCTTCATCACCAGCAACCAACCAACTGAGTTGCGTGTGCAGCATGTTTATAGGATGGGCAATGATAATAATATATTAAACCTGTTAAACAAAAGAATTTTAAGCAAAAAATGAACAACCAAGGGATCGAACCCTGGTCCTTGGCTTCAACGCTTGTGTGCAAAACCAACTGAGCTACGCGCTCGTTGGTGACATATAACGAAACAAATACATAATAAAATAAGCCTTTTATTTGAATTTCATTTTCGCGCCAGAGCAGTCATCCCCTACCTCTGGATCTGCAGAATTACCTGCGAATATTGTTACGAATTTACCTGCGATTTAAACTTGCAGGAAAACCTATGTTCTTCAAACACATTGAATCATGCCGAATCAAGCCACAATATTAGCACCAAACAATTACCCATGATCAACACAGTTCAATTATGTTATTTAAAAGTCTTTAAATCACTTAAATCGTAAAGCCCTAAAACTAAGTTCCAAACCCTAACAATGGTCGCGAGCATATTAGGTCATGAAGCTTCAAATTTTTTGCCCAGAAACACTCTATACATCATCACAATCAACAATATGAGGTTAGAAATCATTAACAATATGCAAATAAACAGAATCGAAAAATCACAAATGTCAAGTTAGGAGAATTCGGTTCATGCATATGGGGGCATTTTGAGTGATGCAAATGATCAGGATAGCTTTAAGAAGTATCAAGGATCATGTCTCCACCTTTAAAAGTCCTTGAAACCTCCTGTAAATCAAAAACCGAATGTGTGTTTTTGCTTGAATTTTTGAAGTTTGAAACTTACTCTTGGAGGCTGAATTTCGTGGCTTGTGATTAGGGTTATGTAGTGTACTTATAGTATGATCAATTAGGTCAGAAAAAATCATTGCTTGTGTGAAGAATTTGATCTAAAAAGATTCAAAAAGATAGGCTTTAAAAATCAAATATTTTTGAATAAACACTTGCTATTTTAGGCCAATCATCATGATCTTCTTTCCACTTCAATTCAAATCATATTTATGAATTTCTAGAAGCTTGATCTTTTTTAAATATTAGACTTTTATATTTTATTTTAATTTAAAATGATTTTTAATGAATTAAATCAAAATAAATAAAAATAAAATGATAAAAAATCTGATTTTTGTTGACATGGGTCGTGCATGAAGTCATAGTATGGATTGGGTCATCATATGGCAAGCCCATTTAGAAGAAATTAGTTTTAGACCTCCATTTTCTTCATAAACCAACCAAAAATTTCCCAACTTTGCAAGGGCACACATCCTTCAATTTTAATGCTATGAGGGTGTTCTTGGACATTTTGGAAAGCTTGAAGAGTCCTCTAACCAACCCAACTGGTTTCATGTCCATATCATTTACCATTCTCAAGTTATGCCTTTTTGAAGTTGTTGACTTTTTGTTGACTTTCAAAAGGACCTATAATGTCTTAGCTCATACCTTCCAAATGAAGCATTTTTGGGCTTGGCTTGTGAGACACAAAGTTGTATAAAATTCAATTTCCTTCAAAATGAGCTTTGGATGGAGACTTGGTGATGAAGCATGTGAAAGTTATGGCTGGTCAAAGTTCAGTTGACTTTTACTGAGGAAACCCTAATTTAGAAACTCTTGATTCTTGATGATCTGAAATCTCCTTGATGAATTATGATCAACCCTTGATAAAATGATGAATTTTACTTCATATACTTGATGTTGGCAAAAAAAATCATGAAGTTTGACTTTGGTTTGACCACAGTTGACCTCAGTTTGACTTTTTAACTGCTTTGACTGATTTTGACTTATCTGATCCTTTGACTGAGCAAACCTTTGAGAAAAGTCTTGAAACTTGTCATGAGGGTTATTACACACATATAAGATGATATGAAGCTCACTTGAAGTCTTGGAAATCCATTTATCCTGATTAAAGTCAAAACCCTAGTTTTGGATGCACTGCTTAGGAGGTGCATTGTATGGGGGAATTGTCAACTCTTCTGACTATTTGTGAACCTTGTGAACCTCATAAAGTATCTTGTAGACTTCATGAACCTCATGAAAGGTCTTGTAAGCATTGTGAATCTTGTGAACCTTGTGAACCTCATAAAGTATCTTGTAGACTTCATGAACCTCATGAAAGGTCTTGTAAGTGTTGTGAATCTTGTGAACCTTGTGAACCTCATAAAGTATCTTGTAGACTTCATGAACCTCATGAAAGGTCTTGTAAGCATTGTGAATCCTGTGAACCTTGTGAACCTCATAAAGTAGCTTGTAGACTTCATGAACCTCATGAAAGGTCTTGTAAGCATTGTGAATCTTGTGAACCTTGTGAACCTTCTTAGCACACAAAGTCTTGTATTGTGAGGGCAAATTTTGGGGTGCAACAGCTGCCCCTGTTCAATTTTCTGAAACCTGTGGGGTTAGATTGGTATATGTGCCAGTCGTGACCTGGAAGGTTGAAGGGGATTGAACACAAAAGACCAAAAATTTGCACTCACCAGTGCGTAGAGTGGTATTGATGACTTGTTGAATATGCTTGGGTGGGCTTAAAGATGCCACTTGGAGAAAAGTTCTTCAGATACATTTCTTGGAGGATAAAGCAGTCCAAAATATGAAGATATAATGATAGCTTTCAGGAGGATAAAGCAATCCTGAGGTAATAATATGCTTTCAGGAGGATAAAGCAGTCCTGAGGTAATAATATGCTTTCAGGAGGATAAAGCAGTCCTGAGGGAGTGATAGCTTTCAGGAGGATAAAGCAGTCCTGAGGTAATAGTATGCTTTTAGGAAGATAACAACGTCCTAAGGAAGTGGTAACCTTTGGGAAGATAACAACGACCCAAAGTAATAATATGCTTTCAGGAGGATAACAACGTCCTGAGGTATAAGAAGCTTTCAGGAGGATAAAGCAGTCCTGAGGGAGTGGTAACCTTTGGGAAGATAACGATGGCCCAAAGTAATAATATGCTTTCAGGAGGATAACAACGTCCTGAGGTAGTAATATGCTTTCAGGAGGATAAAAACGTCCTGAGGAAGTAGTGATAGCTTTCAGGAAGATAAACAACGTCCCGAGGAGATAATATGCTTTCAGGAGGATAACAACGTCCTGAGGTATAAGAAAGCTTTCAGGAGGATAAAGCAGTCCTGAGGAAATGATAACTTTCAGGAGGATAAAGCAGTCCTGATAGTCACAAGTTGTTGATGAAGTCTGTTTGCTGGAAAATTAACCTGAAAACAAGGTAGCATTCTATATGGTAGTATTAGTTTATGTATTATGTATGCATGTATAGTATGATACTCTTAAGTAATGTATTATGTATTCATGAGTATGTATGTTATGGTATGATGTAAATGATGTATGTATGATATGATGCTGCCGGAAGCGTCTGGATATCTTCGTATAACAACTGCTGGCCAGGGAAAATAAATCCCGATTTGTTGCTGAAGGATATGAGGAACTTATTCCCATCTTGTTTGATAATATATTATACATAACCTCCCGTATGCTGGGGATAGCAAGGTATATATAACCTCCCGTCTGCTGGGGATAGTAAGGTATACATAACTTTCGTCTTCGTTCGTCGTACCCTTATTGGAAAGTAAACTCCCGAATATCCGTATGAGGATAAAAGAGATGGATATAAATTCCAGGGGAGATGTGACTTTATGAAGATGGACTTGCCTTACTGAGGGTTTGTAGCTGTTTTGTTAGAGATGAACTGGTGAAGCTTCGTTGAAATCCTTCCCTCGTTCGTCCTTAGTAAATACTATTACTGCATTTTCATGCATTTCTGGTAAACATCAATCATATTAAGCATACATGCATTTCTGGTAAACATCAATCATATTCAAAAGCATACATACATTCAAACACAACCAATGGACGTTTCGCTTATGTAAATAGGGTAAAAGTAAATCTGGATTCGAAAATGGAATTTTATTTATATCAAGAAGTGACCCATACATGGGTAGATTTGTACAAGGAGACCTAAATCCTAGTAAGAGGACTTTGTCATAAAGTTTTTACAAAACAAGGAGAATCAGCTACGTGGGAAATAATCCTATTGAGTTTCAATTCTACTATTGCCATTATCTTCAAGTATCTCATCTTCTGCTGTTGAGACGGAAACGACTGGATTGAGCTTTATCTGTTCAAACTTGAGTAAGTAACACAACTGGTTGCAGTTTCATGGGTGATCCAAACGAGACATAGTCATACGCTTTAATCCCTAACTTTTGCCTGGATTGCCCTTTCAGGTTTTCAATCCACCGGGATACCCTTTTTTGCCCAAGCCGCCTTTTCAGGTTTTCGACTTGCCGGGTGTACATCTTTTTATATATATCCCTAATTTTTGCCCAAACCCTTTTGGTTTGCCGGGATGCCCTTATTTTTGCCTAGGCCTGTCAACCTAGCGGGTCTCTTTTCATGCGTAGTATTTTTTAACTATGTCTGCATTTACAGGCTGTGGGAAATCTTCACCATCCATAGTAGTGAGTATCATGGCACCTCCTGAAAATACTGTCTTGACTACAAATGGTCCTTCATATGTAGGAGTCCACTTGCCCCTAGGATCACCCTGTGGTAATATGATACGCTTGATTACCAAGTCACCAGCCTGATATACCTTTGGCTTAACCTTCTTATTAAAAGCTTTGATCATCCATTTCTGGTACATCTGGCCATGACAAACTGCTGCTAACCTCTTCTCATCAATCAAATTTATCTGGTCAAATCGAGTCTGAATCCACTCATCTTCATCCAAGCCTGCATCCTTCATAATTCTTAAGGAGGGAATCTGAACTTCAATGGGCAGAACTGCTTCCATACCATAGACTAAGGAGAATGGGGTTGCCCCTATTGAAGTACGTATTGTAGTACGATAACCATGAAGAGCAAATGGTAACATCTCATGCCAATCCTTGTAAGTAACAGTCATCTTCTGTACAATCTTCTTAATGTTCTTATTAGCAGCTTCAAATGCCCCATTCATCTTTGGACGATACGGAGAAGAGTTGTGATGCTTAATCTTGAACTGCGTGCAGAGATCAGTAATCATAGTGTTGTTCAGATTAGAGCCATTGTCAGTAATAATCCTTTCAGGGATGCCATACCTACATATGAGATTATTCTTAATGAATCGAGCCACAACATTCTTAGTAACAGATGCAAACGAAGCTGCCTCTACCCACTTCGTGAAGTAATCAATAGCAACCAGGATGAAACGATGCCCATTAGAAGCAGTAGGCTTAATCTCACCAATCATATCAATGCCCCACATGGCAAATGGCCAAGGAGCAGTCAACACATTCAATGGTGATGGAGGTATGTGTACTTTATCAGCATAAATTTGACACTTGTGACATGTTCTGGAGTGTTGATAGCAATCAGCTTCCATGGTAGACCAATAGTAACCTGCTCTCAATATCTTCTTTGCCATGGTATGACCACTAGAATGAGTGCCAAAGATTCCATCATGCATATCTTCCATAATCTCAGTTGCTTCCTTCTTATCCACACAACGAAGCATAGTTGAATCATGATTGCGCTTGTACAAAATGCCATTGCTCAAAAAGAACTTAGCAGAAAACCTTCTCAGAAATTTCCTATCTTTGACAGATGCCCCTTCAGGGAACTCCTGAGCTTCAAGATATCTTTTCACTTCATAGAACCAAGGCTTCTCCTCTGCCCCTTCAGTGTCAATCTCATTGCAGTATGCAGGCTTCTCAAATCTATCAATAGTAATCTTGGGAGCTTCATCATCCCAGCTGATCTCAAACATAGATGCCATGGTGGCTAATGCATTGGCCAACTGATTCTCTCTTCGTGGAATATGTCCAAAGGTAATCTCTTTGAAATGCGGGATCAAAGACAATACATGCTCTCTATAAGGAATAAGATTATCATGTTTGGTATCCCAATCTCTTTTAATCTGACTTACTACCAGGGCTGAATCTCCATACACATCAAGGAACTGAATCTTCATATCAATAGCAGCTTTAATACCCAGGATACATGCCTCATACTCAGCCATGTTATTGGTACAATAGAAACAAAGTCTGGCAGTAATCGGGGTATGACAACCTTCAGGGGAACTAATCACAACACCAACACCATTGCCAAGTGCATTAGAGGCACCATCAAAAACCATAGTCCATCGGGATCCTTGTTCAGGTCCGTCATATTGTCCAGGTTCTTTGGTAATAATCATAATGTCTTCATCAGGGAATTCAAAACTCATTGACTGGTAATCATCCACTGCTTGATGAGCCAAATGATCAGCAACAACACTTCCTTTAATGGCCTTCTGAGTAGTATACTGTATGTCATATTCTGTCAAGATCATTTGCCATCTTGCAATTCTTCCGGAGAGAGCAGGTTTCTCGAATATGTACTTGATTGGATCCATCTTTGAAATCAACAAGGTAGTATGGGTCAACATATACTGTCTTAGTCGGCGAGCAGCCCATGCCAAAGCGCAGCAAGTTTTCTCGAGCAGTGAGTATCTTGTTTCACAGTCGGTAAACTTTTTGCTAAGGTAGTATATTGCCTGCTCTTTTCGACCAGACTCGTCATGTTGCCCCAACACACACCCCATTGAATTGTCTAATACTGTTAAGTACATAATCAAGGGTCTTCCATCAACTGGTGGCATCAAAATTGGAGGTTCTAGCAAATATCTCTTGATTTCATCAAAGGCAGTCTGGCATTCATCATTCCATTCCATCACCTGGTCTTTCTTCAACAACTTAAAGATTGGCTCACAGATGGCAGTTAATTGGGAAATAAATCTTGCAATGTAGTTCAATCGTCCCAAGAAACCTCTAACCTCCTTCTCAGTACGGGGAGTTGGCATCTCTCGTATAGCTTTCACTTTTGCAGGATCCACTTCAATACCTTTTCCACTGACAATGAAACCCAGGAGCTTACCAGATCTAACTCCAAAAGTACACTTGTTTGGGTTCAGTCTCAACTTGTACTTCTTCAACCTCTCAAACAATTTATGCAAATGATCAAGATGTTGCTCTTCATTCTGGGATCTGGCTATCATATCATCCACATACACCTCTATCTCATGATGAATCATATCATGAAACAAAGCCACCATAGCACGCTGATATGTTGCCCCTGCATTCTTCAAACCAAATGGCATCACCTTATAGCAAAAAGTTCCCCACTGTGTAACAAATGTTGTCTTCTCCATATCTTCAGGAGCCATCTTGATTTGATTGCAACCAGAGAAACCATCCATAAAAGAGAATACCTTATGCTGAGCAGTGTTGTCTACCAGAACATCAATATGAGGAAGTGGAAAATCATCTTTGGGGCTAGCCTTGTTCAACTCTCTGTAGTCCACACACATACGTACCTTACCATCTTTCTTAGGTACCGGCACCACATTTTCAACCCACTGAGGATAAGAAGTCACTGCTAAGAACCCTGCATTGAACTGTTTCATTACCTCTGCTTTGATCTTTTCTGACATCTCAGGACGCATACGACGAACCTTCTGCTTCTTTGGACGACAATCTTCTTTTACTGGTAAACGGTGAACCACAATGTCTGTATCCAACCCTGGCATATCTTCATAAGACCAAGAAAAAATCTCCACATAGTCACGTAACATCTGAAACAATCTGCTCTTGACACTATCCTCTAAATCAGCCCCTATCTTGACCTCTTTCTTGTTTTCTTCAGTTCCCAGATTCACAACTTCGACTGGCTCTTCATGTGGCTGTATAACTTTCTCTTCTTGTTGTAACAACCTAGCAAGCTCTACAGGTACTTCACAATCGTCCTCATTTCCGTCTTCAGTTTGATAGATCGGATTCTCGAAATTATAATTGGCAATAGTAGAACTGTTATCAACAGGATCCAGAGTGGATGAGGATCTGCATTTTAGTGATGTGGGTGTGTGTAAGAACACATAGCTGATAAAACAAAAATAAAAGAAAAGAAAGTCAAAGAACACGATATTTACGAAAACGAAACGTCCACTGATTTTTATTGAATGAAGTATGCAAATGAAATGACATCCCGTAACAAGCACACCATTGTGCCCCGGGTAAGGCACAAGGCTTAAGAGTTTAATTGTTCAAGAAATTACAAACTTAAAAGCAACAACACAGTAATAGTATTTACTCCTGACTAAAGGAGATAGGGATAACATCTTCAGCTTTCCAATTATTGAGTCCAGCACCCACAGTAGGAAAAATCCAAGCATCCAGATTGTAGTCTTCATCATAGTCTCCCACAGCATTGATATGATCTTTCATAACCCCTTGATTGGTGATACGAACAGCACGAGCACGACGAACAGCCTTCTGGGACTCTGCAGTGAAACCCAAACCAAATTTGTCAGACTTGTATGGGATATCAGGAAGCTGACCCCAAATAGTACAACCACCTTCATCCACTACAGCTCTAGCATCTTTGAGGGAGGCCATTGTTGGAGGTATTCTGGTGACCACAGGAACTTTCTTGACAACAGGAGGAGCTACATAATCATTAACAATCCAAGGAACCACTTCAAACGTCTGACACGGAGTTTCAACGTATTCACCTTCCACTTCCAGATACTTGAAGGTGTTCACATGGCTGACAAAATATTCTTCCTCTCCATAGACAGTAACAACCTTTCCTTCTACCGGATATCTCAACTTCTGGTGTAATGTAGAGGTTACAGCACCTTCCCCATGGATCCAGGGACGACCAAGCAAACAAGAGTACGAAGGACGAATATCCATCACATAAAATGTAGCATTGAAAACCTGAGAACCAACTTTGATTGGGAGGTCAATTTCTCCATGCACCACTCTCCTCGAGCCATCAAAAGCCTTCACCACTATGCTACTGGGCTTCAGCACAGCATCTTCAGGACTTAGCTTATTCAGGACTTCTTTGGGCAACACATTCAGAGAGGAACCATTGTCTATCAATACATGTGACAGGGTAGTGCCCCTGCATTCAATTGAGATATGCAGGGCCCTGTTATGATCCCTCTTGGCAGGGGTCAAATCAGCATCAGAAAACCCTAACCCATTATCATAGGTTAGGTGGGCAACACAGTTCTCAAACTGGTCAACAGAAATGGCATTGGGTACATGAGCAGTCTTCAGAAACTTGATCAAAGCTTTTGCATGAGCTTCAGAACATAACAACAAAGACAACATAGAAATCTTGGAGGGAGTATGCCCCAACTGATCAACAATGTCATAATCACTCTTGCGAATGATTTTCAGTACTTCTTCCATCTGCTTAGAGAGATCATCAGCAGCTGGTACATCAGTAGGTATAGGCTCAATAACAGGACCTTTGCCCCGAGCATCAGTGGTGGAGGTGGCAGCAGGAGTAACTGTATTCTTGGAAGTCACTGGAGGAGAGAAGACTCTTCCACTTCGTGTGATCTTACTAGATCCAGCAATATTGTCAACATCAACAGGCACATCAGCTAAGGGTTCTTGCTTAACACCATGGATATAAACATCAGACCCATAATGCCAAGGCACAGCTTTATCAGACGTATACGGAATAGGACCAGGAGTGGTAATGACCATAGGAGCCACTCTAGCTTCAGCAACAATCTTCACAGGGCCTTCAGCAGTAATCTTAATTGGACCCTTATGAGAGATTTTAACAGGACCTTTGGAAGTGATCCTTATTGGCACTCTATCAACCATATCAACCTCTTCAGTCTTCCTACCTTGAGTAATATGATCCACCATACTCTCTACAGACGATGGAGTCCTCTCAAACACTATAGTATACTTATCCATGAGACGTTGAATTCCATCTCTCAATCTCCAACAACTATTCGGCTTATAGGAACAATACAAACAATCTTCATGACAACCTGGAAAGAATCCAGCTTGCACTAACTTCTTCTTGATAACAGACAGTGGTGTGGTTAACTCTGCAACTGAATAGATGTGTAAATCTTCATCAATGGCATTGACAGTCTTCTCATGATTTGGCATAGGAGCAGTAATCACATTTGGAGTACCCGGAGGGTCAAACTCAATCTCTCCAGCCTCAATCATATCTTGAATTTTGTTCTTCAAGACCCAGTAACTATTAGTATCATGTCCCTGACAATTCGAATGATATGCACATCGTGCATTGGGATTGTACCTGGGAGAGGTAACATTAGGATTCTGAGGAGCCTCTTTTAGAGTAATAAGTTCAGCCTTCAACAAGTGTTGCAATGCCTGAGCCATTGACATGTTGATCTTTGTGAACTGCCTTCTAGCCCTCTGTTGGTTGCCCTGTGGCTGCTCTGGTGTTGTAGGAGTTGGATTTGAAATATGAACTGCACTCACAGACTGATGCCTTCTATTACGATCAGGTTGACCATAAACAGCATTGGATTCTTTCTTCCCAGTGGGAGGCTTCTTTGCAGCACCTGATGAAGAAGTACCCACCTGGATCTTGCCACTCTTTATACCATTTTCCACGCGCTCTCCTGTCATTATCAACTCAGTGAAGCCAGATGATGAGCTTCCAATGAGATGACTGTAAAAAGGACCATTCAGCGTACACATGAACATATCAACCAATTCCCTGTCAGTTAAAGGGGGTTGTACTCTTCCAGCTAAATCTCTCCACTTCCGAGCATACTCCTTGAAACTTTCATTGGCACCCATGGACATGTTTTGTAGCTGCATGCGAGTGGGAGCTAAATCAGCATTGTATTGATACTGCTTATAGAAAGCTTCAGCAAGATCATTCCAATCCCTGATGTTGACACTTTCCAATTGGTAATACCACTCCAATTGAGCTCCAGATAAGCTCTCTTGGAAAAAGTGGATCCACAACTTCTTATCAGCAGTGTGAGGTTGGATTCTTCTGACATAAGACCTCAGATGCAGCTTGGGACAAGAGACCCCATCATAAACAACAAAGGTAGGAACCTTGAAACCAATGGGTATGACTACCCCAGATATCAGACTCAAATCTTCAAAATCCAGCCCAGAAGACTTCTGCAACTCCATAGCATCCATTCTATCCACCAGCATCTTGAATTTGTCTTCATTAGGCTCATGGTAGTAATTAGCCTCAGAATCAGAGTCCCCCATAGTGTTGTGGAGACTGCCTCCCTCTTTTTCAGATTCTTCAGATTCATAGTCTTCAACTGGTTCTTTGGTCTTGGCAAGACCTTTGAACCTTCTTCCCATGTTGATCAGGCCACCTGACCTTCTAGTCTTCTTAGTCTTCTTGGCCAGCAGTGTCTTTAATTCATCCTGCCCCTTGGTCAGGTTCAGGATCAGCTCTTGGAACTGTGCATTTTGTGTCTGGAGATCCTTAACTGTTTGTTCAAGAGCCATTGCTGAAATAAACAGCGAGAAGATGAGAAACCTGTGCACAAATAAACCTGTGATGCAATGATATGGAATGTTAATGCGTATGCAATGTTTTCAAGGACCGCAGGATTTAAATTTGCTTAAACAAACAAGAAGGTAAATTTTTATTAGTAATAAATTTGTTTTGCCTCTTGGGCTTACAAAAAATGAAATGAAATAAATACAAAAGATGGGGTTTTAAGTCTCCCATGGACGTTTCCTCTTTGTGTTGAGGTATGAGTTGAGATTCCGCTCCTCGTGAAGTTGCTTTGTTAGTTCCAGGATTCTTTCTTGGCTTGCTTTGTAATGAGCCTCGAAAGTATCCCTTTGCTCCTTCAACTGGATCCAAGATCTCTGTAAGTCTTCCATGTCAGTAGGCATGTCTGGGTGAAGGATGGTATAAGCAGTATCTCCTTCAGCAACAGGTTCCATGGTAACTGGCAGGATAGCAGGATATGGCATCATGAGAGTCTGAGCACGAGATCGCACCCATGTGAGATAAGCTTCCATAGGAATAGTGTACTTAGGCTCCAGTGTCTTGCTGTCAACCCTGTTTACTTTTCCCCATGCTCGTATGAATCTCTGACGGTAACCTTGAAGATCGTTGTCGTAATCAAATACAATGCCCTGAATCAACATGTCATGTGGACCATCACTCCGAGCGTAACCAAACTGTCGTAAAGCTAGAGAGGGGTTGTAGGTGATGCCTCCTCTTATGCCTAGAAGTGGCACATTAGGAAACTCCCCACAACGGTCAATAATAGTGACATTCTCCATAGATCTGGAGCACCAATGAATATCTGAATGCGAGAGTGACACAATCCTTTTGGACCACCTGAACCCTTGCTCATTCTTCATTACTGAACGGGGAAGGTGAGAAATAAACCACCTAGAAAGCAAAGGTATGCAGCACATCAAAGTTCCTCTTGCCCTTGTAGTACGAGTATGAAGAGAATGTAGGATGTCTCCAAGCAATGTAGGCACTGGATTGTGACTCAGGAATATGTTGATGGCATGAACGTCTATGAACTGATCTGGATTGGGGAACAACATTAATCCATAAATCAGCAAGGCTAAGATCTCCTCAAAAGCATCATGACTCATAGCCTTCAAGAATACTTGAGCCTTCTCTATCAACACCTTAGCAAGAATACCCTTAACTCCGCTTCTCGTTTCTAGAACAATGTCAGACTTCTTCAGATGTAGGGCTGCAGCAATAACCTCTGGTTTAAGCTCCTTCTCCAAACCTGTGAAGGGTCTTTGATCAAGAACAGGTATACCCAGAAGTTTAGAGAATTCTTCCATTGTAGGAACCAGCTGATAGTCAGGGAATGTGAAGCAATGGTGTTTAGGATCAAAGAACTGAAACAGGACACTCATCATGTCTTCATTGAACCCTGAAGTGACTAGATCCAATAGGTGACCATGTCTCTGGATGAACTGGGAATGATCAGACACTTGAGAAACCAACTCTTTAAGCTTAGCAGGTATGCCCACAAAGTTGATCCTGATGGTGTTTCTATGAGCAGAAGCCATGACCTGCAACAAAGAACAAAGATAAATCCTTTGGTCCTTGAAATGGTTAGTGAAAATGCTATGCTTATGATGCATGATGATGTCATGATGTTATGCTCAATCACAAACATGTGGCACACACAAACAAGTCACACCATAGCCCTAGATTTAAAGGCTTGCATGAGGTTTAAAGGTAAGTACCCTCCCCTGAAGTTAGATGGTTCATCCTGTCCTACAAAAGTAACCAGGTTCTAAGGGATCTCAATATCATTGATCCTTCACAAGGGTGGTTGTTCAGTAGGCAACTTACTTGCCAACCAAAACCCTCCAAGTTTAGAATCTCAATGAGCGTAGTATCGAGTATCAACCAACTTCAGTCTGCACCAAAGCCGGCTATCTCACTACTTTTCTAAAGGCCAAGATGGGATAACTAGGGTTCTAAAAGTTAGTTAGTGCATTGACAACATATGGCAGCCTCATATTATCCTCAACTTGACTTAAGGAACGTAAGCACCAACCAAGAAGTCACACTAACTATGGCCACCAGATCAACCATATCGGTATACGCCGTACAGTTTCCTTGGTCTATTGCCATTTACCTAAGGTACACTAGATCCGGGTTAGGATCTTTAACACATAAGAACACCCAACAAGATAAGTATAAAGCAAACAAGGCAAACAATTTTAAAGTGATCTAATTCCTAAGGGTACCCCTCTTTTATTAAATCCCCAGCAGAGTCGCCAGTTCTGTAACACGGTGGGAGAACTGACTTTAGTTATGTTGCGGATAGCAAGAGTCGCCACCGACTTTTATTTTATCCAAAGGAAAGGCATAAAAGAACAGGAAAGACCTTTTAAAAGATTTTTGGGTCTGGGGGGTAGGTTATGTAAAGGGAAGGTGTTAGCACCCTTTACATCCATGGTTATCCATGGGCTCTTAGTTACTTAGCTCACTTTGAATTGTTTTTGAAAATGTGAAGTGTGTGAATAGAAATTTTCATAAGAGTTTGAGAATGATCCATGTACGGATGCGTAAAAAACTTGTGTTTGAAAATTGTTTGAAATTGTGAAATGTTTGAAAAAAGTTTTTGAATAGTGAGCAAGTAACTATGATAAACCTACCCTAAAGTTTAAGTCTTTCTGTTCTTGAATCCTTTAAATGGTAAGACTATCCCTATTATTAAGGAATAGGTAGTCATTACCTTGGATGTGAGGGACAAGTGAAGGGACATCTGTTATTTAGGCAACTATGGGGTGTATTAAGCAATTTTGGAGGGACTGTCATCATTATTCGAAAGGGACAAGATCATTATGAAGGCAACCATTTAAGGGAATTGATCTTTTATTATTAAGGGACTAGATGACTTTATTTTTGAGGGACTTTTGCTTTATACACCCTACTTGACCTTTTGATTAGGCAACAATGAGAGGTAACCCTAGAAAGTGAGATGGCGATCAAAGATCGACTTACGTGTGTGAGTGTACAATTTAATATTTATCTTTTTAAATTAAATGATCTAAATTAATTTTAAATAGCATACATGTTACACTCCCTATTTTTTACTAACCATGGCATAAAATAAATAATTTAAACATTATAAAAATATTACATCCAAGAGCAATTACATAATAATAATAAAAGCAATTTAAGCAAAATAAATAAATAAGCAAAATAAATAAATAAACAAAGCAAAATAAATAAATAATTATAATAGGGTTAGTAGAAAATAATAATAATAACAATTTAAAAATAAATGGGGTTAGTAATAATCATATAAATATAATTAATAATAATAATAATGAAATAAGCCAAAATATTATAATAAACAAAATTTAAAAGTTAATAAGAGAATACAAACAATCATATTAAAAATTAAATCAACTATGAACATATTATTATAATTATTAAATTTGCAATTTTTTTAGAAATTATTTACATGCATAATTAATTATAAACAATTAGTGAATATTTTCATATTATAAAGGTAAATTAAGCATTTTAATTTTTAAACATATTTATGTACAAAAATTTAAATTATGAGTAATTTATGGATTTAATAAAAATTGGATTAAATATAGATAATAATATTAGACAAAAAAAATAGAAGAAAAAGAAATTAAGGTTTTAGAAATTACTATGATTAATTAGGGTTTGAAGAAAAACATATTTTTAAGGTTTATAAAAATAAATTAAGTTTTTATTTAAATATTAATCTAATTATTATAATGTATACATATTTTTAATTTTTAATATATGATAATAAACTAGGTTTAGAATTAAAAAACAAATTACAAAATATTTACATATTATAAAAAATAGGGTTAATTATAATTATATTTACAAAATTTAATTATATTAAATAAAAATATATACATGATTAAAGTTTATAAATAATAAATTGAAAATTACAATAGAATTAAATTTTAGGTAAGAATAAAATTAGGGTTTTAGAAAATTAGGTTTACATATTTATAATAAAATTAGGGTTTACATATTTATAATAATAATTAATTTATTTACAAATATTTTAGAAACATAAAAAAAAATTAAAGAAAATCAATGGTCTTTTTACTAAAAAAAATTGAATAATGCTAACAATGTTAATTTATATTTAAGTAATATTAATAATACTAATTATATATATTAAAACATAAAAACAATTAGTGAAATAATAAAAAAAAAAAAGCAAAAACTTACCTGCTGGAGCCTGGGGTCGAACCCGGGTCTCCCAGCCTTCATCACCAGCAACCAACCAACTGAGCTGCGTGTGCAGCATGTTTATAGGATGAGCAATGATAATAATATATTAAACCTGTTAAACAAAAGAATTTTAAGCAAAAAATGAACAACCAAGGGATCGAACCCTGGTCCTTGGCTTCAACGCTTGTGTGCAAAACCAACTGAGCTACGCGCTCGTTGGTGATATATAACGAAACAAATACATAATAAAATAAGCCTTTTATTTGAATTTCATTTTCGCGCCAGAGCAGTCATCCCCTACCTTTGGACCTGCAGAATTACCTGCGAATATTGTTACGAATTTACCTGCGATTTAAACTTGCAGGAAAACCTATGTTCTTCAAACACATTGAATCATGCCGAATCAAGCCACAATATTAGCACCAAACAATTACCCATGATCAACACAGTTCAATTATGTTATTTAAAAGTCTTTAAATCACTTAAATCGTAAAGCCCTAAAACTAAGTTCCAAACCCTAACAATGGCCGCGAGCATATTAGGTCATGAAGCTTCAAGTTTTTTGCCCAAAAACACTCTATACATCATCACAATCAACAATATGAGGTTAGAAATCATTAACAATATGCAAATAAACAGAATCGAAAAATCACAAATGTCAAGTTAGGAGAATTCGGTTCATGCATATGGGGGCATTTTGAGTGATGCAAATGATCAGGATAGCTTTAAGAAGTATCAAGGATCATGTCTCCACCTTTAAAAGTCCTTGAAACCTCCTGTAAATCAAAAACCGAATGTGTGTTTTTGCTTGAATTTTTGAAGTTTGAAACTTACTCTTGGAGGCTGAATTTCGTGGCTTGTGATTAGGGTTATGTAGTGTACTTATAGTATGATCAATTAGGTCAGAAAAAATCATTGCTTGTGTGAAGAATTTGATCGAAAAAGATTCAAAAAGATAGGCTTTAAAAATCAAATATTTTTGCATAAACACTTGCTATTTTAGGCCAATCATCATGATCTTCTTTCCACTTCAATTCAAATCATATTTATGAATTTCTAGAAGCTTGATCTTTTTTAAATATTAGACTTTTATATTTTATTTTAATTTAAAATGATTTTTAATGAATTAAATCAAAATAAATAAAAATAAAATGATAAAAAATCTGATTTTTGTTGACTTGGGTCGTGCATGAAGTCATAGTATGGATTGGGTCATCATATGGCAAGCCCATTTAGAAGAAATTAGTTTTAGACCTCCATTTTCTTCATAAACCAACCAAAAATTTCCCAACTTTGCAAGGGCACACATCCTTCAATTTTAATTCTATGAGGGTGTTCTTGGACATTTTGGAAAGCTTGAAGAGTCCTCTAACCAACCCCACTGGTTTCATGTCCATATCATTTACCATTCTCAAGTTATGCCTTTTTGAAGTTGTTGACTTTTTGTTGACTTTCAAAAGGACCTATAATGTCTTAGCTCATACCTTCCAAATGAAGCATTTTTGGGCTTGGCTTGTGAGACACAAAGTTGTAGAAAATTAAATTTCATTCAAAATGAGCTTTGGATGGAGACTTGGTGATGAAGCATGTGAAAGTTATGGCTGGTCAAAGTTCAGTTGACTTTTACTGAGGAAACCCTAATTTAGAAACTCCTGATTCTTGATGATCTGAAATCTCCTTGATGAATTATGATCAACCCTTGATAAAATGATGAATTTTACTTCATATACTTGATGTTGGAAAAAAAATCATGAAGTTTGACTTTGGTTTGACCACAGTTGACCTCAGTTTGACTTTTTAACTACTTTGACTGATTTTGACTTATCTGATCCTTTGACTGAGCAAACCTTTGAGAAAAGTCTTGAAACTTGTCATGAGGGTTCTTACACACATATAAGATGCTATGAAGCTCACTTGAAGTCTTGGAAATCCATTTATCCTGATTAAAGTCAAAACCCTAGTTTTGGATGCACTGCTTAGGAGGTGCATTGTATGGGGGAATTGTCAACTCTTCTGACTATTTGTGAACCTTGTGAACCTTGTGAACCTCATAAAGTATCTTGTAGACTTCATGAACCTCATGAAAGGTCTTGTAAGCATTGTGAATCCTGTGAACCTTGTGAACCTCATAAAGTATCTTGTAGACTTCATGAACCTCATGAAAGGTCTTGTAAGTGTTGTGAATCTTGTGAACCTTGTGAACCTCATAAAGTATCTTGTAGACTTCATGAACCTCATGAAAGGTCTTGTAAGCATTGTGAATCCTGTGAACCTTGTGAACCTCATAAAGTAGCTTGTAGACTTCATGAACCTCATGAAAGGTCTTGTAAGCATTGTGAATCTTGTGAACCTTGTGAACCTTCTTAGCACACAAAGTCTTGTATTGTGAGGGCAAATTTTGGGGTGCAACAGAGGGTATGAAAGCTGCTGCAAAAAAATGAAAATGAAAAGAAACTGGAACTGGAAGAGAACTGATTAAGAAACAAAGGAGAAATGTAGGGAAAATAAAGATTGTGCTCGAACGGGCCGTACCCCGCTGCCTACGTACCGCATCGGGAAAATGAGGATTAGAGACGCCGTAGTTCCCCTAACTAGGGGTAGAAAAGATTGCTTGTGAATTAAGGCTTGAACTTCCTATGTCAATGCTCAGGTGTTGCAGGCTCGGACGACGAGTGCGTAACCGTCTTGCAAAATGACAAGTAGGAGCAAGTTCGCGTACAGAGAGAAGGAGATGAGAAAAGAATTCCTGAAGGAAAGACGATTATTGTTTGTTTGTGTTTTTTTTAGAAGCTTCTATGAGTGAAGGTTTGCATAGGTAAGTGTACCTAAGTCTTACTCAATGGGATGTGTACATCTCACATCATCTCGAAATGGAATGCGCAAGAGGCACACCTATCTATGGAGGAAATCCCCAAAGCTAGTCCCACATGTGAAGGCTTAAGCACACTGGCCTATTACCATTATTAAGTATTTTTGTGGTTTTGGTTAAGAAGTGTTTTTTTAACTTTTTCTTTGTGAGGTACTCATGCTAATACCTATCCACCACGAGTGATGACTCACACCTCGCCCCGAAACGGAACGCGTGCAAGTATCTCATAGCAAAGTCTCATGTCACATGAAAACACTCAACCTTTATTAAATGAATTAGAAATGAGTTTGAAGATGAGAAGAGAAAGTGCCAAAGGAGCAAGAAGGAAAAAACTAGGGGGAAGTTTCTATCCTAAGTTAGCATGCATGGAGTTCCTAGGGTTTGTGAGGTCTTTCTAACCTAAAAAAAAGGATCTCAAGAGAAGAAGAAGAAGATAAAAGGAGAGATGAGAAAGGCCTAAGCCCAACAAGAAGATGTTAGTCCATATAAACAATATGAGAAGAGATGAGAAATGGAGATGTGGAACTCAATTCCCACATCTCAAACTTACCATAGCCCCTGCAAGGTTAGTGTAATAACATAAAATCAAGGCATAAACTAACAAGTCAGAAGCTACACAAGCATATAGGCATGGAAAAGAGCTCACAAGATGATAAGCAAAACAACACAAGATCATATTGAGATGATTAGAAGTGAAACAAGTGTAAAGAAGGCATGCATAACACTTAAAGAAATAAAGCACATAAAAGAGACCCAACACCAAGACTCAAGGAGATTAAAACCCTATCCTAAGACCAGGAGCAACCATAGACTTCTAAGGGACCCCAAAAGATGAAAAGAAGTTGGCACAAGTTCCCTTCTAAGCTTAAAAGAGGCTAGAAGACTCAAAGGATGCAAAACAAGGCAAGGTGAGGAAGAAAATACCCAAGAAAAATATCCAAGCACTTAAAAATTCTATCCAACCAGCAAAGCACTCTCCAAACACAAGGAAATGAGAATCCAAAAGGGTTTGCAAAAATACAGCACCAAACTAGGTCAATGAAGCTCAAGGATGCAAGGTATTACCATTTAGGGTTTTGAAAATTAAGGCACAAGTAACTCAAGCAAAGTCCATCAAGGAAGTTTGTGAAAAATCCAATATAAATCATGAAGATAGTAGAGTGTCTTAGGGTTTGAATGCAAAAAGAATGGGGTTCATAACTTAAAGGATGAGAAAAATAGAAATTGGACAAGGCAGATTGGTCTATGAGAGTTCACAAGAAAGCAATGCTCAATGTTGATTTTATTTGGCCACGTGGGATAAAAATAAAAATTTGGAAAAATCTTGATAAAAAACTAGATGAACCAAGGAGTGTATATGAATTTTTTTGGATTTTTTAGAGTTAAAGAAATATTTAAAATGAATTAAAAGAAAATGAAATAAATTGTTAAAGAAAAGAAATAAAAAAATGAAACAAATGGGCCAAGGGGGTGCCAAGAGCAAACGCGCTAGTTAAAAAAATCTATGGGCCTTGCAGGGGGTGCAGATAGCGCTGAGGACTGCTGCACCTTCTTCTTCATGTAAAACCCTAAACCTCTCACCACCATTAATGAACTAAAACCCTAACCCTAACCCTAGCCTCACGAGAAATCAAATCAAGCCACGGCCAGCCATGAAACTCTCCAGAATAGACAAACCAACATCTCTAAACACAAATACATGCTTGGATTGAATCAAAACTCAAAGAATATCAAGATATGAGTGAAAATAAAATTGTCCATCAAACTTTAAATCAACATAACTTTGTAAATACTCAACCATTTCACAAACTACAAAGAGCAGTGTAACCAGCGCAACATGAGGATTCTAAAACACACAACCAAACACATTTCTATGAGATGCGAATTTTGAGTGTACCTGAGGTGTTGTCCAAAATTTGAAGTCAAGAATGGTATAAAATGATGGCAAATGATCTCCTTATCCCCTTAGATTCAAAATAAATGCATCTAAGGCTTTGCAAGCTTGTGAATCCAGCAATAAGCTTCCTTGTGCTTCAAAGCTCCTCAAATGGCCACTTGAACAAACTCCACTATAAATCTAGATCCATGGGTGCTTAATGATCCTTGAGATGAGAGGAGTATGGATATGGTCTTGGATTGAAGAAAGCTTGCCTAGATCAAAAGTTATGGCACAAAATGTAAATGTGCACAAGAAATGGGAAATGGATGATTCTTGAAGGATAACCCAAACAAATGGTATGGAAATGATCTATGAGTGATAAGGATCAAGAATCCAGCAAGAGTTTTGTGAATGGAGTCTTGTAGCAAGAGTTTGTGGAGAATGAGCAATTTTGCACAAGAGATGAGAATGAGAGAATAAGTGTGTATTATGGCTGCCTCTAACCCTAATTCTGATTGTTATGGAATATATAAGGCAATGCAAAAGGGTTAGATCAAATGCACGTGAGAGAAAGTTGATTTTTGTGAAAATGCAAATTTGGCCCAAGTGTGCCATAAGCATGCCAAGCTCATGATTTGATGGCTTCTCTTGCATGTGCATTCACCATCCCACCAATGATTCAAAGCAAACAATTTCAGCCCTTGGATGTAAGCTATCACACAATTGGCATGCCTTGTGCAAATCCAAGTGTAAAATGCAAGTTTTATGGAACTTTCTCATGTGCACGAATTTTGCCACTTTTCTTTGTGCCAAATGACCTAAATGAGATGAATTTTGATTGTGTAAACTTACTTTGGACATAGCATAGCAAACTATCCACTTTTGAGCCTTTGTGCAAATGGTTTGGCCTTGAAATTTTGAAATTTGCCCTAGAATACCCATTTTTTCGAGGGACTTATAGAAAAATCTATGAATCTCCAGAAAATGATCTTGTACTTTTTAAAAATGGCAGCCCTTACTCTCCAACTTTCATGTTTACCTTTGGTCCATTTGAAGATTTTTTGATCAAGTTAAGGCCTTGTGAAGTTTTAGGTCAAAATAGCCAAAAATAGTAACTTTTCCATAACCAACTTTGTGCACTTTTGCCAAAACCCCTCAAACCACCAAAGTTCTTGGACTTCAAACTCACCAAACATCTTATAACATTGAATAGACCTAATTTGGCCAAAAAAGTTGGGTTGGACCCCTTGGAATGGCACAGTTGACTTTTTCTGGGCCCAGTTGACTTTCTACTTCATCTGCAAGTAACTGAGGCAAAGACTGACTTCCACCTGGAATTTTTCCATGAAAATTGATATGTAGGAACCTCTTATCATATAGAAGACATTTCCCAAAAGAGTTGGCCAAAATTATGAGGTTAAGGCCCTTGAAACCAAAACCCTAATTTGGTCGCACTGCCTAGGAGCCTTGCATTGTCTTGAAACTTGTGATGATTAAGCAATCTTCTGAACTTTTGCAAGTGAACTTGGCCTTGCCAAAGGAGTCTAGACTCATCATAGGCCTCTCACAAATCCATTGGAACCCTTGTCTTGGCTTAAATGGCCTTCAACACCTCCCCAGATGGCCATATGCCTCATGCTAGGGCTTGATGCTTGTCATGCTTTATTTTTCTATGCTATAATGCTATATATATGATATGCTTATGATGCAAATGGTGTATTATGATGCTTAAAATGAAGAGGGCAAATTTGGGGTTCTACACTACTCAAGTGAAAATCACATATTTCTAAGGTTATTAATATCCAAGTCTCCAATCTATCATTTAAATTCTTCTTCAACTCTTCAAGTAGGACTATATCGTATGCAAAAAAAAAACATGCATCATCTTCTTGGTAGCTTTTGGATGTTTTCTCTGAGTACATTCAAAACTTAAAATAAAAAAAAGTAAGGACTTATGGTTGAACTTTGATGTAAATCTATTGTAATGGGAAAATCAGCTGTCTCTCCACCTTGTGCTTGCACACTAGTCGATACTGTTTCATACATATCTTACATAGCTTAAATATATGCAATCATAATCCCTTTATTTATCTATCATATATTCACATATCGTAGCAGATAGATTGTTTCTATAATGAATTTCTCGAAGATAAATTAAATTGATTCTCAATAACTTAAATCTCTTTTATAAGTCTAAGTTGAATAACTATTTTCCATAACTTCTTGAAATGAATCATAAATAAAAAAAATATGTGACCAAACTAAAATACAAGAATATTAAGTTCTAAAGAAATAATTCCAACTACCATATACTAAGTTAAGAAATAAAACAAAAAGAAGAAGCAATAAGTAGAAGGTGTAACCAACTTTACAAATTGGACTATTCCATGTGATGTTCCTCATTGTTATCAGTGGATGAAATCATCTTCATATAGAATATACTTTTTACCAACAACTACAAAAGATCACCACTAGGGCCAATAAGGTCGGCACTATATGACCTCAAGTTGGTCGCAAATAACCTACTTGGTTGCACTACATATTTTTTTTGTCTAAAAAGTGGTAACTGACAATGTAATAGAATGCTCTAATTAAAATATATAAAAATTAGTTCAAAGTTTAACTATATATTTTTGACATGTTAAAAAAAAAATTAAGACCTACTAAATAATTAAAAAATAATTATAGTTGTAGTTTTGCTGTAGTTTCAATTGTGATCGGAAAAGAATCGTACCAACCAATTAATATCTTTTTGGCTTCATCTTATACTGGCATTAACATAAAAGCCAATGATTGGCACTAAAAGAAATAGTTTGTTAGTAATTAATTATGTAATAAATTATATTTATAAAACTGAAGAAAATATTTTTTTGGAATCTATAATCTAATAGTACCTTTTAGAATCATCTCTAATTTCAAGAATTAATCCATTGATAATGTCCACATTAACAATTACCACATGCATGTCATTTTATTTGTATTATTCTCCATTTTGTATAATACGATACAATATGCGATTCTGGATTATGCTTACAATTCCAATAATTAATAAAACTCGGTTGAATTATAAACATAGATAAAATTATGTTTCCAATTCAAATAACATTATCTTTTAGATATTAGTCGATTTGTTCAAACCTAAAGTTTATAACAGTTTCCCGTCAAATATCAGTTTTAAATCATTCTTATTATATTATATTTACAATTTTTACAAACCTACAATATATGACAGATCTCCGTCAAATTTCAGTTCTAAATGAATATTTCATCTTCTAGGAGAATTTCATAATAGAAGTTTAACTCTACAAAATTTTAAATTTTATATTAGAACATTTAAAGTCATTCCATTTTTAAATTATTCATTTTTTCTTACCTTAGTATGTTTTTTTCTTTTCACTATAGTATTTGAATTTTTCAATTATTTATTATTAATTTAGTAGAAAACAATTGTATAAATTATTACCATTATCATTATTTTTTCATGATTATTATTTATCATTATTTTTCATGACTACCAATAATCTTTTATTTTTCATGATTACTATTTAATAAAATGTAACAATAAAAGTTACTATAATATAATGGAACTCTTTGATAAAGTTACCATACATATAATGGTTTTTTTCAAAAGTATTTTATTAAAAAATACATGATTTTTATTAATATTTCATAATAAAATACATGATTTTTAATATTTTTTAGTAACAAAATGTTATTTAAACTATAATAATACTTACTTTCAATTTCAAACAAATCACAATTTTGCTAATATTTCTCAATAAATTTGTTTAAAAATGATAGAAAATTTATCGATTTCAATGGTTAACTTTATATATTTTATTTCAAGTTAATAATTACTCATTTTGGAATATTTGTTTAAAAAAATTATTTTATCATTTTAGAATAAATCATAAATCTTAATTTAAATGATTTTTATGATACTTATAATCATACATCATAATTATTTTTATGATATTTTTTTTAAAAATATATCAATAGCATTTTCAAAATCATATAGTTTTCTCTTAACATCAGCAACATAAATGTTTAAAAGATGGACATTAAAATGAAATGTCTACAACATAGTTTCTCATAGATACGTTTACATCTATCCTTGAATCCAGATGAGTTAACAAAACTTGGTTGAATCAATATAGTTAATTTTAAAACTACAAATTTGAATAAAATCATTTTTCCAATTCAAAAAACATTACTTTTAGATATAAGTCAAATTTATCTAAACCTAAAATTTATAACAGCTTCCTGTGCTCTCGCACGAGTGACGTCTAAATTCACATTACATATTTCTCAATCTCATTTGTCAGCAAATATTCATGTTAAAAATAATTATTTTAATACTTCAATTTTTATTCTTGAATCCGAGTGTCCATTTATAAAAATATTTATAACTTATTCTCATTTATACAAATAACGGTAAAAATACTAGAATTAATTATGTTTATAAAATTATTTGTAACTCATTTCCGTTTTTAAAAACAATGATAATTTATTCAATTTATAAAGTTAATTGTTTCCTTAAACTTTTAACTTTTATCGTAAAAAAATTATGATTACCTTTTACCATTAAATTTTCATGATTACCGGACAATATATTTTATTTATCATGATTACTATTATAAAGTTAATTAGAAAAAATTCTGATAACTTTTAGTTATTTTATAAGTTTAAAAAAAATTACAAAATCTCAATTGATTTTGTTTTTTTTTACTAATAATTCATATATTAATATTAGTACAAATTCTACCTTTAGAGATTATAAAATTAATTTTAAATTCATCGTAGAAATATCATTTTCATTTATAAAACTAATTCATTAAATAACAATAATTATTCTAATATCAATTCCATTAATCGGTAATAAATATTATATCTTTTTTAAATTCAATGTGAAATATCATTTTCATTTATAAAACTAATTCATTAAATAACAATAATTATACAAATATTAATTCCAATCATTGTGTTATTTAACCAAAAAAATGTGAAAATTATATTCACCTCCTTTAATATCTATTAAAATGACATTGCCACCTCTTTTTAGTTTTATAATATAACACCGATTAATAGTACATTTATTATAATTAAATTAATTTAAAAATATTAAAATAAAAATTTAAAAAAATTGATTAAGAAAGATCAACGTAATTACATTTAATTCTCTTAGATTTTCTTAAAATAAATTAAGTATAATTTGATTTAATATTGATTCTCTATAATTCTCGATGTTAAATCTGAAGATATATATATATATATATATATATATATATATATATATATATATATATATATATATATATATATATATATATATATATATATATATATATATAATATATATATAATATATAATACTCACATTCACTGTCAAAGCTTTTTAAATTTCATGTTTCAATTCAATAAAATATAAAACTATACAAAAATAACTCTAAAGCACATAAAAAATCGAACTCAAACTAATTAATTTAATATTATTACAATCATTAAATTAGTCTCTAATATTTTTTAAAAAAATATTTAAATATTTAAAAAAATTAAATATATTAGACATCCAACCTCTTTAAATTATGCATTGAAGTAAACTATGTGTTGGATGACAAATGGGAGTAGTTGAGATGTATGTGTTGGATGACAAATGGGAGCAGCTACTAATTGAGATTTTTAAAATATTTAAAATAAAGTCTTAATAAACTTAAAAAAAATAAATTAAAGGATATTAAAACCAGAAGAACACAAATAAATTAAAGGATCCTGATATTAAAGGATTGTGAATCTAAAACCATGTTTCATGCTTCTTTTCATTTGACATCTTCACTAATATATTAAACTCATTCGGATATATCCATCCTTCAGTCCAGAAGAATAAGAATTTTTTTCTGTACCAATATATTAAACCAAGAAGAATAAGAATTTTTTTTGTCTTTCATATGAAAAGATTATATGAACCAATCTCTTGAATCCAATGTCCATCTTGAAGAGCAGATAAAAGTTACTTTCACAATACCGGTTTGAATTCCAAATTTCAAAATGTTTTAGGGATAAAATTGTTGTAAAAGCTTAATGTTAGTCTGATGGCATAATAAGTGTTACCTTGAAAGTAACATATATTCAATTAGTTTGAAAATCTTTATTCCATTAGTTTGAAAATCTTTATTGAACAATATGGAACATAAATTCATAACATACACGTTAATTTTCAAAAGCAACAATTATATTATATTTTATTTCACTTTAATATTTCTCCTCAATACTGCAATTTATACCTTTAGTTCCTAAAAAACTTTGGATTCATCCCTTTAGTTGAAGTGTGGTGATGTCTCTTTGACTTTTTTTATGTCGTTTTTGTGTGCGATTGAGGAATATGAAGTTCTTGAACCCCATTGCATAAATAAGTTGGATAATTTATTGTAGAGGAATTTAGGGTTCCTTGAGATTCCCCATGTAGCCTAATTTTATGTGATATATAATAAAATATTAGAGAAAAAACAACAAATGTGAAAAAAATATGGAATTGACACATAAAATGTATTAATTGTCAAATTGCTATTAGTGAGACATTAAATAATAAGACATATGTAACCTTGAAATTAGGTTATTAATTAAATTTAATGAGGAGGGTTTAGTACCCTTGAAATTAGGTTATTAATTAAATTTAATGAGGAGGGTTTAGTGGTAAAAGATTAGGTAATGTTTTTTATAGTTAGATATTAGATATCTATAATTTATAGATATTCACACATTTTGGAATCACCTCTAAGCAACTAACTCCAAGATAAGTTATTGATCATGTCCAGGTAAGCATTTGCCATATGTCATTTTCTCCATATTATTCTCTGCTTATGAATCTATTTATAGCTAAATAATATTATAGTTTAAAGAATGAGTAAAAGAAAGAGTAATGTTAATAAGGAAAAAAAGTAAAATTAAAAATATTATGAATAGTGGCATATAAAATATAAAATAATTAAAATATGATAAATAAAATATAAAAAAATAAAGGATGAAACATCTATAATAATAAATAATTAAATAATAAATTAAATAATAATTAAAATCTGTATTACTCCATAATATTAAATAATTAAAATTTAGAATGAACCGAATTTAGAATTGGATTTGTAGATGATAGAAAGCGATTTTCATTTAATTTATTTAGAGTCCGTTTGTTTTGGCATTTTTTAAAAATAATTTTTATAGTGTAACAAAAATTAGTGAAAAAAAAAATTTACAAAGAAATATTTTATAAAAGTTTCAAATGAAAATTTGCTTTGAATAGTTATTCTTAAAATACTATTTTAGATATTTCATCATTTTATCAGAAAAAAATTTGGATATCAAAATTTCAAAAAATCACTTAATTTTGAAGCTATTTCAAATAGATTTTCATAAAAATCATTTTTGAGATACAATTTTTTTCAAAAATAATGATTTCGACTATATTTTGATCTTCAATAATGTATGTTTATGTTGTACGGTGTCAAAATTAGTCTTACAATTTATAAGAAAACGAATATAAAAAAACTTGTAATATTGTGAAAAACGATTTTACAAAATCCATTTTTGAAAATACAAAGAAAAAAACTATTTTTTTAAAGCTAAAACAAACTGGCCCTTAATCTTATACACTTTACAAACTACCACAATTATTCCTATATGTAGTATATAGTAATGGATGATGATTGTTTGGTTAGTTATTCAGTTACATCATCCAACATGATTATGCTCTCGGGATTACATACAACAATGCATGATAGTGATATGATATATGATACTTGCAACCTAAACTACTCTCCTAAAATTCCATCACAAGCTCATGGATAGGACAAGCGAACTGTTTAGTGAGAGTATATACAACCTACATGGAGTTTGGAACATGTTGAATCTTCATGAGTTTGTAAATGACACGTTCACGCAGAAAGTGAATCTTCATGAGGTTTGCTTCTTAGAACTCTACGAAACAATATTTGGTCCAAGAAAAATGCATGAGCCAGACGTGGAATTCCTATCATCGGGATCACTTGTCTAATCAGGGTTATTATAGGCACATAGAAAGAGTTTGCATGATATTTCAGCAGGAGATAACACAAAGTCGTGATTGATAATACCACTTAGATACCTCATGATGTGTTTGAGAACTACCTAATACAAATTCAGAGGAGAGGTCATGTATTGACAAGCTTTGTTAATGTTGTGATTGTATTTCTGTGTGTCGAATATGATCACACGTGTTATATATTTATATGTAAATTAGGTATACACAATAGGTAATAATATAATTTACATTTATGACTAATTGAATGTAAATCAATACTAGCTAATTGATTTGTAACTGATTTTTAACACTCCCCTCAAGTCGGGCCATATATATTGTATGATCCGAGCTTGTTACAAATATAATTCACTCGAGAACCCTTAAGAGATTTGGTAAACATATCGGCCAATTGATCTTCAGATTTGACGAACTTTGTGGTTATTTCTCCTGACAATATTTTTTCTCTTACATAGTAACAATCTATTTCTATGTGCTTGGTTCGTTCATGGAATGCCGGATTGGATGCAATGTGAAGTGTCGTTTGATTGTCGCATATGAGTCTTGTGTCCTGCAGGTCTCCCAACCTATATTCTGAGATTAAATTCTTAAACCACGCAAGTTCCTTTGATGTTGCTTCCATAATTGGATGCTTCATCGATTAGACATTAAAAATGCCTTTTTACATGGAGAATTAGAGGAGGAAGTATATATGGACCAACCTGGATACCATGTTAAAATGTGTGGGTTGGGCCTAACTCAACCCTACAAAATCGACTGGTAGAGTGAGGATTGCTCCCACTTATAACCACATGCTCAGGCCATATATTGTCCGATGTGGGACTCTTAACACCCCCTCTCACGATCAGGATTGAATATCTGGAGCGTGGAACTAAATGGTGGGTGGACTGATAGCGGAGTGACCCAACGGATCTTAAACCGGACTCTGATACCATGTTATGATTGTATTTCTGTGTGTCGAATATGATCACACATGTTGTATATTTATATGTAAATTAGGTATACACAATAGGTAATAATATAATTTACACTTATGATTAATTGAATGTAAATCAATACTAATTGATTTGTAACTGATTATAAATATTTAACACCGAAGACTATATATGGACGAGTAAATGTCACGTATTGAAGTGAACCAACCATGGATTGATACATAAATGGATTCAAAGAAATGGAAGATCCATGTTTTCTGAGTTTGCATGTGCTAAGCATTGGAGTATAGTGACACCATTGTCATTGCTCAAGAAAGAAGATCATGAACATATTTAGATTAAGTGATGAGAAGGTTCCCTGATTTCAAATGTTTAATTTCAATTCCAAGAAAATATTCAAGAATGTCCAACTTTTTTAGTGCAAAATTATCATGAAGCGGGTCGATAAGCCTGTGAATGAACATGGATGAAGAGTTTGTTAGTAGAATATCATCAATATATATCAAATCATAGAGGATGATACCTTGATGAGAGTATATGAAGAGATAATGATGACAATTATAATGAGTGAAACTAAATTGAACTAAGGCTTGAGTTAGTTTCTCGTACCATGCACGAGGGTTTGTTTGAGCCCATAAAGTGCTTTCTAAAGCTTAGAGACAAAAGAAGGGCCATCATTTTCAAATCCAGGAGGTTGAAACATGTAGTTATCCTCATGAAATGTGCCATTTGAAAAAGTATCATTGATATTAATTTGTTGAAGTTCCCGTTTGTGAGTGAGGGCTATACTCTTTGACCATATCATGAGTGTCCTATTTTTCCTCTTGGATACACTCGTATATGCAGCAGTTAGCTGTCTTTTTATGCCTTGCATGCTACAAAAATAACTGAATGCATTTAATGTAAATTATTTTCCTCAATCAGTTCTGATACATTGAAGCAAGTAAATAAATCATCTTTCAACCAATGCCTTGAATCTTTTGAAAGCATCAATGGAATTAGACTTTTCTTTCAAAAGTAAATTCATGTTTTCCTACTAAAGTCATCTTTAATTACCTTAAGTTTTATTGGCCCACAAATATTATAGTGCACAAGCTCTAGTTTCACACTAGCTCTACAAACTACTTGTTTTGGAATAGGATTCTTGTGTTACTTACCCACCAACCAATCAATGCACCTTTCTTCAATGTCCACCAAATTTGGAAAGCCTCTCACCGTGTCCCTTAATGCTCATCTGAGCATATCTTATATGCCACAGTTGAGATGCCATTTGGTTGGTTGCTTGATCAAACATTGACATTTGAGTGCTTAGAATCAAACCTCTCTTCATGAATGATTTGACAAGATTCATTTTTTAACATAATGGTGAGATTGTTTTGTTGGATTATCCAATTATGAGAAGATTGTTTCTTAAGCTAAGTAGTAGTATACATCAGTAATCATATGTGGTTTTATTTATACCAATGCAAAGATTCACGTTTTCATTTCCCATGACAAACATCTTGGAATTGTCTCCTAATTTGACATGTACTCTGATGTTTACATCAAATTCGAAGAATTAAGCCTTAGTTAAAACCATGTGGTTGTTACATTGGAGATTTTTAAAGTCTAATCTCCATACTTCAACCTTTCATTATTTTTTCATGCACAACCAAGCTATTTTGTAATTCATCAATAAAGAGAGTTGTCACAATATTCAACTCTTCAGTGGAGCATGTAACGCCCATATTTAATTAATTAATTTAATTAAATATTATTGCGTATATTTTCCGATTTTAAGTTGTTATGTGTTATTTTGTCGTTTGTGTCGTTAAGTCGTTAAAGTTGTTAAGTTAATTTGTATGTTGCAGGTTAAGTTGTGTTTGGGTGGTTTAATTAATTAAATTAAATCGACTAGTAAAATAAGTGTTAATGAGATAATATTAAGTGGACTTAGTTTTGTGGTGTAAGAGTAGTAAGTTAGGGGTGTTAAGTTAGACTCATTAGTAATTAGGTTAATTAGCGAGGGTTTAGTAAAAACAAGTTGAAAACCTAATTAGAGAGAGAATAATCATAATTTGTAAGAGGAGAAGAACAAGTCTTAGAGGGAGATCAAGAAGAGGCTAGGTTGAAGATTTTCGCGGGAAATTTTGCGGTGAATTCAAGCTGCCTTCAATCCAAGGTAAGGGTGGGGTTCGAATTCCATAACTGAGACTAGATGATCATATGTAGGTTGGGATTCTCGTGTAATTTCATTGTTGTGTTTTGTGATATTATTTGTTGTTATTGGTTTCGTGTTGATATCTGATGAAGAAGCATGTTGTTCTGGTTGTATTGCTGATAAAAATCGTTGTTGTGTTATGTTGTTTGCATTGTTGTTGATGATTTATGTTGCAGAATTCGTGTTGAAGAAGTTAGGGTTCGTAAAGTCGATCATAGAATTTGATAGATGAATAGATACATGATTTTTTTAGAGTAAAAATGATGTAGAAAACCAATTAAGATTGAACAGATTGGTGAAAGTGTGAGAAATCGTAGCAGAGTTGGAATTAGAAGCTTTTTGGTCATTTGTGTAACAGATCTGGTGTTACGTGTATCAGACAAGGCAATACGCATAACAATACCCTATTACACAGGCTATACGCGTAACATACATGGGCAATATGCGTATCAAGGTGGCTATACGCGTATGGGCAGGGCATGTGCAGAAAAATGCAGTTTTTGGCGATTCGACCTGTTTTCGAATCCGTTTCGAGTTGGATTGATCTTAGACTTAAAGTAGAGATGAAATAAGTTAATTATAGTAGATTGAAATATTTAAAAACGATAATTTAGTAATATAACCGATCAAGCCGTAATTTTGTCATTTTCGCATTGAAGTCGTTATAAGTTGTGTTGTCCTGATGTTGGGGAAGATTAATATGTTGTAGGTCCTATGACCAATGTTGATTAATGTTGTTGAGTTGTTCAAGTTATTATGTTGTTAAGTTGTTGATTATGTCGTTGTTGTTGTATGTCATCCATAGTTGCATACATGTGTATATTTCAAGTTGGAGCGTATGCTCGATTCAAGTTGGCCTAGATTGGCAAATAAGTTGATGATGCCTCGATAACCTGACAATGTTTTAAGTTGGGAGTTTACTCCAAATGGTACCACATGCATATAAGTTGAGTCGCATTGAGTTGCATATTATTTATGTTGTTTGTTGGATGTAATTTGTATGTTTATGTTGCTTGTTGTGTGAAGTAGTGTGATTATATGATTATCTCGTTTACATATTGGTTATCGTGTCCTGTTTATGTTATTCGATATCTCACCCATTTTGTTTGAATGTTGCCCTCTATTGATAACGTGCAGGTAACGAAGATTCCAGTGAAGGAGCGAAAAACACAAGGAAGGGGTTGAAATTGGGTTTTCAAAAACAATGATAATAAAAGACACTTTGATTTATCCTAGTTCGTTTGAATTCAAACTACATCCAGTCCACCCGCCAAGGTGATTTGTCTCTCTCAACAAGGTCTTAATCCACTATTCAAAACTTGAATACAACCAATAAGACCTATAGTTAAAGTCTTCTTGAGTCTACTGACTACACTAGTCACTAAAGGAATTTTACAAAGAGTTTTACAAAAGTTGTAACATAATTGCTTCAAAAAGCTATTATCACACAGTGATAGTTTTTACAAAGTTAAGAACAGATAAAAAGAAATTGATAAGAAATATTTGTGCGCAGAAGAAGAAGACTTCAATTTCTTCAAATGATCTCCTTTTATAAGCATTTGATGGAGAGATCCGTTGAGAACATTTGGTGCCATTTTTGGAAGATTGTAAATAGTCATAATGTCCTTCCAAAAATAAAAGATATTGTTCCCAGCCATTATTCTTGATTCCCTCTTAATTGCCTTTTATTATGAGAATCAGAATGCACTTAATTCACATCAGAGTATGTTTGAATTTTGCAGCTATAAAAACGTATTTAATGAGAACTTATTTCTACCATCAGATCTTCTACGAGTGATGCGCTTAGCTTGTATATCATTAGAATATGTTGAGCAACTTAGAGATTGTCTTCTCATAAGAACTTTTATCCTGCACATAGAAAATAATTTTAGTGCTATAATTTGTTCTTATAAAATATTGTTATCATCAAAACTCTATCAAAGAAGTAGAATCAAAATCTTGTTCTAACAATCTCCCCCTTTTTGAAGATGACAAAACATTAATTTTGATTTATAACAAAGAATTAAAAGGTAAGGAAACTCCCTTTAGATGGTGATATATTCTTTGAGAATTTTCATAAGAAGTTTTTTAGCTTATGCTCCCCCTGAGTTGATTACTTATCATGTTCTATAAACAACTTAGACAGTTTGATCAGAGTATTAATATGTTTGAGGCTTAGTCTTGATAAACTGTTATAGATCAGAATCATTTACTTTTCTCCCCCTTTTTGTCATTACTCAAAAAGACATAAAAAATGAAAGTAAACAGAGTCAAACGAGAAGATCTTCATTAATTATATAAACATGGAAAACATTGGACAAAACATAGAAATATCAGAAAAACAAGAAAACAAACAAACAGAAGGAAAAGCATAAGACATAATCATGGTTAGGGGTTAATCTTGGTAACTAAAGCTTCCAAAAGAGACTTGATCTGAGAAGTTAATTCAACTTATTGTCCAATCATTGATTTGAGTTCAGCATTAGTCTCATCTTGCTTGTCCAACCTCTGCTTGACAAATTCATTTTCTTTCTTTAGTTCGTCCAGAGTTTTCAACACCAAGGATGTTGGAGTTGGTTCTTCAACTGTTGCAGTAGCTTGAGTGGAGTATTCCTCAGAAGATTCTTCAGCAGAAGGTGCTTCAACAGTTTCTTTTCCTTTGTCTTCAGCAAAAGGAACATTCATTAGTTGAAGTGCAGAAGCTGATTCCTTTGGTTCATGTTCTTTCCAAGGCTTGTCATCCAGAAGGTGAGTTCTCTTCTTCTCAAGGCTGGTGACCACTTCTTTCAGACTTTCATAGAAATTTTGCTGAGCAATATCATAACAGATATCTTTCAGCTTCTTGGTCTCAGGATTAAACCACTTTCTGAAGAAGGTCCAAAGAAAGTCAGAAGCTGCAGGATCAAGGTTTTCTGCACAGGCGATCTTCAGATCTTCCAGCCTAAGTTTCATTTCTGCTTTGAATGCTAGCAACAGTGTACCAACATCTGATTTGGTTGGTTTTGGTTTAGGTTTGGGTATGGAAGTTTTTTTTTGTGACAGAGGATAGTTTTTGTAGAGCTTCTATGTCAATGGATGTTCTAAGGGGATCTTTAGGTTCATTTGTTGGAGAGGGACTATCTAGAATGGTAATGTAAGTGGGAGTATTTGATGGAGTGGATTCATAAGGAGATAGGGATTCTTCGCGGATTGGAGATAAGTCAAAAACAACTCTATGAGATTCAGAGTTTAGAGGAGGGTTAAAGCCATGTGTTTGTTGAGTGAATGCTGGTGGAAGTGGATTAAAGGACTGGGCTTCAGAGGCAGCAAAAAAAGTAGGAAAAACGTCAATATCTAACAAAAGTTGTTGAAGTTCTAAATGGGTTTCAACAAAGGTTGAGGTGTTTATATCAAAAGGAGGTGTTGGGTCTATTGGTATGTCGAAATCTTCTAGAGTTTGAGGAGAATGATGTTCAGATGTTTTTGATGGTGAGGAAGTGTTTTCAGGTTGAGTATTTTGTGAAGGGGAAAGTATAGTAGGGATTTCAGAAGTTATAGGATTAGAAGGTGTAGTTGTAACATAAGGAGTGGTATCAGAAGGAGGGTTTTCAGATGTGACAACTGTTACAGATTCTACAATAGAAATAAACTCAGACTGAGAAAACGAAGTACCTTTCTTTCTGAGTTGCATTGGAGCCTTCTGAGAGGTTCCTTCAGAAGTTTTCCTCTTCTTGTTCTTCTTCTGAACAAATTCTGGTGCAGGTTTTCTGAGCTCTTCTGGTTTGAACAAAGGATCAACACCATCCATCTTGCAGGATTCCAAGTATCTGACTACAACCTCTGGTGGTGTGTCAGCAGAGAACATAGGGAAGTCTTTCAGAGGAATTTTCCTGGTGGTAATGACTTCTCTAGAGTGCAGAACTGGATCCTTCTTGATGGTTTCTATGAACTTCATCTTCTTCAGATTCTTAGCATTCAGAGACTTCCCAACTTCTGCTTCCAAAATTTCAAATTGTTGAGCCTCAACCAGATGATCAACCAACTTGTTTTCAGTCAGAATGTATGAAATGAGTCTTGCCAAAGGAATCCAATCTCTTTTGGTCTTCTCATCTTCTATAGTTTCCCTTATGTTGTTCTTCAGATGATTGAAAAGTGAATGAGCAAGATTAACTTTTTTGTTCTTGGAGATGAAGTACAACAGAAATTGTTGATCCATATTGATGTAATTTGGGGAATTTGTTGCATTCCTGTGACTGATGCAACCTAGAATTATCTTTGCCCAAATTCTCAGATGATCCTTCAGATCTTTGATTTTTTTGGAATGCTGCCCATTTGAGAAGATTTCTTTAGAGACGGGTATAGTATCAAAAAGCTTATCCATCTCACTGCACTTGATCCTAGTTCCATCAGATTGTATCAACTTTGCAATGTGTTCTTCGGTGATGATGATCCTCTTACCCGGAACATAAGAGGTTATATGAGAGTTAGAAGCACTTGCAAAAATCCAAAATTCCTTGACTAATTTTGGAAAGATTGGACCCATCAGACGATCAAAGTATTTCTCCCATCCTTGAAACTTGGCTGCAGGTTTAAGATCAAACCCATTTTCCTTCAAACTGTCAAAGTCAACAAAGAGCTCACAGAGAATTTCTAGCTTGTCTACAGGAGTAAGAAGGGTTCTGACAGGAGAAATGTGGAGTTCTTATGAAGGTTGATCATGTTGAGTTTGCTGAGAGGAAGGAGCTTGATGAACGTTTTGAGATGGAGAAGCCATTTGTTACCAAGATGAAGGTTTGAACAAGGGTGCAGAGAAAAATAGAAACAAGAGAGTGATGGTGAAAGTGAAGGTGTGAAAAGTGTTTGTGAGGTTAAAAACAATCATTTATATAGATTTATGAGGCGGTAAAAGAAAAGCAAACTTAGTCGAAAAAATTAATGCATAAAACATCATGATTATTTGCATTAAATGAGTTCTGACAGGGGAGTTGCATAAAGATTTTGGAACAATTACCAACGTGACTAGCGCCTCAATTGTGTCTTTTCGGCCGTTTCAATTTTCCAGAAATTGAATATGTATTATTCTGTAGAGGACATATATCCAAGTTCTTAAATGCATGTTTTGTCCATCTTTAGAGTATGAACATGTATTTTGATTCTTTAGGATACCTCAGAGCTTTATTGACACGTGTTGATGTTATGATCTGCATGTTATTCTTTTGACACAGAAGTCTAAGAAGTAAACAGTCAGATCATCTAAAAAAACTTCTGAACCAATTTTATTTCTAAAAGGAAATAAATTGGTACAAAAATTCTAAGATTTAAATGCATAAATTTAAACATTTCTCATTCTGGTCATAATTCCATACTAAGATTAGTCAGAATGAAATTAAATCTATCTTCAGCAAGGGATTTTGTAAAAATATCAGCCCATTGATGGTCTATATCTATAAATTTTAAAAACAAGATTCCCTTCTGAGTATAGTCCCTAATGAAATGGTGTTTAACTTCTATGTCTTTATCTCTAGAGTGTAAAATAGGGCTTTTATAAAGACGGATAATAGAAGTGTTATCAAATAGGATGGGAATGTTACTCATAAATATTGAAGTCCTCAGGCTGGTTTTTCATCCAGAGAATTTGAGTACTGCATCCAGCTGCTGATATGTATTCAGCTTCAGCAGTTGATAGTGTTATGGTTGATTGCCTTTTGCTAGACAAAGATATTAGATTGTCTCCCAGAAATTGACAACTTCCAGAAGTACTTTTTCTTTTTGTTCTGTCTCCAGCAAAATCAGCGCCACAGTACCCTACAAGCTTATAATTTCTGGACTTTCTGTAGCCTAAACCAAGATTAGTAGTACCTTTCAGATATCTAAAGATTCTTTTAACAGATGTTAAGTGAGTTTCTCTAGGATTTGATTGGAATATAGCACATAAACACAAGTTATACATAATGTTTGGTCTTGAGGCAGTTAAGTAGAGAAGAGAGCCAATCATACCTCTGTAGATCTTTTAATCTACCTTTTTACTTACCTCTTCCTTTTCCAGAATACACGTGGGATGCATAGGAGTTTTGGAAATCTTACTATCTGACATATCAAATTTATTCAGAAGTTCCTTGACATATTTGCTTTGATGTATATAAGTTCCTTCTGATGTTTGATTGATTTGTATTCCCAGAAAGAACTTTAATTCTTCCATCAGGCTCATTTCAATTTCTGCCTGCATAGATGATCAGTGATCTTTAGTCGTAGTTTTCAAGCCGTTTTCGTTGTTCTTTTCGTATGCTTTCGGTTGTTTGAAGTGTTTCTTTCACGCTTTCGTCGTAGTTTTCTTAATTTAGCATGCAAGTCTAGTTTTAGTCTTTTTATCAATTTTTATCTTTGGTATATGTTATGTGGTTGTTTTGTTGATGTGTTTTCAGGTCTGCATCTAATCGGTTGTTCGAAGCCTTCGCAAAGATGATCTGAGTGTTGAAAAAACCAGCAAAATAGGATATCAGAAGCACAACACGGATGCCCGTGTTGCACAACACGGCCCGTGTTGTGAAGGCCTCTAAAGAAGAAGTCTAGGGATGAAAAGGATCAAACCAGAAGTATGACACGGGTGTCCGTGTTGTACAACACGGCCCGTGTCATGGCCTCTGAAGGAAACGAGCATTTGAGAAGAATCAGTGGCACAACACGGGTGCTCGTGTTGCACAACACGGCCCGTGTTGTGGCAACCAGAAAAATCCTGCTATTTGTATGATGCTGAGATATTTTCGGAGGGCATTCTGGATATTTCACGGAGTATTTTGAAGACTGATATATTAGATGATTAAGACTTAGTTTGGTTTGGACTTTTGATTTGGGGATTTGGGGATTTGACGATAGGAGGAGAAGAAGGATTGATCAAGAGCGGAAGCGATTGACGATCCAACCGATCCAACGTTAATTGTAATGTCTCTATATTATTATTCAGTTTTTATTTTTGTTATGAACATGAGTGGCTAAACCCCCCAATGTCAGGGGGTGTCCCTGATTTGCTTAATGTAATGACATTTTGAATTCTTAATCTATGAGATTATGCGTTTAAACCTGTTTCTTTATTTTATGCAACGTTCTTAATGCTTTATCTTTTTGGAAAATTTGATAATTGATCGTAGTTAGGATTTGGTCCGACCAACCATCCTAACTTTGTTGCGTAATTTTTATCACAGTAAATATTACCGAGGAATTAGAATATCCTGTGAAAACCATTTTTATGTCAGAATTATTGCTTGATATTCTTCCTTGGCCATTGAGGAATTAAGGTCGAGGAAGAATACCAAAGGTTTTTCTTTAAAGGAATTTTGAAAAAACAATATTGAACATAGGAAAGATAAAGTTTGAAGCATGTCTCTTTAGAGTCGAGAAATTATTAAGTCATTGCATTGCAAATTATACACTGTCCCTGGCATTATTCTCATATTCGTGCAACCTCTGTTTTTGTTTACGTTTTAGTAATTTTAATTCTAATTTATCTACAAACAAACTATCAACCAAAACTTTTGTTCAATTGAAATCTATTTAGAAAAACTTATTTCGGTCCGCAGTCCTCGAGATCGATATTCGGGATATCTCCCTTTTTTTACTACATCGGTAAAAATAGTACACTTGCTAATTTTCCGATCAATAGACTTAGCAAATTCCTTTACCCAAGCACTTTTAGTGGAACCAAAAATAATATCATCTACATAAATTTGACAAATCAGAATATCATTTTTAAAGGTTTTGCAGAAGAGAGTTGTGTCCACTTTCCCTCTGATAAAGTTATTTTCCAGAAGAAAATTACTTAGTCTTTCATACTAAGCTCTGGGAGCTTGTTTCAGACCATATAAAGATTTTTAAGTTTGTAAACATGTTCTGGAAATTTAGTATTTTCAAAACCAGGGGGTTGGTGCACATAAACTTCTTCGTCAATATAACCATTTAAAAATGCACTCTTGACATCCATCTGATAGAGAGTGATGTCATGATTAATAGCAAATGAGATTAAAAGTATAATAGATTATAACCTTGCGACTGGTGCAAAGGTTTATGTATAGTCTATTCATTCTTGTTGACTATAACCTTGTGCAACCAGTCGTGTGTTGTTTCTGACAACTTTACCTTGTTCGTTGAGCTTGTTTCTGAATACCCATTTGGTGCCAATAATGTTGAATCCTTTTGGTCTAGGAACTAAATCCCAAACGTTATTTCTGGTGAATTGATTTAGTTCTTCTTGCATTGCAAGTATCCAATCATTTTATGAAAGCGCTTCTTCTATAGAAGTTAGTTCAATCAGAGAGACTAATCCTATTAGAGATTCTTCAGAGTTTCTGAATGTGGACCTTGTTCTAATTGGATCATCTTTCTTTCCCAGAATCTTATCTTCTGGATGATTCAACATGCTTCTGGATTGTTTCTTCTGAATGGGTTCTTTAGTACTTGTTGAGGGGATTATCTTGTCTTGTTCTAAGGATGGTTGTTCTTCAGATGTTCTTTCTTCAGTGATTTGAACTTCTATATCTGTAAGAGATTTATTCTGTTTTGATTTTTCAGAACCAAGCTTATCATCAAATCTGACATAGATGGATTCTATCACAATTTGTGTTTATGTATTGTATACTATGTATCCTTTCGAATGTTCAGAGTATCCTAACATATAACATTTATGTGCCTTAGAATCAAACTTGTTCAGAGGATCGTTAGTATTCAGAATAAAGAAAGTACATCCAAATGTATGAAAGTAAGAAATGTTGGGCTTTCTGTTCTTCCACAATTCATAAGGATTCTTCTCCAGAATAGGTCTTATAGAGATTCTATTCTGAATGTAGCATGTTGTATTTACTGATTCTGCCCAAAAATGTTTAGCCATGTGTAATACCTCAAAATTTTCCCTCTCATTTCCTCAACATTTTGCATAGCATTTTGCATACATAGCTTCATAAAATAACCAAAAACATTGCATCATGTATAGCATAGTTGAGGCATAGGTATGTGATCAATGATTTGAGCAACCGAAGGCTATACAAAGATAATCACAGGGCCACTAAGCATTTTAACCTTGTGCAAAGGGTTCACAACATCCTAAAAGTCTTCATTTGAAGCCACAAGCCATGGAAAGATTTGAGTTGATCAGAGGAGGCGAGCAGTGCAATATTTCCTGATGAAAAGGGCCAAATTAGGGTTTCACTTCTAATGGGCTTCGGCATGAAGTTTTGATTCAAGGAGGATTCCTTTGTATTATATATGATGTCAAATGCCTCGAGTTCAAATTTCATCCACAAATTCATTTTGGAAGAGGTTCGACTGGCCGGATGACTGAAAATCGAGGAATCAGGGAAAAGGCAACCGAGCTAGGTAAAAAAGGCCGACTCCTGACTTTTAAGATCGAGATCATGAAATTAGGGTTACAATGATCTTATGGTTCAAATTTGGTCAAGAAATGATGGAGGAATCATAAAAAATCAAAGAAAAATCATTTGAAAAGTGGTTGGTTTCACCTTTCCCTCCACTTTTCTTTCCACTTTCTTTCCACACTTCCTTTCATTCTTTTCCTCTTGTTTTTTCCATTTCAATTCCACTCCATTTCCCTTAGAAACTTATACCATGTTCTACCATCTTCTAGAGTGTTCCAAGGAATATTCCAAGGAATATTCCTTCTCCAACCCTAACCCTAACTAACTACCAACCCTAGCTCCATTGCTAAATCCTAACCTCATTACCAAACCATAATTTTGGATCCCAAGCCTAATTTTTGGGTCCCAAACCTAAGTCATATTTAATTCATTTTTCATCCAAACCAAAGAGGATTCACACACAATTTTCATTCACACACTAGTTTCCAAATTCTTCACTCTCTCACAATCACTTTTTTCTCTCTCACTTTTCCTCCATTTTCCCTTTTCACTAAAAGCTTTTTGAATAAGCTCTTCAAGTTTCACATTGAAACTTGAAGATCTTGAAGCTTAGCCTCCAACCTCCATTGATTTTGTGGATTGTGGAAGAAGAAGCTACTGATTTTTGTGAGGATTTCGGATTATCGGAAGTGCACGAAGGTTCAAGCATCAAGAACGCATTTATTTTGCAGTTTCGCGGTTTTCGGTTTTCTCTTCGATCAAGCTCCGATTCTTGCAACAATTACCAAAGCACTTCTCCGCTTCGTAGGTTGGTGATCTAAATCACTTCTCCTTTAAGTTATTCTCTTCATTTCGCCATTTCGGGATTCTTTAATTGCTTTTCGTTTTACTTGCGATCGATTTCGTTTTCTTTATGTGTTACTTGCGATTTATGATTTGTAATGGATAAGAAGTTAAGGTGTGGAAAGTTAAAGGTTCTATCATGTGTAAATAAGCCCCAATTAAGTAGAAATTAGTGTTAACATGTTCCTTGGTATGTTAGGGATCATTAGAAGTGAGTTTGTGGCCAAAAGCACTTATTTCTTAACTTTTTTCACATTCTGGATCAGTGTTAACCGGTTAACCGTTTGGTTAACCGATTAACACATACGTTTTAGCCACAAAACAATGCAGTTTTAGGTCCGTTAATCGATTAACCATTTGGTTAACCGGTTAACGCTGTTAGATTTTTGGATTTTTGCTTATTTGATGGTTTAGTTCTTGTTTCTAGTGCCTTTAATGTTCATACATGTTTAGGTATTGATTTTAGGGAATTTTTGGGTCCATTTCCAATAGCTCTTTCCCCCATTTCGAGTCGTTTCGACGCGTTTCCGTTCATGTTGCGTATTATGCGTTTTTGTGTTCCTTTATGCATAGTTTGATTTCTTGCATTTTGTTGCTATGTTTATGCATCATTTGGCATGTAGATAATCATGTTGCATTCTGTTTTTACATGTTTCACATTGCATTAAGTCATTTGCATTTCATTGTATCAAGATATGTTGCATTTTGCATAATCATGTATGTATGTGCATTTGGTTGCATTTGGTTGCATGCTTGATCATATCATTCACATCAATTCAATTCTGAATTTTGCATTAAGTTTGACAATATGTTTGAGCTATCATATTGCATGTTCATAATCAATAATCATCATGTTCATATGCCATGTTCATGTGCCAAATTTTGCATACTTGTTGCACAATCCACCATGTGATGCATTCTTGCATAATTCTTCAAAAATGTTCATGTTCTTGCATTTATGTATGATGATCCGTGTTCAAATGCATGTTTATGATGAGTTTAGTACATGTTTCATTAAGTTTGTGCATTAAAAAATGAAAATAACCAAATCTGGATTTTGCATTTCATAGTTGTTTTTGCATATAGGTGCTGTAAAATACATGTTGTTTGTTATGTTTACATGCTGTATTTGACTTTTTACACCTACCTTTTAATGTTGCATGCTGGTTGTAAAAAAGTTATTTTGTGTTATGCATTGTTTTCATAGATGTTTGGGTAATAGGGGTTGTAGTAGGTGCTGTATTTTTTGTCTTAGCGTTTTTTAGTTCTCTAGAATTAAGAGAGTCATTAGGATTAAATTGTTGTGTGTTTGCTTTAATATTTTAAATAAAAATGCACAATAATCTTTGCTTTGTAGAGGGGAAGATTGAGGTAAGTTTCATTCAATTTATTCTTTTACTTCCTTTATGCATTTAATTTGCATTTAATTTCCTTTACTTTTCATACTTGTGTTTGGTAGGATTTCCCCCCTCTTTTGTAGAATCAAATTAACTTCTCTAGGAAGTAAGTTGCATTCTATTCTTTTCTCTTTAGGATTAGAAAAACCTCATAAACCATAGGACCATCATTTTGATAAATAACTTAGGATTGTGTCTTAGTCTCCCATAGTTTTTCCCTTTTTCCACTTGAGACATTCTTTCTCATCTCATGAAGAAAATAATAAAACACATAATAAAGGTTGGATGTTCTTATACGCCATGAGACTTTGTTGCGGAGTACTTATACGCGTCCTGTTTTGGGGCGAGGTGTAAGTATTTACCACGATGGATAGGTCTTAGTATGAGAATGTTCACAAACAAATTCAAAACACTTCTCATAAAAGACAAAACAAACACAATAATCGGCTTTCCTGCGAGAACTTCTCTTTCTCATCTCATTCATTTTGAACACGAACTCGCGATGACTTGTCTCGCATGCAAGATGGTAAACGCACTCGTACCAGACGAGCCTGCAACACCTGAGCATAGACATACACAGTTCCAGCATAAAAAACACAAACAAATAGTTCCCGCCTTAGTTAGGCGAACTACGTCGACTCTGATCCTCATTTTCCCGATGAGGTACGTAGGCAACGAGGTAGGGCCCGTTCGAGCATATTCTTTATTTTCCCTACTTTTACCCTCACTTTCCATTTTCTTTTCCAGTTTCCTTTCTCATTTAACTTTCATTCCAGTTTCAGTAGCAGTTTTATTCAGCAGCACTTTATTTTCTCACCCTTTGAAATAAAACAAGCAAGCGTGAATCCTGTCGAATACGGCGGATGGTACGGGGTGCTAATACCTTCCCAAGTCGTAACCGACTCCCGAACCCAGATCTTTGGTTCGCAGGACCTTGTCCTTTATCTTCTTCCTTAGGTTTGTGCAGCATTACCTTTCCCGTTCATTCGGGATAAAAATGTCTGGCTGGCGACTCTACCTTTTCCGCGCCACTTTCGCGTTTGTACCAGGATGAAAATCCCGGGAGCGACACCATGCTAGTCTCATTGATCATGGTTTTGGTCGTCTCTTGTAATGTTTTGTTCTTACGTTCTACAACCCCATTTTGTTGTGGAGTTCTAGGGCAAGAGAAATTATGAGAGATGTCATTTCCGTTAAAAAATAATTCCAATTTTTTTTTCAAATTCTCCACCATTATCACTTCTGACTTTAACAATTCTAAACTCTTTTTCATTTTGAACTTGTTTACAGAAGTTAGAAAATACAACAATTGACTCATCCTTGTGTATAAGAAACTTTACCCATGTCCATCTGCTATAGTCATCTACGATCACTAATCCATACTTCTTATCACTGATAGAGGCAGTTTTCACTGGACCAAACAGATCAATGTGTAGAAGTTCTAGTGGCCTAGAGGAAGAGACAACACTTTTGGATTTAAACGCAGGTTTAGAAAATTTGCCTTTCTGACATGCTTCACACAGAGCTTCTGAGTTGAACTTCAAGTTAGGAAGTCCTATGGCCAAATTGAGTTTGTTAATCTGAGACAATCTTCTCATATTGACATGTCCCAATCTTATGTGCCAGGCCCATTGCTCATTGTCCACATACATTAGGCATTTTACGTTTTGACTTTTTAGTTCAAAAAGTTTTATTTTGTATATGTTGTTCTTTCTCTTCCCACTAAATAGGATTGTTTCATCTTTCTGACTTACAGCTTTACAAAAAATTTGATTGAATATTATATCATATCCTTTATCACTTAATTGACTTATGGATAACAGGTTATGCATTAATCCTTCTACTAGCAGAACATTAGAGATAGAAGGAAGTATATTGTTACCAATAGTTCTAGAGCCAATGATTTTTCCTTTTTGATTGCCTCTGAAACCAACGTAGCCTCCAGCTTTTAGCTCAAGACTTTGGAACACATGCTTTCTTCCCGTCATGTGTCGCAAGCATCCAGAGTCCAAGTACCAAGATTGGTGTTTCAACCTGGCTGTTAAAGACATCTGCAACATACACAATTTTATCTTTGGTTACCCATATCTTTATGGGTCCTTGTTTGATAGACTTTACAAACTTTTGATTGAGTTTGAATTTCTCATTAGAACTTGTAGAACAAGATGACTCACTAGTATATTTTAGATCATGATTATGACCATAGATGAAGTGAGAATTTAAAGAAGTATTAATTTTTATGATCATGTCATCAACTTGTTTAAACTTCAGTGGTTCTTATCCTTTAGTTTTCACATAACCTATACCTCTTCTACCGTTTCTGCTAACTCCATAGATCATTGAGGAAATTTTTCTTCCATCTATGTTTTTAGCTAGAAATATTTGAAAACTGTAATCATATTGCTTTATGATACTATCAGAACTAGGTAGAACTTCTGATTCAGATTCCTTCTGAGCTTTAAATTTTTCAAAGGAAATTTTGCATTCTAAAATATTTTCTTTTAGCTCAGATACTAGACTTTGTTTTATGTCTTTGTATTTGAATTGAAGTTTCTGATATTTTTCAAGAATTTCTGAGAGGTTATCTTCTAATTGAGATCTAGAAAGTTTAGAGAATACCTCTTCTGTATCAAAATCTGATTCTGATTCTGATGAGTTGGCGTCTTCTGGTATCTTTGCCATTAATGCAATGTTGACATGTTCATCTTCTGACTTTGACTCAGCTTCAAAAGATTTTGAATCGTCCCATGTGGCCATAAGACTTTTCTTCTTCTCTCTGTTGTACTTCTTTCTGGGTTTCTCTTTCTGAAGTTTGGGACAATCACTCTTGTAGTGCCCAGGTTCCTTTCATTTATAGCAAACTACTTATTTGCTTATGGACTTCTTGTATCCAGAGGATGACTCAGAGTGATTGCTTGATCTTCTGGGATTCCTGGACTTTTTCTGACGATGCTTCTAGAGTTATTGAACTCTTCTTAAAAGGAATGATAGTTCGTCTTCTTTTGATGATCCTCCAGAACTTTCTTCTTCTGCCTGCAAAGCTTTAGATTCAGATTTATTAGATTTAAGAGCAATAGACTTACCTTTCTTCTGGGGTTCATCTTCTTCTAGTTCTATCTCATGACTCCTCAGCGAGCTGATCAGTTCTTCAAGAGATATTTCATTCAGATTCTTTGACAACTTAAGGGGAGTAACCATGGGTCTCTAAGCCTTTGAAAGCTTCTCATTATCTTCTTCACATGATCTGCTGTTGAGTAGCCTTTATCCAGAACTTTCAGTCCAGCAACCAGAATTTGAAACCTTGAGAACATCTTCTCAATTGTTTTATCTTCTTCCATCTTGAAAGCTTCATACTTCTGAATAAGATCCAGAGCTTTTGTCTCATTGACTTGAGTGTTGCCTTCATGTGTCATCCTCAGGGAGTCGAATATATGTTTGGTTGATTCTCTTTTTGTGATCTTCTCATATTCTAAGTAAGAAATAACACTCAGAAGTATGGTTCTAGCCTTGTGATGGTTTCTGAATTCCTTCTTCTGTTGAGCTGACATATTCTTTCTTCCAATCTTCTGACCATCTGCTCCAACAGGATGAATGTATCCAGCAGTCACCATATGCCAGAGATCTCCATCCAGAGCCAGAAAGAAACTCTCTAGAACATCCTTCTAATAGTCAAAGTTGTCACCATTGAACACTATAGGTTTTCCATTGATCTTGTCATTTTGATAATCATTGTTGTTGTTGACTGAATCTGCCATTGTGTTTATCTTCTGGATCTTTTACTGACACGGTTAAGTGTACTTCTCAGAACCTAACGCTCTGATAACAATTAAAGGAGCAAAAAACACAAGGAAGGGGGTTGGAATTGGGTTTTCAAAAACAATGATAATAAAAGACACTTTGATTTATCCTGGTTAGTTTGAACTCAAACTACATCCAGTCCACCCGCCAAGGTGATTTGCCTCTCTCAACGAGGTCTTAATCCACTATTCAAAACTTGAATACAACCACTAAGACCTATAGTCAAAGTTTTCTTGAGTCTACTGACTACACTAGTCACTCAAGGAATTTTACAAAGAGTTTGTAACAGAATTGCTTCAAAAAGCTAATATCATACAATGATAGTTTTTAAAAAGTTAAGAGCAGATAAAAAGAAATTGATAAGAAATATTTGCGCGCGGAAGAAGAAGACTTCAATTTATTCAAATGATCTCCTTTTATAAGCGTTTGATGAAGAGATCCGTTGAGAACATCTGGTGCCATTTTTGGAAGATTGTAAATAGTCATAATGTCCTTCCAAAAATAAAAGATATTGTGCCCATCCATTATTCTTGATTCCCTCTTAATTTCCCTTTATTATGAGAATCATAATGCACTTAATTCACATCAGAGTATGTTTGAATTTTGCAGCTATAAAAACGTATTTGATGAGAGCTTTTTTCTACCATCAGATCTTCTACGAGTGATGCACTTAGCTTGTATAGCATTAGAATATGTTGAGCAACTTAGAGATTGTCTTCTCATAAGAACTTTTATCCTGCACATAAAAGATAATTTTAGTGCTATAATTTGTTCTTATAAAATATTGTTATCATCAAAACTCTATCAGAGAAGTAGAATCAAAATCTTGTTCTAACCTCTAGTACTTAGTAGCTTCGAGTTGGTGTTTGTCGCTCTGATACGTAGAACTTCCAGGGGATGAACATATGTTTTATCATTGTGATTTTGTTTAATTTTATGAACTAGTTTTGAGTTTTTTAATGTTGAAGAACCAAGTTGAAGTATTTTGATGTTGATTTATTTGAAGTTGTTTAGAAATTGAAACATGTTGATCTGTTGCGTTGTTTTTCAAAGTTATTATATTAATGAAGTTGTTATTTGATTTTAAAGTTGGAAAATGTGATATCCCATGTTTGTTGATGAAATTTTATAACTCTGATTTATTAATTAAAGTCGGGTAGAAATAGGGTGTTACATTAGTGGTATTAGAGTAGGTCGGTCAGTCTGACCAAGTTGTCGAGTCATAGTTGTCTAACAATCTAGTATTGTTATGTGGTTCTAACTTTTGTTGTGTTATAGTGTTACGTTGAGATGGCTGGAAGAAATGATGATGTGATGGCTGTTGCAATGCAAGCAATGGCTCAGGATATGCAGAATTTGCCGAATGCTGGCGGGAATGATGAGTCTTGTACTTTCGTGACTTTTCAGAGGGAGAAGCTGTCTACCTTCAAGGGAAAATATAACCCTGATGTTGCATTGGTTTGGTTGAAAGAAATTGAGAGGATTTTCCGGGTGATGGATTGCACTCCAGCACAGAAGTTTCATTATGGAACTCACATGTTGGCAGTCGAGGCTGATGACTGGTGGCTGGAGACCAGAGAGAGGTTAGAAGTTGCAAGTGAAGAGATCACTTGGGTTGTTTTCCGTAGGGATTTTATGCGGAAGTATTACCCTAAAGATGTGCGTGGTAAGAAACAGATTGAATTTCTTGCGTTGAAGTAGGGAACTATGTCGGTGGTAGATTATTCTGCAAAGTTCATGGAGTTGTCAAAGTTTTATACTCACCATGATGCAGCAACTGCTGAATTTTCGAAGTGCATCAAGTTTGAGAATGGGTTGCACTCCGAGATTAAGAAGATTGTGGGGTATCAGAAGATTCGTGTTTTTGCTGATCTGGTGAATAGTTACAGGATCTTCAAGGAAGATAATAATGCTCATTACAAGATTGTTACTGATCGGAGGGGCAAGACTCAGCAGAACCGTGGCAACCTGTATGATACTCTGGATGGCAAGGGTAAGCAGAAAAATGTTGTGGGTCAGAGAACTAGTGGGGGAGATGCTCCTGCTGGTATTGTTTGTTTCAAGTGTGGACAAGCTGGACACAAGAGTAATGTGTGCACTGCTGAGGTGAAGCATTGTTTCCGTTGTGGGAAAGTTGGGCATGTGATATTTGATTGCACGCACAAAGAGATGATATGTTTTAACTATGGTGAAGAAAGGCATATTGGTAGCCAGTGCCAGAAGTCGAAGAAAGCAAAGTCTGGAGGGAAGGTGTTCACTTTAGTTGGGACTCAGACGGCTAATGAGGACAAGCTTGTGAGAGGTACGTGTTTCATTAATAGTATTCCTTTAATTAATATTATTGACACAGGTGCTACCCATTGTTTTATTGCTGCTGATTATGTTAAGAAGTTGGATCTTAAGTTGTCTGAGATGAAAGGAGAAATGATCGTAGAGATTCTGGCTAAGGGACCGGTGACTACTTTTCTAGTGTGTTTGAGTTGTCCATTGTTTATCTTTGATAGAGACTTTTATGTTGATTTGGTGTGTTTGTCATTGACTGGGATGGATGTAATCCTAGGTATGAACTGGTTAGAGTATAACTATGTTCATATAAATTTTTTTCGTAAGTCGGTGAGGTTATCTACTCCAGAAGAGGAAGGAGTTGGATTATTGTTGTTTAGAGAGTTGCATAAGTTGATGGAAGAGGAAGCCCATATGTTTATGTTGATGGCGTCTGTAACACGGTGGGAGAACTGACTTTAGTTATGTTGCGGATAGCAAGAGTCGCCACCGACTTTTATTTTATCCAAAGGAAAGGCATAAAAGAACAGGAAAGACCTTTTTAAAAGATTTTTGGGTCCGGGGGGTAGGTTATGTAAAGGGAAGGTGTTAGCACCCTTTACATCCATGGTTATCCATGGGCTCTTAGTTACTTAGCTCACTTTGAATTGTTTTTGAAAGTGTGAAGTGTGTGGATAAAAATTTTCATAAGAGTTTGATAATGATCCATGTGCGGATGCGTAAAAAACTTGTGTTTGAAAATTGTTTGAAATTGTGAAATGTTTGAGAAATTTTTAAGTAATGAGCAAGTAACTATGAGGAACCTACCCTAAAGTTTAAGTCTTTCTGTTCTTTATCCTTTAAGTGGTAAGACTATCCCTATTATTAAGGAATAGGTAGTCATTACCTTGGATGTGTGGGACAAGTGAGGGTCATCTGTTTTAATGAAGGCAACTGTAGGGTGTATTAAGCATTTTGGAGGGACTGTCATCATTATTCGAAAGGGACAAGATCATATTGAAAGGCAACCATTAAGGGACTTGATCTTTTATTGTGGAGGGACTAGATGACTTTTCTTTTAAGGGACTTTGCTTTATACACCCTACTTGACCTTATGATTAGGCAACATTGAGAGGCAACTCTAGAAAGTGAGATGACGATCAAAGATCGACTTACGTGTGTGAGTGTTTAATTTTATATTTATCTTATAATTTAAATGACCTAAATTCAGTTTTTAAATATAATACATGTTTACACTCCCTATTTTACTAACCATGGCATGGAAATTAAATAATTTAAATATTTACAAAAAATTACACCAAGGAGCATTTACATAATAATAAAGCAATTTAAATAAATAGCAAAATATAAATAATAAGTAAAATAAATAAATAAGCAATAATAATTATAATATGGGTTAGTAATAATAATTAAAAATAAATAAGATTAGTGAAATAATAATAACAAACATAATTTAAAAAATACATGGATTAGTAATAAACATGATTAGTAATAATAATAATAAACAAAAGACAAAATTTTAATAGTTAATAGAAAAATAAGAACAATTATATTAATTAATTATAAAACTCAAAATTATAAACAAATTAAATAAATTATGAACATATTATAAGAAATTATTAAGTTTGCAAAATTTTTTAGAAATTATTTTCATATATAATTAATTATAAACAATTAGAAAATATTTTCATAGACAAATTAAACATTTTAATTTCTACACATATTTATATACAAAATTTTAATTTTATAAACAATTTATTAAATCAAATATTTTAATTAAATTATGAATACAAATAATGATATAAAAGGAGAAAAGAAAATTAGGGTTTAATTGTTTAGAAAAATAAATTAGGGTTTGTCAAATATTAGGGTTCATTTTATTTACAAAATTAATTTAATGAATATATATATATTATAAATCTAAATACCTAAAAAAACTAATTTTTGAATTAAGAAAATAATATTTTTTTAGAATTTAGAAAATATAGTATAAACATATTATAATTTAAAAAATCATTTTAATTTAATTTATGAAATAAAAGGAAAACATAACAAAAGAAAAGAAAATAATAAACCAAAAAACAGGACCTGGGATTTGAACCCAGGTCCTTTACCTGGAAAATGAAGAGTCTTGCCACTGGGTCACGCTGCACTTGGTGCAAGAAGAATGAACTCAAATTTGTTTTGTTCTTTAAACCTGAAAAATCAGAAAAATAATGAAAAAGCAAAAGGCCTGGGGGAGGATCGAACCCAGGACCTCTCAAACACACACACAAGTACATGACCAATCCTGTTGGGTGAGCGCATCTGTTAACATCTTCACAATAATGCATAATATATTATAATAGCTTAATACCTGGAAAAAGAAACAAAAAAGAACTAAAGTCAGGGTTCGAACCCCTGCCCTTTGCTTCATGCCTGCGCCTCATTACCAACTGATCCACATGTCATTTGTAATAACATAACAGAAACATAATATAATAAAATAAGTTTTTTATTTGAATTTGACTTTCGCGCCAGTCCATTTCTTCTTCTTCCTCATAACCTTCGCATTTACCTGCGAATTTCCCTACCAATTTTCCTGCGAATATCAAATTGCAGCAATACCTACGAAACTCAAACATTGACAAAACAGCAAAATTTTGTGAAATTGATTAGTGCATTACATTCTACAAGGTCTATACAACTCAACCATGTATCTAAAATTCATTTATAGTTGATGAATCGAAGAACCCTAAAACGGCCATAAAACCCTAACTATGGTGGATTACGATTCAAGCCATGAAACTTTGATTCAATTGTCCAGAAACAATCTATACAACATCACAAACAGAATTATACAAACAAAATTCGTTAGAATGCATTGGATTAGTGTAATCGAAAAATTTATATTCAAGAACAAATGTAATTCGGTTAGCATGATATGGAGTGTTTGGGATGCATATGAGTATTGGTTTCGATTCTATGATGTCCAAGGATCATAGCTGTGTCCTTAGTTTACCTTCAAATGCCTTGGAATGTCAAAACCGAATTTGAGTTTTTTGCTTGAATTTTGAAAAGTGAAACTTACTCTTGAGGCTGTGAAAATTCGTGTCTCTCATTAGGTTTGTGTTAAGTACTTATAGGACAATGTATTAGGTTAAAAAGATTGATCACTTGTGTGGAAAGTTTGATCTAAAAAGATTCAAAAAGATGGCCTTTTAAAAATCAAATATCTTGCATAAACTCTTGCTATTTTGGTATGATCCTCATTACTCTTGTATCAATCAAGCTTAAATGTGATTTAAAACTTTCTAGAAGCAAAATTAAAATTAATTTTCATTATTTTATATTTTATTTGAATTTAAAATGACTTTTTAATATAAAAATCATAATAAATAAAAACAAAATAAATAAAATTATGAATAAATTAATTTAATTTCGTGCAAGATGTTTTGATGTGGATTGGGTCATTATTTGGCAAGCCCATTTAGAAGAAATTGGTTTTAGACCTCCATTTTCATCATAAACCAACCCAAAATTTCCCAACTTTGCAAGGGCACATATCCTTCAATTTTAATGCTATGAGGGTGCTCTTGGACATTTTGGAAAGCTTGAAGAGTCCTCTAAACAACCCCACTGTTTTCATGTCCATATCATTTACCAATCTCAAGTTATGCCCTTTTGAAGTTGTTGACTTTTTGTTGACTTTCAAAAGGACCTGTAATGTCTTAGCCCATAACTTCCAAATGAAGCATTTTTGGGCTTGGCTTGTGAGACACAAAGTTGTAGAGAATTCAATTTCCTTCAAAATGAGCTTTGGATGGAGACTTGGTGATGAAGTATGTGAAAGTTATGGCTGGTCAAAGTTTAGTTGACTTTTACTAAGGAAACCCTAATTTAGAAACTCCTGATTCTTGATGATCTGAAATCTCCTTGATGAATCATGATCAACCCTTGATAAAATGATGAATTTTACCTCATATACTTGATGTTGGCAAAAAATCATGAAGTTTGACTTTGGTTTGACCACAGTTGACCTCAGTTTGACTTTTTAACTACTTTGACTGATTTTGACTTATCTGATCATCTGACTGAGCAAACCTCTGAGAAAAGTCTTGAAACTTGTCATGGGGGTTCTTACACACATATAAGATGTTATGAAGCTCACTTGAAGTCTTGGAAGTTCATTTAGCCTGATTAAAATCAAAACCCTAGTTTTGGATGCACTGCTTAGGAGGTGCATTGTCTGAGGGAATTGTCAACTCTTCTGACCAATTGTGAACTTTGTGAACCTTGTGAACCATCATAAAATGTCTTGTGAATCTCATGGGAGGTATTGTGAACCTTGTGAACCTCATAAAGTGACTTGTAGACTTCATGAACCTCATGAAAGGCCTGGTAAGCATTGTGAATCTTGTGAACCTTGTGAACCTTCATGAAGTGACTTGTAGACTTCATGAACCTCATGAAAGGTCTTGTAAACATTGTGAAGCTTGTGAACCTTGTGAACCTTGTTAGCACACAAAGTCTTGTATTGTGAGGGCAAATTTTGGGGTGCAACAGCGTCGTTGTCAGTATAGAGTAAAGCTAAGAATTAAGAATTGCAAGTAGTGAAGGAATTTACTGAAGTTTTCCCTGATGAAATTCCTGATGTGCCGCCTGAGAGAGAAGTTGAGTTTGCGATTGATCTTGTACCTGGCACTAGACTTATTTCTATGGCGCCGTATAGGATGTCTGCATCTAAGTTGGCTGAATTAAAGAAGCAGTTGGGATAGTTGCTTGAGAAAAAGTTGTAAGACCAAGTGTATCACCATGGGGAGATCTAGTATTGCTAGTTAAGAAGAAAGATGGAAGTATGAGGCTTTGTGTGGACTATAGGCAGTTAAATAAAGTGACAATTAAGAACAAGTATCCGCTACCCAAGATAGATGATTTGATGAATCAGTTGGTAGGTGCTCGTGTGTTTAGAAAGATCAATTTGAGATCGGGCTATCATCAGATTAAAGTGAAAGATGAGGATATTCAGAAGACGGCGTTCAGAACATGGTATGGACATTACGAGTATTCGGTGATACCTTTTGGTGTGACTAATGCGTCGGGAGTATTCATGAAGTACATGAATCGTATTTTTAATGCTTATCTGGATCGTTTTGTGGTTGTGTTTATAGATGATATTCTGGTTTATTCTAAGAAAGAAGAAGAACATGCAGAACATTTGAGAACAGTGTTGGAAGTTTTGAAGGAGAAGAAGTTTTATGTGAAGTTGTCTAAGTGTGAATTTTGGTTGAAGGAAGTTAGTTTCCTTGGTCATGTGATTTCAGGAAGTGGTATTGATGTAGATCCTTCAAAGATAGATGTTGTGTTGCAGTGGGAAACTCCAAAGTCAGCTATTGAGATTAGAAGTTTCTTGGGATTGGTCGGTTATTACCGAAGGTTTATTGAAGGATGTTCTAAGTTAGCACTTTTGTTGACTCGGTTAACTTGTAAGAGTAAAGTGTTTATGTGGGATGTTCAGTATGAAGAAAGTTTTGCAGAGTTGAAGAAGAGATTGACGTCGGCTCCGTTGTTGACTTTACCAAAATCTGAAGAACCATTTGTTGTGTATTGTGATGCTTCGTTGATGGGTTTAGGAGGTTTTCTTATGTAGAATGGTAAGGTGATTGCTTATGCGTCGAGACAGTTGAGGGTTCATGAGAAGAACTATCCTACGCATGATTTGGAACTAGTTGCAGTTGTATTTGTATTGAAGATCTGGAGGCATTATCTTTATGGTTCTAAATTTGAAGTGTTTAGTGACCATAAGAGTTTAAAGTATTTTTTTGATCAAAAAGAGTTGAATATGAGGCAACTAAGATGGTTGGAACTATTTAAAGACTATGATTTTGGTTTGAATTACCATCCGGGTAAAGCTAATATGGTAGAAGATTCCTTGAGTAGGAAGACGTTGCATATGTCGGCAATGATGGTTAAGGAGTTAGAGTTTATTGAGCAGTTTCGAGATATGAGTTTGGTTTGCAAAGTGACGCTGAATAGTGTTATGTTGGGTATGTTGAAGATTAATAATGATTTTCTGGACAATATCAGAGAAGCTCAAAAGTTGGATGTGAAACTAGTGGATATGATAGTTGATTGTGGTGAATTGGAAAATAATGGTTTTAGGTTGGATGTGCATGGTGTTTTGAGGTTTCATGATCGGATTTGTATTCCTAATGATGAAGATATGAAGAAGAGGATTCTTGAAGAAAGTCATAGAAGTAATTTGAGTATTCATCCAGGAGCGACTAAGATGTATCAAGATTTTAAGAGGTTTTTTTGGTGGCCTGGGATGAAGAATGATGTAGTGCATTTTGTGTATGCTTGTTTGGTTTGTCAGAAGTCGAAAGTTGAACATCAGAAGCATGCTTGCCTGATGCAATCGTTGGAAATTCCAGAATGGAAATAGGTTAACATTTCTATGGACTTTGTAACAGGATTGTCTAATACTTCAAGAGGACATGATTCGATTTGGGTGATTGTTGATAGGCTTACTAAGTCGGCTCATTTTATTCCTATTAACATCAGTTTTCCAGTATCGAAGTTGGCTGAGGTTTATGTCAGGGTGATTGTAAAGTTTCATGGTGTTCCTTTGTGTATTGTGTTGGATAGAGATCTGATATTTACGTCAGAATTTTGAAAGAGTTTGCAAGAGGAGTTGGGTTCAAAGTTGAGGTTGAGTTTAGCGTATCATCCTCAGATAAATGGTCAAATGGAGAGGACAATTCAATCGTTGGAGGATTTTTGAGAGCTTGTGTACTTGAGCAGGGAGGTTCGTGGGATACTTATATTTCATTGATCGAGTTCATTTATAATAACAGTTACCATTCTAGTATCGGAATGGCACCTTTTAAGGCGTTGTATGGTTGGAGATGTAGGACTCCGATGTGTTGGTATGAATCTAGTGAGAGTGTAGTGTTTGGACCAGAGATAGTTAGAGAGACTACCGAGAAAGTGAAGTTGATTCGAGAGAAGATGAAGGCTTCCTAAAGTCGCAAGAAAATTTATCATGATAAGCGAAGGAAAGATTTAGAATTTCAAGCTGATGATCATGTAATTTTGAGGGTTACGCCTGTGACAGGTGTTGGGAGAGCGTTGAAATCCAAGAAGCTTACTCCTTGTTTTATTGGTTCGTATACGATTTCTGAAAGAGCTGGAAATATTGCTTATAGAGTGGGTTTACCGCCAAACTTGTCGAATTTGTATGATGTGTTCAACGTGTCGCAACTTTCGAAGTATATTTGAGATACTTCTCATGTGATTAGTGTCGCTCCCGGGATTTTCATCCTAGTACAAACGCGAAAGTGGCGCGGAAAAGGTAGAGTCGCCAGCCAGACATTTTTATCCCAAAGGAGTGGGAAAGGTAATGTTGCACAAACCTAAGGAAGAAGGAAAAGGATGAGGCCTTGCGAACCAAAGATCTGAGTTCGGGAGTCGGTTACGACCTGGGAAGGTATTAGCACCCCAGATCGTCCGTCGTACCCGACGGGATCCACGCTTGCTTGTTTGTTTCAAAGGGTGAGAATATGCTGCTGAATAAAACCGCTAACTGGAACTGGAACTGAAATGAGAAAGGAACTGAAATAACAAAATGGAAAGAAAAGAAATAATGGGGAAAATGTAGGGAAAATAAAGATTGTGCTCGAACGGGCCCTACCCCGCTGCCTACGTACCTCATCGGGAAAATGAGGATCAGAGTCGACGTAGTTCGCCTAACTAAGGCGGGAACTATTTGTTTGTGTTTTTTACAGCTGGAACTGCGTATGTCTATGCTCAGGTGTTGCAGGCTCGTCTGGTATGAGTGCGTTTACCGTCTTGCATGCGAGACAAGTCGTCGCGAGTTCGCGTTGTGAGCGAATGAGATGAGACGAGAAGTTCCCGCAGGATAGTCGCTTATTATTTGTTTTTTCTTTTAAAAGAAATATTTTGAATTTGTTTGTGAACGGTCTTGTACTAAGACCTATCCATCGCGGGAAGTATTTACACCTCGCCCCGAAACAGGACGCGTATAAACACTCCGCAACAAAGTCTCGTGTCGTACAAGATTGTTCGGTTTTTATTAGGTGTTTTATTGCTTTTCTTTATGAGATGAGAAAGAAAGACTCAAGTTGGAAAAGGAAAAATCTAAGGGGGACTAAGACACAACCCTAAGTTAGTTATCATATACAAAAGGGAGATCCTATGGTTAATGAGGTATTCTAATCCTAATGAGAAAAGGAAAAGAATAAAAGAGAATTAGAACTCAACTTACTTCCTAAGGAAGTTAAGTTGGTTCTAAAGAACAAAAGGGGAACCTACGGACAAAGCACAAGATGCTAAGGCAAACACAATTAAAATGCATAAGAGATAGGAATGAAGTAATGCTTACCTCAATCTTCCCCCCCTACAAAACAAAAGTTAGCATGACAATGCATATTGAAAATAAAATCGAAGCATGAAAGCGATTAAGTACCATAAACGTCCTAGAATGGAACTAGGGTTCAAAATAAGACCTAAGTCTAAAGGTGAAGGGACCTAAAGGTCACATGACTTCTAAAGTCAGTAGCTACATGATATAGGTCCCTAAGGATGCTAGGATACCTCACAAGATCAAACTATGTCAAACTATGCACAAAAAGTCCACATAAATTCACCTAAATGCAAGTTAAGACTCATGGATGAAGTATGAAGACATATGGCTTACAAACATGAATTAATACATGGAATGAACATCAAAGTCAGTAGTGAATGCTTATTAAGATGTGTGAATGGATATATAATCATGGATGCCATGGATTAGGCATATGGAACAATGAGAAGAAGATGTGAGATGAAGTAGAACAAACATCGCATAAGATCGTGCACGATGAAAGTTAAGGAAGAATGGCATGTGAATATGAATGAAATGATTATGAGTCAGTAGCATACAAGGTATGAGATGCAATTATAATGCATGAATAGGCATTGATGACTTTCCACATAATTAATGTTATTATTTAGAGGAGAAGAGAAGCTAGTTTAGGTTAAACATGTTCAAATAATTATGCACTTTGAAACACAAAAACAAACCAAATGAGTATGGTTCAAAAAGTGGCCTATAACTGGAATTAAGGACCTAAAAGTGACCTATAATTAACTACTAAAAGTTACCAAAAATCATCTCAAGCAAATGGCATGGATGCCTTCTCATCATTTAGGTTATGGAGCAAATACACACATGAATCAACCTAGGATCTAGGTGACATGGAAAAATAGCAAAAAGCCTTTAAAAATTATGAAATTAAATCCCTGGAATGATATAGTCATTATCTCAAATTGTCCAAAAGGATTTCATAAAATTATGCACCAAAGTGCCAAAAAAATTACTTGACTAGCAAGGTAGCAATGAATGATCACCCAAACACAACTCCACAAAGTGGATCAAAAAAAGGGCATTAAAAATTATGAAAAAAAATGCCTAAGGAGCATCAAAATGTCACAAATTACAGTGATTAATCACACACAAAAAATAGGTTTCACACCTATGGGGAAAAAACGATTTCGGTCCCTTATGCCAAAACCTTCCTTTTTGGGACAGCTCATGATCTAAAATCCAAATTAATTATTAAAACCACCTAAATCTGGAAACAAAAAATATGAAAAATTAATTAAGAGGATGAGGATCACTCATGAATTTTTCCAGAATTTTATCCCACCTAAAACTATTTTTAATAATTGCGACGAAACGAGCAAAAAAGTGGATTTTAAGGAGAAGTGAAAGGAAGCGATCCTAATGGTTCGTAACCTAATCCCTGTAAACACCCCAAATTTGCCCTCACCCATTCACACCATGGCTTGTGATCATTTCATATGCATAAACACAATCATAGCATCTCATGTCTCATTTTTGATTCACTGGATAGTTTCTAAGTCATCTGCACCTAGGGTTGGTGATCTGAGCAATCCAAGAACCTCTTGAGCCACTCCAAAGGCAACCAATCACTTCAAGGGGATCCATATGTGCTCAAGTATCATATTACATCTTCTCAAAGTCAAAAATTCCAAAGAATCACAAGAACTAGGGTTTGAGTGGATGCAGAGCCAAGTTTGACTGCACAGTTGACCTAAAAATTAGGGTTTTGGTTTCAGAGGCCATAACTCCAAATTTTTTGGTCATTATTGTTTCCATTGGTCTCTATATGGTATAGGGAGTATGCATATCAATTTTCATGAAGAAATTTCTTGGGGAAGTCATCTGATCAAGGGTTGACTTTTCAGACAAGTCAGTGTAAAATCAGGGCATCTGAGGCCCCCAATGACCCAACCAATGGGTGATCTTCATCATTTTGAGTGTATATGATCTTTATTTGATCATGGAAGAAGGTTGAAGTTCATAGAAATCAAGAATTTAGGGTTTTTGCAAATGTTGACTTTTTGGGCATAGTTGACTTTTCAAGAATGCTTCATTTTAGGTCATTTTTCAAGCCTTGATTCTTGATCCAAAAAAGCTTCAAATGGAAAAACTTTGGTCATGAAAGTTGTAGATCTCATCTTTCCCTTTTCAAAAAGTACAAGAACATGATCAAACTCTTCTTGGATCAAAAGTTATGGTGTGGCAAAGTTGGCTAAAATCATTGATTTTCAAGGCATGCTTCAAATGAGAATTTTGCAAAATCATGAACCAAAGCCAATTGCAACTTCTAATTCACTTCAAACCAGTATGCAAACATTCAATAGGTCCTAAAAATCAGAATTGGACCAAGGTTTCACATGGTTATGGTTTGTGTAACTAGACTTTTTCATGAAGTTTCAAAAGTGTGCCAACTTGCAAAAACATCATTGTGCTTCTCTCCACTTGATGCATTGGCTGCTGGACCTTCCCAACATCACACACACACCATGCTGCACCAGAACCATATCTTGTACTAGCCTAGATCATGAGCCATACTTTTCTTACACAAAATTTGACTTTTTGCAAAAGCAAACTTACCAATCACTATAGGCCAGGTCACATCATCTGACCTATAGGATTAAAATACAATATCCCTTGGCAAGCCAAAGGTATGAAGAGGCAAGGCTGAAACACTTCACAAGATCACATTCACAAAACACACCCTAGCTGCATTTTGCTTCGAATCTGCCTCCACAAGCCAAAAACATCCAAATCATTTCCACACTTCAACTCACCATACTTCATAGACCTCAAACCACCAAGAGCCAGGCCTGAAACAAGCAAGAACACCCCATTGCCATTTCTCACCTCAACTTGCAGTTTCATTCGAAACTCTCTCCATAGCTCACAAACATCCAAACAAACACCACAGACCTTCTCCACTCATTATTCTGATCACAAAGAACCATTCACAATGACCTGAAACTGCCTGAAACTCCATTGCCATTTTCAACTGAGTTGAAGCAGAAGCTGTCTAAACTCATCAACCAGCCAGCATAAATTGCTCCAAAGCATTCAAACATCATCAAAAGGTCCTAAGGAATGGATTGCACAAGGAGAAGTGGCTAGAAAGTCATCAGAGTGAAAGCTTCGAATCTCAGGTAGCTTGAAAAATACTTTTCCAGAAATCATTTCTTTCGTTCTAAACTTGTTCTTTGTGTCTTCCTGATCATGAATATGCTTTTAGTTTTTGAAATGGTGATGAGATGAACATTTAATTGATCTCTGAAACTTGCGTGCCCTAAAAATGTTTTGTTTCGATTCATGTGATTGAGGGAACATAAATGAGTTTTAGCTTGGGGTTTTGGTTCAGTGAAGTGTGGGAAGGATTTCTGTTTGTTTAGATTTCATTTTAGTTGCGTTTTGGGGGTTTTAGAAGTTTTCAGGTGGGGTTCCCACCGGAGAAGACGACCGGAGGTCTTCTCCGGCCACCTGAAAATGATTAGGGTTAACCAGCGTAATTAATGCAAGTTTGAATTTGGACCCTTGATCTGGCTGACTTTAGTTGACTCCCGCGTGAACCAATGGCTCAGATCTCTCATTAAACCCTAATCCTGATTATTTGAATTAATTAATTGTGATTAATTTTGAACTCCCCAGAACGAATCTCAGCCATTCAAACGCGCGCCAGTCAATTCCCGCGTGTCAAGTTTAAACCCTGGCCATTGGATTAGCATACTTTTCATTTAATTCAGTTTTTATTTCATTTTATTTCATTTCTTTTCTCCAATTTATTTAAAATAGCAAAAAATGTCTAAAAATTATGAAACTTTTTCTCTTAAGTTTTATTAATTTTTAGGACACAAAAATATTTTTATTTTTATTTTTATCATTAAAAAAGTATTTTTAAATATTTAAGAGATTATTTTTAATTGATTAATGGGAATTAATTTATTAAAAATACTTTTAGGTATTTAAAAATCACCCAAAAAATTCATGAAATGTTCTAAGACATTTAGAAACATTGTCCAACCTTCAAACCAAATTTCTTTTTTGATCTTGATGCATTTTGAGAATTTTCCATTGAATTAAATCATTTTTTGTGCATTAATTTGATCCAAAGTTCAAAAATTCATTTCTGCCTATCTAAGAAGAGTTGGACATTGATTCTTTTTGCATTGTTTTGTGTTTAGCATGTAGTTTCTAGGATAAAATGGCCATGATTTGATTCCTCATTTTTCATTTGTTTGGTATTTCTTTTGTTTAGGAACCCTAAAAACCCTAATAACTTAGAAAAATCATAACTTGAGATTGGTTAAGAGTTGAGACCTCCCCTTTGGACCTTGGTTTATTATAGGTTTAGGGTTTCTTTGGGGGGCATTTTCCATTTTTTATCTTAGGGTTTGCTTCTGATTTTGAGTTTTGTTTGATGTTTGTTTCATAAACCCTAATTTGGGCTTTCTCTTGCATCCTTCTTGCATTCTCTTGCATAACATGATTTGCCATGGCATTTCAAACATTCATGTGATTCATTTGACATCATAAGACATATAGAAAGCATCTTTGATCATTGCATCTTGCATTTGCCATGTTGTATGCTTTGTATGCTTCCTAACTTTTCATGTATATCCATGCTGCTAAGCTTGCACCATTTGCATTCATGAACTTGTATGAACATTTCCATGTGCTGCCTCATGTTTGTAGCATCTCATAGCATCATTTTCATCATCAACATGCTTCTGGTTTTGTTTCTCATCATGTCATCTCATCTCATCTTACATTGCATTGCATTTCTTTTCTAACCTTTTCAGGTGGTAAGTGACTTGAGAAGTGAATTTGCCTTCACTTCTCATAACTTTTTCTTTTCATCCCTCTTGCATCCATTGCTGCATTTTTATATGTGTTTGAGTTTGAGCTTGCTCATTCTTGTTCCTCTTACTTTCTCTCCTCAAGTGACTTGACTTCTTGAATGAAGCAAGTCACTTTGCTTCTCTTGATCCTGTTCATCTGCATCCTGGTGGTTCTCTCTGAAGATTGCTTTTGAAAACCTCACAAACCTTAGGAACAACCAAGCATGACAATGATTTAGGGTTTTGATTAGTCTCCCCTTAGTTTTACCTTTGTGTCTCTTTTGAGTCTTCTCTTCTCATCTCATAATCAGGGACTAAACCCTAAAGGTTTTAAGGCTTTGTGATTAAGCTTGTGCATGCATCCTTCTATTAGGATGGAGTGTATAACTTTAATCCTAAGTGTTAAACCCTTAATGTGTTTAACTCCTTTACTCAATCCATTTAATAATCATCAAGACATCACACTTGTAACTTGGGCCTTGCATTAGGGTTCTAATTCTTCCTTAACTGGTTAAGAAGGACTAACCCTAGTGTTAATGGACAAGTCCCCCTCAAGTTGTATTACAAATCATAAAACTCACTTCTTCATATCATTAATTAAAATCCACTTAATCAAAGGCTTGTTTTGTCATGAGTTTAATCCCTAATCATGGATTAAGTTGAGGAGTTTTCCTCAGCTTAAACATTCTCATCTATTATCCTTCTATTAGGATGGTGTAATGAGTCTGTTTAATCCTTGATTATGGCTTAACCTCATTACTCAACACTAAACAAAAATCACAAAAACATCTAAATAATCACAAGTAGGTTAATGATCTTAATCCTACACCAAAGGTGATTAAGTGTGAGAATCTGACTTCACACTTAAGGTATCCTCATTACCCCTAATCAGAGGGAGGATGTGATGAGTTTACTAAATCCATTGGTTTAGGCTTAAGCTCATTAACTTATGACAAGCATCCAAAAAGCAATAAAAGACTGAAAACACAAAACAAACAATAATCGTCTCCTTCGGGATTCTTTTCTCATCTCATTCACTCACAAACGAGAACTTGCTTCTTCCGTCTAATGCAAGACAGTAGCATCTGTGCCAGACAGATCATACAATTGAGCATAGGCAAGCAAGCAGTTCACAAGTCAATTCATCTTTCAGTCTCTTTGGGTCGAACTACGGTGTTCTGACTTCCTCATTGCACGAGAGGATACGTAGGCATAACTTAACAGTTATCGAACAAAAGTCTCTGTACATTCCCCCTCCTTCCAGCTTCATTCTTTTAAGCCTCATGGTCATGAGCATTTCACTCCTGTCCTTACACTGACACTGTATATATCACACTTTACACTTCTTTTACACTGACTCCTGTACATCATTTTCCAGCTCTTTTATACACAAATTGCACTGACACTACCCCTTTAAAACACTAATCTTTCAAGCGTGGATCCCGTCGAGTACGGCGGACAATCTGGTTGCTAATACCTTCCCAGGTTGTAACCAACCCCCTTTCTCAGTCTCTCTGGTTCGCAACCGTCTTATCCATCTTTTTCTAGGTCTATGCAGCATTGCCTTTCCTCCGGGATAAAAATGCCTAGCTGGCGACTCTTTTTCATCTCCAGTGAGTTCACGGCTGTGTGTTCTCATTGTTCTTTTCGCCGACCGTTCGCGTCTGTACCTTCATTTGATCCGATTTCATTTGTCGGGAGCGACAGCTTGGCGACTCTGCTGGGGAGCCTTATATTGCAACCAGGGCTTCTGGTTCTTTTTGTGGGTTCCTCCTAGCGCTTGATTGATTTGTGTTTACTGGGGTGTTATGTGCTTATTTGTGCTTGTATTTATTTTGTTTATTGATTTATGTACAGTTGCTTCACTGCTTTCTTTATTGCATTTGTATATATCATACTGTCATGTTGTTGGCTGGATCTGTTGTTTGCTTTGGTGGGTGGGTGATTCATAGAGAGATAAGGTCCTATACCTGGGACCTGAGTGACACCTAGGCTAGAGTGAATCATATTCTTCATTTCGGTCTGGTGCGGGAATATGAAACACGGTTCAGATGTGGGTTTCTTCTTGAGAACTCTGTGTTGCAGATTTCCTGCAATGCTAGGGCTATCTGGGAAGCCTGCTAAGTCTGGATGACCTTTTAGTATTGACCTTCAGAAACTGAGGTGAATTAGAGGAGGAATTGTTATGGTTATTGTAAACACTGTACCTCCGGGTTAGAAGTGTTTACACTTCTCATAACTGATCCAAGTCTGAGGATCCTTGTTCTAGAACACCACCTGTGAGGGGGTTGGGCTGTTTACAGGTTTGCAGGTACCTTGACCTCAGAATACCCTGTTACTTTGGTTTGTTAAGAATACTCCATGTTGGACAGTTCTTGTGATTCTAAACCCTGGATATGTGGCTCTTTATTTGAGTCCCCCGCCTTGGTTACTGGATTTATAGACCTCCAACTAGGATTCTTGAACACACTTGGACCTATATCAGGGCATTTTGATCAGATCCAGCTCAGTCACAGACCCTTGCATTTCATTTGCATACATAATCATTGCATCATATTGACATTTGCTTATTTGTGTTTCAGGGTATCCATTTTCATCTGGTTTTGGTTTTGACCCCATCTTCAGTATTGACTTGTCTTCATCAGCTATCTGCTTCAGTTATCACCTGCACCAGCCAGTCAGTGGCCCACTTCTTCAGTATTATCATCAGCACCTGTCTCTACTCAGTCTCAGCATCATGGCTCCTAAAAAGAGCAACATCACCTATCACTTCTTCCAGCCAGAGCTATCAGATATCAGGAGGATTCAAACCCTGATCACTCCAGATCACATACCATTGTTCAGGGAAAGTTTTGGAGATATACTTGATATGGTCATGGATCTGGACCCATCACAGAGAAGCTTGATCCACACCTGCATTCAGTTTTATGATCCCCCACTGAGATGTTTCACTTTCCAAGACTTTCAGTTGGGCCCCTTATTGGAAGAATACTCCTCATTAGTTGGTATACCTATCAGAGGTGGAATCCCTTTCAACCCTGAGATGGTCTTTCCTGCTAATGGAGAAGTAGCAAAGGCTTTGCATCTGGAACCTGTCCTGATTGAGCAGCATATGACTTCTAAAGCTGGGATCCCTGGTTTTCATCTGGATTTCTTAATCTCTCAAGCTACCCTGAAAGCTTCTCTGGGGGAGTGGAAAGTTGTTTGTGCTTTGTTGGCCTTAAGCATATATGGAATTGTATTGTTTGCAGATGAGCCTCGATTCATTAGCAAGAATGCAATCCATCTGTTCATCCTGAAGAACCCAGTGCCAACTTTATTGGGGGATCTTTACTATTCAGTGCATCAGAGGAATGAAAAGCAGAGGGGGAGATTAGTGAGGTGTTGTGCTCCATTGTTCCACACTTGGCTTCTCAGGCATCTACCCAGGACAGATGCATTTTTAAACCCTCATCAACAAAGCAACTGGGCTAAGAGACTCACTGTTCTGACTTCAGCTGACATCAGATGGTGCACTCAGAGCACCAAGGGCAGGGATATCATCACCAGCTGTGGGCATTTTCCTAATGTGTCTTTGGTAGGAGTTAAGGGTAGTATTAATTACAATCCTCTGCTGTTTAGAAGGCAACTGGGCTATGCACTGGTCCACACTCCTAGGGCACAGGACTTGGTGGAGACTCTCTATTGTGAGAACAAGATTAGTTTGGCTGTTGTTAGGCAGGCTGCTTGGGCCTGGGATAATGTTCAAACCAAGGGAATAACCATCCTGGGGAAGTGCAACAATGTGGCATCAGCACAATATTATGAGTGGTCCCGTGCCAGGGCCCAATTCTCTGGGATGCCCTTCACCATAGAAGACATGCCTGAGTCATCTTCAGCACCACCCCCTGCCGCTATCAGTTTGGAAGAGTTTGAGAGCTTGAAGGAAAGAAATGAGAAGCTAACCCAGGCCTTGCAGAAGACCCTCCGAGAGAGGAGTGAGGGTATGAGGGAGATTGAGAGATTGGAGAAGTTGAGAGTAGAGCATCTGATTAAGATTGAGAAGTCTGGGGATTATATCAAAAAGTCTAAGGCTGGAGAACAAATCCTGAAGAATGCTTGCAAAGAAGCCCAGTTCCAAAGAGCAAGGACAGACTTGTATTTGAAGGAGAGTCAAGCCCGGTGGGTCAGGATCACCGAGGCTCGTACTCTGGAAGACAAGAGAGTTCAAGACAAGATGGAGCAACTGGAAGCTAATGCAAAAGAACAACAAGAAGCCCTGGCAGCAGCCCAGAGGGAGATATCAGAACTGAAGATCAAAGCAGGGGTGAAGAGGTCAAAGGACCAAACTCAGCACAAGAAGCTAGCAGCAGCTGTTACGACCCGGAATCTCCTCATCAGGAATCTCACGGAGCGTCCGGCTGATCCTGTGACCGAAGCACTTCTCAAGGAAGTTCGTGAGAATGAGTTTGGTCTTGGTGTTTGACCATTTGTTTGTTGTTGCTTTCTTTCCATGTACTTTTATTTTCTTGTACTGTATTTTGACCCCTTAGAGGGCTTGTGTTGTAAAATGAACGAGTTGTATTATTTCACCTTCTGTAATATATTTGTGTTAGTTTGTTCCATCTGAGTTCGCTTTGAAAGCAGCATCAACAATATCTTCAAGGGTCTGGAAGGGTCAAAACTGAATGCCAAACCGGATACCTTGAGAGCAAATAAGCATAACTGCATTGCATGCTAACCATTTGTTTGTTTTGTAGGTTTTGTTTTATTGTTGCTAACCTCTGTTGTGATATCTCAGGAACTATTGCTAGGCGCCGAGTTTTTCCCCTCAACCGTCCGCACCGTTATCCAACCCGAAACAACCTTCCGGGAATTCAAATGGATCAGATGCAGCAGGACCTTACTGAGGTCAGAAATCAAATGGCAAATGAAAGGCTAGAGATGAGGAATCAAATGACTCAGTTTATGGAAGTTATGAACAACATGGCTCAGAGCCAGGAAAGATTGAGGGCCATGGTGGAAAGGCAGAATCAAGAGGATCCGCATATAGGGACTGCCGGTACCAGTAACAATGAAAGAGTCCAACCTCACGTCAACCCTCCGGTATTTGGACCACACCTCCATCCTGAGGTCAATATTCCCGCAAATGTTCAAGGGACTGCCACCGCAACTAGGGTACTTCAAGAGGATCCTCAGGAGGACCAATTCACAGTAATGGGCGCTGGTGAAGAAGCTTATGATAGGAGATTGGATGAGATAGCTGAGAAGTTGAGGTCCTTAGAATCTCAAAACTCTTTGGGCTTCGACATCATGGACATGGGCTTGGTAGACGGGGTTAGGATTCCCCACAAGTTCAAGCCTCCATGTTTCGAAAAGTATAATGGGACTTCTTGTCCTCGAACCCATCTACAATCTTTTCTCGGGAGATTAAAAGCTTATACCATGGACGAGAAATTGTGGATGTTCTATTTTGAAGATAGCTTGACTGGAGCTTCGAGGGAGTGGTATTCCCATCTGACAAGAGCAACAATTAGATGCTGGAAGGACCTGGCAGAGGCCTTCATCAGACAGTATCAGTATAATCTGGACATGGCACCCAACAGGACCCTCCTAATGGGAATGTCACAGTCTTCAAGGGAGAGTTTCCGAGAATATGCCCAGAGATGGAGGCAACTGGCTGCCGCTGTTCAGCCACCTATGTCTGAACGGGAAATGGCAGATATGTTCATGAATACCCTTCAGGGAACTTATATTGACAGGTTGGCTGCTTTCTCTTCCACTAGCTTTGCAGATGTTGTCATAGCCGGGGAGAGAATTGAAAGCTTGTTAAAAATGGGAAAGATCTCGGACAATGGTGCAAGCTCGTCCAGTAGTACAAGAAAGCCTTTCGCAGGCCCGAGAAGAACTGGCGAGACCAATGCCATCCATTCAAACAGGGGCAGGCCCCAGTATGTTCAGAGGTCAATAGCAGCAGTCACCATTCCTGCTCCAGCTCATCCTCATCCAGTCTATCAACCTCCGCAGCAAAACTATCAGCCGCAACCTCAGTACCACCAACAAAATCAGTATCCTCCAAGAAATTACAACAAAAGCAACACCAACAGCAACAGTCAACAAAGGCCATTCCAACAGAGGCCATCTCAAGCTAATAGGGTGATCGATTCGATCCCTATGCCATATGCTACCTTGCTGCCACAACTTCTGAAACTCAACCTGGTTGAGCTAAGAACGTTGGCACCTCCGGATCCCAACAGTCTACCCAGGAACTATGACTCCAACGCTAGGTGTGCCTTTCATTCAAACGCACCTGGCCATAGTACGGAAAAGTGCAGAGCCCTGCATATGAAGGTACAAGACCTGGTGGACTCGAAAGCTCTGAATTTTGCACCGCCACCCAATGTCAACAAAAATCCTATGCCAAATCATGGTGGTCCCCGAATTAACGCTATTGAAGAAGACAAGCCGTCTTATTTAATAACCAGTGTGGGACAGATCAGGACACCATTGGTAGAAATCAAGGCTCAGCTCTTGGAATGTCAGATGTTCCCAGGGTGTGAATTGGGTTGTGCTTACTGCAATATCTCGGTAAATGGGTGCGATAATTTGAGGAATGGCATAGATGGCCTCATTCAGAGTGGCCAACTTCAGATCACCACATCATTTCCAACAAATCCAGCAATATCATCAGCAACGGTCTCAGAACCTCCTACAACTGCAGCAACTATTGTTCCTGACAATTCTTCGGCTTCATCAACAAGTACTTCATCTATCATCTCAACTGATCAGTTTTCAACAAATTTTCCTGCTACAACTTCAGCTTCACTCCATTTTGAGACTCCTACAACAACAACATCATTTCTTCCGACAATATCTCCTACAACTCCAGCAACAAATCATGAAGATGTCTCTACTGTCACAATATTTTATGATCCTGAGAACAACTCTGCCTACCATTCAAAAGGTGCTGCTCCCATCAGAGCACCAGTTACAATCTTTTATGATCCGCAAACAATTACAGTCCCTTCAGCAGCAATAATCAGTCCAGTCACTGTCACGGTGCCTGGACCAGTACCATATGAAAGCAATAGGGCCATCCCTTGGCACTATGGCTCTGACGTGTACTGCGAAGGAAAAAGAATCACTCTTGAAACATCAACACCTGCACCACAAATAGATAATGTGGGGGGAGGCGGAGGCTTCACTCGAAGCGGACGTCTCTTTGCTCCACCAATTCAAAGACCTACCGCCGAAGCAGAAGCTGCTGCTAAGGCAAAAGGGAAGAGCCCTGTGCAGGAAGATCAAGCTGTTAAAGAAGCCTTGAAGACACCATTCGATCAAGAGGTTGATGAGTTCATGCGAATCATCAAAAAGAGTGATTATAAAATAGTGGATCAGCTTCATCAGAAGCCATCCAAAATCTCTATCCTCTCACTGCTTATGTGCTCCGAAGCCCATCGGAATGCACTACTCAAAGTCTTGCACGCAGCTTACGTGCCTGAAGAGATTACTGTCAACCAGTTGGAAACCGTGGTTGGAAACGTTACTGCTAGCAATGGGCTAGGGTTCACCAATACTGACTTGACAGCGGATGGCCGCAACCACAACAAAGCCTTGCACATCACCATGGAATGCAAAGGAGCAGTCCTTTCTCATGTGCTGGTAGACACGGGGTCGTCCCTTAATGTCTTACCAAAGAAGGCTCTGGTGAAGTTAGAATATGACGGATTGGCATTGAGACCCAGCAACCTGGTGGTAAGAGCCTTTGATGGTTCAAAGAGATCGGTTCTGGGAGAGATTGAGCTACCTGTGACAATTGGCCCACAGACCTTTACAACTATCTTTTATGTGATGGACATTCAGCCCGCCTACAGCTGTTTGTTGGGTAGACCTTGGATTCACGCCGCCGACACAGTAACGTCTACCCTTCACCAAAAGTTAAAATTTGAGTGGGAAGGCCAAGTTGTCACAATCTGTGGAGAGGAGGACATTTTTGTCAGCCACCTGGCAACCTATAAGTACATTGAAATGGATGGGGAGATCCATGAAACAATGAGCCAGGGGTTTGAAGCTTTGAATGTGAATGAGGCATCTGCTGTATCTGGTACTCCCATGTCATCATACCAACAAGCCCGGAAGGTTGTTGAGGAAGGAACTGCCCAAGGCTGGGGCAAATTGCTATCGGTAGAGAAGAAAGAGGACAGATTTGGGTTGGGTTACAGACCAACTCAACATCAAGCAAAGGCTGCTGAGAAGCCCAGTTTTGTCAGTGGAGGGATGCTTACCCCCGATGTTATCAACTGTCTGGAAGACGAGCTGGAAGAGGAGCGCAACCTGGAAAGCTGGATTCGTCCAAAGATCCCGGGGAGCAGTATCTCGAACTGGTCTTCCCAGGAAATTATAAGAGTTACTCGATCAGAGTAATTATTATTTCCTGTATTTTATAAGCATGCATCAAAGTCTTGCATCTTGCCCAAGATGACAAGACTCATTTTGTAATCGGGCCATCTGTACTTTTTTGTGCAAACAAGATCAATTAATGAAATATCAGACATCTTTTTGCAAACGAGTCTTTTTCTTTTCTGCTCACTGTTTTTCCATTTTTCTTTTTTGTACAAAAAATAAATGGCGGTGTTTTCAAAATGATAACTTTACTTCACTTTTCTAAAGCAAGATTAAAATCAATCACTAAAATGAACAAATTAAACCCTTGCAGAGAATGCCTTCCAGACAGCACCGACAACAGCACGGCTATGACATCGTATGACTTTGACAATCCGATCAATCAAGCTGATGAAGGGGTTGAAGAAGAATATGAGCTTCCTGAAGAGCTAGCCAGGTTGTTGAGACAGGAGGAAAAGGTTATTACTCCTCACCAGGAGGAGGTTGAAGTGATCAATCTTGGTACAGATGAAGACGTGAAAGAAGTTAGAATCGGGGCCTGCCTGCAAGACTCAGTGAAGAGACAACTGATAGACCTGCTTCAAGAGTATGTAGATGTGTTTGCTTGGTCGTACCAAGACATGCCAGGGTTGGATACCGATATTGTCGTGCACAAGCTGCCTTTGAGAGAAGAATGCCCGCCAGTTAAGCAGAAACTGCGTCGTACTCGGCCGGACATGGCAATGAAAATCAAAGAAGAGGTACAAAAGCAGTGGGACGCCGGGTTCCTTGCTGTGACTAGCTATCCGCCGTGGGTTGCTAATATAGTACCTGTGCCTAAGAAAGACGGCAAAGTAAGAATGTGTGTTGATTACCGAGATCTGAACAGAGCCAGCCCGAAGGATGATTTCCCATTACCTCACATTGATGTATTGGTGGATAATACGGCTCAGTTCTCGGTATTCTCCTTCATGGACGGATTTTCAGGATACAACCAGATCAAGATGTCACCTGAAGACATGGAGAAGACAACATTCATCACACCCTGGGGCAGGTTCTGCTACAAAGTGATGCCATTCGGACTTAAGAACGCTGGTGCAACATATCAACGGGCTATGGTGACATTATTCCACGACATGATCCATAAGGAAATAGAGTGTTATGTGGATGATATGATTGCCAAGTCCCTCACTGAAGAAGACCATCTGGTAAATCTGCTCAAATTATTCAAGCGTCTGAGGAAGTACCAACTGAAGTTGAACCCCAACAAATGCACATTCTGGGTGCGATCTGGTAAGCTGCTGGGCTTTATTGTGAGCGAGAAAGGGATTGAAGTTGACCCTGATAAAGTCAAAGCTATTCAAGAGATGCCTGCACCGAAAACTGAAAAGGAAGTTCGAGGGTTCTTAGGTCGATTGAACTACATCTCAAGGTTCATATCTCACCTAACAGCAACCTGTGAACCCTTGTTCAAGTTGTTGAGGAAAGAGCAAACGGTCAGGTGGAACGAAGACTGCCAGAAGGCTTTTGACAAGATCAAGGAATATCTGCAAGAACCTCCAATCCTTATGCCTCCAGTTGAAGGAAGACCTCTGATTATGTATTTGACAGTATTAGAAGAGTCAATGGGGTGTGTACTGGGCCAGCATGACGAGTCTGGTCGAAAAGAGTATGCAATTTACTACCTAAGCAAAAAGTTTACCGACTGTGAACAACGTTATTCACTGCTCGAGAAAACTTGTTGTGCTTTAGCGTGGGCTGCTCGCCGACTGAGACAGTATATGTTGACCCACACTACTTTATTGATCTCAAAGATGGACCCAGTCAAGTACATTTTCGAGAAGCCAGCTCTTACCGGACGGGTTGCAAGATGGCAAATGATCCTCATAGAATATGACATCCAATACACATCTCAGAAAGCCATCAAGGGCAGTGTATTGTCTGAATATCTTGCTGAGCAACCCATTGATGACTACCAGCCTATGAGGTTTGACTTCCCTGATGAAGACATCATGTTCATTAAATCAAAAGATCATGAAGAGCCTATTCACACTGAAGGGCCCGACCCGGAAGAAGAATGGACTATGATGTTTGATGGGGCTGTTAACATGAATGGTCGCGGTGTTGGTGCGGTGCTCATTACACCTAAAGGAGTTCACATGCCTTTCTCGGCGAAACTCACTTTCAACTGCACTAACAACGAAGCTGAATACGAAGCTTGCATTATGGGTCTTGAGGAAGCCATTGACCTCAGGATCAAGACATTGACCGTATTCGGGGATTCAGCTTTGGTAGTCAATCAAACCAACGGAAAATGGTACACCCACCAGGATCATCTGATACCTTACAGGGATTATACAAGGAGGTTATTGACTTTCTTCACAACAGTCAAGCTTGAGTATATCCCTCGGGACGAGAATCAGTTTGCGGATGCCCTGGCTACCATTTCATCCATGATCAAAGTTCAAGCTGCTAACTTTGTACCTCAGATTTCAGTGTCCAGACTCGACAGGCCAGCATATGTGTTCGCAGCAGATGTTGTCAAAGATGATAAGCCTTGGTTCCATGACATTAAGTGCTTCTTGGAGGATCAAACATACCCACCTGGGGCATCTTCCAATGATAAGAAGACTTTGAGAAGGCTTGCTGGGAGTTTCTTTCTGAACACTGATGGGTCTTTATACAAAAGGAACTTTGATATGGTACTCCTCCGATGTGTTGACAAGACAGAAGCAGATTTATTGATGCATGAAGTGCATGAAGGCTCCTTTGGTACCCATGCTAGAGGACATGCCATGGCTAAAAAGTTGTTGAGATCAGGTTATTACTGGATCACAATGGATGCAGACTGTTGTGCCTACGCCAGGAAATGCCATAAATGCCAGATCTATGCAGATAAGGTGCATGTGCCTCCCAATCCTCTGAACATCATGTCTTCACCATGGCCCTTTGCCATGTGGGGCATTGATATGATTGGCAAGATTGAGCCAACTGCTTCAAACGGCCACAGATTCATCCTGGTCGCCATTGACTATTTCACCAAGTGGGTTGAAGCAGCCTCATATGCAAATGTTACAAGACAAGTGGTAGCCAGATTTCTGAAGAGAGATATCATCTGTCGATATGGAGTGCCCGAGCGAATCATTACTGATAATGGTTCCAATCTGAACAACAAAATGATGGCAGAACTGTGCCGGGACTTCAAGATCCAACACCACAATTCTTCTCCTTACAGGCCAAAGATGAACGGCGCTGTTGAGGCAGCAAATAAGAATATCAAGAAGATTGTGCAGAAGATGGTAGTCACATACAAAGACTGGCATGAAATGCTACCATTCGCCTTGCATGGGTACCGCACGTCAATCAGGACATCCACTGGGGCAACACCGTATCAACTTGTGTATGGTATGGAAGCAGTCCTACCCGTTGAAGTTGAATTGCCCTCGTTACGGGTACTAATGGATGTTAAGCTGAACGAAGCAGAATGGGTTAAGGCCCGATACGAGCAACTGAGTCTGATCGAAGAGAAAAGATTGGCTGCAATCTGTCATGGGCAGCTATATCAGAAGAGAATGAAGAGAGCCTTCGATCAGAAAGTCAGGCACCGAGGGTACCAAGTAGGAGATCTTGTGCTGAAAAGAATCCTCCCTCCTCATACAGACCACAGGGGCAAATGGACTCCAAATTATGAAGGACCATTCGTGGTAAAGAAAGTTTTCTCTGGTGGAGCACTGATGCTCAGCACCATGGATGGTGAAGATTTCCCGTCCCCTGTGAATTCAGATGCAGTTAAAAAATACTTCGCATAAAGTGACCCGCTGGACACAAAAACAGAATGAAAGTCCAGGCAAAAATAGGGCATCCCGGCGAGTCAAAAACAGAATAAAAGACTCGGGCAAAAATAAGGGAAATAAATGAAAAATGTACACCCGCTGAGTTGAAAAGCCGCATTGGACGACTCAGGCAAAAATGGGTATCCCGATGGATTGAAAACCCGAAAGGGCGATCCATGCAAAATAAGGGAATAAGCGAACAACTGCATTCTGAATTCGTCTGTATCACTTGCAACTTGGAAAGCTTCGACAGAATCAAGCTTCAATCAGAATCAACTTTCTCCAGAAAGCAAGACGAGAAGAAAGTCAAAAGTCATACGAGTCATAGCGGAAGAGGAAGCTCCTTAAAGCGTCATCAGCATCGCCAGTACTTTGTTTCTCAATTTGTAACAATCTCCTCATTTCAGGAGATATGTTTCTTTGGCTGTATCTTGCCAATTCAGGGCATTCGAATTAATAAAATCAGATTTTTCAGTCATGTTTCGTGTTGTATATTTGCAAAGAATGTCTGATGTCTCTAAAAAATCAATTGCATGAGTACAGATGCCTTTCTCTAAGAAAATAAAAACACATGCTTACAGGGAATATACTTACTCTCGAAGGTACTTAACTCCTATGGCGGAATCCAGTAAAGGATACCTCGGGACCTTTTGTGCGTTTCCTTATCTTTGCAGGATTGCAGATATCCAGAACGCAACTCGGGGCATGCAAGCTACATCTCAGCAAGCTGGCAAATCAACAAAAGATCTCAGCATCCGAAATGCTCTGTCCCCAGCTGAGTTGCCTCTCATTACTCTCCCCAGCTGAGTTACCAATGATCTCATCCCCAGCCATAGTACCAATCATTCTTCCTCAGTAAGATACAAGAGTCAGGGAATCATCTCCCCACAGAGTTCCAGCCTCTATCCAGAAGAGCAATGCATGAAGATCACAACAGAGTGAAGAAAGCTTCTGCAAACCCCATCTGGGCCTCTCATTTATTAGGATAGGTCTATCAGTGACCCGTATCCCCAAGCAAATATCATCTTATTAGATCTACCAATGATCTCATCCCCAGCTGGGAGGTCCATTTCAAACAGATCAGCCAGAGATCTTCACGGCAACGGGATCCGAATCCCGATTTGATATCTTTGCATAATCATGGCATTTGCATCATATTATCCCCTCAATGCGTAGCATTCCGTCTAATACGGAGCATTACGGCAAAAGTCAAACGCATAGCATAATCATAAGCCGTGTTCTGAATTAACACTTGTGAATAATAACCGTTCATCATCATTGTACAGAAATCCCCACCAGAGTCCCAGCAAAAGCAGTTGACTCACAAATCACAAACACCAGTATATATTTCCTTTTGATACCCGTCCGTATCAACACTCCCCAGTAAAGTCGCCTGAACACTCTTTACAAACAAATCACCCGTATCACGGATACTTCATGACACCCGTCCGTGTCATATCACCAGCAGAAAGCCGAAGACACCCTCTTTGCACTCACACATACTTATGTATACACTTTCTTGACACCCGTCCGTGTCATATCCCCAGCGCAGTCGCTTACACTTTTACAACCCATATACTTGTTGATATCATACTTTTCTCCTTTTGACACTCGTCCGTGTCACCTTCCCCAGCAGATAGACACTCATCTATATGTACTCATGCTAACTCATACTTATACAGATACTCGTCCGTATCTTGTATACACAACACTTATCTCCCCACAGATGCAGCACTCGTCCGTGTTCTCTGTTAACCAGTTGATACTCGTCCGTATCATCATCTCTGAACACGTGTCAGTTTGTTTCTACCTGATACTCGTCCGTATCATAGTCTTAAGGATGCTCGTCCGCATCTTTAATCTATACACAGCATCTAAACACTTGTACTTTCTCTTCTTGGTTGTAAATACTCGTCCGTGTTTACTATATCCCCAGTAGATCGCAGACAAATTTTCCTTTTTATCTGACACTCGTCCTGTGTCATGATAAACCCTGAGAGCAGCCGTACCCTGCTGAGTGGTCGTCCTCCACTTCTTGATGGTCGTCCTCCATCATGCTCGTCCGATGGTCGTCCCCATCGTTGTTTTTTTAGCAGCCGTCCCCTGCCAGGTGGTCGTCCTCCACCTTTTGATGATCGTCCTTCATCATTTTATCCAATGGCCGTCCCCATTGTTGATTTTTGGTTATTTGGCATTCGTCCTATGTCATGATAGGCCCTGAGAGCAGCCGTACCCTGCTAGGTGGTCGTCCTCCACCTCTTGATGGTCGTCCTCCATCATGCTCGTCCGATGGCCGTCCCCATCGTTGACCTTTTATCCGATGGCCGTCCCCATCGTTGATATTTTCGGCAGCTGTACCCTGCCAGGTGGTCGTCCTCCACCTTTGATGGTCGTCCCCATCATAATTCCTTTATTACCCAACAGAGCAGCCGTACCCTGCTAGGTGATCGTCCTTCACCTTTGATGGCCGTCCCCCAGCATCTGTTTATTTCATTTATTCTTTAACCCGATGGCCGTCCCCGTCGTGGTCCCTTTTCCTTTTTAGCCCGATGGCCGTCCCCATCGTTGGTTACCTTGCTTTACGAACTTGATGGCCGTCCCCATCATGTTTCATTAATCCCCAGAGAATTTTACAGCTTTATCTTGATGGCCGTCCCCATCATGATTTTATTTCCCCAGCTAGTCGGCCGTCCCCGTCTTGGCTTTACCCAGCAGTCGTCCTCTGCTCGACGGTCGTCCTCTGTCGCCCACACCTTACAATATACTTTATTTTCCTTTACAATCTATATCCCTTTTCTTCTTCATTTCTGTGAGTGCAAATTTTGGACTGTCTTTGGTATTCAACCACAAGTTATCTTGTTTGCCTGTTAAGCCGTTGCTTACAACCTGCACAGCTAACTCATGTTCGAATAGGGGCAGCTATAAACACCCCAAATTTGCCCTCACCCATTCACACCATGGCTTGTGATCATTTCATATGCATAAACACAATCATAGCATCTCATGTCTCATTTTTGATTCACTGGATAGTTTCTAAGTCATCTGCACCTAGGGTTGGTGATCTGAGCAATCCAAGAACCTCTTGAGCCACTCCAAAGGCAACCAATCACTTCAAGGGGATCCATATGTGCTCAAGTATCATATTACATCTTCTCAAAGTCAAAAATTCCAAAGAATCACAAGAACTAGGGTTTGAGTGGATGCAGAGCCAAGTTTGACTGCACAGTTGACCTAAAAATTAGGGTTTTGGTTTCAGAGGCCATAACTCCAAATTTTTTGGTCATTCTTGTTTCCATTGGTCTCTATATGGTATAGGGAGTATGCATATCAATTTTCATGAAGAAATTTCTTGGGGAAGTCATCTGATCAAGGGTTGACTTTTCAGACAAGTCAGTGTAAAATCAGGGCATCTGAGGCCCCCAATGACCCAACCAATGGGTGATCTTCATCATTTTGAGTGTATATGATCTTTATTTGATCATGGAAGAAGGTTGAAGTTCATAGAAATCAAGAATTTAGGGTTTTTGCAAATGTTGACTTTTTGGGCATAGTTGACTTTTCAAGAATGCTTCATTTTAGGTCATTTTTCAAGCCTTGATTCTTGATCCAAAAAAGCTTCAAATGGAAAAACTTTGGTCATGAAAGTTGTAAATCTCATCTTTCCCTTTTCAAAAAGTACAAGAACATGATCAAACTCTTCTTGGATCAAAAGTTATGGTGTGGCAAAGTTGGCTAAAATCATTGATTTTCAAGGCATGCTTCAAATGAGAATTTTGCAAAATCATGAACCAAAGCCAATTGCAACTTCTAATTCACTTCAAACCAGTATGCAAACATTCAATAGGTCCTAAAAATCAGAATTGGACCAAGGTTTCACATGGTTATGGTTTGTGTAACTAGACTTTTTCATGAAGTTTCAAAAGTGTGCCAACTTGCAAAAACATCATTGTGCTTCTCTCCACTTGATGCATTGGCTGCTGGACCTTCCCAACATCACACACACACCATGCTGCACCAGAACCATATCTTGTACTAGCCTAGATCATGAGCCATACTTTTCTTACACAAAATTTGACTTTTTGCAAAAGCAAACTTACCAATCACTATAGGCCAGGTCACATCATCTGACCTATAGGATTAAAATACAATATCCCTTGGCAAGCCAAAGGTATGAAGAGGCAAGGCTGAAACACTTCACAAGATCACATTCACAAAACACACCCTAGCTGCATTTTGCTTCGAATCTGCCTCCACAAGCCAAAAACATCCAAATCATTTCCACACTTCAACTCACCATACTTCATAGACCTCAAACCACCAAGAGCCAGGCCTGAAACAAGCAAGAACACCCCATTGCCATTTCTCACCTCAACTTGCAGTTTCATTCGAAACTCTCTCCATAGCTCACAAACATCCAAACAAACACCACAGACCTTCTCCACTCATTATTCTGATCACAAAGAACCATTCACAATGACCTGAAACTGCCTGAAACTCCATTGCCATTTTCAACTGAGTTGAAGCAGAAGCTGTCTAAACTCATCAACCAGCCAGCATAAATTGCTCCAAAGCATTCAAACATCATCAAAAGGTCCTAAGGAATGGATTGCACAAGGAGAAGTGGCTAGAAAGTCATCAGAGTGAAAGCTTCGAATCTCAGGTAGCTTGAAAAATACTTTTCCAGAAATCATTTCTTTCGTTCTAAACTTGTTCTTTGTGTCTTCCTGATCATGAATATGCTTTTAGTTTTTGAAATGGTGATGAGATGAACATTTAATTGATCTCTGAAACTTGCGTGCCCTAAAAATGTTTTGTTTCGATTCATGTGATTGAGGGAACATAAATGAGTTTTAGCTTGGGGTTTTGGTTCAGTGAAGTGTGGGAAGGATTTCTGTTTGTTTAGATTTCATTTTAGTTGCGTTTTGGGGGTTTTAGAAGTTTTCAGGTGGGGTTCCCACCGGAGAAGACGACCGGAGGTCTTCTCCGGCCACCTGAAAATGATTAGGGTTAACCAGCGTAATTAATGCAAGTTTGAATTTGGACCCTTGATCTGGCTGACTTTAGTTGACTCCCGCGTGAACCAATGGCTCAGATCTCTCATTAAACCCTAATCCTGATTATTTGAATTAATTAATTGTGATTAATTTTGAACTCCCCAGAACGAATCTCAGCCATTCAAACGCGCGCCAGTCAATTCCCGCGTGTCAAGTTTAAACCCTGGCCATTGGATTAGCATACTTTTCATTTAATTCAGTTTTTATTTCATTTTATTTCATTTCTTTTCTCCAATTTATTTAAAATAGCAAAAAATGTCTAAAAATTATGAAACTTTTTCTCTTAAGTTTTATTAATTTTTAGGACACAAAAATATTTTTATTTTTATTTTTATCATTAAAAAAGTATTTTTAAATATTTAAGAGATTATTTTTAATTGATTAATGGGAATTAATTTATTAAAAATACTTTTAGGTATTTAAAAATCACCCAAAAAATTCATGAAATGTTCTAAGACATTTAGAAACATTGTCCAACCTTCAAACCAAATTTCTTTTTTGATCTTGATGCATTTTGAGAATTTTCCATTGAATTAAATCATTTTTTGTGCGTTAATTTGATCCAAAGTTCAAAAATTCATTTCTGCCTATCTAAGAAGAGTTGGACATTGATTCTTCTTGCATTGTTTTGTGTTTAGCATGTAGTTTCTAGGATAAAATGGCCATGATTTGATTCCTCATTTTTCATTTGTTTGGTATTTCTTTTGTTTAGGAACCCTAAAAACCCTAATAACTTAGAAAAATCATAACTTGAGATTGGTTAAGAGTTGAGACCTCCCCTTTGGACCTTGGTTTAGTATAGGTTTAGGGTTTCTTTGGGGGGCATTTTCCATTTTTTATCTTAGGGTTTGCTTCTGATTTTGAGTTTTGTTTGATGTTTGTTTCATAAACCCTAATTTGGGCTTTCTCTTGCATCCTTCTTGCATTCTCTTGCATAACATGATTTTCCATGGCATTTCAAACATTCATGTGATTCATTTGACATCATAAGACATATAGAAAGCATCTTTGATCATTGCATCTTGCATTTGCCATGTTGTATGCTTTGTATGCTTCCTAACTTTTCATGTATATCCATGCTGCTAAGCTTGCACCATTTGCATTCATGAACTTGTATGAACATTTCCATGTGCTGCCTCATGTTTGTAGCATCTCATAGCATCATTTTCATCATCAACATGCTTCTGGTTTTGTTTCTCATCATGTCATCTCATCTCATCTTACATTGCATTGCATTTCTTTTCTAACCTTTTCAGGTGGTAAGTGACTTGAGAAGTGAATTTGCCTTCACTTCTCATAACTTTTTCTTTTCATACCTCTTGCATCCATTGCTGCATTTTTATATGTGTTTGAGTTTGAGCTTGCTCATTCTTGTTCCTCTTACTTTCTCTCCTCAAGTGACTTGACTTCTTGAATGAAGCAAGTCACTTTGCTTCTCTTGATCCTGTTCATCTGCATCCTGGTGGTTCTCTCTGAAGATTGCTTTTGAAAACCTCACAAACCTTAGGAACAACCAAGCATGACAATGATTTAGGGTTTTGATTAGTCTCCCCTTAGTTTTACCTTTGTGTCTCTTTTGAGTCTTCTCTTCTCATCTCATAATCAGGGACTAAACCCTAAAGGTTTTAAGGCTTTGTGATTAAGCTTATGCCTGCATCCTTCTATTAGGATGGAGTGTATAACTTTAATCCTAAGTGTTAAACCCTTAATGTGTTTAACTCCTTTACTCAATCCATTTAATAATCATCAAGACATCACACTTGTAACTTGGGCCTTGCATTAGGGTTCTAATTCTTCCTTAACTGGTTAAGAAGGACTAACCCTAATGTTAATGGACAAGTCCCCCTCAAGTTGTCTTACAAATCATAAAACTCACTTCTTCATATCATTAATTAAAATCCACTTAATCAAAGGCTTGTTTTGTCATGAGTTTAATCCCTAATCATGGATTAAGTTGAGGAGTTTTCCTCAGCTTAAACATTCTCATCTATTATCCTTCTATTAGGATGGTGTAATGAGTCTGTTTAATCCTTGATTATGGCTTAACCTCATTACTCAACACTAAACAAAAATCACAAAAACATCTAAATAATCACAAGTAGGTTAATGATCTTAATCCTACACCAAAGGTGATTAAGTGTGAGAATCTGACTTCACACTTAAGGTATCCTCATTACCCCTAATCAGAGGGAGGATGTGATGAGTTTACTAAATCCATTGGTTTAGGCTTAAGCTCATTAACTTATGACAAGCATCCAAAAAGCAATAAAAGACTGAAAACACAAAACAAACAATAATCGTCTCCTTCGGGATTCTTTTCTCATCTCATTCACTCACAAACGAGAACTTGCTTCTTCCGTCTAATGCAAGATAGTAGCATCTGTGCCAGACAGATCATACAATTGAGCATAGGCAAGCAAGCAGTTCACAAGTCAATTCATCTTTCAGTCTCTTTGGGTCGAACTACGGTGTTCTGACTTCCTCATTGCACGAGAGGATACGTAGGCATAACTTAACAGTTATCGAACAAAAGTCTCTGTACATTCCCCCTCCTTCCAGCTTCATTCTTTTAAGCCTCATGGTCATGAGCATTTCACTCCTGTCCTTACACTGACACTGTATATATCACACTTTACACTTCTTTTACACTGACGCCTGTACATCCTTTTCCAGCTCTTTTATACACAAATTGCACTGACACTACCCCTTTAAAACACTAATCTTTCAAGCGTGGATCCCGTCGAGTACGGCGGACAATCTGGGTGCTAATACCTTCCCAGGTTGTAACCAACCCCCTTTCTCAGTCTCTCTGGTTCGCAACCGTCTTATCCATCTTTTTCTAGGTCTATGCAGCATTGCCTTTCCTCCGGGATAAAAATGCCTAGCTGGCGACTCTTTTTCATCTCCAGTGAGTTCACGGCTGTGTGTTCTCATTGTTCTTTTCGCCGACCGTTCGCGTCTGTACCTTCATCTGATCCGATTTCATTTGTCGGGAGCGATAATCCCTAAGTTCCGAAATCGATACATATCATCAAAAATCACAAATAAATCCAATGCCTCAGGTGGGAGGGCTCAATATGCACCTTAAGTTATATGGTCCTAAGCCGCATACGACTAGAATGATGCTTAAAAGTCGAAAAAAAGCTCGAAATCACTTACTTGATAGAAGTACCGATTCTTCACGCAAAAGAAATCCGAAAAAAACCCCAAGTAAGGTCTTGTTATCTCCATAAGCAAAATAAATGCTTATCTACCATAAATTCTTTGTGAAGCTCACCCATAATTAAAATCGATCGAAATCAATCAAAAAACTCATGAACCATTTAATCCAACATTAGTTCACAATTATAATTAACAAAATTCTAATTGAAAATTGTTAAGAGAAAAACTAATCCATATGTTAATTAACAAGAATTATTAATAAGAAAATTAAGCCACACTTTTTTAGCATATTAATTAACAAATTTCTAAAAAAAAAAAAAAATAGAAACATGGGATGTGTATGTAGTAAGATAATGGTGTAAACATCATTTACATGACCCAAAGCCCAAACCCAAGCGATACAGGGGGTGAGATCCAAAAAACAGGAGGTGCAGATAGAACAAAGTGGCCTAAGGCCCAGCTCTTCATGAAGCCCGTAGGAGAGTATGGATAGGAATTGGAGGGTGTGAGAAGTGTATCCATGGGAGAATATGCTGACCCAGCCCAAACTCAATCTGTTAAGCTCATAAGGGAATGAGAAACCCTAATCTCCTCAATCCTCTTCTTCCCCAACATGCCATTGCCGAAAACACACAAATCGCCGCCGGAGACGCTTGCGGCCAACAAACCCTTGACGGTCTTTCCACCGACACCATCAAACCCCCTTCGTCGCCATGATTCACCCTTCTTCGTCTCTTCCTTTCTCTTCGGCTTCAACCCTCAATGCGCCGCGACTATCACCCTTGGGGATCGAAAGTTCAAATCCCTCCACCATTTACACCGGTACCACCAACGACCCTTTCTTATTCCCGTCATCATCACCGACGAACGACAACAACCACGAACATTCTTCTCTATGAAAACCTTGCCGTCCCTGAACGCTCGTCCTTGCCGTCGCAGTACGACTCGAACTCGTCATCTTCTTCGCAACAAAGTTTTTTGCGGTGAACCTCCTCTTGACGGCGCCGGTCATCTCACGTTCGCTGACATCTCCCCCTCAACGGAGCCTCCGCCAATAGGAAAAACACGCCGCGGCTCTTTTAACATCAAAATGGTCCTTTCCCAATCCTCAATCCTCAGCAACTACATTCGATTGATAGGGAACGATATTGTGAAGAAGATGCTAGAGCTTACCGGTCGGAGCTCAGGTGTGATTTTAGTAACGAATTCGTAACTCATAACTCAAGTTCTGTTTTTACTCATTCCCCCTTCCCCTTCGTGACTTCGATTTCGTTGTTGTGTGCTTCACTGTTGACTTTGATGTTACGAACTCGTTCTCAAAACAGTGTTGCGGTGAAGTCAAAATCATACGTTCTGTGAATTGTGTTCTTGCGGTCTTTGATGTTGAAGCTCTTGATGCAGGTTTGCAAGATTCTTGAAGATGTTGGTTGAAGCTAGATGGATAAGCTTTTGTTGACTGAAGGATTCAAAGAAAATTGTAGAGAAATTGTTGACTGATGAAGGTCGCAGGAGATTGATGAACAAATGAATCGGATTCAGGTGCATCACTTTGAGTTTTCATTTCCTGCTAACCATTTCCGAATCTGAATGGTGGATATTTGATGTGTTCTTGATTCGATGCAGGGTGATGAAGGCTGACTGAAGTTGTGTGGCTTTTCACAAGGGTGACAAAAGGTGAGGTCCGTTCTTGTTCTTCTTCTTTAAAGCTGTGCAATTCTGAGTTGAAGATCGGTGTCAACTGTGTTGGTGGTTGAAGCAGGTTGATGATGATGCATATTGAAATCGAGAGATTGATGAAGCTGTGCTTGTTCTGAATTGTTGTTGATGGTTATGCGAATGAAATGAATCTTGGCACGGGTTGAAGATGTGTTGGTGTTGATTTGAGTTGCTGATTCTTGCTGCGACTGATTCTTGCTGCCATTTTTGTTGTGATTTTGCAGGTATGATAAAAGAGAGTTTTCTTCTAAACGTGATTGAATTGATGGAAGATCTTGGTGGAGCAGAATGGGTCATGGAGGAAATTGCCAAGAAATCTGATGGAGAGAGTAGAGTAGAAAAGTGAAGAGGGATTTGTTTTTCTGGAGATCAAAGGAAGAAGATTGGGGCCAGGATCAATGAAGTTGGAGGGTGCTTTTTTTTTGAGATAATTATCATTGGAGATTCATCATGGATCAGTGAAAAAAATGAGAGATTGAAGCTGGAGATTTTTTGTGCAGGGTTAGTGAGAAAAACGTTGAGAGATCCTGAAGTTATATATTTCTCTTTTTTTTTATTCTCTGGTTTTGTATTCTTCCTCATATAGCAGTTATCAACTGAATTTCTTTCTTTTATTTGTAATTGATTCAGTTATTATAACTGAAAATTATGTTGTAATTTTAATCTCAACTTCCCTCTCCTGCCTGATCTATTTGACATGATTCCCTACTTTACAAACCTTTCTCCATAGCAGCATCATTCACTTTTTGTTTAAATTTATTAATGTACTTATGGACCCAAAATATGTGGTAATGGGCTTTGGTAATCGGTGAGAATATAAGAATTGGATTTAAGAAAAAATGGTTCAATATATGGAAACGATAAGGGTTTGTATTTGAAATGGACATCGATGACTTGAATTTAAATTTGAATGACACCATCCAAATAGACCATAATTGTGCCCTTTCCATCCTTAATTTGAATCAAACTACTTGAACCAAAAACTTTGACATCATGATGCATCCTAAAACCAATGCCTCGAATCATGTTTCTCGAACCACTTGGGATTGACATAAGCGCACAAATATTTCTGCAAAATAATCTCAAATCAACTTAAACCGATATTTGAATCCCAACATACTAAGACCCTCATCTCTGAGGAAAATCAATGAAGGAAAACTTTTCATTCCTAGAAGAAACCTTAATTCATACTTCATTGCTTGAATAACCAACAAGATCAGTCTGAAATGTTGAAGAGAAATAAACTCTTAATTCATCTTGTTAACGTCAACTCCTTTGAATACACCTCTGAATAAAGAAAGAGCCTGGAGCTTGATAATCCTCTGAATAGGGAAATTCTCCTAATGTTTGGAGATCAACCTCCGTCTTAACCTCGAATGCACTAGCCAGATGAATCACCTTTGAATAGGGAAATTTGAGTCACCAAGAAATGTTTGACCTCATGCCTTATGAATTCAATGCACATGCGTGATTGCGACTGCCACGACCTAATGGAATATGCAGGTGAATGCGAAGCGATAAGCCAGTTAGGGCAAAAAGAATGAGGGCAAATTTTGAGGTATTACAATTAGTATGGATGATGTGCAAGTACGGGATAATCTCACGATGGAGACGATACCGGTACAAATTGAGGATCATGAAATGAAGACCTTAAGAGGCAAAGAGATTGCTTTAGTCAAAGTTTTTTGGTTGGGAGCTACCGGAGAAAGTATAACTTGGGAATTGGAAGGCAAGATGCAGGAATCGTATCCTGAGTTGTTTGAGCGAGGTACGATTTTCGAGAACGGAAATGTTCTAAGTGTGGGAGAGTTGTAACGCCCGTATTTAATTAATTAATTTAATTAAATATTATTGTGTGTGTTTCCCGATTTTAGGTTGGTATGTGTTGTTTTGTCGTTTGTGTCGTTAAGTCGTTTAAGTTGTTAAGTTGATTTGTATGTTGCGGGTTAAGTTGTGTTTGGGTGGTTTAAGCACGACTTAAGCACCAATTAGGTTGTCATTTGGAGTCAGTCACCCCTCTTATCTTTGGTGTCTGTGCCACACGACTTTGTTCTTATTTTAAGGATCCTTCTTGTGAAATCCTTTTCTTCTTTCGCTTTTGCATTATTTTTCTTATCCCTAACTTTTGCCTGGACTGATTCTTGTGAATCTTTGAATGTGAAGTCCAGCGGGATGCCCTAATTTTTGCCTAAGTCGCTTGTTTTCAAGTTTCGAATTAGCGGGCTTTCTCATTCATTTTTTTTCAATTCTTTTTTTTTTGAACAAATCGTGTGACACTGTTTGTCTTGAATGCTTTGCGAGGGTCGTGACTGTCTCACTCCTTGTTTGATGAGGGATAACCATCGTGGTTTCCGGTCTTTGGACCTCTTGATTGGGATAACCATTGTGGTTTCTGGTCATTGGACCTCTTGATTTGGTACAACGAAAGGTAATGGATCCTCAAATTTGCACTCCTTTTTGAAATTTGAATGCTCGGTCAAACTAACTGACGCCTACCCTGCCCCTGGGTTAAGTGCGAGGGTTTTTCATGCAAAAAGAAACTCCTACTTCAAGGCTCAAACGGGTTGGCGAGGGTCTATCTCCCTTATATCTCCGGTGTTTAGGATTTGAAACAATGCCTGTACATCGTCAACAGGGTCTTTCTCAAAAGCAAACAATTAGAGTTTTTGCGTTTTCATTTCGTCATCCTCCCTGATAGAGTTTAAGCACAACAGTTGGTATTGCAATGCACATACACAAAATCATGAGTGAATACGAATGGATTACTTCAAGAAAAACATGTGCATTTTATTATGGTTAACATTCAAAAACAAATAAGTTTCATGCATGCATACAAATGTTTAAACAAACAATATAAACTACAAATGAAAATGCAGTAAAGAAGCTGAACATTGCCATCATTGAGGAGACTTGACTCCGTCTGGACTTATTGCTTCTGAAGATGCCCTTGCAAACTAGGATGCCAATTTGATGAGGAGACTTCAATATATGGGCAGACTTTCTGGCATGATGACCTTTGAGTCGATCAAATTTTGCGCCTTGTGCCTGAACACATCACAGTTGTCAATTGTATGCCTAAATGCCCCTGAGTGGTACTTGCATCTAGCCTTCATATCATGGTTTCCATTATTGAGGAGGTCTGACTCCGTCTGGACTTATTGCTCTCGGAGACTTTCAGCAGTCAGTAGTCTGGATGTTTACTCAATCAAATTTGTGACCTTGTTTTTACCTTTGTCTCTGAAAGACTTTCAATCTTCAATTAAATGGCCAGGTGCCCCAGAATGGTAGTCAGACTTGGCATTCGGAATTGAAACCCCAAAGGAAGATTTATCGGAGATGATCCTGATGTGACTAGCTCAATCAGCTTGAATCTGAGCAAATGAGGAAACTTGTTGCGTGTACTACCTCGGAATATGATCAAACTTCTTCTCCAGTTGTTCTGGCCTTTACCCTTATGCTCTGCCCTTAGGACTCTCTTGGGAAGCTGAAATTGGATCCTGACAAACGACATCTGAAGGGAAGAGGTTGATAAATGAAGTTAATAAATAAGGTTGCTCGGAAAGATCTTGCACGATCTCCTGCCTACGTATCTCCATTGACCAATGGAGAATCAGAGCAGCGTAGTTCCCCTCAATAGGGATGAAAATAGCTTTGTTCAGAATTTCCATAACCAAGCTCATCTGAGTCTTCATCTGGTTGACTTCCTGTTTCAGCAGTTTCTGGTTTTGAAATAAAGCTTACACCTCTGTCCTGAATGGCCTCAGCTGGGTCTTCCTTCGATTACCTCCGCCCGGAATTGCTCCAAATATATACCTTGATGAATGTGATTCAAGTTGTCCATTCTGATGAGAAATCAAGTCAAGAAAAGAATCTGTCTCTGAACACCTGTCAAGAATGCAAGGATGTATGCAAATGCCATGTTCAATTATTTCTGAGGAATCTATCTGCTTTGATTCAAGTCTTGATACAGAAAAATCCAACAGCATGATTCAGATATGTGATCCTTGAAAATAACTGAACATGTGTGCAAAAATGCTATGATGTCATGTATGCAACAGGCATGTGATCAATAGTCTGATGTTGGTGGCGATGTTGAACAATGAGTCAAGTGTCTGAATAGAACCATAATAGTAGCATCATCTCTGTACAGAACCCCATAACTGAGAACCTAATAATTGTAGAACTGGATCACATAATATAACAATCACTGATGGTATTGAAGCTGAACAACGAGCCAAGTGTCTGTGGAGAGTCATAATAACAGTCACAATATCAGGGTCACCATGGTAATCACAGTAACAATTTCTCTGAATAGAAATCCCGAATCTCAGAATCAAAGAACCATATAGCACCAGATAATATCATAAAACAACACTGGCAAAGCGGGTATGTTGAAGTTTAGGGTTCCTGCAAACCTGTAAACCCCTCCCAATCTCACGGGTGTGCTACTCGGGTCAACATCACGGACTCTCAAAGCCGAATAGCAATAATACGTTCACCATTTCCGAGAAATGGCTCATGACCAAATCAGGGAATCGGTTTGGCATTATGTACTACTCAGGGAGGTCTCAATTGAGTCCGGAAAAACAAGCATCCCCCACAAGTTTCCAGCTTCAAGCACTGAGTCGAGAAACAATAGTACATTCATCCCGAAGGGTACAATACTATCGTCATACGATCAGTTTGCTTTAACTGAATTCCTATGAGAGAACCAGGCCATCCTATGCGAGTTCCCAATGGACCCTCGGATGCAAGTGGGTTTGCCAACAAATGTGGTCTGCCACTGTCATCACTGGAGAGGGGTGTTCCCATTAAGGTCCTCGAAGATCGGTCACCAGATGCACATAACTATCAAGGTTGTACCCTGAAGTGGAGAAGAACCCCCACACAGAATAGTCCCGAGACAGTCGCAATCTGGGTGTGGAACACATCACCACTCATCATGTAACCATGCGAGCACAACGTGTCCACGCTAATCCTATAGTGCACTCAAGCCGGGTAGTTGTCTTATCTCACAGTAACTCCCAACCCACAGAAAAAATGAAAACCAGCATAGCCAGATAGTCCAGTATAATATGATGTACGGAAAATAAAATACTGAAAGCGGTAAATAAATACGGTAAAGTAAAGCTGTAAAGAACTGTAAATAAAAACAGTAAAGCTAAACTAAAGCACACAACAACAAACAAATAAACACCCAGAGAAACAAAACCAAACAGGCGCTAGGATTGACTCTACAAGGGAAACCGGAAGAATCAGGTTCGTCCCCAGCAGAGTCGCCAGCTGTCGCTCCCGGGATTTTCATCCTAGTACAAACGCGAAAGTGGCGCGGAAAAGGTAGAGTCGCCAGCCAGACATTTTTATCCCAAAGGAGTGGGAAAGGTAATGTTGCACAAACCTAAGGAAGAAGGAAAAGGATGAGGCCTTGCGAACCAAAGATCTGAGTTCGGGAGTCGGTTACGACCTGGGAAGGTATTAGCACCCCAGATCGTCCGTCGTACCCGACGGGATCCACGCTTGCTTGTTTGTTTCAAAGGGTGAGAATATGCTGCTGAATAAAACCGCTAACTGGAACTGGAACTGAAATGAGAAAGGAACTGAAATAAGAAAATGGAAAGAAAAGAAATAATGGGGAAAATGTAGGGAAAATAAAGATTGTGCTCGAACGGGCCCTACCCCGCTGCCTACGTACCTCATCGGGAAAATGAGGATCAGAGTCGACGTAGTTCGCCTAACTAAGGCGGGAACTATTTGTTTGTGTTTTTTACAGCTGGAACTGCGTATGTCTATGCTCAGGTGTTGCAGGCTCGTCTGGTACGAGTGCGTTTACCGTCTTGCATGTGAGACAAGTCGTCGCGAGTTCGCGTTGTGAGCGAATGAGATGAGACGAGAAGTTCCCGCAGGATAGTCGCTTATTATTTGTTTTTTCTTTTAAAAGAAATATTTTGAATTTGTTTGTGAACGGTCTTGTACTAAGACCTATCCATCGCGGGAAGTATTTACACCTCGCCCCGAAACAGGACGCGTATAAACACTCCGCAACAAAGTCTCGTGTCGTACAAGATTGTTCGGTTTTTATTAGGTGTTTTATTGCTTTTCTTTATGAGATGAGAAAGAAAGACTCAAGTTGGAAAAGGAAAAATCTAAGGGGGACTAAGACACAACCCTAAGTTAGTTATCATATACAAAAGGGAGATCCTATGGTTAATGAGGTATTCTAATCCTAATGAGAAAAGGAAAAGAAGAAAAGAGAATTAGAACTCAACTTACTTCCTAAGGAAGTTAAGTTGGTTCTAAAGAACAAAAGGGGAACCTACGGACAAAGCACAAGATGCTAAGGCAAACACAATTAAAATGCATAAGAGATAGGAATGAAGTAATGCTTACCTCAATCTTCCCCCCCTACAAAACAAAAGTTAGCATGACAATGCATATTGAAAATAAAATTGAAGCATGAAAGCGATTAAGTACCATAAACGTCCTAGAATGGAACTAGGGTTCAAAATAAGACCTAAGTCTAAAGGTGAAGGGACCTAAAGGTCACATGACTTCTAAAGTCAGTAGCTACATGATATAGGTCCCTAAGGATGCTAGGATACCTCACAAGATCAAACTATGTCAAACTATGCACAAAAAGTCCACATAAATTCACCTAAATGCAAGTTAAGACTCATGGATGAAGTATGAAGACATATGGCTTACAAACATGAATTAATACATGGAATGAACATCAAAGTCAGTAGTGAATGCTTATTAAGATGTGTGAATGGATATATAATCATGGATGCCATGGATTAGGCATATGGAACAATGAGAAGAAGATGTGAGATGAAGTAGAACAAACATCGCATAAGATCGCGCACGATGAAAGTTAAGGAAGAATGGCATGTGAATATGAATGAAATGATTATGAGTCAGTAGCATACAAGGTATGAGATGCAATTATAATGCATGAATAGGCATTGATGACTTTCCACATAATTAATGTTATTATTTAGAGGAGAAGAGAAGCTAGTTTAGGTTAAACATGTTCAAATAATTATGCACTTTGAAACACAAAAACAAACCAAATGAGTATGGTTCAAAAAGTGGCCTATAACTGGAATTAAGGACCTAAAAGTGACCTATAATTAACTACTAAAAGTTACCAAAAAGCATCTCAAGCAAATGGCATGGATGCCTTCTCATCATTTAGGTTATGGAGCAAATACACACATGAATCAACCTAGGATCTAGGTGACATGGAAAAATAGCAAAAAGCCTTTAAAAATTATGAAATTAAATCCCTGGAATGATATAGTCATTATCTCAAATTGTCCAAAAGGATTTCATAAAATTATGCACCAAAGTGCCAAAAAAATTACTTGACTAGCAAGGTATCAATGAATGATCACCCAAACACAACTCCACAAAGTGGATCAAAAAAAGGGCATTAAAAATTATGAAAAAAAATTCCTAAGGAGCATCAAAATGTCACAAATTACAGTGATTAATCACACACAAAAAATAGGTTTCACACCTATGGGGAAAAAACGATTTCGGTCCCTTATGCCAAAACCTTCCTTTTTGGGACAGCTCATGATCTAAAATCCAAATTAATTATTAAAACCACCTAAATCTGGAAACAAAAAATATGAAAAATTAATTAAGAGGATGAGGATCACTCATGAATTTTTCCAGAATTTTATCCCACGTAAAACTATTTTTAATAATTGCGACGAAACGAGCAAAAAAGTGGATTTTAAGGAGAAGTGAAAGGAAGCGATCCTAATGGTTCGTAACCTAATCCCTAAGTTCCGAAATCGATACATATCATCAAAAATCACAAATAAATCCAATGCCTCAGGTGGGAGGGCTCAATATGCACCTTAAGTTATATGGTCCTAAGCCGCATACGACTAGAATGATGCTTAAAAGTCGAAAAAAAGCTCGAAATCACTTACTTGATAGAAGTACCGATTCTTCACGCAAAAGAAATCCGAAAAAAACCCCAAGTAAGGTCTTGTGATCTCCATAAGCAAAATAAATGCTTATCTACCATAAATTCTTTGTGAAGCTCACCCATAATTAAAATCGATCGAAATCAATCAAAAAACTCATGAACCATTTAATCCAACATTAGTTCACAATTATAATTAACAAAATTCTAATTGAAAATTGTTAAGAGAAAAACTAATCCATATGTTAATTAACAAGAATTATTAATAAGAAAATTAAGCCACACTTTTTTAGCATATTAATTAACAAATTTCTAAAAATAAAAAAAAAATAGAAACATGGGATGTGTATGTAGTAAGATAATGGTGTAAACATCATTTACATGACCCAAAGCCCAAACCCAAGCGATACAGGGGGTGAGATCCGAAAAACAGGAGGTGCAGATAGAACAAAGTGGCCTAAGGCCCAGCTCTTCATGAAGCCCGTAGGAGAGTATGGATAGGAATTGGAGGGTGTGAGAAGTGTATCCATGGGAGAATATGCTGACCCAGCCCAAACTCAATCTGTTAAGCTCATAAGGGAATGAGAAACCCTAATCTCCTCAATCCTCTTCTTCCCCAACATGCCATTGCCGAAAACACACAAATCGCCGCCGGAGACGCTTGCGGCCAACAAACCCTTGACGGTCTTTCCACCGACACCATCAAACCCCCTTCGTCGCCATGATTCACCCTTCTTCGTCTCTTCCTTTCTCTTCGGCTTCAACCCTCAATGCGCCGCGACTATCACCCTTGGGGATCGAAAGTTCAAATCCCTCCACCATTTACACCGGTACCACCAACGACCCTTTCTTATTCCCGTCATCATCACCGACGAACGACAACAACCACGAACATTCTTCTCTATGAAAACCTTGCCGTCCCTGAACGCTCGTCCTTGCCGTCGCAGTACGACTCGAACTCGTCATCTTCTTCGCAACAAAGTTTTTTGCGGTGAACCTCCTCTTGACGGCGCCGGTCATCTCACGTTCGCTGACATCTCCCCCTCAACGGAGCCTCCGCCAATAGGAAAAACACGCCGCGGCTCTTTTAACATCAAAATGGTCCTTTCCCAATCCTCAATCCTCAGCAACTACATTCGATTGATAGGGAACGATATTGTGAAGAAGATGCTAGAGCTTACCGGTCGGAGCTCAGGTGTGATTTTAGTAACGAATTCGTAACTCATAACTCAAGTTCTGTTTTTACTCATTCCCCCTTCCCCTTCGTGACTTCGATTTCGTTGTTGTGTGCTTCACTGTTGACTTTGATGTTACGAACTCGTTCTCAAAACAGTGTTGCGGTGAAGTCAAAATCATACGTTCTGTGAATTGTGTTCTTGCGGTCTTTGATGTTGAAGCTCTTGATGCAGGTTTGCAAGATTCTTGAAGATGTTGGTTGAAGCTAGATGGATAAGCTTTTGTTGACTGAAGGATTCAAAGAAAATTGTAGAGAAATTGTTGACTGATGAAGGTCGCAGGAGATTGATGAACAAATGAATCGGATTCAGGTGCATCACTTTGAGTTTTCATTTCCTGCTAACCATTTCCGAATCTGAATGGTGGATATTTGATGTGTTCTTGATTCGATGCAGGGTGATGAAGGCTGACTGAAGTTGTGTGGCTTTTCACAAGGGTGACAAAAGGTGAGGTCCGTTCTTGTTCTTCTTCTTTAAAGCTGTGCAATTCTGAGTTGAAGATCGGTGTCAACTGTGTTGGTGGTTGAAGCAGGTTGATGATGATGCATATTGAAATCGAGAGATTGATGAAGCTGTGCTTGTTCTGAATTGTTGTTGATGGTTATGCGAATGAAATGAATCTTGGCACGGGTTGAAGATGTGTTGGTGTTGATTTGAGTTGCTGATTCTTGCTGCGACTGATTCTTGCTGCCATTTTTGTTGTGATTTTGCAGGTATGATAAAAGAGAGTTTTCTTCTAAACGTGATTGAATTGATGGAAGATCTTGGTGGAGCAGAATGGGTCATGGAGGAAATTGCCAAGAAATCTGATGGAGAGAGTAGAGTAGAAAAGTGAAGAGGGATTTGTTTTTCTGGAGATCAAAGGAAGAAGATTGGGGCCAGGATCAATGAAGTTGGAGGGTGCTTTTTTTTTGAGATAATTATCATTGGAGATTCATCATGGATCAGTGAAAAAAATGAGAGATTGAAGCTGGAGATTTTTTGTGCAGGGTTAGTGAGAAAAACGTTGAGAGATCCTGAAGTTATATATTTCTCTTTTTTTTTATTCTCTGGTTTTGTATTCTTCCTCATATAGCAGTTATCAACTGAATTTCTTTCTTTTATTTGTAATTGATTCAGTTATTATAACTGAAAATTATGTTGTAATTTTAATCTCAACTTCCCTCTCCTGCCTGATCTATTTGACATGATTCCCTACTTTACAAACCTTTCTCCATAGCAGCATCATTCACTTTTTGTTTAAATTTATTAATGTACTTATGGACCCAAAATATGTGGTAATGGGCTTTGGTAATCGGTGAGAATATAAGAATTGGATTTAAGAAAAAATGGTTCAATATATGGAAACGATAAGGGTTTGTATTTGAAATGGACATCGATGACTTGAATTTAAATTTGAATGACACCATCCAAATAGACCATAATTGTGCCCTTTCCATCCTTAATTTGAATCAAACTACTTGAACCAAAAACTTTGACATCATGATGCATCCTAAAACCAATGCCTCGAATCATGTTTCTCGAACCACTTGGGATTGACATAAGCGCACAAATATTTCTGCAAAATAATCTCAAATCAACTTAAACCGATATTTGAATCCCAACATACTAAGACCCTCATCTCTGAGGAAAATCAATGAAGGAAAACTTTTCATTCCTAGAAGAAACCTTAATTCATACTTCATTGCTTGAATAACCAACAAGATCAGTCTGAAATGTTGAAGAGAAATAAACTCTTAATTCATCTTGTTAACGTCAACTCCTTTGAATACACCTCTGAATAAAGAAAGAGCCTGGAGCTTGATAATCCTCTGAATAGGGAAATTCTCCTAATGTTTGGAGATCAACCTCCGTCTTAACCTCGAATGCACTAGCCAGATGAATCACCTTTGAATAGGGAAATTTGAGTCACCAAGAAATGTTTGACCTCATGCCTTATGAATTCAATGCACATGCGTGATTGCGACTGCCACGACCTAATGGAATATGCAGGTGAATGCGAAGCGATAAGCCAGTTAGGGCAAAAAGAATGAGGGCAAATTTTGAGGTATTACAATTAGTATGGATGATGTGCAAGTACGGGATAATCTCACGGTGGAGACGATACCGGTACAAATTGAGGATCATGAAATGAAGACCTTAAGAGGCAAAGAGATTGCTTTAGTCAAAGTTTTTTGGTTGGGAGCTACCGGAGAAAGTATAACTTGGGAATTGGAAGGCAAGATGCAGGAATCGTATCCTGAGTTGTTTGAGCGAGGTACGATTTTCGAGAACGGAAATGTTCTAAGTGTGGGAGAGTTGTAACGCCCGTATTTAATTAATTAATTTAATTAAATATTATTGTGTGTGTTTCCCGATTTAAGGTTGGTATGTGTTGTTTTGTCGTTTGTGTCGTTAAGTCGTTTAAGTTGTTAAGTTGATTTGTATGTTGCGGGTTAAGTTGTGTTTGGGTGGTTTAATTAATGAAATTAAATTGACTAAATAAAATAAGTGTTAATGAGATAATATTAAGTGGGCTTAGTTTTGTGGTGTAAGAGTAGTAAGTTGGGGGTGCTAAGTTAGACCCATTAGTAATTAGGTTAATTAGTGAGGGTTTAGTAAAAACAAGCTGAAAACCTAATTAGAGAGAGAATAATCAGAATTTGTAAGAGGAGAATAACAAGTCTTAGAGGGACATTAAGAAGAGGCTGGGTTTAAGATTTTCGCGGGAAATTTTGTGGTGAATTCGAGCTGTCTTCAATCCAAGGTAAGGGTGGGGTTCGAATTCCTTAACCGGGACTAGATTATCATATCTAGGTTTGGATTTTCGTGTAATTTCATTGTTGTGTTTTGTGATATGATTTTCTTTTATTGATTTTGTGTTGATATCTGATGAAGAAGCATGTTGTTCTGGTTGTATTGCTGATAAAAATCATTGTTGTGTTTTGTTGTTGCGTTGTTGTTGCTGGTTTATGTTGCAGAATTTGTGTAGAAGAAGTTAGGGTTCGTAAAATCGATGTAGAAACCCAATTAAGATTGAACAAAATGATGAAAGTGTGAGAAATTGTAGCAGAGTTGGAATTAGAAGCTTTCTGGTCATTTGCGTAACAGATCTGGTGTTATGCGTATCAGACAAGGCAATACACGTAACAAAACCCTATTACGCAGGCCATATGCATAACATACATGGGCAATACGCGTATCGAGTGGGCCATACGAGTATGGGCAGGGCATGTGCAGAAAAATTCAGTTTTTGGCGATACGACTTGTTTTCGCATCCGTTTCGAGTTGGATTGATCTTAGACTTAAAGTAGAGATGAAATAAGTTAATTATAGTAGATTGGAAGATTTAAAAACGAAAATTTAGTAATATAACCAATCAAGCCGTAATTTTTTCGTTTTCGCATTGAAGTCGTTAAAAGTTGTGTTGTCCCGATGTTGGGAAGATTAATATGTTGTAGGTCATATGACCAATGTTGATTAATGTTGCTGAGTTGTTCAAGTTGTTATGTTTTTAAGTTGTTGATTATGTCTTTGTTATTGTATGTCGTCTATAGTTGCATACATATGCATATTTCAAGTTGGAGCGTATGCTCGATTCAAGTTGGCCTGGATTGGCAAATAAGTTGATGATGCCTTGTGTTGTACCCCAAAATTTGCCCTCACATATTTGAGACAAATTGATTCACAAGGTTTCCTCACACTTGTCGTACCCCAAATTTTGACCCGCTTCATATGCTTTCTGGTGTCTTTTTATTTTGAATAAATAAAATAGCACAATTGGTAGAAAGATGGGTATAAGGGATATAACTGTGAGAGGTTCTGAGTTCAAATCTCAACTTCAGCTCTTTTTAATTTTTTTAATTTTTTTCCTTTACTAATAACTTTTTCTATTTTTATTTTTTTATGAAAAAATCACAAAAATAGAATTTTTTTAATTATTTAATTTTTAATTTTCGTATTTGAATTTAATGCATTTTTAAAAATATGATTTTTTCATTAAAATCATTGTTTTATGAAAAATATTTCAAAAAAAATCATAATAAATACCAAAAACATTTATTTTCTAGTATACTCGTTTTCTATTGGTCAGTTTATGTCATTTTTGTGTCATACTTAGTTTCTAACTGGTATACTTGGTGACCAAGTAAAAATCATATAATTTTGTTCAAATATTTTTTAATCAATAAGGATTAAGACTAATTTTTTTTCCTTTTAAATTTTATAACCTAATTTTCTTAATCTATAAATACATGTTGTTTTACACATAAGAGAGGCCCCTCTCATTTCTCATTTTATCACTCCTCTCTCTACCACAATACGAAAAAATTCTTGCCTCAGGGAGAAACAAAACTGAAAAAAGAAGAACAACAAAAAAGAACTAAATCGCGGCAGATCCATAACCTTACCTGGTCACACTAATATATACAGGTGGTCCAATTTGCAGGTCACGTAATATATGAACATCATCTTGTATATTGTTCTATATACTAACGTCACTTTCTTAATTTTTTTTTCTTTTACTTTTTCGTTAGTTTATATATATATATATATATATATATATATATATATATATATATATATATATATATATATATATATATATTATTTATTTTACTTTGTTTGGATTTAATTGTGTCGATATGTCGTTCGCATATTTATGTGCATGAGGCGTGACATTTGCGTTGATTCGATCCAATTGTAATGATCGCAATTTTGCGTTAGCAACATCAATTTTTATTTTATCTTTTATTTTTTAATAAATTTAGATCCGCATGGCTTTGACCATATTGCGATGATCACGTTAAGTGTAGCAAGTTAATGATTTATTTCATCAATTTAGGTGTGATTGTTTTTAATTGATTTATTGTTGTATTTCGATTTTACACGTGTCCGACGGTTTTGCACAGTGACAATTCACCTTTAGCGCTTACCGATTCGCGTTTCGATTTACATTTTTTTTTCTATTTTATTTAATTTAATTTTATCATGTCATTGTTATTTTTTATATTGTTATTCGATTTGCGATGACCGCCTATGCGGTAGCAATTTGTATATTACTTTAATTTTTGTTCATTTTCAACGATCCAACGTCGTTAGAAACTAATTAATTAAAAAAGTAAAAATAATAAAAATAATAATTTTTTTCTTTAAATCCTAAAGTACAAAAAAAATATACCTTTTAAATTAATGATTAATTAGATTTAAATTTCCTTCTTAATTTTTCATAAAATAAATTGTTCATAAAAAATCAATTAATTAGTTTCACTAAATAAATATTAAATATTTCCCTCTCTCCAATTCTTTTTCCCTGATTTTACTTTCTTTGTCATTTATAATTCCTAGAACAATTGTATAGGATGTACAAAGCCTTCTAATAGCTAGATTTACTTTTCTCGCACGATTTTCCTAAATATTGTAACTGCCTATGGGATGTAATAGCGTAGGATTTTTTATTCTTTCGGCACTTTATTTTCTGCAAGGATTTTCCAATTATGTAACTCTCCCAAAGCCTTGTAATAGTTTAATTAGGATTTTTACTTTTTGCACCTTATAACTGTTAGATGTATGAATACTAGGATTGTATGGTAAGATAAAATCAACCGTTAGATCACTGACTCAAAGATTATAATAATTGTAATTAACACACTCCATTCACACACGTAAGCCGATCATTCTATGATCGCCATCTGCACTTCCTAGGGTTACCCATCTCAGTTGCCTTAAAACAAATGGTCAAGTCCCTCGAAAGTGGGGGTGTCTAAAAAGCAATGTCCCTTAATAGAAAAATCATCAAGTCTCTATCATATTCAAAAGATCTTAAGTCCCTTCGATGTTGCCTACGAGAAAAGATCTTTTCCCTTTGGTTTAAAAGATGATAGTCCCTCCTGATTGCTAAAGACACCCCTATATATTGCCTTCATTGACCACACGATGACCATATGCTTGTCCCTTAATAAAATCCAAAGTAATGACTAACTACTCCTTAATAGTAGGGATAGTCTTACTCTTGAAGAAACATAAAAGAAATTGAAAGACTTAGCTTAGGGTAGGTACCTCATAGTTACTTGCTCACACTTTAAAATTACTTTTCACACATCACTTTTCTTAAACATTTTTCAACTTAAAGGTTTTGTATAAATCCATACGAGGATCATTACAAAGTACTTAGAAAAATTTCTAATCACACACTTCACCTTCTCAAAAACAATCAAAGTGAGCTAAGTAACTAAGAGCCCATGGATAACCATGGATATAAAGGGTGCTAACACCTTCCCTTTATATAACCTACCCCCCGAACCCAAGTCTTTTCAAAACGGTATTTCCTGTTCTTTTATGTCCCTTCCTTATGGATAAAATAAAAGTCGGTGGCGACTCTTGCTATCCGCATATGTTTTTGTCAAACAAAAAAACCCAAGTCAGTTCTCCCACCGTGTTACACCTTGATAACTTGGGAATGTTTTAAGTTGGGAGTTTACTCTAAATGGTACCACATGCATATAAGTTGAGTTGCATATTATTTATGTTGTTTGTTGGATGTAATTTGTTTGTTGATGTTTCTTGTTGTGTGAAGTGGTATGATTATATGATTATCTCGTTTACATATTGGTTATTGTATCATGTTTATGTTATTCGATATCTCACCCCTTCTGTTTGAATATTGCCCTTTGTTGGTAACATGCAGGTAATGAAGAGTCCAGTACTTAGTAGCTTCGATTTGGTGTTTGTCGCTCTGATACGTAGCACTTCGGGGGGATGAACGCATGTTTTATCTTTGTGATTTTGTTTAAGTTTATGAACTATTTTTGAGTTGTTTTATGTTGAAGAACCAAGTTGAAGTATTTTGACGTTGATTTATTTGATGTTGTTTAGAAATTGAAACATGTTGATCCGCTGCGTTGTTTTTCAAAGTTATTATATTAATGAAGTTGTTATTTGATTTTAAAGTTGGAAAAATGTGATATCCAATGTTTGTTGATGAAATTTTATAACTCTAATTTAATAATTAAAGTCTGATAGAAATGAGGTGTTACAGAGCACACAACATAGTTTAATCTTATTATCATTTGATTGCCAATAGCAAGTGTTCTTGCAAAGTACTCATCGACTATTTTATTTTATTCCATTGTAAGAATCTCAAACTCTCGACGCATGGACTGCAAATGTGTTTGCTTAACATTAGAAGATCCATGATACTTGCGAACAAAGCATCCCAAATATATAAAATTGTGTTCCGCATAAGAATAATCTCCATGATGGATTGATTAATGGACTAAAATAGGTAGTTTTTGGCTTTCAAATCATTCAACTGTAATTTGAACCAACAAGGTTTAAGAAGAGAATATGAAGTTGTGGTGCAATGCAATTGTAATTGAAAAAATTGTAACTTTTTTATGTTTGACAGATCTTAGATCGAACTATATAAGCTTTTTTTTAATCAAAACTCACAACAGCAAACTAACAACAAAGTTATACAACATATATAAAGTACAAATGCATAAAAGTGTAGATGATTTAAGTAGATATATAAATATAATAAAGAAAAAAAACTACGACAAGTCATAATATACTCTTAATCAAATAAATTAAAAGTATAAATAAAAAACAAAACTAACATCGTGGGACACACCACCACGTGGAATAGTAAAAAAAAACTTGGACACTTAAATAAATGGTTGAAGTTAGTAACTTTTACGAAAAAATACTTCAATTACATCATGTTAGCATATTCACGATACAATTTAAGCGATTTTAACGTTAAAAATTATTTGAATTGAAAAAAAAAACATGTAATTTATTTTGGTTCGATTGACTATTAAAAATAAAATCAAAACAAACTAGTGTGGTTTGCTCCGATTTGGTTCCATTGATTCGATTTTTTACAAAAGTATTATTGAACCATACATACAATTATAGATAACAATATAATTTTGTATTTAATTTTTCATATACTACTAAATAATAACAAAATTCATCATATTTGAACAATTACTTTCTATTTAATATGTCGAAATCATATCAAACAAAAATGAAATAATAAACATAAAACAATATAAAAAATATTATAACGGGAAAAAAATAATATGATAAATTAGTCAAGATAAAAAAGAAAGAACATAAAAGATGAGAGATTAGAGAAGAAAATGTGCATGCAGTAAAAACGAAATTGAAAGATAGAATGGTAACATAAAAATGAGAAAGTGAAATAGAAAAAAAAAACATAAAAGAGTAGAGATTATAGAAGAAGAGGAAAATGTATACGAAGAAGATGTTGTATATGAAGAAGACGCAATACTTCTATCATGTTTTAAGTTTATGGTGACTAATGATGTGCTTTATGTAATAAGCAACAATTAACATATGCGACTGACGTATACATCGGGTAAGAAGTTATATTACACATGTGTGGATGACTGGATTCTATGTATAAGGGTGTTTTGTTACCAATATTTCCCTACACATCGACAGCGATAACTAGAACCTTGACCACCACAATCTTTTCAAACTACATCTCCATTTTTAAATATTCAGGGTGTCATGATACCAGACCCACTCGAATTAGAGTCAAGCCCAAATGGATGCAGGATTTTATTCTAAAATAATATCTTTATTATTTTGTATTCATGTTTTAATTATTCCTTCAATTGGGCTGACCCATTAACCCAAGTCTTTTAGGGTTTTATCTTTTATATTTAAAGCAACTTAGAATCATGAATGAAGTAGAAAAGAATTAATTCAGAATTTTAGTTTGGTTTTTAAGTTTTGTGTGCTATTTTAGACAAACCCTGGATCTAAAAGAATAGTTGTAAAATCTTCTTATCAAATTGGTGCTTTCATATCTTGGATTCATGGCCCCTAACAAACCTTCAAACCCCGGAGATATCATTGAGGAAGCTGTCCAAACTGTCAATACCCATCTTAATCTTGCAATGAATGAAAATCAACAAATCATGGATGAGAGAATTGACAAAACCAATGCTAATTTGGAACTGATTTAATCTCGTATGGACAACGTAAAGGTGATTTCAGATTCTCATTACAACAACATCATGGGTCTTCTATCAAAAATCGCAAATAAAAAAGAACAACAGCCTTCATCTAATGTTCAGTTAGCGTCTACTGTTCACACGCATCTTTCCCCCTATTGTTCAGCTCGCGTCTACTATTCATACAACTTCTAGCTCGGGTATTACTCACTCCATTCATATGACTACAACCTAACTTAACCCTATTTGCACTACTACCAACTCCCCTCAAGTTTCCCCTACATTACAACATACTTTCACACCTCTTCTACACTTCACCACCCACTCAAATCATCTATCACCCCATCTTTTACAACAGTACCTTTTCACCCAACCCAACCCAAATTTCATGTTTCTTTTCTTCTCCCTACCCTACACAACCCAGCAACCTTCCTTTCAACTCAAACTACTCTATTCCAATGTTTTCCCAACCTTATTTTCCCACATTACTCACACAACACCTTTACCACCCTTTAAAAACCCCAAGTTAGAATTATCAATGTTTGATGGTTTCAATCCATTGGAATGGTTATTTCAAGCTGAACAATACTTTAATTTTTATCAATTACCACCTAAAAATTGACTTTCTATGATGTCCTTTTATATGAAAGGTGATGCTTTGTGTTAGTATAAATGGATGTACCAAAGTCATTTATTGCTTGATTGGACCTCTTTTACAAATGCATTGGAATTAAGATTCGGTCCTTCTACATATGCTAATCACTAAGCTGAATTATTAAAGTTAAAGCAAGTGGGTTCAGTTGTTGAATACCAAGTCGTGTTTGAGAAATTAGGAACTCAAGTGGTGGGCTTATCCCAAAATGCTATTCTAAATTGTTTTATTTCTAGTTTGGCAGTAGAAATCCAGAATAAAATAGCAAATCATACACCTGTATCTATTTCTCAAACGATTGGATTGCCTAAGATTATTGGAATCTAAGATTAAGGACACCAAACCAAAATTTAAGAAATCCTTTTCGAACATTATTCCAAGCCTAATACGGACACTACACCACCCCTCATACCCCCTAACTATAAAAACCCAACTGCAGCCCAACCATCCAAACTTCCCATCCGTAAGCTTTCAAATGCTCAACTTCAAAAATGTCGTGCTCAAGGTTTGTGCTTCAGTTGTGTTGAGAAATTCATCCCCGATCATAGATCTGCAACGGGTAAATTTATCTTATTAATTGAGGATGATGAATTTCAAATTGAATGCAACAAATCCCATTGATGTTACTTCCAACACAACCGCATCTGATGACACCTATTTTCAGTTGTCTCCCCAAACTGCCATAGGCCATTTTTCACCAAAAACTCTTAAAATTCACAAGATTAATTAATGGCCTAACTGTGACTGTCCTGATCGACACAGGTAGCACACGAAATATTTTGCATCCTAGAATTGCTTAACATCTCAAAATTCCAACCAATCAAATTCCCAACTTCTCCGTAATGGTGGGTAACGGATCCAAACTATCATGCACGGGGTTTTGTCCTCAAGTTCCTATAACCCTACAAAACAACATTTTCCATATTCCTTTTCATTTGTTACCTATTGAAGGAGTTGATATCATGTTAGGTATGGAATGGTTAAGAAAACTTGGCACCATAATGGTTGACTTCTCAATCCCAAAGATATCCTTCACTTACCACAACAATGTTTTCACCATCGCCAGTGAACCTAAAAACCTCCCTACACATTCTTCATATAACCAATTTTGCCAACTCTTTCACTTTGATTTTATTGTCTCCATCCATCTCTTACTATACCAACTATCCGAGGAAACCCAAACCAACACTCCAAACCCACATATCAATCCTCTAGAATCTCTTTCCTCATACCTCCCTACACAAATCAAATCCATTTTACAAAAACATGTTGTCTTTACTCAATCTCAAGGTTTACCTCCTTCACGACTTCATGGCCATCATATTCCTTTAATTCCAAACATTTCCCCAATTAATGTTAAACACTATAGATACCCTCACTCACAAAAAGAAACCAATACCACTATCATTCATGATATGCTACACAAGGGTATCATTCGGCCCAATAATAGCCCATATCCCAACTCCCACAATAGATGAACTCTTCAATGAGTTGGGTTCTACAACTATTTTTTCTAAGATTGACCTATGATCTAGTTACCACCAAATCAAGGTTTCACCAAAAGACACATACAAGACTGCTTTTAGAACGTTTAATGGGCACTATGAGTTTTTGGTTATGCCTTTTGGTCTAACTAATGCTCCTAGTTCTTTTCAATCAGTAGTGAATCATTTACTTTGCCCTTTCTTACATCGGTTTGTTTTAGTTTTCTTTGATTATATATTAATTTACATTTCATGCCTTGCTGATCATGTCCTTCATTTAAAATTGATTTTAGAATTGCTTTAATCTAATCAATTTCATGCCAAATTATCCAAATTTGTTTTTGATATTCCTACTATTGATTATCTAGGTCATGTTATCTCAAATGAAGGTATAACCCCAAATCATTCAAACATTCAAGATATTATCAACGGATCAATACCACTTTCTCTCACGACTCTCAAGGGTTTTTTAGACCTCACAGGGTTTTATCGACGATTTGTTCGTCAATACGGCTCTCTAGCTGCTCATCTTATCGATTTACTATGTTCTAATAAATTATTATTGACTACATCATGTCCTTGTTGAACATGTCCTTCATTTAAAATTGATTTTAGAATTGCTTTAATCTAATCAATTTCATGCCAAATTATCCAAATTTGTTTTTGATATTCCTATTATTGATTATCTAGGTCATATTATCTCAAATGAAGGTATAACCCCAAATCATTCAAAGATTCAAGCAATTATCAACGGATCAATACCACATTTTCTCATGACTCTCAAGGGTTTTTTAGACCTCACCGGGTTTTATCGACGATTTGTTCGTCATTACGCCTCTCTTGCTGCTCATCTTATCGATTTACTATGTTCTAATACATTATTATTGACTACATCTACTGAGGCAGCTTTTACAACATTTAAAATAAAAATGACAAACACCAGACTTGTGCCTAATGACAGACACCAGACTTGTGCCTTCCAGACTTCTCTGAGACCTTTGTGTTTTAGACAAATGCTTCCACAGTTAATGTTGGCAAAGTCTTATCGCAGCAGTGACATCCTTTAGCCTTCTTTAGCAAGAAGTCGTGCAATCAGCTTCAAGCTTCTTTAGTGTATGTCTGAGAGATGTATGTCACTACTGAATCTGTAAAGAAGTGGTGACAGTATTTAATTGGCAAACATTTCCACATTTCCACATATATAAAGATAAAAAATGCTTTAGAATCTATTGGTACAAACTATTCAAACTCCTAAACAACAGAAGTGGGCATCTAAATTTCAAGGTTTCGACTTTAACATTTTTTCTACACATGGAAAATCCAATTAAGTTGTCGATGCCTTGAGTCGCATTGAGCATGAAGATGCGGCATTATTCCTAACTCTTTCATCTCCTTTGCCCAGATTGCTCACACACAGCTCAAACAGTTCTACAAATTAAACAAAGAAGGTCAAAACATTATACAAAAAGTATTGTCTGATCCAAGTTCCAATCTGTTTTTTCAAAACAAAGATGACCTTGTGTACTAGAAGGATAATAAACATACCTCCTAATAAAGAGTCGCATCAACACATCAAAAAATCTTGCATGAATATCACTTTACTCCTATTGAAAGGATTTGCCCATTCAAATCTTGCATGAATATCACTCTACTCCTATTGAAAGGATTTGCTCATTCTGCCACCTTTTTCAATTTAATTTCTCGGTCTTTCACAAATTAAAAATACCTAACATGCCACGTATTTTGTATTTTGTCATTTAGAGGGGATTCGGTCTTTCACAAATTAAAAATACCTAACATGCCACGTATTTTGTCATTTAGAGGGGATTTTTATATTTTCTTAGCATTCTCAATCCAAGATGGCGGATGTACTTGGTACCCTTTCTTCAATTATATTCTGATTTTAAAAATTATTTTTTTCTTATATTTAATTTATATTAAATAATATAATAATATAAATATTATTTTAATTTAAAAAAATATATATTTCTTTTTTTCGTTTATAATTTATATTCTTTATTAGTTTTTTATTCATTTATAATTTTTTTTTAGTTTTTTATTCATAATAAATCTAGTTCAATTAAAATTTTAGAATTAATAAATTAAAAAAAACAATAAAGTAAAAATTTGTTATTAATATAATAAATAAAATTACAAAACATTTTTATCTTCGTCCTTTGTATCAGATAAATACCACAAATACCACTTCCACATCTTGTTGGTCGTCAAATTCATCATTGTCGACCTTACATAAGACAGGGTTAAAAAATTGGACAACTGATGTTTGATTAAAAAAGAGTTACAATCGAGGAAAATCTTCAAAAAAAATTCTGACGGTGAAAATTTGTGATAAGTTTGGGCAAAATTGGATGTGTCTGACACCGACGTTGCGACGACCGCGAAAATAGTCCATCACATCGAGGGATTATAAAAATTGCTTTGTTTGATAAAAATCAAAGTTTAGTCCACCACAACACCACAGAGTTTTTGCCCATTGTGCCACAAATGTGAAATGTATTTCCTGATATGTCATCCCTTCAAAAATAATGTCCAAAATGCCACAAAATTTGTCCTGTATTAAACTTTTTTAATATTTTTTCTACATCCTCAAACCAAGATGGCGCGGATGGGCCCCACCTGCTGTAGGGGTCCACCATCTTGAAAGGAGTCCCTTTTTTTTCGTTTTATATTATTAATTATTAAAAAAACTGAATTTTATTATATTTAAATTATATTTAATAATATAATAATATAAAATATTATTATTTAATTATTATTTTTTTCGTTTTTAATTAATATTATTATTTTTTTCTAATTTTATATTAAAATATTTCCATAATATTGTTAATAGAATAAATAAAAAAACAATATAATAAAAAAATATTGTCATTAATATAATAAATATAATTATAAGAAATTGAAAATTATACAATTTATTGAAATTCATCTTCGTCATCTATATCTGGTAAACAACAGGTGTTTGGTTTGGCAAAATTTCAAATGGGTTAAAATTTTAAAAAAAATCTGGCGATGGAAATTCCTGTGAGGTTTGGGTGGCGTTTAGCGCCGATGGTGCGACGTAATAATCTGACACATTGAGGGATGATGAATATTGGTTTGTTTGTGTGAAGTCAAAGTTTGGTGGTGGGATAGGGGTGTGATGTCGTGGTGGGCGGATGTAAGTTTGATGTTGTGTTTGGTAAATGTAATGATAAGGTTGTTGGGGGTTTGGTATGTGTATTGGTGAGGTTGTTGGTAAGAGGATTGTTGTTGATGAAATTGAGTGGATGTGTTTGGTTGTGTGTATTGGGTATGAGTGTATTGTGTAGTAGTGGATGTGTTTGGTTGTGAGTATTGGGTTCTCGGGTTTTGTTGACGGGGGTCTGCCAAGAATTGTTCTGTTGATGCAAATTGATACGGTAGTCTATGGAATCAATATAAGTATTCTTGCGTTGGCTTATTTTCTCCGTCAAACACAGTTGTCTGTTTGCCCAAAGTTCTTGATCGGCACGATACAAATTTGTGAAAGCATAATTCCATCTTGGTGTTGTTCTTTCAGACATCTTGGTGTGCCGGGTATTTCCTGCTCATACCCGAACTGCAGTTTGACCCGATCGGATTGATGCATTTCAACAATCCAGAAGCAAAATATGGGTGTGGTAGCGTTCCAGATAAGGTGATTATCTTTTTGCGGTTCTTGCAATCCTAGATATGGCCGCCATATGAACTGGAAAAATGTAAATTACAATTATTAGTACAATGCATAAATCTATATTATTAAAGTAAAAGAAAATATTAATGGTGGAAACTTTACCATGTGATCAATTAAACCATGATACCCCTTGAGAAAATGTCTAGGATTATTGTGGCAATTTTTCTTCATTCGTGGGTCCGTACGCCATGTGATATAAAAAAAAATTTAAGTTATTATAATTTAAAAAGTTAGTAACAAAGAAAAACAAAATATATAGAAAAATAATAACCTTGATGCATATGGAAAGGTTACTTCTAGTTGACTGATTGGTGCCAAAAAGAGCATATGTGTGAACCCTCAAGCCTGGAGTAGTATAACACAACCCCTCATTTCATCAACACCGATTTCAGATGCTTTGCACAGTTCCCTATACAAAAATGAACACAGCAAATCTCCAGCTATATTTGTTACATTCTGAAAAATTTTGAACAAAAGGTATCAACATACTATGCACCTGTCTTTCTCCCTTGTCGGGGAACAATATAAGTGCAATACATAAAATGATATAAATTCTGTCATAATAAATTAACTGCTCATTTGTAGAATGTTCGTCAACGACATTCCCTTGTATAATGTTCTTTAACCAACTTAAATATACACGTCTACCCACTATTTGATCTCCGGGAGGTTGGTGACACAAAAAACCAGTCCATTCGGATACAGCTATTTCAGTGGACCCTATGATGGGTCTCCATCGACGCGGAGATCCAACAACATACTAACGTCTTGTAACGTTATTGTGCATTCCCCAGTGGGAAAATGAAATGTGTGTGTTTCTGATCTCCACCATTTAAGAAAAGCGTAAATAAAACTTGTATCGACTGTAATATCTTTAAGTTTTGCAATATTTGCAAAACCTGTCATCTTCAGAAGCGGTAGTATAACGGGTGGGACCTCTGGTAGTTTATGGTTTCGTACCCGAAATTTTCTTTCGGGATGTTCTTGAAAAACACAAAAATATGAAAAGTAAGATAAAAACAGAAATATAGAAGAAAAAAAAAAGAATCATTACTAAAATGAAAATAAAAGGAAAAATTATAATGCAACAGAAATTATGCTTACTAATGAGTTGATGTTATTCATTGTACCCCTATGTTTTTTTCCCAACAAAAAACAAAGTTTCGGCCAATTTTTAACCGAAGTTTAAAAACAACTAATATTGTAGGGAAGAAGTTGAGATGTAGGTATTTATAGTAGGATGATAAGAATTTGTGGTTAAGCGAATTAATGTTACTCAACCACAAATTCTTATCATCCTACTCTAAATACCTACATCTCAACTTCTTCTCTACAATATTAGTTGTTTTTAAAATCCGGTAAGGCCGAAACTTTATTTTTTAAAAAGGCCGAAACTTTATTTTTTTGGTTGGGAGAAAAACATAGGGGTACAGTGAATAACATCAACTCATTAGTAAGTATAATTTCTGTTACACTATTATTTTTCCTTTTATTTTCATTTTAGTAATTATTATATTTTTTGTTTTATATTTCTGTTTTCATCTTATAATCATATTTTTGTGTTTTCTGTTTTCATCTTATAATCATATTTTTGTGTTTTTCAGGAACGAATTCGAAAGAAAAATTTCGGATATGAAACCATAAACTACCAGAGGCCCCACCGGTCATACTACCGCTTCTGAAGATGACAGGTTTTGCAAATATTGCAAAACTTAAAGATATTACAGTCGATACAAGTTTATTTGCGCTTTGCTTGGAAGGTGGAGACTAGAAACACACAGGTTTCATTTCCCCACTGAGTAATGCACAATAACGTTACAAGACGTTAGTACGTTGTTGGGTCTCCGCATCGATGGTAGACTCATCATAGGGTCCACTAAAAAATAATTGTATCCGAATGATCTAATTTTATGGGTCACAAACCTCCTGGAGACCAAATAGTGGATTGACGGATATATTTAAGTTGATTAAAGAACATTATACAAGGGAATGACGTTGACGAATATTCCACAAATGAGCAGTTAATTTATTATGTCAGATTTTATATCATTTTATGTATTGCACTTACATTAGCTGAAATCTGTGTTGATGGAATGGGGGTTATGTTATACTACTCCAGACTTGGGGTTCACACATATGCCTTTTTGGCAGTCAACTAGAAGTAACATTTCCATATGCATCAATGTTAGTATTTTTCGAAATATTATGTTTTTCTTTGTTACTAATTTTTTAAATTATAATTTAATTTTTTTATATATCAGATGGTATACGGACCCACAAATGAAAAAAAATTACCACGAAAATCCTAGACATTTTCTCAAGGGATATCGTGGTTTAATTGATCACATGGTTGCAACAAATGTAAAGTTTTCACCATTAATATTTTCTTTTATTTTAATATTATAGATTTATGCATTGTACTAATAATTGTAATTTAAATTTTTCTAGTTCATATGGCAGCCATATCTAGGATTGCAAGAACCGCAAAAAGACAATCACCTTATATGGAGCGCTACCACACCCATATTTTGCTTCTAGATTGTTGAAATGCATCAATCCGATCGGGACAAACTGCAGTTCGGGTATGAGCAGGAAATACCCGACACACCAAGGTGTCTGAAAGAACAACACCCTAATGCAAATGCAAATATCATGGAATTATGCTTTCACAAATTTGTATCGTGCCGATCAAAAACTTTGGGCAAACAGACAACAAATGTATTGGACTGGGTGCATTTTGACGGAGAAAATAAGCCTACGAAGGAATACTTATATTGGTTCCATAGGCTACCGTATCAATTTGCATCAACAGAACAATTCTTGGCACACCCCCGTCAACGAAACCCGAGAACCCAATACTAACAACCAAACACATCCACTACATAATACACTCATACCCAATACACATGACCAAACACATCCACTCAATTTCATCAATAACAATCCTCTTACCAACAACCTCACTAATACACATACCAAACCCCCCAACAACCTTACCATTACACTTACAAAACACAACATCAAACTTACATCCCCCACCACGACATCACACCCATATACCACCACCAAACTTAGACTTCACACAAACAAACCAACCTTCATCATCCCTCTATGTGTCGGACTATTACATCGCGACCATCGCACCATCGAAGCCAAACCCCACCCAATTGACCCAAGCTCTACACGAATTCCCATCGCAAGAATTCTTTGAAAATTTACACTCATTCGAAATTTTCCCAAACCAAACATCTGTTTTTCAAAATCCTAATATTTCATCTGCTCTTACACAAGAATTAGGTCGACAACGACGGATTCGACGACCAACAAAATGTGGAACCGGTAGCTGTTTACCAGATATAGATGACGAAGAATAATTTCATTGTATAATTTTCAATTTCTTGTAATTATAATTATTATATTAATGAAAATATTCTTTTATTATATTATTTTTTTTATTTATTCTATTAACAATATTATGGAAATATTTAAATATAGAATTAGAAAAAATATATTAATATTAATTAAAAACCAAAAAAAAATTAATTAAAATATAATATTTTATATTATTTTATTATTAAATATAATTTAAATATTATAAAAATCAGTATTTTAAATAATTAATAATATAAAACGAAAAGAAAAAAAAAGGACTTCTTTCAAGATGACAGACCCCTAAAGCAGGACAAATTTAGTGACATTTTGGGCATTATTTTTGAAGGGGTGGCATATCAGGACATACATTTCACATTTGTGGCACAATGGACAAAAACGCCAACACCACGCCGATATCCCACAACATTACACTCAAACAAATCACCCTAAATCATGTCCGACTATTATATGGCAACATATGCACCATCGATTTCAAACACTTCCAAATTTACCCAAACCTCACAAGAATTTTCAAAGTCATAACATTTAAAAAATTTGGACTCGTTTGATATTTTTCTCAACCAAACATCTGTTGTCAAAACTTTTAACAATCCAAATGCTCCTACACAAAATTTAAGTCGACAACTACGAAAAAAATGACCAACTCACACCAGCTTGCTTATCCCGAGCATTCCTTTGGCATGGCATATACAGTGACACAACTTTAATTCAGAACTGTTCGGTTTGTCAACAGAATAAGTACATCACCAAAAAGAAACATGGGTTCCTACAAACTCTTCCTATACCTAATCATGTTTTGGAATGAACTCTATACCTAATCAAGTTTTGGAATGAACTTTTTATAACACACTTACCAGGGCCTTTTGGTCCTTTTGGTCATACTGTAATATGGGTGGTCTGCAATAGACTCATAAAGTTCTGTCATTTTATCGCTCTCCGTATAAAATTTTCAGTTAAGGACCATGCTTGGCGCTTCTCAGTTGAGATCTGTCAACTACACGACATTCCAAGGAAAATAGTTTTGGATCGTGACCCTCTCTCTCAGTTCTTTATGAGAGGAACTCTTCCGCGCACAGGGCACCACCTTGAAGTATAGTATGACCTAACACCCTGAAATAGACGGCCAAACAGAGGTTGTTAATCGATGCTTGGAAACCTACTTGCGATATTTTACAAGTGATCATCCAAACAAAATGGTTCAAATACTTACATCTCGCAGAGTTCTGGAATAACACAACTCATCATTGCTACATCAGAATGTCACCTTTTGAGGCTCTTTATAGACGAGCTCCTCCTTCCTTTCATCAGTATGAACCCGACTCTGCATCTCTTGCTACATTAAATGTCTCCCTACAACAAAGAGACGAGATCCACAGTTTTAAAACAGAAATTGGAACGCAGCAGAAAATACATGGAAATTCAAAGTATCAAAATCAGACAGGATATTACATTTTCAGAAGGTGGTCTGGTTCTTCTCAAACTCCAACCATACCATCAAACTTCGGTGCAAAAACGTGTCTAGAACAAACTTTCAAAAAGATACTTTGGCCCCTTCAAAGTGCTTTGCCGAATCAGAAAGGTTGCTTACCATCTAGACCTTCCCTTCTTCAAAGATTCATCCGGTCTACCACATATCCCAGTTGCGCGTTTTCCATGGCACTGCATCTTCTTAAGAGTTTCTTCCGGTCCCACCGGAGTTAGAACGCGAAATAACCGAGGCACCTCCACATGCATCACTTTCCCCACACGTGAGCCTAGCGGGAGCATCCTCAATCCACAAACATGATGAACTCAGGCGAGATGAAGCAGTTATTCAGGTGTTTAAAAAAAATGAATGAAGACTTTGGAGAGCCAAGTTTAGAAGAACATTTGGTCTTGCGGAAAGAGAAAGAGTGTCTCAATAAACCAAGGAATCCCACTTTAAAGATAACTTAATTGACTTCACTCCTCACCACTTGGGAAATACAAACAAAAGGCTTTCACTTCCCAACGGCTCCCTCTGTGGTCCAACTGTCTCACATGCAGACCTCGGGCCCCAAAAAACGCCAGCTAACTCACCTACCCTCTCTCCCACGCATGAGATGTCTAGACAAGACTACACCATGCTGCCACCTGTTGACAAATCAGTCCCACTTGCCCCATGCAACATCACTTCACCAACTAATCCGTTCAAAACCAATCAGGATTTTATTGCTTCTAGTTTGGCTAGTGGTGTTTCTACTGGGCCCCCAACATCAAACTAACGTTGGGCTTCATCTTTCACCACACCTACAACGATTTCTACATCCCACCTTGAGGACAAGAGGTTTTTGGGCCGGATACTAGTGATACCAAGTCCACTCGAATTAGAGTCAAGCCCAAATGAATGCAAGATTTGATTCTAAAATAATATTTTTATTATTTTGTATTCATGTTTTAAGAAGGTTTTACCATATACTCCTACATCCATACTTTTACCCCTACAATTTTTTCAAAATGTCCATTTTAATCTTATTATATTTTATTATATTATTATTTTATTAATATTTTTTTTTACCATTTGTGTCAGACCGTCAGATTATAGTAAAAATTGGTCCCAAAAAACACGTTCCGGAAGACTTTTAAGATGAGTTCCGGTACGTTAATTAACATACCGGAAGACTTTGTGTAAGTCTTACGGTATTGTAATGTTTGCTCACCGGAAGACTTAATAAAAGTGTTCCGAACGGAACACTTTTATTAAGTCTTCCGGTATCTCTGAATATGTGTACTAGAAGACTTTATGTAAGTGTTCCGGTATTGTAAGAGATACAATACCGGAAGACTTACATAAAGTCTTCCGGTGTGCAAAAAGGAAACTATTAGTGGCTCCTGATATGCAGGAGTCAATTGGCAAATTATGGACGGATGTTGTATGGGCTAGTGATGAAGTTGAGTATGCTCAACATTTAAAAGAACTTGAGCAAGAGTGTGTTGATTGTCCTAAATTTTTTGAGTACGTGAACGACACATGGTTGACACCACATAGACAAAGGTTTGTTTGCGCATGGATTAATTGAGTCATACATATGGGTAACACGACGACTAATCGGTATGTTTTAATTTTGATCCCAAAATATACTTTTTTTTTAATTTTGTATTTTTCTTACTTAGTTTAAATATGTATTATTATAGGGTTGAGTTTACTCATTGGAAGTTAAAGCAGATGTTGGGAAATAGTGTAGGTGACATGGTCAAATGTTGGGAGGCCATGAATGACAACTTAAAGATACAAATTAGCAACATTCGAGCTTCTTTTCAAAAGAGTGTGTATGAAGTAGCACATGTCTATTCAAGTCCATTTTACACATATTTACGTACTTCAATGTCGCGAGCTGCATTGAGGCGCGTTGCTGAAGAGTTAACTAGAATTGATTATATTGGAACTAACAAGGACAGATGTCGATGTACTCTTAGAACAACCTATAGATTACCTTGCGCGTGTGAGTTGGCAGGGTATAGAATTAGTGGTATTCCGATACCAATTGAGGTTGTGCATGTACATTGGAGGAAACTAAGTATGGAAATTAAGTTGGAAGAAGACTTAGATGAGGATTCAGATGTGGGTATGAAATCTGCAATGGATGAGTTATGGAAAAGGTATAGGTCACAAGATGTTGTTGGAAGAAGGGCATTACATAGTAGGGTTTATGAACTTGCATTTCCCACAACGACTTCTTTGTTAGCACCACTTGAAAAAATAAAAACAAAAGGTGGAGTCAAGAAAAAAGACAAAAAACCTGAAGGGTATGATGTTTACAGGGATCCTTCGTATCATGAATATGTTGATCAAGCATCACAATCTTTACAACGACAATCTCAACCATCACAAAATTCAAAAAAGAAATCTCAATCATCTCAACCATCACAACTCGTGAAAAAGAAGTTAAAATTATCACAAACTTCACAATCATCTAAACGGTTCATCCTTCAATTTCCTTATCATATTAGGTCATTTATTGATGACGTTGTCAACGTATTGTCAGATGGTAATTGTGGATTTAGAGTGATTGCTTCATTGCGGGGTTATGCTGAAGATGGTTGGCGAATGTTCGTCGGGACTTAGAATTGGAAATTATACATAATGAAAGATCAACTTTATATGCCAATTTATTTGTTGATCGGTTAGCTGAAGTGAGAGATTCTTTGAAGATAGAGGGAAGTGGTTCTCAACCAATAAATAAATGGTTGACTCTACCAGATATGGGTTACGTGATTGCGAATCGGTATAACGTGGTACTTGTCTGTTTAGGAGTCGAATGTTTGACTTTCTTCCCTATGACAACTACATTCTCACCGAATGTCTCATTTTATTGCATTGGATTTGTAAACTCAAATCATTGGATTCAGGTAAACATTGTTATAATTTGATATTATTAGTAAATGCTTTGAGTAATGTTAAATAATGTATTGTTTAATTTTGAATATAGGTTAACATGAAAGAAAGATTTCCATTGCCACCAGTGACAACAGATTGGAAGAACTTTCGTTATCCAGCACAACATCGTGGATGGTAGGATTTGCTGCACGTCTACAACATTGACAACAACTTACGCCTATATTACAAACACATTATGAATTATAAACTATGTTATTCATTTTTATTCATGAATTATATTATATGTTTTAATTTCACTATGTTATTCATTTTTAATTTCACATTCATGAATTAAATTTTAATTTCAATTTTTTAGTCGAAAAACTATAAATAACATATACAATAAATATGATCGTACATATAAGTTCAAATGTCAATATATTAAGAAACCAAGTCTAAAAAATATCAATAAAATATGACATAAACATAACTATACATCACTGTGAACGAGTAATACGTAAAGCTGCAAACAAATCAGCAAAATGTGGATCATCCTCTTCAGCTGCATTCTGCTGAAGGTAGCGATGAATCAAGGAAGACACACAACCCCATGCAGGATCAGATGGTCCCGCATCGTAATCAGGAATAAATGCAACCGGCGGCTCATCATGGGTAGGAGGTACCAATCGAGGATGCGAAACACGATAATACCACTCAAGGTATCCATCCTCTACCTCAAATGGGGTAGTCGCCAGTGCAGCCGAACGAATCACCTGGCCAACGCTATGGATGTAACTAATCCACTCAACATCAATATCACCAGCCATCCTAGGATCAATAGGTGCATGTGGAATGTACTGACGGTATCCAAACTGTCGAAGACACCTGTCAGGCATGTATGGAACAATAGTATCTCCCCACCACAAACAACCCCTATATAGAGAAATCTCATCAAAAAGACGATGAACTCTATGATCCTCGAACGGCCGCCATATGACATCGGTCGGTGTCAGCTCATCCATAATAGGTCGCAACTCATCCACCTTTAACGCCCCTTGTTTGTATGTCCACCTCATCGCTCGCGGGAGACCACAGTTCTGAGCAGGTATCCAATTCTCTCCTTTTTTCCCAAGTGTAGGAAAATACTCATGAATCTAACACTGTTAAAAAAACAATAACATAATAATTAAATATAACATAATGAACATAATAAAATTAACATTAGACTTAAAAGAAAATCAATAAACTGAATTTAAATATATAACTTTAACATAATAAAATTAACATTAGACTTAAAAAAATATCAATAAACTGAATTTAAATATATACCTGTAAAAGAGTCAGATAACCACCAAGCTGTTTGCAACTAAACATGGACGCATCTCCAAGAAACCTATACAATGTCACCAATGCAGTTGTTGCCCAACTATAGTTGGACAACTCATTCAGGTCCCTAAATAATGCCAAGTATCGTGCCTCCACAAGTGTAAACGACTTATCCGCAAAGATCGTGCAACCCACTAACATCATCAAATAACATCTGGTCGCATATGCCCATGATGAAGCTGCTCGATGCTCTACGAATCGATCATATAACCACTCTATCTTGAAGTACGAACCTCTGCACTCACGAACCTGGAATAGTGCCACTCTCGATGACACTCCAAGGTAGTCAACGGCCCACTCAATGGCTAGCTCCTCACTGATGGGTTGAGGGTTCCAGAATACCCCTGATAGGCAAGTGAAGCAGACATGCCACATCATCTAGAGTAATCGTCATTTCACCGAACGGCAGGTGAAATGAAGATGTCTCTAGATGCCACCTCTCCACAAATGCAGAAACCAAGTTTGCATCGATCTTCTTCAAACTTGATCTCTGTAAGGAAGCTAAACCGGACCTAGTTATGATAGCATCAATCTCCGGTGGAAGCTGCTGTGGAACCATTTGGGTCAACTTCAACCCATGTCCTGCCACCTTCAATTCCTTCTTTGCCCCTCTCTCCTGAAATCAAATAAAATTAAACAAATTATACAATAGCTACTAATAATTTCGGTTTTTATTCAAAACTAAATAATTATAATTTTCTTACCTCACCAAACCATATACGTCTGGCCACATGATGCTCGTACGAAACCAAAATACTGGTATCGTACGGACCTCCAGGATACCCCACAGGGTCTGCTGCAGCTGCAGATGTACCAACATCATCTGCGCGTGTCCTACTCGTATCGCCTCATCTCATCGATCGAACTGGTATCCTCCCATCTCTGCCTCGTGAACGCACCACTGGAAAAAAAAAACAATAAAACAATTATGTAATTAAAAAAAAATTTTAAAAAAATAAATTTCCGGAAGACTTTCTTCAAGTCTTCCGGTACACACTTTTTGGAAAAATCATTCCGGAAAACTTTATGAAACTCTTCCGGAACACTTTGTAAAAACGCATCATTCCGGAAGACTTCATCAAAGTCTTCCGGAAGTCATTTTAAAACCAACCCATCATACCGAAGACTTTTATAAAGTCTTCCGGTAAACAAATTATCAAACCGGAAGACTTACTTATAGTCTTCCGATAAACACTTCTGAAAATCGAAAAATATTTTCTCTCTGTAACTTTGGACGAATGGTAAAAATGGAAAGAAAATTTGATTTTTTAACTATTTATACAAGGACAATTTGGTCAAAAAAAATTTAGATATGGGGATATGGGATTAAGTGTAGGGATGTAAGGTAAAGCCTTTATGTTTTAATTATTCCTTCAATTGGACTGGCCCATTAATCCAAGTCTTTTAAGATTTTACCTTTTGTTTTTAAAACAACTTAGAATGAAATAGAAAATAATTAATTCAGAATTTTAGTTTGGTGCTTAAATTTTGTGTGCTATTTTAAGTGAACTCTTAGATCTAAAAGAATAGTTATAGAATCTTCTTGTCACCATTAGAATACATTACCCCCAAATATAAGCAGAATAAATTATATCAAATGCAAAAGCAAAAAAGGGTCTCCGGAGATTTCTTAGTCAAAACTGCATCACACATGATGGAAGGTGTATAAACCAATAATTGAACTTTTGAAATTCCAAATATTATGCATGGCTGAACTGAAGGAATCCCGAACTGTCTAAGAATTACCAATGAAAGCCTTAGAAGAAGAGTGCATTCAAAAAACAGAAGAGGAATTAGTAAGGTTTATGTTTTGTACCAAAGTTCAAGGAATTTAAAATGCAAAATTGGTTAGATTGGCATCTCAGCATCAGGGTTGTTATGTCTTCCCATGTTTCTTCTCAACATAAGCTATATTAGGGTTTATGAATGCTTTTATGGATTTGTGTCCAATTACAAATTTGGTTAGTTTTAGTGAAATGAAAATTTTTAAGGACCAAGATAAGTGTGTGAATACTAAACTACTTGTGTAATCACGGTTATGGCATAAATAAAATTGATCAAATTTGCCCAAAACAGAGATAACATAGATTTAACTTGTCCTCCACCAGTCACCAGAACCAAACTTCCCCCAATTAACATTCATCCCATGTCAAAGGATGTCATTGTCTGCTATAGAATTCGTCATACTCACCTTATTGCTCATGCTGAGCAAGAAAAACTAAACAGACTATCTCTGATCCTATTTGGTTAGCTGCCATGACCCAGATGTATGTTGCCTTGATGAACAATGTCAGTTGGTCTCTTGTCCCTCTCCCACCATTCTAACTTCCCTTACTAAATCACTGTACATGAACCAACCTTGGCTTTAAGTCTTCAAATACGTCCCTGGTCTTCAAACCCAGAGCTTGATTTTTAGACTCAGATACATTGGTTCATCTTCACTTTGTTCCCAATATATGTGACCCATAGCTTGGTTTATTATACTCAAAGGTACATACATGGGTTCAACTTCACTTGTTCCCCATAAATGTAACCCATCTCTATTTGTATATTCCAAAGCACATGACTTGATCTACATGCTAGTTTATGTTGACGCCATTATCATCACAGCCACAACAACCCTACTCTCACTCATCAAATTATCTCCAAACTCCATTTAGTATTTTCTCTAAAGGATCTTAGCCAAGTTGATTACTTTCTTGGAATTGAAGTCAAACACAAGCATGTTGGTTTCCTTTCTCTATGCAAAGGAAAGTATATAAGCAATCTCATCAAGACCATCGACTCCAAGCCCTTTCCTTCTCCCATCGTTGCTGGCATAAAGCCCTCAAAAGATGGGTCAGGTCCTCTGTATGATCCCTCCATGTACAACATTTCCTTCATTGTCAACAAGTTGTACAAATTCATTGCCAAAGCTCCATTGGCAAGCTGTGAAATGAATCCTGAGATGACACTATCTCTTGAGGACTGCACTTGTCTTCTGTCACTATCTCTTACACCTCCCTTCAAGAGCTTATGTGTTCCTTCATGATCAAGGTTCTTCTACCAAAATAAATTTGACGACTTTAGGTTCAACTAACAGTGTAGAACTCTATCACATCCTATCAGATAAGCTTGCTGGAGTATTAAGGAAAATAACTAATCCCTTGTAATTCAAACTTAACAACCATAATTTACAAATAGTGCAGAAATTCAGTTAGAACTTTCTCAACAACTCATAAACTCTGCAATTCTAACACTATCATGCAACTAAGAAGAACAGCCACTAAGAAGAACACATGGTAGAAATCATTGATAGGCTTTTGTTATTGACAAATTTGGATCTTTTTTTTGAATTGTGCGTATTAAAAATCTAAGGCATAATAAATTTTAATAGATTTCATGACTTTATAATTATTTAATAAATCAACTCATAATAATCTAGAATCTAAAATAACCAAATTAAGATAAACTTGAAACTATAATGATTCAACTTTTAATCATCCACAACATTACATATTAACTGAATGAAAACAAACAGAGAAACTTATAGATCTATGCATCAGCACCACCGCGGAGCCTGAGAACGAGGTGAAGAGTAGATTCCTTCTGAATATTATAATCAGCAAGAGTTCGTCCATCCTCAAGCTGTTTACCGGCAAAGATAAGACGCTGTTGATCCGGTGGAATCCCTTCCTTATCCTGAATCTTCGCTTTCACATTATCAATTGTATCCGAACTCTCCACCTCCAAAGTAATCGTCTTCCCCGTCAAAGTCTTGACAAAAATCTGCATTCCACCACGCAGGCGAAGAACCAAATGGAGTGTAGACTCTTTCTGGATATTGTAATCCGCAAGAGTTCTTCCGTCCTCAAGTTGCTTCCCAGCAAAGATCAATCGCTGCTGATCCGGAGGAATTCCTTCCTTGTCCTGGATCTTTGCCTTCACGTTGTCGATTGTGTCGGAGGATTCAACCTCGAGTGTGATGGTTTTGCCGGTTAGGGTTTTGACGAAGATTTGCATGCCACCGCGGAGACGGAGAACGAGGTGGAGAGTGGATTCTTTCTGTATGTTGTAGTCGGCTAAGGTTCGGCCGTCTTCTAATTGTTTACCGGCGAAGATGAGACGCTGCTGGTCAGGTGGAATTCCCTCTTTGTCTTGGATTTTGGCTTTGACGTTGTCGATGGTGTCGGAGGATTCAACCTCTAGGGTTATGGTTTTGCCGGTCAGGGTTTTCACAAAGATTTGCATGATGATGAATTTTATCTGATAAACACGAGAGAATGATTGATTTTAGAGAAAGAAATAAAGGAGATTGATTGATGGTTTATGGAGGAGAAGAGGTTGTTAATTTATAAGGAGTTAATAGAAGAATCCAGAACATTGAATGGGAAAGACAAGTAAGGAATTTTGTTTTGGGATAGGTCTAGAATATTCTAACACTTGACGTGGCCATTTCATCCACAAATACCAAACTTGTACGAAACATAAGGGTATAGAGTGTTCCAAGCCATGCATATTTAGCAACGGTCAAATAAGTACCTACGAGGCCAATTTATTTTGTGATTAAAGGTATTTTACCGGTAGTAAAATAGTAAAATTTACAAATATCATCCGATAAGTATTTATCAATCAATTATGTCACACAATTAATTTATAAATATTAGAGTGATTTGGTATAATATATGACGTTGATTGGTTGATAGTGTAAAATTAGTTTATATTGTCATTAAATATTTTGGAGATAATTTTTCTACACATCACAAATAATTGGGTTATGTACATTCAATCAATCAAGTAATGTCATATATTTTTTTAATGTCCTTTATTTGCAGGTCTATGGTATAATATTTGCATGTAGCTGGGAGTGAAATCATCTCTTCATAACGATGGCTGGCAACATTTAGAGTAGTTTGAAAACCTTTTGGTCAGTAACAACAATCGAGTCTCGCAGTTTCGAGTCTATGGTGCGTCGTGGTTTGGAATATATGGTAAAGCAGAAACAACAAAATTTTCAGAAATAAAGAAATTCACATCGATCAAATCACGGAAGAGGCGGAAATCACTTCATGGAGTTGGCTCAAATTTAAAGCTAAAATGATTGAAGTCGAGGAGATGGTGTTTAAATCCAAATGTATATTAGGGTATCCAATTAGGTGACACACTAAATCGGTTCAATTCTAAGTCTGGCGTGGATCGCATTATTTTTGGTTGTGTCGGTATGCGGAGTCTTCATAGTCTGGTTGCAGCATCATCGTTCTCTCAATCTATGCTAGTTGAAAGGGCATAAGGTTTGTCTAGTATGATCTTCAGGTATGGAGTTTTGGTTGTAATAGGCACCCGTATTGAACCTCGTCTGATTCTCTGAGTTTTGTTTTTAGGTCGCTGAAGCATTAGTCTTAGTGGAGGTTTCGTTGCTTTAGCATCTGTACTGGTTTATCTGTGGTGTCCTGGGATATTTAGTAGGGTGCCTGGTGCTTAGGGGGTGTTTTTAGTTCTCTTATTTATTCTCCAATTGGCTGGATGCATTTTTTTCGTTCTAGTGTATTATATCACTGGCATGTCTCATGCCCATTATTAATAAAGTTTTCTTTGACCTTTTAAAAAAAATCAAGTAATGTCATATCATTTTAATGTATTTACTCATTTATTTAATAGTTCAAATTTTGTAGATTTTCAATGTAATTTCAATACAAATTACTTATGGGTAACTCTACCCATCTTTTTGAGGTGGATAGATAAGAATTCACCAAATATCTTTTTTCTCATTTATTTTAGGTGAATAGTCAAGTAATTTATTTGGTATAAAAATGATGAGGTGGATAATGTGTAGTATATTTTTTCATTTTCTCATTTATGACGTGACTTATACAATTATTTTTTATTGATTCACGTGTCATTGATAAATTTAATAAAATAAATTTTTGCAACTTGAACCCACAACCTTTGGTTAAAATGCTTATACCTTTATTACTCGATCATGAGTTTCTTTTGTTTAATTCTTGCACCGAAATCTAATATCTAATTATTAAAAATAATCATCACTAAATCTCCATTATACCCTTCTGCTTAATATACTATTTTAACTTAACTAAAAGGATATTACAAACTAATTATATTCTTAATGCAATATTAGAGGTTTAACATTAATTATGGTTGATGTGTCATTACAAGAATTTTTTCACGATGAAAATCTACGGATTTTTAAAAAAAGAAGACGTAAAGGCAGCCTCTTTTTTGCTATCACTATCCACATTGGGTATTGAAGAGGCACTTTGAAAGTTGAAATTCACATTAAGTTGGCATTGATACAAATGCATGGCTCTCCAAATTCACCATTTAAACTCTCCCAAATTTATTCTCCCTTCCTTCATTCTTCCATTTTCGTGCTGATTAACTGTTATTTATTTTTCTGGATTTCACAACATCAATGACGCCCCCATTCAAAGTAGTCTTGTTCACAACATCATGCAACGATGAAATATGAAGTTGATTTAGAAGTTGGTCTTAAAAAACAAGGTGTTAATGATGTTGAACTAACAAGATCTTCAATAACCCATTTAGTTAGAAGAGGATAAGAAAGTAATAGCATAAATAGGTTAAATTTGTGATGTTCTAACAAATCTTCATGGCGCCACCATTTATCATCGTCGTCGCATTCCTCTGTCGTCTTTACTCCGGTAGTTTTTTATTCATCTTTGTTTTCGAGTTGTTATTGTTTTTGCAGGATTTTGTTGTCATTGTGAATCGTTTTGTTGTTAGATCGTTGTTGTATGAGAATAGAGAATGAAAGCATGACATTCATATTTATGGAAAGTATCATTCTGATTTATGAAATGGTGGAAAGATTGTCGTTTTACCGTCGTACACCAAGTGTTCGATGAAATGCCCCAACTAAATAGGCCTCTAAATAGGTTTTATAAAATACGAATCTCACACAACCTTTTTGTCATTTTTTTCTTTCTTACAATCTCATTTATTTGTCTAAATTAAAATTATTCTTTTGATTTTCAAATTATGTTTTTGTCCAGTTTTAAGAATTTATGAGGTCGACAACTGAAGGATCATAACATCATATTTTATGTGTTATTCTTCTAGGTGATATACTTACCGGTTGGTGTTTGATTATGTCATTTTTTAGTTTCAGGAGGGAAGATGTTTAAAATTTGTGGTTTGATTCAATATGTGAAAATGTTTTAAGATGTTGTCAAAGTTGACATTGATATCACCCTAAGAAAAAATGTTGAGGACTTAGCATGTGATGTGCATTCAATTTATCTTATTTTTCTATTGTTGTTTTGGTGTGGCCATGTTTTAAAAGTGTTGAATTATGGTGTTTTGATTGAATTTCAAGCTTTTCATTTCTATCAGAAGCACACAACTTTCATTTGGGATAGAAAGCAAATCAGAAACAACAAGGTAAAGTTTTTTCTATCATCAATTTGAAATTTTTTTAATGGTGTTATTGTTCTTCCTTTTCATCATATTTAAAAAAAAATGGTTGTCTTGTTATTCTTCCTTAGCTTCAAGTTGTTGCAAGTTGATTTAATAAATTTTAGTAAAAATTATATGTTATCATAAATCAACGATTCATTAATCATGTTGGTTTTCTTCTTCCCAATCTGCCTGATACTCTTCATCATAGTTTTCATTTGGAACAATAATCAATTTGAAAAAAGTAAGGTAATTTTTTTTCTTTTCACTCTTTGAAAATTATTAATGATTTTGTTGTTCCTGCTCTTATACATATTTAAATGTTTGTGGGTCATATTGTTGTTTTTCCTTAACTTTAATTTGTTGCAAGCGAATTTAATAAAATTGATTAAATATTGTAAGTTGCTCAAACAGGTATATTCTGATCCACTCCATTATCTTGCATTCTATGAGTTACTCCAACCGACACTGTGAATGTGAATTAATTGGTTTACTTCATATTTTCATCTATTTCCATTTACATATACAATCTTATGTTGATTGTTATAGATTCTTATCATGTCACTGCTTTGGCAAGTTTGAAAATTGCAGCAAGGGAGATTTAGAAAAAGAGCCCTTTGTGGCAGTGATAAGTTCAAATTGTAGCTATTTTTGTATATAAGTTTTGTTGCACTTATTTATAATTTTTGTTAAAACCGTTCGAATAAACCTCACTTTGTTTGTAAATATGTTTACGTTATAGATTATATATTGTGTTATCGGGTAAATATCATTGAGTTTAATTGTTTTACATTTATTTTTGCAGGTATTCTAGCAGTGATATCTTGTCATCATACTCATAAAGAACATTGAATAAGTTTTTCAACGCTTCAAACTGGGCAAAAAACGAAGTTACGATTCAAAAGTTATTAATAAAATAGTTTATGCAGTTCTGCTGACTGCCTTGTTACGCCTATGGATTCTCCAGGCGAAGTAGCGCCCAACCTGACACTCCAGAAACATGTAAAAAGTGAAAAAATAAACCAACTCTTGCGTCGGGCGAACCAGAACTTTGCTGAGAAAAATTGGATTGATATAAACACCATTTAAGGGCCAAAAACACATTTTTTAGGTTATGGTTTGGATACTTTTTAATCCCAATTCAAACGTCATTTATTCATATATTTAGCTTGAAAATAACATTGGAGCTTGTATTGGATGATCCGAAGTCGAATCTCTCGTTGATTGGTGTTGACATACCAAGAAATGTTTGGTTCCTCTTCTTCTCTTCTCTTTGTAATCTCTATATGTTGGGTGTTGTATAGTTACTATGATCATATATAGCTTTGTTGATCATAATATTGTATAAAATATGCTTTACAAATCATTATCGATGTTTTCCTTGATCTTTTTGCATTTATGTTTGGATTTCTGTTGTGTTAGAGATAAATATCATGAATCTTGATTAGGGATGAATATCTATTGTGTTTAGATGCTAGAGGTAGATTTAGATAATAACCTTTATGGTGTCAGAACTTAATGCCTTCTGTGTTTCGAGGCGTCTTACACGAGAGTGACGACGAGAGTGATATGGTTGCTCTCTCAGCTTAGTGTGCCAGAGATGGGCACTGTTGTGAGCGATACTGGATGGTTTTGACGAGTATTGTAGTAGAGTGAAAATGATGGATAAATTTATGTTTGTGACTAGTGGATTATATGCAATATCGGATAATTTTATGAATACTGCTTGTTTAATGAAACTGGGGTGGAAGTTAATAAGTAATAGGAAGGATTTGTGGTGTGAGGTACTATGAGGTAAGTACAATGGAGCTGAAGGCATGCTTTCTTTTACTACCAAACCAGGTGATTCTAGTCTTTGGAGACACTTAGTTAATGTGGTTGTGGATGTTAGACAGTTAGGTGCTTGGAATGTTGGAAACGGGATTTCGACACCGGCTTGGCATGAAGAATGGTTAAACGAAGACATGAGCATGAATAACATTATGCATTTAATTCCTGCGGGGTTGATGGAGGCCAAGGTGATTGATCTAGTGGACGAGCATGGGGAGTGGAATTGAAGTTTATTCTAAAGTTGGATGCCGCTAGAATGGCAAAACGAATTTTGTGCGATGCTGCCACCGAAGAAGGAGAATTATGTTGACTCTTTCTTTTTTGCAGGAACCGAATATGAAGCCTTCTCTTTGAAGATGGCTTATGACAAGATTGCAAATTTTGATTTTGTTCAAGATAACAGAGTATAGACAAACATCTAAAAATTAAGTGTGTCGGAAAGATGTTGTACCTTCTTATGGCTACTTAATCATGATAGATTACTAACTAATGTGAGTAAAAGCAGGAAAGGGCTTGGAAGTTCATACTGCAAGTTGTGTGGTAATATTTATAAAGACGCAATTCACGCTTTGAGATATTTTCCTAAAGTTAGGGAGACTTGGAAGGAATTGGTGCCAAGACAATTTTTATTGGAATTCTTTAGTTTAGATGTTACAGAGTGGATTCATGAAAATTTAGTGTGTAATTTTGATAGCTGGAATATTGTATGGGTTATCGCTTGTCATCTCTTTTGGATGTGGAGGAATATGGAAGAGCATGAAAATGACTTTGTGAGGCCTTTTAATTAAGGTCATACTATCTTGCAAAAAATCAAAGAGTATGAAGATACGACAGTGGCGAATTCCGTAGCTTCTTACTCATACAGAATAAGGAAGAAATCGCTTAGTAGAGTTCTCAAGTGGAAGGATCCTTCAGCGAACATGGTGAAAATCGACACTAATGGTGCTTGTAAAAATCACGATAGTGTTGGATGTGATGGTGTAGTGAGGAATCTAGAAGGAAAGTGGATTGGAGGATTCTCAAATTTTTTTTGGAGATGTAATGCTACCATGGCTTAATGTTGGGGAATCTTGGAGGGTCTCAAACTCACTAAGAGGTTGGGAGTTAAAAGAGTTGAAGTTAATACGGATGCTAAGAGCGTAGTTAATGTTATTAATGAAAATGGTGTGGAACTACCTAGGTGCAAGGGTATTATTTCAGACATCAAGAATCTAATCAGAGATCACGACTTAGTCGTTATTTCTCGTTCTTATCGTGAGGTTAATGCTTGTGCGGACGCGTTAGCCAATATTGGCTGTAGATCTAAGGAGATCGTGTTTTATAGTGAAGCTCCCGATTTTTTGGTTGGCCTTTTAGATGTTGATAGAGTCACGGGTTGTATCTCGGCTGTGGGGATGGGCTAATTTTCTTCTTCTTTCGTTGGGCTTTGGCCCTCTTTGTAAACAAAAAAGGTAAATTATGTATGAATCAAATGAGAAAATTAAACCTTATACCCCTACACTTGTCCCCCTACCCCTACATAATTTCAAATATTCCAATTTTGCCCTTTCAATATTTATTTAATTATTTTTAACTTTAACCGCGAAGTCAGATTTAATTTTTTTTTTTTACATTGGACGAGACGAATCAGAAGTACAATGGGTAGGTTTTCCGGTTAAGAAATTTCAAAATCGGAAGTAGTCAAGATAAGTTATCCGGTTCACGAAAATCCTTCACCGGAAGTAACACGCTTGTGTTATCCGGTTTAAGATTTTCTTAACCGGATGTAGCTCTCTTGAGTTTTCCGGTTCGTGTATATATATATATATATATATATATATATATATATATATATATATATATATATATATATATATATATATATATATATATATATATATATATATATATATATATATATTTTAAATTTTAATTTTTACAATATCATTAAATAAAAAATTAATTAGTAATAAATGTGGTTTTTGTGATCATTAATTTATTTTAATTGTGTTAAAAAAATACTAATAAAAAGAGGAAGAAAAAAACGTATAGTATATTGACTTTTCTTATATATATATATATATATATATATATATATATATATATATATATATATATATATATATATATATATATATATATATATATATATATATATATATATATATATATATATATATATATTTCACATCGTCTTTATAGTATAATGATCACAAAATCTACATTTACTACTAATTAATTTTTATTTAATGATATTGTAAAAATTAAAAAATTAATATATATATATATATATATATATATATACGAACCGGAAAACCCAAGAGAGCTATATTCGGTTAAGAAAATCCTAAACCGGATAACACAAGCGTGTTATTTTCGGTGAAGGATTTTCGTGAATCGGATAACTTATTTTGGTTACTTCCGGTTTTAAAATTTCTTAATCGAAAAACCTACCTATGGTACTTTCGGTTCGTCTCATCCAATGTAAAAAAATAATAATTTTTTAGTCTGACTTCGCGGTAAAAATTTAAAATAATTAAATAAATACTGAAAGGGCAAAATTGAAATATTTAAAATTACGTAGGAATAGAGGGACAAATGTAGGGGTACAAGGTTTAATTTTCATCAAATGTATTGGATAGAAATAACTAAAGCTTTTTGAATTGAATGAAACTCAATGGCTTAAAAAAACTTAAAGAAAATTAAAGAAACTTAATGATTAAATAAATCGTATAATGTAAGTATTTTCAATTCCTCCATTTAATAATATCTTTAAATAAACTTAACAATTCAACTTTAATGTTTTTTTTCCAAAACGAGGAATGTGAAATATTAAAGAGTGAATCACTAATATGATATAACCATAAAATAAATTTCAATTAATATATATTATGACAGTATATTTTAATTTATTTTCATTAGTTATATATTTTAATTTACTCATCACATTTAAATTCAAACTTTATGAGTCTCGATATAAATGTCCAAGATTAACTTCTTACCAAATAAAATTAAATACATTGAACATATTTCAAATAAATAATAAAAAATAAAAAAATAAAAAATATATTTAAAAACAAAATAAATACATAGTAAGCAGCATATTTTTTATTTAAATGCAAATTTATAGATAAATTAATTAAATATTTATCATTTAAATAATTAAGTTAATAATATTTCATGTTTTATCAATAACTTATTATAAAACATTTTTTTTTTTTAATTTCTAAATCTTAAAGTTAGTTATTTGTATTTTTTATTTTAGAACTTTTATTAACAATTATTTAAGTTTGTTTTTAACAAAAACATAGTTTGAATATCATTACTTTTTATCATTTATACTATCCATTTTACAATTACATATTCTTATGATTATAATTATGACATTATGACCATAATGGTACAATAATTCTAATATCTTATTATTAATTCAAAATTCAAAATTTAACACCATTGATTATAATTTAATTTAGGTAGTGATATTACGTTATTATCAATAACAAAAAAAATCAAAAGATAACTATAAAATAAAATAAAAAAATCTTTGTTATTATTGCTATAATTATTTTTAATTATTTTGTTAATTAAATAAATTAAAAGATTAATAAAAAATTGAATGTTCCCCGCTTAAAAAGCCAAACACGGTTGATGTATGTATTCCAAAAAAAATAAGTCCCAAATCTCTATACGTTTTCAATTCCTTTCCAAAAAGATCTTCCTATAGTGAACCAAATAACTAAAACCAGGAACAAATCAAATCCAATTTTAGTTATCCCAATCAATTACCCAAAACAAAAAGATAGCAGAGTTAAATACTAACAACACCTTTATAAAAAAAATAAAGAATATAATAAACATAAATATGCACTACTTTAAATTTATTTTTAAATATCTCAGTGTTAGATCAATGATAAATTTGTAAATGTGAAATTGAATGACAGAGAGAAAAAAAAAATTTAAAAAAAAAATGGATTGTATGGAAGTATGGCTAAAAACCTTAGAATGTTATTCATATTCCCCATACACACTTCTGTTAAGTTAAGAAAACTTCGTTCCTCAAAATTCATAATATAAATTCAAATTACCCTCTATTGCATTCTCTACTAATAATTATAACAACATTCTTACACTTGTAGGACAACACAATAACTTATAACTACAATAAAATTCAAAGCTATGCAGAACTAAAACATTGTCATAAAGAAGAGCGACAACAGCAGCACCAACCAAGGGTCCAACCCAATAGACAACTTGATTTCTGAAAGTTCCAGCAATGGAAGCAGAGCCAAAAGCACATGCAGGATTCCTGGATGCGCCAGAGAATGGTCTGGCTGCCAACACACATGCTCCAGCTATTAATCCTATTACAAGTGTTCATGTCGAACTCACTTGACCACGCCTACTGTCCCTTGCAGTATATATTGAGTTGTTGTTTTTTATGGGGGGAGAGAGAAACAAAATGTAACTTAGATAAGCCGCAAATATGTGAATCATGTTTGAGTTAGGTCATAAAAAAAATAAAAAATTGTGTCCTTATGGAGTGGAGTAATTAGCAATTGATGTATTTCATTCATATTTGGCATGAATAAACAATATATAACCAACTTAAACATGAAGGATCACTTGAACCAGAAAAGCATGATTGCGTTCTATTTTTGAAGGATTGAAATTCCCCTCCTGAAGAATAATTATCAGGATTACACCAATTACAAAACAATTGTAGCAGAGTGCCAAAGACTGTGCTTATGGAACCACGTGCAGAAAGAGAGATACACAAGTGCTTGTTAAAATGAAAAGAGAACAAATTTGGAGTGAATGAATTTTTTGAATAGTAAGAGATACATTAAAAAGAGTTTGTTGGTTTAGAGTTAACACATAACATGATAAACATCCTTTATACATAATTGATCACAAGGATTTAGGTTTCTCTTTTGAAAGATAAATTTACAGGAACTTACTTTGGCCAAAGAAACCAATGCTTTCTCCTCAAGCTCTTCCACAGGAACAGACTTTCGAGCAGCCTCCTGGCGATTTTCATCTTCATACTGCAAGATATGACAACAATCCAACACATGAAATTCAGCTTTAAAATTTGTAGTATTCTGGGTTCTACAGAAGGTCAAATAACTTTATATCAGGCTTTATCAGCTTTAAGAATACAGATTTTGAATTTTCCACCTTGCGAGGACAGTGATCTTGTCGAGGAGCATTTGAATTCTAAATGAAGGTTGGTGTATGGCCATGAGGACAATGCTACCACCCTGAGCTATGTCTTTAATCTTTTCAACTACGCAGTAAGCACTTGTAGAATCCAGACCGAGGTAGGTTCGTCTAAAAACAAAAGCAATTGCTTATGAATGATCTTTATGCCGATAGATACCCTTGAAAATACAATTTTAATCCGATTTCAAGTAACAATCTCATCAAATTCTTGTTCAATTTCAAAACCTAAAAAATTCAATTTGTCCTAGAGGAGGTACGGTACCCATGGGAATTTGCCATTTTATTTTTATTTTTATGAAATTTTATTTTTATTTGAGTGATTAATTCTTAAAATAAAAAACACAATAAATCAGCACAAACAAAACCCTTTTCCCGCTTGGTTGAATCAGAAACATGTCGGAGTCAGCACTGAACTCAAATGGCCGGAATAATTCCTAAGAGTCAGCACTGGACTCAGCTGGCCGGAAGAAGTCATGGGAGTAAGTCATCGCCCCCCTTAAAAAGTGAGAATCTCGTCCACCTTTTCCTTATTTATTTTGGATTTTCTTTTTCCCTTGCTCTCATGGTGCCCGCACGAGGTTGCGATTCCACCTCCGTCTGCGGCCACGATAACCGCCTCTTCGTAAGGTGTCACACCGGTGAATTACTTTGCACCGTGATTGACAATATAGCTAGAACTTTCAGTTTAATAACTTTGTTTTATTTCACTTTTTTTTGCAATCAGAATGTGACATTCACAGTATAACACTATGTAGCACTGACACCAAAAAGTGTCTGAATAAAAGGTGTGTTCGTGTAGGTGTCCGAAACCGATACCGATACTTGTGATTACGTTTAATTTATTCGTTTTTCAAATTATTACCGCTGTCGACATATCACTGTCCTTGTCGTTTTTTGAGATTTCGTGTTTCATAGATTGAATTCATTATCATAATAGTCATATATTCTTTATTTTGTTCTAAGAAATAATAGCTAGTATAGATTAACTTCCACATTAACAATTTCTCAAAGCTAGTTTTTGACACGGTTTTATTTGGAAGCAGATTATGAATCTTCATTATCATCTCTAGCCTTAAATTCATGACCATGGTTCTCAAGTTTCTTAAAGTCACCTCCATGCAGTCTTTATATCGAGCTGTTGTTCGTGATCGCTCTTGCATATGTTGTATACCTCTTGTGTATAGAACCTTCATTTCTTCTTTAGTAACTTGACAAAATAAATCCTCAGATCTCTTCATATAACCTATCTTTAGATTATGGCTTCTTTTACGCACATGTTAGATAAAAAATCACTATGTGCTTTGCCTAATGACTTTATGTTTTTGGGATGATTGGTTCACAACAATGTGTATTGTTGTCGGTTACATGGTCCTCACATAGTAATTTTTGGATTTGATTTTGTCTAATGTAGGTTGACACCATCTCAAGATGGAAGCGATGTGACAATGTGTATTGTTGTCGGTTACATGATCCTCACACAGTAATTTTTGGATTTGATTTTGTCTAATGTAGGTTGACACCATCTCAAGATGGAAGCGATGTGACAATGTGTATTGTTGTCGGTTACATGGTCCTCACACAGTAATTTTTGGATTTGATTTTGTCTAATGTAGGTTGACACCATCTCAAGATGGAAGCGATGTGACAATGTGTATTGTTGTCGGTTACATGATCCTCACATAGTAATTTTTGGATTTGATTTTGTCTAATGTAGGTTGACACCATCTCAAGATAGAAGCGATGTGACAATGTGTATTGTTGTCGGTTACATGGTCCTCACATAGTAATTTTTGGATTTGATTTTGTCTAATGTAGGTTGATGACACCATCTCAAGATGGAAACGATGTGACAATGTGTATTGCTGTCGGTTACATGGTCCTCACATAGTAATTTTTGGATTTGATTTTGTCTAATGTAGGTTGACACCATCTCAAGATGGAAGCGTTGCGATGTGACCAGACAAAAACTTGCAAAGGTAATACTATTATTAATTTTTGCTACATTAGCTGTTAATTTTTAAAGATGTCTTGGAGTTAGGTCAGTGCTACTATATCTGATTGTTGATATTTGTTCTTTCTTAATTTGAATTTATTAGGAAACAGGTCAATGTAGTAGGCCATGTTTTATAAACAATGGCCAAACCTTTGTTAAAAAGTGGTAACAATAGTGTCATGTGTTAGACTAAAACATTCACAATGTTAACTTTAACAGTTGGTTAAATATGATTTTGGTTCCTATAAATATCTCCAGTTTGATTTTTAGTCCCTATAAAAAAACGTCAAGTTTTAGTCTCTATAAAATTATTTTTACATGTTGTTTTAGTCTCACTATAGGGACTAAATCTTCGTGCAAAAGTGATTTTATAGGAACTAAAACTCGACGTTTTTTTTATAAGAACTAAAAACCAAAATTGAGATATTTATAGGGACTAAAAACATATTTAACCCTAACTTTAAACATGCATTCAATGATCAAATGAATTTAACAATTTTATTCTATTTAAATTATTTTTAATAGATGCGCTCTGTCATCATCTATTGTGTGATACATAACGCGGTTCAAATATAAGACTCAATAATCATTAATTAAATATAAATACTTTACTAATGTTATGATCCATAAGATAGCAGAGGCCTAACTTTCGTTATGATGCTTAACCTGGGGATTCAAATAAAGATAAAAACTTCTGTTCTATTCCTTATTGCATAAATAGTGCATACATCCTTGGAAGATCGATGTGAAAATCGAGTAAAGGAAATCACCCTCAATTTGAGAGATGCATGCATGCATGTGTAAGGTCAACCAGTAGAGTCAGAAACAATTATTTTTTGGCTAAAAATACGCCATAGTAGTTTAAAAGACAGCTTTGTAGTTCTCCTTACCAACCATTGGCACTTTAAGCAGCTAAGCTTTTCGAACCAATTTCAAACACATTCTCTGATAGGCCATTTGTAGACATGATCTTCTCCAAATGGGCCTGTAACAATACAACACGATTTTTTTTAAAATCATGACAGCCGGAGGTAAGATTGTTCTTATGCAAAACAATAAAGTAATTTAAAAATTAACAGCTAATGTAGCAAAAATTAATAACTATATTACCTTTGCAAGTTTTTGTCTAGTCACATCGTAACGCTTCCATCTTGAGAAGGCTGACACCATTCTTGAGGCAACCTACATTAGACAAAATCAAATCCAAAAATTACTATGTGAGGACCATGTAACTGACAACAATACACATTGATGTGAACCAATCACCCCAAAAACATAAAGTCATTAGGCAAAAGCACATAGTGATTTTTTATCTAACATGTGCGTAAAAGAAGCCATAATCTAAAGATAGGTTATATGAAGAGACCTGAGAATTGACCAACATGTATTGAGTAAAGTTCTAACAGAGGAGAGTATCGTTTAAAGTGTATTACAGTTTACAGTGTATTACAGTTTACAGTGTATTACAAAGAGAGCATCAAAACAAGCTTATAGTCACAATTTCAATGTTATCATTGAGTTTTGATAAAAATCTGTAAGTTGATATTGTAATGCTTATACTCTGTAGTGACTAGAGAGAATGACAATGACACAACACTCATTGAACCTGTTTCTTTGAAGGCACTTGAAACTCATCATTTGTTCTTTATTCAAGAATCCATATCACAGACACCTCATAAATAGGTTATACAATCTCTCTGCAAGAATACAACATTGAAACTGCGTTTTTATGGCAAATAATCAAACTGATTACAATTACACTATTTCTGAATTACAGTTGTAACCTTCCCCTTCATCAGTCAGCATATCAAACCTAACCAACTTCGGGTTCGAGTCTTCTGATCAAGCTTCATAGTTTTAGGGGCAGTTTAACCTTCACAGAATAACATCATTTCTCTCGGCTCTTTCTTCTACCCACTCAAGAGTACTTTCTCTGCTCTTTCTTTTATTTTTCTCAGCATGAAAAAATTGCAAGAAATACACTCTTTTTCAATTCTTTCCTACTTACTGATTTCTTTCTCTTCTCCCACTTTCTTCTCTGTCCCCTCCAACCAAACGAGACGGGATTGATAGATGATAGGCTACAAATGAAAGGAAATGAATAATATAAAGAGAGGGTTATCTGTGGTGTTTGATAGGATTTGAATGTTGGAGATAACCAAGTCTACTGAATACTCTCGATTGAGCTTTCTATAACATTCAGAACCAGTATCTATCAAAGAGACTTGCATTCAGAGTTTCTTCATAAGAATCTCAATTTTTTCAACAGCTTGATCCATATTTTTCTGTTTAACTTCATTCAAGAGCAAACGGCAAGTTCTATACATAGGTACTATATCTTGATCAACCATCTCCTCAAACAGATCGAATGCCCACTTGCATCTATCTGCTCTACAGAGCCCATGAATTAGCAGTGTATAGGTAGAAAGATCAAGACCAATATGATATTTAACTATCATGTCATTTAATATATCATTCAGTAAACTATCAATTTGCCTCATTTTAAAGCATGTCTTGATCAATGGATGATAAGTCTGAATATCAGGCTTACATAGGCCGGATTCTTCCATCTCCTTCAGAATGCCAAAAGCTCTCTCTTCTCGTGCATAGTAACAAAACATAGAAATCAATGAATTATAGGTGGATGTATTTGGGGTCACACCAGCCTTCGGCATCGCAACTTTGAATACATGCATAGCATCATCTATTCTGCCTGCTCTCCCCAACATATAAATGAATGAATTGTAAAAAAGAGTATCAGGCCTACATCCGGTAGAGCTCATTCTATCAACTACTTGCAAAGCTTCGTCGATTTTTTCTGCTTTTGCCAGTGCACACATGATAGTAGTATAAGTGACCACATTAGGAGAGCAATTTTGAGCTTGCATTTCATCAAGAAGTTCATAGACCCGGTCAAAATTCTGTTCTTGACAATAACATTGGATAATGGTGGAATAACTTATAACACAAGGGCGACAACCATAACCTTTCATTTCAAGGATTGTCCAAAGTGCCTCCTCAACACGTCGAATTTTGCACCATCCATGAATCAATATGTTAAACGTGTGAGCGTTTGGAGCAATGTGATGCTTCAGTTCCAAGTAAATATCACGAGCTTGCTCAACAAATTTCTCTTTGCAGAGAGTATCAAGCAACACATTCATGGATTCTGTATTCTTCTCCAAGCCGAGAAACTGTAAGTCATCAAATATCCTCACAGCATCTTTCCACTGTTTTGCCCCAACAAATCTTCTCATTACTTTGGCTATTGTATCAAGAGTGACGAGACTCTCTTGACGCATTTCTTCTAAGATCTCTCTCATCTTTCCCATTACCTTCATTCTACCCAATATATCTACCATCGTATCATACGATTCTTGAGAATGTTTAAAGTGTGTATGCGAACTAGCCCATTTGAATATCCCCAATGCAGACTTCCAATCATCCTTATACCGACATAACAACCTATTAACGAGGTTTTGAGACGGATGAATACCATTTACAACTTTATCACTGATTAGAGACAGGAGAATGTCTTCCTCGCTGCTTCCTTTGCCAATTTTTGCAGTAAGAATGTCTACATATCTCGTAAGATCTTGAGATTGTTCTTTACGCCAAAAGTTGCTAACTTCTTCTCCAGGGTGACAAGTTACTAAAGAAGAAATGAAGGTTCTATACACAAAAGGTATACAACATATGCAAGAGCGATCACGAACAACAGCTCGATATAAAGACTGCATGGAGGTGACTTTAAGAAACTTGAGAACCATGGTCATGAATTTAAGGCTAGAGATGATAATGAAGATTCATAATCTGCTTCCAAATAAAACCGTGTCAAAAACTAGCTTTGAGAAATTGTTGATGTGGAAGTTAAATTCTATACTAGCTATTATTTCTTAGAACAAAATAAAGAATATATGACTATTATGATAACGAATTTCATCTATGAAACAAGGAATCTCAAAAAACGACAACGACAGTGATACGTCGACAACAGTAATAATTTGAAAAAACAAATAAATTAAACGTAATCACGTGTCGGTGTCAGTTTCGGACACCTACACGAACACACCTTTTATTCAGACACCTTTGGTGTCGGTGCTACATAGAGTGTTATACCGTGAATGTCACATTCTGATTGCAAAAAAAGTGAAATAAATCAAAGTTATTAAACTGAGGTAGGTTCGTCTAAAAACAAAAGCAATTGCTTATGAATGATCTTTATGCCGATAGATACTCTTGAAAATACAATTTTAATCCGATTTCAAGTAACAGTCTCATCAAATTCTTGTTCAATTTCAAAACCTAAAAAATTCAATTTGTTTTTTTAAAGAATAACATTAACAATTACAAGGGAATTCATGGAAACAAAAGCAGTTGAAACAGAACACGAACCTGTGATCAACGACAAGCAACCGCAATTTGAGGCGCAGAGACCGCCACCGCTGCACTGCCAACATAACACGAAAAAGAGAAGTCGCAATTACCGCCGCTGAAGCAAGAAGAAGAAGAAGGAGATTGCGGTTGGCCAAAGAAATCCGCGACGAAGGGAAGATCGTGGAGGAAAGGAGAGAACGATCAGAGACGGAGGGTGATGCACGAAGAGGAAAGGGAAATAGTATAAATCAGAAGTATGATGTTGTCTGGGCGTAGAAGAAGAAGAAATGGAAGAGTAGAAAAAGTGGAAACGGAAGTGAAGAATATATGATTGGGATGCGAAACATTATTTTGTGAATCTTAGGTTATTGAAACGGAAAGAACAGCCGAAATAAAAAAACCAAAAGTGGATTTGGATGAGATAATCGAGAAGTTTTATGGAATTTTAAATAATTTAAATAATTAAATTGAAATTTATTTATTTTTAAATTATATTGTTTAGATAGAGTATTAAGGTGATTCATTGTTAAATTTTTTGGTCATTTTCATAAATTTTAAAAATTTTGGATCAAATTTTAAATATGAAAAATAGTGGCCATTTTGCAATTTTTAAGAATTTGAAGGACTAATTTGTAATTTTTGAAAAAATTTAGGGATTCATTTGCAATTTTTAAAAAAAATTTAGAATAAATTTGAAATTTGTATAAAATATGAGGATCATCTTACAAAATTTTAAAAATTAATAGTAAACAATTTAATATTTGTATTATAAAGAGTGAAGAAATAATTTGAAATTCCTTACTTTTTTGTATCATTTGAAATTCATTAAATTTAACTTGAACAAAATACTTCTTAAATTTACATCATTTTAACAATTCTCCATATTTTTTATTCAAACAATGGATTTTGATCAAGTCATTTTAAATTCCTTCAAAAAATTATTTTCCCTCATTAAAATATTTCATTCAAACACACTTTAAGAGAAAATCGTAGACTTCAAGCTTCGATCCGTACGAAATACAAAATAAATGCAATTGATGAAGATCTTGATGAACACTTGCAAAATCACTTCCAATAAGCTCAAATCAATCCAAAACAGAAACAACTTATCCAATAAGCTATGGAATTGATACTTGAATGGAGGTTTAGCTTCAAACTCCTCAAGTTTCAATGTGAAACTTGAAGAATCTTTGGTGAAGAAGCTTTTTGGTGAAAGGTTGAAGATGGGAGAAAATGAGGGAGATGAAGTGAAATGATGAGAAAATGGTTGAAGTTGTGAGGTTTGAAGTGAATTCAAGTTATATAGAAGTTAGGATTATAGTTAGGCTTAGGTATGGAGCTAGCTTGGGCCTTAGGTTTGGAGAATGAGGTTAGGACTTAGACTTGAAGTTAGTTAAAGTTGGTTAGGTTTTCTAGAATATTCCTTGGAATATTTCTTGGAAGAGTGTGGAAGAGTCTAGAAAGTGGTAGAAATCCAAGGCAAAATGGAGTGGAAAAATGAAGTGTAAAGCAAAAAGGAAAAAAGTGGAGGGAATTGTGCAAAACCAACCATAATTTGAAATTTCTTCACAAATTTCGCCTCCGTTAACTGATTAACCCCAGACGTTAACCGGTTAACGGAAGAAAAACTTGAATTCTTCCTTTCTTTGGTAGGACGTTTTGAAAATGGTTTGGATTATTTTTGTGATATTATTTTTCTTCTTGAGCTCCAAAGATTGACAAGAGACACTTGATCACAAGCCTCATGCATATGCAGATGATGATGATTTATTTATTATTTTTCTTTATTTTTGAATGCAATGCAATATGAACGGATATGCAAGATGACGAAGCGTAAACCACTTGAGGTTGGCAATAAATTAAGAGGGAAAATTTTAGGGTATTACAGCAGCCACAAGAACCGACTTGTTCGAATATTACATAAAGGGGAAAATAATTTCCCCGAGCAAACCAAAAGGCCCTAGCACGCAGGTCGACCGTAAAAAATCAAGGGAGGAAAAACAAAATATTCACACATTCTCCTGTATATCCGCACCCCCGGTAGGTTGGTCATCGGTAGGGATCTCGTGAGCGGGATTTCCTTCAGCCACGACCACGCCATCCTGTTCCATCTGCCTAAGGAATTCAAACACAAAAATCTTCCCGTCCACGACCTTGTAAAGGCAATCAATCCCCTCCTCGGTAAGTTCAATCCCAAGATTAACTACCTTCAACGGAGCCACCGCGTTCTTAAAGGTCACCGCTTCCATTTCCTCGAGGTCTTCGTCCCATTAGTCAATCCTGACGATCAGGTCAACCCGGGTCAGAAGAAACTTTTGATCCTCAGTTTCACCTTCGGAGGGAGCCATGACAGCCTTTAGGCGGGAAAATTCCTCTTCTGATGTCTTCTTTTGAGACTCAGAAGTAGCTAGGGATTCCTTCAACTCTTTGTTCTTTGTAAGTGCACCCTTTGCCGACTCAGAAGCTTTACAAGCCTTATCCTCGGTAAACGGACAACGAAAGCTTCAACTTTTGTATTTCCTACTCCTAAGTAGTTTTCCCCTTGATATACATCGATGTCATAGTTAGGACCCTCATCACCGTACTTGCATCCTGGGCCAGGGACAAGCACTTGTTTGGTCGGCTTATCTCCTTCAGGCGCAGCGTCTCAATTCGGTGAACCTGCAGGGTAGTCTCCTAAAAAACCTTTGGCTTAAGGAAGTAGTTTGGAAGCTCGAACGAAGGCTTCGGAGGAGTCCCCGTCAGGTTAACTATGACATCAGCCCGCGACCTCTTCCCTAGTTTAGAGCTTGTGCTCGAAGATCCCTGGGGAGTTGAAGTGGATTTACCCAAACTTGTGTCCGTCGTTGCAAATCGGTCGGCCAACCGAGTTTGTTTCATCTTTTTTGCCCCTCTTCTCCTGACAACATTCTCCATCGCCTTATCTTGAACGTGTGACATAGAATCTAAAAAAGACAAAAGAAAACGTGTTAGAACATAAAAGTATACAAGCAAAGAATTCAAAATGTGCGAATAATTCTAAAGAGCTACCGAGGTAGGCCGAAACTTCCTCATTTGTTTCATAGGCAAGGAGCTTCACCACCTCTATAAATCTAAGGGTCACTTTTGCTCCCCCATCCTTATCCAAGAGTGGACGACCCTGATCTTCCACGTATTTGATCATAGAGAAGCCAAAAACAAACTTCATCAGGACACATCATAACTAGTCTTGTCCTCTACACTCAAGTCAGAAGCAATTGTCAGGTATTCGTCTGTGTCGTGCAAGAAGTGTTCACGCGACCACGAAAAGTGGAACTTCAACATAAGACCTGGCACCTGTTTTCCTTGTTCATTGAGCAAGATCCTTCCCTAGTCGTCGGTATCTACCCCCCAGGAGTATACGGAATCTCGGGCATGCTCTAATATCGATTATACCAAGTAGTACCTATCATTGAAGTCCCTGATCGACTTCGAGTGAGCTTTGTATATTTTTCTCTTCTGTTTAAGAGAAACTCAGTTGTACCTACCTTGGAAGACTTGTCTTTGAAGGTGAAAAATATGAAAGAACATGGGAAGAGTTACCCCAATCTTCAAGTACCCACAAGTCAGCTCAAAAGCTTTCAACAAGGCAAACGAGTTTGGGTGGAGTTGCGAGGGCGATATCTCCAAATGAACGAACATATACGTCTGGAAGTCCGAGAAATTGAGTATGAACCTAAGTTCCTTAAAGATAAAGTCGTACATGGCAACCTGGATAGGTCCATAAGGCGAGCAGATGCGATACCCGGTGTCAGATACCTAACACACCAGTCTTCGAGGTCCCCAATTACCGGACCAGGACATTTTTGGGACTCAACGTATACCAACTTGATATTTAGAGGCTCCCCAGCAGCCCAGCCTTCAACGGGGATGTCCTACTCGACGTCATTCTCCTCCTGATGGTTATCTTCGGTATGAGCAAAAGTAGTTTCCTCAAAATCAGTTTGTGCAGAGGCAGTCTCCTCAGAGGTTATTCCTTCGGAGCCACTTGGAGACGAAGATGTCATCAAAGAGTACATTTACGTGCATAAAGTCGGGGGCTTCTGCGGACATCTTTGCACCTGAAAAACAGTGAAAGAAAACGTGAATTTGATGATTTAAATCAAATCCACCCCCACTAATAAAGTGAAAGGGCGTGTAGAGGAACGGGGACACTGTCCTCGACCTAAGCCCTTGTTCAAAGTGATCCATATTTGTACCCTCAAAATTACGCCCACATGTTCACGCGAGGAGAGAAATTCGCAAAGCGAAAAACTCAACTCACAAGGGATCCAACTTCCTCGGTACAAAAACCCAGAACTCCGGTCGAAATTCAACCGGAGCCGCCGTGAAAAGACTGGGGTAAACACCCTCAGAAGCTTTGTTCATCGCAATGATGACGAACAAAGTTCGCCCTCCACCGGAAGAAGGCGGGGACACCGTGACAGAAGTCCTAACATTCTAAATTATAGATCATCTAAACCCTAAAACTAGCCCTAACCACATGCATCTTTACTAGACGAAGATCATAAACTATCCTATAGCCAGAAAGTTAAGAAACTTACTCGTTTTTATAAGATGAAGGCGTGTTCGGTTGATTGTCCTCGGTAGCAGCGGTGACAGACAGTGGTTTGCGGCAGAATCTGAGAACTTGGCGTTGTCGAGCAGAGAAACGATGAACGAAAAAGTATAAAAATAGATTCCAACATCCTATTTATAGCCTCCTTCGGCACGTGACCTAAGACCTATAAATGACACACTCATGACCTAGGGATGGCCGTAGGCTAGCCATCATTACGCAATAAATGTGCACGCTTCCTAAGGCGCATACTGTTGAGATCCTCGTCTATCGACCACATCTTAACGCCCAGGGGAAATTGAGCACACCCTGATCAGGCTGACGACGAAAAATTCTTACAAGTCTCAGTTTCTATCCCGTATATAGCAAGCCACCCTTAAGTCACCACTTTTACGACCATAAGCAACGACTTGGGGGACTCATGTTTCATACCGATCCAATGACTAGGCATGACCCAATCCACTCTTGCTTTCAGGATTGCCGAATAGTCCAATATCAAAGGGACCCACTGGCTTTGTGCCCTTCAGCCGAGGAGGATTTGTCGACGACCATGGTTACCTGTGATCGAATTCCTCTGCTCCTTTCGAACTTCTATCTAACATACGAAGAAGTCATCCAGATTCAGCCAAAGGTAGCTCCTGCTCGAATACCTTCTGTCTGACGCGCATCCATCCGACCATGTATGCTCGGAGTAACAACTAATTTATGACGATTACCTATTTTTGGGGATCCACGATTCATGCCCAAAATAGGAACCAATAATCAAGCGTTGGGGGCTCTATATAAACCCTCTCACTTGAGAGAGCCAGGTATCCATTATTCACTCTTTTAACTCTTTTTACTCGTACTTACTTACTCTTCTGCCCTATCTTACTTTGGTATCAAAGTGTCTTGCAGGTACATTCTCCATTCTCTCCTCGACGACCGAACATCATCATCATCCTCATCAATGTTCGTGGCCCACCTCAGATTCTGATATCCAGGATCTGATCGTATAACAGACATATAACTTTTCTGTATGATACAACAATATAGAAAATTTTCTCGTGAGGAAGAAATCAGAGGTTGTTACTTCTACAACATAAATATGTGTATTTCTTAAAGTCATATGCACAAAAGGCAGAAAATCGTTCGTGAGGAAGAAATGAGGGTGTGTTGCTATAAAAGGCAGAATGTTGTGTGTTGCTACAAAAGGCAGAATGTTCTCGTTCGTGAGGAAGAAATGAGGGTGTGTTGCTTCTGCAGCATAAATATGTGTATTTCTAAAAGTCATATGCATAAAAGGCAGAGGAAGAACAGAAAATATAAGCTTGGCTGCCAGCTAGCTAACATCAAACTTATCATACAACAATACAATAAGAAGAATTCATGCTAGAAATCATGGATAGCCTAGTATTGTTATGAAAAAAATAGGACAAATAAGCTTTGTTGTAGTTGGCATCTCAACACCGGTTTGTTATGTCTTCTCATGTCTCTTCTCATCTTAAGAGAAACCCCTTAAGAACAAGTTTGTTTATTTATCCCATACCATCCCATACCATTACAGCATAAGCTGTTGGGGGTTTGCCGATGTACAGCCTTTTTGAAGTTGTGTTCAATTACAAGTCTAATGAAATTTCTTAAGGACCAAAATAAGTGTGTGAAATATGAATACTAAGCTATCTACAATGTGCTCACATTTATTATGGCATAACTGTTTGAGACATAGATATATCGGTTAATCCTCTCTTTCTCCAACCAATACTACAAACCCCAAACAGTACATAAATTCAGAGAACTCTCTCAATAATTCATAAACTCTGCAATTCTAACACCATCAAGCAACTAAGAAGAACACATGGTAAACTCTGCAATTCTAACATCATCAAGCAACCAAGAAGAACACATGGTAAATATCATTGATAGGCTTTTGTTAGTGACAAATTTGGATTTTTTTTGAATGTGCTTATTAAAAATCTAAGGCATAATAAACTTTAATAGATTTCATGACTTTATAATTATTGAATAAATCAACTCATAATAATCTAGAATCTAAAATAACCAAATTTAGATAAACTTGAAACTATAATTATTCAACTTTTAATCATCCACAACATTACATATTAACTTAATGAAAACAAACAGAGAAACTTATGGATCTATACATCACCACCACCGCGGAGCCTGAGAACAAGGTGAAGAGTAGATTCCTTCTGAATATTATAATCAGCAAGAGTTCGTCCATCCTCAAGCTGTTTACCGGCAAAGATAAGACGCTGTTGATCCGGTGGAATCCCTTCCTTATCCTGAATCTTCGCTTTCACATTATCAATTGTATCCGAACTCTCCACCTCCAAAGTAATCGTCTTCCCCGTCAAAGTCTTTACAAAAATCTGCATTCCACCACGTAGACGAAGAACCAAATGGAGTGTAGACTCTTTCTGGATATTATAATCCGCAAGAGTTCTCCCGTCCTCCAATTGCTTCCCGGCAAAGATCAATCGCTGCTGATCCGGAGGAATTCCTTCCTTGTCCTGGATCTTTGCCTTCACGTTGTCGATTGTGTCGGAGGATTCAACCTCGAGTGTGATGGTTTTGCCGGTTAGGGTTTTGACGAAGATTTGCATGCCACCGCGGAGACGGAGAACGAGGTGGAGAGTGGATTCTTTCTGTATGTTGTAGTCGGCCAAAGTTCGGCCGTCTTCTAATTGTTTACCGGCGAAGATGATACGCTGCTGATCAGGTGGAATTCCCTCTTTGTCTTGGATTTTGGCTTTGACGTTGTCGATGGTGTCGGAGGATTCAACCTCTAGGGTTATGGTTTTGCCGGTCAGGGTTTTCACAAAGATTTGCATGATGATGAATTTGATCTGATAAACACGAGATAATGGTTGATTGATTGATTTTAGAGAAAGAAATAAAGGAGATTGATTGATGGTTTATGGAGGAGAAGAGGTTGTTAATTTATAAGGGGTTAATAGAAGAATCGAGGAGGTTGAATGGGGAAGATAAGTAAGGAATTTTGTTTCAGGCGAATCTAGAATATTCTAACACTTGACGTGGCGACTTTATCCACAAATACCAAACTTGCACGAACTTAAGGGTATAGTGGTCAAAGCATCTGCATATTTAGCAACGGTCAAATAAGTACCCTCCAATTTATTTTAGGTGAATAGTCAAATAATTTATTTTGGTATCCATCCATTATTATTTAATATAAAATAATAAATAATTTACTTGAGTATCCATATCATTATTATTTACACCTACACCTTAGGTACCGTACAACTTTTTTTTAAAATCAATCAAACATTGATGAATAAGTTACTTATTTTATTCTCACACTAGGTTAACCAATTTCCACCTCTCTCATACACAACCACTACACAATCTTCAGCTTCTCTCTCTCGCTCTCTCACTCTCGCTTCTTCCTCCCTCGATCTCTGCTCTTACAGACGACGAATTGAACGACGACGACGTGCGAAACCCTAAATCGGACGGCGACGGCATGCGAAACCCTAAACCGGACGGCGATCACTCTGCACTTACCGCAACACGACAACCAATCAAGGTTAGTGCAAATATGTTATTTCCATTTCTTATTTCCGTTTCTGTTTTCTCTTGCTTTCTTTCGTTCCATTTAGGGAAAATTTGTGGTTGTTGATTAGGGTTTATTATGTTTTTTGTTCTATTTAGGGTTTTTCTGTTGTACTGATTATGCCATTATTTGGGTTCTGTTTTGTTATTAGGTTAAGTTGAAACTATGACATCAACAAAAATGACGAACAAAACTGATGTAAGTAAAGGGGTTCAAGTTTAAATTTTTGTTAATTTTGTTGGATTATCAGTGAAAAGTTTATTTTGTTTGTTTTGTTTTCGTCAATGTAAGGTACGAATGAGACATAGTTGTATCCCGCAAAATTTGAGCACCATCAATGAAAAGTTAACACCGGCTCAACGTGCCCACATCGAATGCACCCCATTCAAATGGGCGATGAATATTTCTAACAACATGTCAATCTCAGGTGGTTTATTATGGGAGTTAGTCAGTAGATGAGACGTACGTAGTAGGGGATTTAGGGTTAGGGATAAGATAGTTTTGTTTACTCTGGTTGATGTTTATTTCGCGCTTGGATTGTCTATTGTTGGTAAGCCTCTAGTAGCATAAGAATACCAACAATGTCAAACATTGGATCTATTTAACGGGGATGAAGTAACCATTCACAGTATTCGCAAACATCTTCGGTCCCACAAGAAAAAATTAGTTAATTTTGTTAAACTTTACATGTTACTTGCATTTGCGGAGTTTTACTTTTCCAAAACAGGGAATAAGGTCTTTACGGGATTTATGAAGCAGTTAGATGATTTAGATTCACTTTTTAGTTGGGGATGTGTCGTTTATAACTTTGTCGTTTCTAGTTTATGTGAGTTTAATTGTGTTGAAGGAGGGAAAAAAACAAGGCACAAAGAGATTTAAACGGATGTGCTGCCATATTGCAGGTAAAAATGTTATATAACATTTTAGTTCATCATGCCTTTTGATTATTTAAGTTTTTGACTTTTACATCTAATATTTGCTATAAATTTGGTCATTCAACCCCTTATCTTTGGGGAAAGCACCTGATGTTTCTAGTTTCTCGTTTCCATGTATTGAATTGGTCGATTATAACTATGCAGAAGAAAACTCTTGAAAAAGCATTTGACAAAAATATGGTAATATTTTGTGTGTTTGAATGGAGAAAAATATGTTATTGGTTGTTGTTTGTTTTAACTGATTGTTTATTTTATTTTTAGATAATTGATAGAGTGGTTGCAACAGAGGAAGAGCTAAAACACGACATAATCAATGTTGCTTTGTTTGAACAAGGACAACAATTTGTCAATGTGTATGATTGTCACAGATTGGTGGAAGAGCATAAAGATTTCAAATAGAGGTTAGCAGTTCCGGAGGAGGAAATGAGGATGTTGAAAGAGGCGAGATTTAACGCCCCATCTCAGCACGAGGATGTTCAAGATGTTCGAGATTTAACACTCCATCACCATCACCATCACCGTGATCAACTTCTACATCTTCCATTTGACTACTATCACATTCTATCAAAATGCTTGAATTGTCCATATGTCAAACTGCACGAAAAATGTAAATATTACGTATAATATAAATTTCTCACAACGTTGATTAATAGAGTTCAAGATTTTGGTTAATATTATGTATAACTTGGTTAATAAAGGCTCAGACTTGTGGGCAACTTTATAACATTGATTCTTATGAAGTTGGTTAATGGTGTGATAAAAGTAGGTTAATACACTTTTTAAATTGGTTAACGATCCAACTTGAGAAAATATATGGAATCGTTTTACAGTAGATAAACTTGGTTAATCGTGTGAGAATACTAGGGCAATACTGCTTAGCACATGGTTAATGAACAATTGTGATCAATCGTAAAGAAAACACATAGGTTAATATTGTGTTAAATGTATCAACATATGAATCAAAATAAACTTACTGACTTAAATCTTTATCTTCGTTTTATGTTTGATGCTGAAAACACTATGGAGATGAAATGAAAAAAAAATTGGAGAAGAGATGAGAATATGGCGCTAAATGAAGAAAGAGAAGAGTGACATGTTTATAGCATGTGACTGATATTAAGAGAGAGAGAATCACACAAATACCTTCTTGTGTGGCCCACAAACACAACCACAAAGCACATACAATTTTATCTAACATAGCAATTTTTTAATATTTTTGGTAGGCCCCACATACGGTGTAGTGTAACAAATGGTGTAAACATAACAAATTGTATTATTTACTATAAAACAATAAATAATTAATATAAAACAACAAATAATTTACTTGGGTATCCATACGATTATTATTTAATCTAAAACAATAAATGTCATATCATATTTTAATATTTTAATTTTAAAATAATTAAAATTTAAATATATTTATGCTAAAAGTATCGGTACATAATCAAAACTCGTATTTTTTAATAAAAAAAGATGAATAAAAAATGAAATCAGATTACTAGAGGATCAATGGGGATCAAGTCAATATCCCTTAGGAGTAAAGTCTAAGTCTTGAGACATTTAACTTGGCAAGCAAGTAATCTTTAGCAATAATATTATGAACAACATTAAATCAATTAGTAAAATAACCGTTAAAACCCAAATTGACAAGCGAGTTCGCGCACGCATTGCCCCTTTTATAAATGTGGGAAACTAAAAATCTAAGGAATTCGAATACACAATACAATTCCTCCAACAGGTTTTTAATCTCTAAGGGACCAACTTGATATTGGAGAAGGCTTGAACAAACAAAGTGGAATCTGATTAAAACCAAATTTTCTTCCAATTTCTCACCTTAGAATTCTCCAAGGCAACAATGGCAACAAAAATTCCAGTTTCAGACATAATAATAGAGCTAGCACCTATAACACCCCAAAATTTGCCCTCTTATTTATTATCGACCTCGAGCAGTTTGCACTTCATTCCTGCATCATTCTGCATATCATTGCATCGCATTCAATAAATAAATCACGATCATTTGCATTTGCATGAGGCGTGTGATCGGGCAAGACTGGCCAAGCATTGAAGCTCAAGAGAAATAACACCACAAAAATATAATCCGAGGCATTTCCATGCTAACCTATAGAAAAGAATGAAAATTCACATTTTTTCTCCGTTAACCGATTAACGCATATGGTTAACCGGTTAACGCATGCGAAAATGGGAGAAAAGGCTTCAAAAAAAAGTTGATTTCACCATTTTCCTCCACTTTTTCCTTTTATTTTTCCACTTTGCTTCACAACTTGTTTTACACTCCACTTACCTTCCATTTTGCCTTGGATTGTGCTACTACATTCTAGATCCTTCCACACTCTTCCAAAGAATATTCCAAGGAATATTCTAGAACTCTAACTAACTTCAACCCTAACTCCAAACCTAACCTAATGTCCAAGCAAGCTCCATTCCCAAACCTCATGCCATACATACACTCTATATAAGCCTAATTCATTCCATTGGAAGGGGTTCCACTTTATTTTTTCAATTTCCAATCTCATTCTCACCATCTTCAATCTCTCATTTCTCTCTCACTTTTTCACCTTTCACCAAAAGCTTCTTCATAGAAGTTCTTCAAATTCTTCATTAGAATTTGAAGAAATTGAAGCTAAACCTTCATCAATCATCAACATTGGAGCTTAATTGAAGAAGTTCTTCTGTTTTTGGAGTGATTTTTGGCTTGTTGGATGTGATTAATCAATAAGCATCATCAACCGCATTTATTTTGCGCACTCGCAGATAGCATCAGAGCTTCGGTTTTCTCTCCTCTATCACGTTTCGATCGACACCGCAACACTCACCGAAGCAATCCTCCGCTTCGTAGGTTGGTGATCTAAAATCACTTTTTCGATTTAAGTTATTTCTCTTCATATCGCTATTCGGCATTCTCCGCTTTATCGTTCATGCGTTTATTGATTTTTTTGGTAGATTAATCATTAAGATAGAAAATAGTGATATGGATATGGTTTCCTTGAGTACTAAAATGTTGCTTTTAGGGGTAGAATTCGTGCTCATTTGATAGATTAATCATAGGAGCTTTTGGAAATAAGTTGGTAGGCTAGAAGTGCTTTTTCCTCACTAATTTTTCAACTCTGTTCAGTGTTAACCTGGTTAACCGATTAACGCGTCTGTCTGCGCCATGTTTGTTGGATTTTGGAGTCTGTTAACCGGTTAACCTATACCATTAACCGTTAACGATGTACATACTTGTGAATATTGTTTGATTGCATGCATGTTTGCTATCCATTGCTTCTTTAATTGTTGTGTACATGTACTACATGATTTTAGAGAATTATTAGGAGCATTTTTTAGGCAAGATTCAATATTTGTGGTAGCTTTTGACATCATGTTTCATTAGCTTCCAGTTTTATGCTTAAATGATGATTTTGTGCTCTTAATAGATTGTGAAGTTGATACCATGTCTGAAACTCTTCACTTGCATGTTAATAATGATCTAAAATTCTCTTTGAACTGCATGTGTGATCAATGCAAGTTTTGGTTATAGAAACACATAATTGCATGTTATGTTTTTCTTGAAAATAAAGGATTCATGCACATTCTTGCTTGCCTATTTGCTACTACTTCCATGTTGATACTTAATTTGGATTTGAGTATGCCATGATACATGTTCACTTGGTTGCTTGTTTGTAATGTATGCATGTTCACCTTATGCTTATTTGCCAATATGTGTTTATTATGAAAATGCACAATTGTTCTACTTTGAGAATGTTCTTGAAATCGAGTCTTGAAAATGCTCACATGCTTCTACATCCATGCCTATACCATGCTTGTTGATTTTCTTTAATGATTAAGTGATGTATGTTCATGTATTGACACTTGTGTATGCACCATTAAAAGTGAGTCAAATCTGCCTTGTTTTTCACAGCTGTGTTTTGAAGCAGTGGCTGTTAAATGTGTGATGTTTGTTGTATGTTCATACTTTTTACACCTACTTTACATGTTGTATGTTAACTGTAGAAAGTTTTTTGTGTTGTACAATGTTTTCATAGTTGTTTGTGCATTTGAGAGCTGTAGATAGCTGCTGGATTTTGCTTAGCATAGTTTCTTGTACCTTTAGACTTAGGATTGAGTCTAGCTTAGGTCCTAGTTTTCTTAGGAATTGTTTGATACATGCTTACCTCATTCCTTTTTATCACATGTGTGCACTACTAACCTTTTTTTTGTAGGGAGGTTGAGGTAAGCTTTCTTCACCTTATCCTTTTATTCCGTATGCCTTCTATTTGCGTTTGCCACCACATTTTATGCTTGTGCTTGTAGGATTTCCCCTTTGTTAGAGTTAACTTAACTTCCTTAGGAAGTTAGTTGCATTTTAATTCTCCTTTCTTATTTTCCTTTCTCCTTATTAGGATTAGAAACCTCATTAACCATTAGGATCTCCTTTGGTATTGAATAAACAACTTAGGGTTGGTCTTAGTTCCCCTTAGTTTTTGTCCTTTTCCGATTTGAGTCTCTTCCTCATATCATAACATAAAACAAAAAAAACACCTAATAAAGGTTGAGCTTCTCATACGGCATGAGACTTTGCCGTGGATTACTTATACGCGTCCTATTTCGGGGCGAGGTGTAAGTCATCTACCATGATGAACAAGTCTTAGTGTGGGAATGTTTCACAAACAATAAACTCAAAACACTTCTCATAAAAGACAACCAACAAAGACATCACGTCTTCTCTTCTCATCTCTTACTCTTTGCGGACGATCACGACTTGCCTCGACAGTTCAAACAATGATACAGTAAACACCCTCGAGTTAGAGCCGGTAACACCTGAGTTAGAACTATGGCGACGTCACCCTAAAAAACACAAACTAGTTCCCGCCTTAGTTAGGAGAACTACGTCGACTCTGATCCTCATTTTCCTGATGAGGTACATAGGCAGCAGGGTAGGGCATGTTCGAGCACATTCTTTATTTTCCCTACATTCCCCATTTCTTTTCGTTCTCTTTTTCCAGTTCTCTTTCTCATTTCAGTTCTAGTAGCGGTTTTTGTTCAGCAACATCTTATTTCTCACCCTTTGAAACAGACAAACAAGCGTGGATCCCTTTGGGTACGGCGGACGATCTGGGGTGTTAATAACTTCCCAGGTCGTAACCAACTCCCAAACCCAGATCTTTGGTTCGCAGGACCTTGTTTTTTCCTTCTTCCTCAGGTTTGTGCATCATTACCTTTCCCGTTCCTTCGGGATAAAAATGCCTGGCTCCAGAATCTGACTTTTCCGTGCCACTTTCGCGTTTGTACTAGGATGAAAATCTCAAGAGCGACAGTTGGTGACTTTGTTGGGGATCGAACCCATAATCTCTGGTTTCCCCTATGAGAGTCAATCTTAGCGCTTGTCTATTTCTGTTTTCTTTGGGTGCTTATTTGTTTGTTGTTGTGCTTTAGTTTAGATTTACTGTTTTATTTACAGTTCATCGCTTTACTTTACAACTTTATTTACAGCTTTCCGCACTTTACCTTACTATTGCATATATTGGCATGTACTAGTTGTTCTTGTTTTCCTTTGCTGGATAGGATTACTATGAGATAAGCTAACTACGCAGCTTGAGTATACACATAGGTTTTATAGTGGGCAGTCGTGTGGCTTGCATGGTCTTGAGCACATGTAGTTTTCACGAGTACCACACCCAGATCAGGCTCTCTTAGGAGATGTTCTATACTGCCTAGGAAAACCATAGAATGTTCCCACTTTAGCTGCTAACACTAGGAACCGATCACCGAGGACCTTAGTGGAAACAACCCTCTCCAGTGGAGACAGTGGTAGACCACATTTTGTGGCAAACCCATTCGCACCCGAGGGCCCACTGGGAAGACACATATGATGAACTTGTTCTCTCATAGGAACCCAGTTAAAGCAACTGGTCGTATGACGATAGTATTGTACCTTTCTGGATGAATGTACTATTATTTCTCGACTTTAGTGCTTGAAGCCAGGAACTTATGAGGGATGTTTGTTTTCCCGGACTCAATTGAGACCTCCCTAAGTAGTACATAATGCCAAACCGATTCCCTGATTTGGTCACGAACCATTCCTCGGAAATGGTGAATGTATTATTGCTGCTCGGCTTTGAGAGTCTGTGATGTTGACCCATAGTAGCACACCCATGAGATTGGAATGAGTTTATAGGTTTGCAGGAACCCTAAACTTCCAACATACCCGTTTTTGCCAGTGTTACTCCATGATATGATCCAGTCTTATATGATATTTGGTCGAGAATTCTGGAATTTCTGCACAGAGATAATTATATTATGACTCTTCACCAACACTTGGTTATCTGATCCACACCAGCGTCAGACCACTGATCACATGCCAGTTGCATACATGACATCATGACATTTTAGCATACATGTTCAATTATTTCTAAGGATCACATATCTGAATTAAATCGTCGGATTTTTTCTGTATTAAAACATATAGATTCCTTGTAAATAACCGAATATGGCATTTGCATACATCCTTGCATTCATGACAGGTGTTCAGGGACAAATTCTTATCCTGACTTGGTTTCTCTCCTGAATGGCCAACTTAAATGATGATTGTCAGGGTATGGGCATGGAACAACTTCGAGCGGAGGTGACTGAGATGAAGGCCCAACTGGGGCATTTTATGGTGAACATTCGAGCGTTGTCCCAGGATCAGAAACTGCTGAGAGAAGAATTCAACTTGATGAAGACTCAAATGAAGTTGCTTACGGGAATCATGAATGATATGTTGAAAAACGAAAAATAGCCATGTGTCTGCTTTTCAAACAGAAGTTCTTGTTTCTCCCATCTCTTTGGGATGTCCACTAAATCAAGAGTTGTTAGATAGATTTCCTCTACAGTTTGAGTATATTCACCAGCAATCACCACTTGGCAGTCGGGAAGAGCCTAAGATAGGAATTAACCCCACATTGCCTGATACAAGTGAGTTGATTGATCCTACACCAATCATTGCCAAATATGTGAGCACTTTCTTTCCTTATCAGGGATCTTCCTCAGCTGATACGCCTTGGTTTCCAGGAGAAAGACTTCAGCAGGTTTCGTTAGTAGCTCCTCCATTGGCAGCAACCCGTTATTAATAGGATCAAGAAAGGGTCATTGATCTGGTGCCTATGTCTTATGATGAGTTGTGTCTACAGCTGCTCAAAATAGGGTTGATTGAGTGTCGCGAGCTAACTCCTCCTTCTGGTAAACTTCACCAAGGTTGGAATCCCTACGCCTACTGTGTTTTTCACTCTGGAGCTCCTGGACATAATGTTGATGATTGCGAGGCTTTCAAGTATCAAGTGCAATATTTAATTGATGAAGGAGTAATCACTTTTGGACTAACCGAGTGGGAAGTGTCGCAAGTTGACGTGTGCAGGAATACAAAAGAGGTGGTCAACTTTCCTTCTTCTAGAGTTATTACTCACGCCAAGTCTTCAAAGGGGTTACATCAACAACTTTCGTTCGCTCCTCGGCTGAGTATGAGTAAGAGAGTGCAAGGGCATGTTAGGCGCTCAAAGCAATATCAACAACAAAATGCTCAACCACAACCTCAGGGTCAACAACATCAGGCACAAAGACCAATTCAACAAAGAACAAAAGCGAGGGAACGAAAAGTTGACCCTATCTCATTTCCGTATGTTGTATTGCTTCTAGAGTTGCTTAAATTGAACCTCGTTGAACTCCGTACCATGAGGGCTCCTTCTGCTGACAATCTACCACCAAATTTTGATGCAAACACCAAGTGCGAATTCCATTCGGGTGCCCAGGGGCACAATATTGAGAAGTGTTGGGCTTTTCAGAATAAGGTACAAGACCTAATTGACTCTAAGGCAATCAATTTTCCCCTCACCCAAATGTAATCCAAAACCCAATGCTTAATCACGGTGGAGCCGGAGTGAACTTTATGAATGAAGGTGTCAGGATTGTTATACCAGATGGTACGCGTTAAGCCAAGACCTTCGAGTTAATCACCCAGGTTGCAAAGGTATTCATGAAGCAAATAAAGCCAGCATTATTCAAATACTTGTAGTAATGACAACTGTTTGTTTGTCTTTCTTCATTGCATTGTCTTCCCTATTAAGGGGAACTAAGTTGCTCTGATTCTTCATTGGTCATGGGTCAATGGAGATACGTAGGCAGAAGATTGTCGGGTCTTTCCGAGTAACCTTATGGGGAAACTTTAACCCCCCCACTTTACTCTTTACTCCAGACGTCTCGCGTCAAAGCCTCCAGGTCAGAATAATCAAGTGAAGATTGATAGGTCCCGCTGAAGTCAAGCTTCCTCAACAACGACACTATTCAGCTTCTTTACTGCCTTTTCATTTGTAGTTTCTTTTATGTGCTAAACATTTGTCTACATGTATGAAATTTGTTTACTTTTGAATGTTATCAATAATAAAACTCACATGTTTTTCTTGAAGTAATTCATTTGCATTCACTTATAATTCTGTATGTGTACATTGCAATACCAATTGTCATGCTTAAACTCTATGAAGGAGAATGACGAAACAAAAACGCAAGAATATCTAATTGTGTGCTCTCGAATAAGACCTTGTTGACGATGTACAGACTTTATTTCAAATCCCTAAACACCGGAGATATAAGGGAGATAGACCCTCGCTAACCCCCTTGAGCCTTGAAGTAGGAGTTTCTTTTCGCACGAAAAAAACCCTCACATGTAACCTAGTGGTATGGTATGTGTCAGCTAATGGGACCAAGCGTTCAGAATTTCATAAAGGAGTGTATTAAGGATCCATTGGATTCCATTATGCTAATCAAAAGGTCCAAAGACCAGAAACCACAATGGTTATACTAATCAAGAGGTCCAAAGACTGGAAGCCACAATGGTTATCCTTCATCGACCAAAGAATGAGACATTCACAACCCTCGCAAAGCAGTCAGATATACAGTGTCACGCGATTTGTTCAAAAAGAAAAAAGAATCGAAAAAAGAAATGAAAAGCCCGCTAAGTCAAACTTGAAAACAAGCCACTTAGGCAAAGATTAGGCCATCCCGCTGGACTCCAACTGCAAAAGATTCACGATAATCAGTCCAGGAAAAATTTAGGGATAAGCAAAAGAATGAAAGGCGAAAAATGCAAAAAAGGATTACACAAGAAAGATCCTTAAGCGAGAACAAAGTCGTGTGATACAGACACAAAAGACAAAGGGGTGACTGACTCTAAATAACAACTTGATTGGTGTTTAAACTATTAGCAGCAATGATTCCTTAACCAGTACAAAACCCTTATGAAAGGTAGGTGCTTGTGAAAATTAGCTGAACATAGGAATGGAGGACATCATGAAGAGGGGTGGGCACAAATAAACTTTGAGCCTATATCCTTTGTTTCTATAACTGTGAACCAGGACACGATACAACCCTTAAAAGTCCTAACTGAAACAGGGTTAATTTGAGAGCATACCACCACGAGATAGCGTTCCTGACTCCTATGAGTTGTTTTAAAAGACCTTTATTGGTATTGCATGTACATGATTTCAGAAAAAATGCATGTTGTATCTTAACCAATGATTTGCTCACAAAGGTTGGCGATCTCTTTTCAATAAAGACTTCAAGATTAACATGTGTGTTGCATTAGAATAATCATTCTTAGAATAAACATTTTTTGCTTGCATACATTTGTTTGACATCATAAGAAGTTCAGATACAAAAACTCAATCCAGAAGCTTAATCTTGCCAAGTTGAGACGTCTGAAACTTCTAAAAGACAATCAGGTCGAGGTTCACTTTTCTAGGAAGCTCCATCGAGTAAGGACTTTCCCAACCAGTTGTGGTAAGCCGATTTGGGGCAGTTATGTCAAGTACTTCAAAATTCAACCAATTTGGGGCAATCACTTCGAGATTCAAAACTCTCTGAGAACGTTTAGTATGAGTATTTGTCACTCCCGAGATTTTCATCCTAGTACAAACGCGAAAGTGGCGCGGAAAAGGTAGAGTCACCAGCCATGCATTTTTATCCCGAAGGAATGGGAAAGGGAATGTTGCACAAACCTGAGGAAGAAGGAAAAGGACGAGGACTTGCGAACCAAAGATCTGGGTCCGGAAGTCGTTTACGAACTGAGAAGGTATTAGCACCCCAATTCGTCCGCCGTAACCGACGGGATCCACGCTTGTTAGTCTATTTCAAAGGGTGAGAAATAAGATGTTGCTGAACAAAAGAATTGCTTACTGGAACTGGAATAAGAATGGGAAATGGAATCGGAAAAGAAAATGGAAAGAAAGAGGGAAATGTAGGGAAAATAAAGAATGTGCTCGAATGGGCCCTACCCCACTGCCTACGTACCTCATCGGGAAAATGAGGATCAGAGTCGCCGTAGTTCGTCTAACTAAGGCGGAAACTTGTTTTTTTTTTAGGATGACGTTGCCATAACTCTAGCTCAGGTGTTATCGGCTCTGACTCGAGGGTGTTTATCGTATTGCTGTTTGAACTGTCGAGGCAAGTCGCATTCGTCCGCAAAGAGTATGAGATGAGAAGAGAAGACGTGTTGTCTTGTTGGTTTATTGTCTTTTAGGAGAAATGTTTTGACTTTATGTTTATCGTGGGTACAACACTAAAGACTATGATACAGGAGCGAATACTTTCCAAGATCGCCCCCAATGGGACGTTTGTAAAGTACCCTAGAAGAGTGGAGGAAACCTCCACTAATCATTTCTCATACAACTTAAGGCTTGTGGCGTATTGTACCTACTTTCCTTTTAAATGTTTTTGATTTTCTTTAAAGGTGAGAAGTGAGACTCAAATTGTGAAAGGAAAAACTCTAAGGGAAACTAGACTTTACCCTAAGTTAATTGAGTTTAATGGTGACCTATGGTTAGTGAGACTTGAAAGATTAAATCTACCTAAACGGATATTAGACTAGAAATGCGAGTACAAAAAGTAATAATGAATAACATGGCCCTCCTACATCATGGTGGGTAAAACATGTATGAATCGTAAATGAGATGAAACGATGGATCGGGTGGGTCGGTTGCGTGGTGCTGAGACGCACGACTTATGGTGTGCAACATACAAGGCTTGCTTTTGGGTGTATTAGAGTTGGGCGATGATAATCGAGGAATCCTAATGTCATATGAAAATTTATTTATTTATTTATTGAAATTCTTCGATTTTGGATCAAATAACTCCTTTTCTTTATTTTGAAAATTGGTTATCTAACGCTTCATTTTATCTTTTCTATCCTAATTATAGGCATCACATATAAAGTTCTAACTATTACATCACAAAGTATAAACCACAAAAATATAATCGAGGCATAATAAAAATAGTCCAAATCCGTAAGCGAATCCTTGAAAAAATACCTTGCACAAGAAGAAAATTGTTAGTAAATGAAATGAAGATGAGGATGCAAAAATATGGACAAGTTAATAAAATATGTAAGTTGCAAGAATTTCTAAAATGCACATAAAGCACAATAAAACAAATATAACAGCTAATCGCTAAACGCACTTAATGGAATTCTAAACCTAAGTCCTAAAACTAAAGGATCTCGCATGATATCAACATTCTAAAATCAGTAGCTAAACCACATTAAGGCCTTCTAATATTCTAAGATCAAGCCTAATTAATCTATGTCCTAATACACCATAAAATCCTAAGCTAACTTAGATAGATTTACAATGAAAAAGTTGACTAAAATCAATACACTGAAAAATAGTAAAATTCCTGGGAAAAATATGAAATTAATTCCCTAGGGTCTCTAACCTGAATCTAACATTGTGTTAAAAAATCTCCTAAAAATTCATAACCTAACTATGTCAAATGGTCACTTAAATCTACCTAAGATCTAATCACAATTTTTTTCACAAACAACACTATCAAAACAATGGATAAAGTGGCCTAAAAATATAATAAAAAATATTCCAGGTTCTATTATTAGTTCTTTAATCATAGCAAAAAGAATGGGACAAAAATATTACAGGAGGTGAGAGAAATAAAATGTACAAAATGAAGTGTTCATGAAAGAATTCAATATAACACTAATTAAATGGAAAATCGAAATTAAATTGAAAATTACCAAATTTCAGAAAATAAAAATGTGGAAAGGTTCTAAAATGAGTTAGAATCCTACTGTAACTTTTATAGAATTTTATTATGTGTTTTAATATTTTTTAAGGATTTAAATGGAAAAGGTATGAAAACAGAAATTAAAGAAAAAAGATTAGAAATAGGAGGGGGGTGCGAAGTAAGTAATTTGTTAGTAAAAATGAATTGGGCTTGAAAATGGTGGGGTGCGAATAGAACTTTGGCCAGGCCCAAGACGCAGGTGGCCTGGGGATGCACGGTATATACTTTAGTCAATAGGGTTGACTATCCTCTTGGCCGTTTGATCCAGCCACCTACGGTGATGATATGATGATTGATGCAGGGCATGAGTGCATGGCTACTTATGTTGGACTATCGCACATATGACCAGAATCCGGTGGTTCTACCGGACGGTGACACCCTAACTTGCCAGAGAGGCGGCGGCCGACGGTGGCACCGTGTCCTCTCTGCCAACCACCATCCACCAAATCTGAATCTCCTAACACAAACCCCTAATTATTTTCGATCCTCTTCCCGAATATCCAACTAGTTTTCTCATAAAATCACTCAAACGTCTGGATCGAAATTTATACCAAAAATAGAAGAACAAGACCATCATAACAAGTTTGAGATTCACGTACCTAAGAGACGATAACAACGAGAGTCAATCAAGGTATGAGTAATGTTCTCTAATCTTCTTCTTGATGCAATTCGCGATTTCCTCTTCTTGCTGCAATTCGCGATTTCCTCTTCTTCCTCCGAATTTATGTTGATCCGTGTTGTGGTTGTTGATTCAATTTGATGGATTGTTGGTGATTTTCCGCGATATGTTATTTTTGAATGGATGATCATGGACGAACTCAGTTTTGATGAAGCTTGAATTTAACTTTGTTGATAAAGAAGAAATTGTTTGATTTGTTGATGTTCCGTGCAGGTCGTCGTGCCGTTGTTGATGGCGGATGCGATGTTGATGGTGATTAAGGACGATCATGGGATGATGCCGATTGACTGACTATTATGGAGACGATGATGACTATGTTATGAAGATGATGTGGAGAAAGTTCTATCTCTGCAGAACCATTGAGAGAGATTTGTTGCAGCTTTGTTGAGTCACTTTGTTCAGGTATGCAAATCTCTTTCTTCTCTAATTTGAAACTATTGTTGTGAATTTCAGAGTTATTGTTGTGTTAGCGATTCTGTTTATTGTAGAATTCTTGCGTCACTGAATCTGATGTGAAATGGTGTTTGTGAATTTGCAGGCCACAGATCTTGTTACAATGTTGATGTTGTGTTCTTGAATTTCACGTTTGGTGACGATTGAGGCACAATTATGAAGCTTGCGGATCTTTGTTGTAGATTGTTTGTCAGATGAAGCCGAGTTGATGAAAACGAGTTGATTAAGACGCTGACTGCGAAATGATTGAAGATTAAAGGTGATGATGGCACATAAATGATTAGAGGTTGAAGAAGTGTTCAGAAGTGACAATACAAGGGGTTGTTGGTGATATGCGGTGAATATGATTGATGATGTTGAATGTTCCAGGTATAATCTCGAATTTCGATTTCTCGTTGCACTTTGATTCTACGATTTATTCCCTTTCTCTGATGTTGAGTTAAATCACATCGAATTTGTGATGCGGTTTGTTGTTCTTGCAACTTCTTCTTTGATTCAGATTGGTAGATATGATGAAGAAACCCTTCTAAATTGGATATGTTTCTGATTTTCAGGTTGCGATTGGTGTGGATTGTTGCAGGGTTGCAGGGTTGAAGGTTGATGATGATTTTGAATGTGTAGTGAAGGTAGAAAATGCAGATTGTTGAAGGATTTGAAGATGGGTGAAAATGTAATTGAAAAGCTGAAGATGGAGATGAATTTGAAGATGTGAAGATGTCACTGAAAATTCTAAAGATGGAGAAGGATTTTCGAGTTTGTAGATGAATTTTTAGAGGATGTTTCTGGAACTTCATTGATAAAGTTAGTTAGAAATCAGTTAGGATTTGTTAGAGTTCTGTTATGGTTGTAATTGAAATTTCAAGTCTTTACCTCTCTTGTAATTTTCTGGTTTTTTGATTGATTTCCTGGTGTATTTCTACTGTATTGATTTTCTGAACTTCCTGAGATTTTCTACTATTGATCATAACTGAAATCGGCTTCCATAATATCATCTACACCTTTTTCTTCCCTTTTTCCCTCATCTGAATTTTCTGTTTAATTAATCTTTTACTTCCCTTTTTTCAAAACTTATTTTTTTTGTTATGATATCAGGTGTATTATAGCCCTGCATTTTACATGATTCCTTTTGCGTTTCGCGCCTTTCCTTATGAGTGTATGCTGCTGCTTATTCACCTTATACCTACGTTTTAACTTGATGGAAGTTTGTATGTTGTTCAGCTTATATTGGCCGGAATTGAATGTTCGCATACGGTGCCATGTGGTGGAACTAATGACGCAACCATCAACTTGATATTAGCAAAAAGCCACGTGGGGAATATATATATATATATATATATATATATATATATATATATATATTCTTTTCAATTCCTAAGATATAAAATAAAACAATTTAGCTTGTGGGCTTAGTGAATATATGTTTAGGGATGACTTGAGACCTTAAAAACCAATTGGACTCAAATGATGGACATGGACCAAAATATTTAGAAAATGGATGGAAGTGTTATACTCATGAGTCCAAATTGATCTTGAATGACTATTGTTACAGACAATTGGACCTATATATTAACCTTGACTTAAACATGGACGTTGAATAATTATGGACATCAAAGGTGGTTTTTGAACAATGATTTTAAGAATGGAAATAACGGGATGGTTTTGGATTTGGAATTTGGGTAAAGAAGCGAAAATGGATTAATGAATCATATTTATTCTCTTGGAAGCAAATAGGATGCAAAAGGTTAAACATTATGCCTCGATAACTTGAACTCAAATGACCCTCAATTGATGAAATGCTAACCCTGATTAAAAGCATATAAACCAACATTTCTTTTGAAACTTCCACTTTACACAACGATGGAATCCATTGGGTGACAAGATGCCCTAGTACCATACCTCATAAGGAAATTCTTGATGGCCAAATGATTAGAGAAGTAAACCCTAATCAAACGTTGATGGTGAGGATCAAAGAATATTGGCCGATCCTTGAAAAGTCACCTAATTAAACGTATGCACAGGAGACAAACCATAACCATCGATCTTTGTATTTTCCAACGAACCACCTATGCCCCAGAGATAAAGCTCTGATTCTTCAAGCCTCCGATTCAAGTAGCAAGCTTATGAAAAGGAATGCACGATGCTTCGTGTGACCTAAGGGAAATGCACGTGAATGCGAGGCATAACGCCAATAAGTGGTAATAAAATAAGAGGGCAAATTTTGGGGTGTTACAGCTGCCTTTATTCAATCATTGTAGACTTGAATGGATGATAGCAGTCGCTTTCAGACGTTTAAGGTATGCAGGGATTGAATACTAGAAACAACCATAAAATTTGCACTCTGTGATAGAAGAACAGGGAGATAAACTCAACCGAATGAACTCTGCTTGGATATAATTATGATGAGAAGAATAGTAAATAGGGGATTCCTTTTGAGTAATGCCAGAAGGCTACCGACTTGCCACACTGCGGGTGGACTTTGATAGGCTGCAACAACGCCTTAATGATATCTTTCGGATGGAATCAGACGACTAACGACTTGCCACACTGTGGGTGGACCTTTGCCAATCCACGGTCAAATTGTAAGATACTTTACAACCCTGAGGAAGGACTTTCACCAATCCACGGTTGGACTTCAAGATATAATTTTCCACCTTGAGGACGGACTTTTGCCAATCTGCGGTTGGACTTCAGATACTTCGCCACACTGTGGGTGGACTTTGGATAATTTGCCACACTGCAGGTGGACTTTGGAAATCTTGCCACACTACGGGGGCTGCTGCTCACTACGGGAGACTTTTGCTCACTACGGGAGGCTTCTGCTCACTACGGGAGACTTTTGCTCACTACAGGGGACTTTTGCTCACTACGGGAGACTTTTGCTCACTACGGGAGATTTTCGCTCACTACAAGAGACTTCTCCTCGCTACGAGAGACTTTTGGAAATCTTGCCACACTACGGGGGCTGCTGCTCACTACGAGAGACTTTTGCTCACTACGGGAGACTTTTGCTCACTACGGGAGACTTCTGCTCGCTACGGGAGACTTTTGGAAATCTTGCCACCCTACGGGGGCTACTGCTCACTACGGGAGGCTTTAGAAATTCGCCACCCGAAGATGGACTTTGGCCAGTCTACGGCTGGACTTTTGCTCACTGCGGGAGACTTTTGCCCACTGCGGGGGACTTTAAAAATTTGCCACCCGAAGATGGACTTTGGCCAGTCTACGGCTGAACTTTTGCTCACTGCGGGAGACTTTTGCCCACTGCGGGGGACTTTAGAAATTTGCCACCCGAAGATGGACTTTGGCCAGTCTGTGGCTGGACTTTTGCTCACTGCGGAAGACTTTTGCCCACTGTGGGGAACTTTAGAAATTTGCCACCCGAAGATGGACTTTGCAAGGTATCAAACTTGGATTATGCTAGGTACGCATATGTTGAATTGCCTGACATGATGCCCCATGACACTGGGGATATTATGTCTTGAGAATCGATGTGAGTGTAAAAGGAATTCGTGGCACGGAAGTAATAATTCCCTACTGACTCTGTTGAGAATGCAATGATCGCGAATTCGATCTCGAGAAGCCCTGCGGGATAACATCTCTGTTGGAGAAGAGCGTGAACAATTCATCTGTCCCGAATCATCACATTTGCCAAAAATAAATTGGACTTTAGATTTGAGGAACCTGCTTAGGGATACCACAACTACTGGGGATTGAATCTCACCCATAAGACTGTTGGGGGATCGACGACCTTCCAACTTAGTTGGGGAAGGGTTTTGTTAATGCTCTACTGAGAAGAACTCTTTGTCTACATGAATCTTCTAAACCTCTATGGGGAAAGGAACCGTTAAGCTGGTTGCCGGGAATACTTGAATTCCTGTAATAAATGCTTCACTACAGGAAGTTGACTCTCTATTCGGGGATTATCCACTCTTATGGATCTGCTGAGGAAGAGAATGATTTATCTGAAATCTGCTAGAGGAATAGGAGTTACCTTAGATCTGTTGAGGAAACAAGATTAAGGAAACCTGCTGAAGAAAAAGTTTGGCGACTTTACTCGGGATAAATTCCATCCGTCTGTTGGGGATGACAAAACTGAGACATGTCCTGCTGAGAAGGAAAACATTTCAAGTTGTCTCTTGCTGGGGATCATTTTTTCTCTTGCCTGGACTTTACCTTAAGAGGATTTTACAAAAGACTTGGTGTCTTTAAACTCTTAGGTATCACAGTGATTGCCTGAATTGGTGTAATAACCTTGTTGAGGAGGTAATTGTTGTCAACGCATATGAGTTTGTTGATGTTGAGAGTATGAACAATAATTGGCTCGACGAGCGACCGCTAGACATAGAAACCCTTTGAGAGTATAGCTGTCCTGGTACTCCAAACTTCGGATAGGTGCTTCCGATTGTCTGTCTTTGGGAAAGAATGAATTCTCGTGCTATTGGGGTGGCCTGCCCCAGTACGAGTATTTTGAATAGTTTTGCACTTGACTGACTAATATTCGCTCTTGGAGAGATTTGAATCTCGAGGTGATTGCCCCAGTTTGGTTGAATTTTGAAGAGATTGCTCGACGTAATTGCCCCGGATTGGCTAGCTCTTGCCATGACTGGTTGGAAAAGTCCTCACTCAATGGAGTTTCTCGGAAAAGTTCACCTCGACGTGACTGTCTTTTCAGAAGTTTTAGACTTCTCAACTTGGCAAGCTAAAGCTTTTGGACTTAATTTCTGCACGTGAACTTTTTATGATGCCAATCAAATGTATGCAAGCAAAAAATGTTTATTCTTAGAATGAAAATTCTAATGCAACACACATGCTAATCTTGAAGTCTTTATTGAAAAGGGTGTCGTGAACCTTTGTGAGCGAATCACTAGTTAAGATACGACATTATTTTGAATGAAAGTATGTTCATGCAATACCAACAAGGATCTTTTAGCACAACTCATAGGAGTCAGGAACGCGGTCTCGTGGTAGTATACTCTCAAATTAACCCTGTTTCAGTTAGGACTTTTGAGGGTTGTATCGTGGCCTGGTTCACGGTTACAGAAACAAAGGATATAGGCTCAAAGTTTATATGTGCCCACCCCTCTTCGTGATGTTCTCCATTCCTATATTCAGCTAATTTTCACAAGCGTTCACCTTTCATAAGGGTTTCGTGTCGGTTGAGGAACCATTGCTGCTATCGGTTCAAGCACCAATCAGGTTATTGTTTGGAGTCAGTCACTATTTGGTCTTTCGTGTTTGCGCCACACGACTTTGTTTGAGGATCTTTCTTGTGTAATCCTTTCCGTTTTTCGCTTTTGCATTATTTTGCTTATCCCTAACTTTTGCTTGGACTGATTCTTGTGAATCTTAGATTGTGAAGTCCAGCGGGATGCCCTAACTTTTGCCTAAGTCGCTTGTTTTCACGTTTCGACTTAGCGGGCTTCTTCATTTTTTTTCTTCTGTTTTGAACAAATCGTGTGACACAATTTGTCTTGATTGCTTCGCGTGGTTTTGTGACTGCCTCATTCTTTGGTCGATGAAGGATAACCATTGTGGTTTCCAGATTTGGACCTCTTGATTTGGATAACCATTGTGTTTTTCGGTCTTTGTACCTCTTGATTAGCATAGTGGAATGTAATGGATCCTCAAATACACTCCTTTATGAAGGCATGAATGCTTTGTCCGACTAGCTGACATCTATCCTGCCCCTGGGTTACATGTGAGGGTTTTTTCATGCGAAAAGAAACTCCTACTTCAAGGCTCAAAGGGGTTAGCGAGGGTTTATCTCCCTTATATCTCCATTGTTTAGGGATTTGAAACAAAGCTTGTACATCGTCAACAGGGTCTTATTCAAGAGCACACACTTATAGATTCTTGCGTTTTTGTTTCGTCATCCTCCTTCATAGAGTTTAAGCACGACAATTGGTATTGCGATGTACACATGCAAAATTATAAGTGAATGCGAATGAATTACTTCAAGAAAAACATGTGAGTTTTATTATTGCTAACATTCAAAAGCAAACAAATTTCATACATGTAGACAAATGTTTAGCACATAAAAGAAACTACAAATGGAAATGCAGTAAAGAAACTGAATATTGCCGTAGTTGAGGAGGCTTGACTCCGTCTGGACCTGTCAGTCTTGGATACTTTCAGTGATCAATAGCTCTTTCACAAACTTGTAATCTTCAATTTGCAGCCTGTTGCACCCCAAAATTTGCCCTCACAATACAAGACTTTGTGTTCTAAGAAGGTTCACAAGGTTCACAAGTTTCTCAATGCTTATATAACCTTTCATGAGGTTCATGAAGTCTACAAGTCACTTCTTGAAGGTTCACAAGGTTCACAAGTTTCTCAACATTTCCATAACCTTTCATGAGGTTCATGAGGTCTACAAAGCCACTTCATGAGGTTCACAAGGTTCACAAGCTTCACAATACCTCTCATGAGTATCACAAGACATTTTATGATGGTTCACAAGGTTCACAAAGTTCACAATTGGTCCAAGAAGTTGACAATTCCCTCAGACAATGCACCTCCTAAGCAGTGCATCCAAAACTAGGGTTTTGACTTTAATCAGGCTAAATGGACTTCCAATACCTCAAGTGAGATTCATAACATCTTATATGTGTGTAAGAACCCCCATGTCAAGTTTCAAGACTTTTCTCAAAGGTTTGCTCAGTCAGATAATCAGATAAGTCAAAATCAGTCAGTGCAGTTAAAAAGTCAAACTGAGGTCAACTGTGGTCAAACCAAAGTCAAACTTCATGATTTTTTGCCAACATCAAGTATATGAAGTAAAATTCATCATTTGATCAAGGGTTGATCATGATTCATCAAGGAGATTCCAGATCATCAATAATCAGGAGTTTCTAAATTAGGGTTTCCTTAGTAAAAGTCAACTGAACTTTGACCAACCATAACTTTCACATACTTCATCACCAAGTCTCCATCCAAAGCTCATTTTGAAGGAAATTGAATTCTCTACAACTTTTATGTTGAAAGTTAAGCCCAAAAATGCTTCATTTGGAAGATATGATCTAAGACATTATAGGTCATTTCAAAAGTCAACAAAAAGTCAACAACTTCAAAAGGGCATAACTTGAGATTGGTAAATGATATGGACCTGAAACCAATGGGGTTGTTTAGAGGACTCTTCAAGCTTTCCAAAAAGTCCAAGAACAACCTCATACCTTTAAAATTGAGGGAGATGTGCCCTTGCAAATTTGGGAAATTTTGTGATGGTTTATGTTGAAAATGGAGGCTTAAAAGTAATTCTTTCCAAATGGGCTTGCTAAGTTGTGATCCAATCCACTTCATATCATTATGCACGACCCAATTGACCAAAAGTCAACATTTTTATTATTTTATTTTTATTTATTATTGATTTAATTCATAAAAATCATTTTAAATAAATATAAAATGTGAAAATCTATTTTTGGGTGAAGATTGAAGTTCTAGAAAATCATAATTGGTGATTGAAGCTGAAAGAGAAAGAAATCATGTGATCTCTCCAAAAATAGCAAGCATTCATGAGCTAATATTTGAATTTCATGACACCATCTTTTTCAATATTTTTTGGATCAAATCTTCACACAACCAATCCATATTTCTGACCTAATTCATTCTCATATAAGTAGCAAACACAACCCTAGCCTCAAGGGACGAATTCCAGCAGCTCAAAGGTAAGTTCCAAAACTCAAAAATTCAAGCAAGAGTGAAATTCGGATTCTCTCTTCCAAGGCTCTAAAAGGTAAAATAAGCACATGGTTGGCTTCCTTGGACATCATGGATCATGAATCACCATTCATAAGCATTCAGATCATGCCCTAATGATGAACCCGAAGCATTGTTCATGCTTGAAAATATTTTTTCGGTTACATCAATTCATTGCATTTAAATGGATTTTGTTTGGCTAATATTGTTTGTTGTGTGTTGTAGAATGTTTCTGGGCAGGAAAACTCAAGAACCCGTACCTAATTCACAAGATGCCATAGTTAGGGTTTGGACCTAGGTTTAGGGATTTCTAATTTAAGAAACATAAATCAATTCTAAAAACATAGAACTAATCGTGTGAATGCCTGGATCATAATGCTGGTCTTAATTTTGTGAAATTGTACCGTTTTGATGGTTATTGATGTTTGTAGGTTTTGCTGGGAATGTTGTTTTCGCAGGAAAATTTGCAATAATATTCGCAGGTGATTTCGAAGGTCTCAAGGAAGAAGAAGGCTGCTTCCCGCGCGTCTGGGAATTCAAATATTCATTAATCTATTTTATGTTTAATTGTTGGTTTGACTTCACAAGCGCGCAGCTTGTCTTGGTGGTAAAGTTGGTTTGTGTGTATATTGTGGGCACTGGTTCGATACTTGGCTGGTGCATGTTTTTTTTGTTAATTTTCCAGGTTGAAGGCAAACATAATATATTATGTATTATTGCCATTATATAATCAGATTGGCTCTTCCAGCCGGGTGGTGATGCGCGTGTTTGAATGTATAAAGGTCCTGGGATCAAATCCCAACCCAGGCCTTTTTGTTTCATTATTTTTCTGGATTTTTAAGCCATGGCATAAAAACAATTGAAGGCCTCCTATGATCACCAACGCATGGTTGGTCTAGTGGAAAGTTTTGATGCTGGCAGGCATGAGGACCTGGGTTCAAACCCAGCTAAGGTAAGTTCTCAATTTTTGTCATTTTTTTTCTATTTTTCTTAATTAATTAGTTTATTTGTTTTCTATTCTTAATAAAATTTAAATCATATATATATTCCAAATTTAAAATAACATCATACTCTCTAAAAATTTCTAAACTTTCTATTTTTTTTATTATTCAAAAAATTTATCTTATTATTTTATATAATTATAATATGTATATGTATATTAGTTAATTTTGTATATAACTAAACCCTAATTTTTTTTAAAACCCTAAAAATATTTTCTAAAATAAAACCTAATTCTACTTTTTCTAAATAATTTTATTTTCTAATTATTAATATAATTATAATGTATATTCATTTATTTAGTATGATTCATGAAAATATTGTAAATATAATTATAAATTATTTTTCTCATATAAGATGTAAATATATTTCATGCTATTAGAAATTAAATCTTGTAAATTAAAATAATTGTTTGTTCATATTTGTTTCTAAATATAATTGTTCATATTAAAAATTGTTAATTTCTTATTCTTATAATATTTTGATTAATTTTATTTATTATTATTGCTACTAACCATATTATTTATTTTGCTTTATTAATTTTACATTATTATTATTTCATTAATTTTTATTATTCACTAACCTCTTTTATTCTATTATTATTAACTTTATGCTTATTATTCAATATTATTATTTATCACTAACCCCTATTTTTTATTATTTATTGCTTATTTATTTATATTTTACTTATTTTTGCTATTTATTTATTTTGTTTATTATAATTATGTTGTAATTGCTTCCCGGATGTAATTTTTTTTTTAATTATTTAATTATTTCTGTTATGGTTAGTAATTAGGGAGTGCAAAACATGTATGTTATTTAAAATAAATTAGATCATTTTAATTAAAGATAAATAATATTGAACACTCACACACGTAAGTCGATTTTAATCGCCGTCTCACTTTCTAAGGCTATCCCTCAAGTTGCCTACGAATAAGGTCAAGTGGGGTGTATAAAGCAAGTCCCTTTAAAAAGAAAAATCATCAAGTCCCTCGTGGTTTCCTTTACGAATCGAGTCCCTTCGAATAATGATGATAGTCCCTCCAGTATGCTTATTACACCCCACAGTTGCCTTCATAAAACAAAATGTCTCCCACATGTCCCTTACATCCAAGGTAAGGACTACCTACTCCTTAATAGTAGGGATAGTCTTACCAAGGAAAGGATAAAGAACAAGAAAGACTTTAAACTTTAGGGTAGGTTCCTCTTATGTACTTGCTCACTTCAAAAACTTTTCAAACTTTCCACAATTTCAAACAAATTTTCAAACAAGTTTCTACACATCCGTACATGGATTATTATTAACTATTCTGAAAATTTTTCTATTCACACACTACACTTTCAAAAACAATTTAAAGTGAGCTAAGTAACTAAGAGCCCATGGATAACCATGGATGTAAAGGGTGCTAACACCTTCCCTTTACATAACCTACCCCCCGGACCCAAAAATATCTCTAAGGTCTTTCCTGTTCTTTTATACCCTTTCCTTATGGATAAAATAAAAGTCGGTGGCGACTCTTGCTATCCGCAACATAACTTAAAGTCAGTTCTCCCACCGTGTTACACAGCCGTATACCCAACCATGGCAATCATACCTCTTCTTTTAGTTATTCTGACACAAGACGTCTGAAGGAAAGAGTGAAGCTGGGGGGTAAAGTTGCCCCATAAGGTTGCTTGGAAAGACCTGATGATCTTCTGCCTACGTATCTCCATTGACTGATGACCAATGAAGAATCAGAGCGACGTAGTTCCCCTCAATAGGGATGAAAATGAACAATGAAGAAAGACAAACACACGTATTCCATTACTGGGAGTATTTGAATACTTCTGGCTTTATTTGCTTCACGAGTACCCTGGCGTCCTGGGTGATTAACTCTAAGATTTCAGCTTAAAACAGACCATCTGGTATAACAATCGTGACGCATTCATTTGCAAAGTTCATTCCGGCTCCACCGTGATTAGGCATTGGATTTTGGAGTGCATTTGAGTGAGGAGAAAAATTGATCGCCTTGGACTCAATTAGGTCTTGTACCTTGTTTTGAAAAGCCCAACATTTCTCAGTACTGTGCCCCTGGGCACCCGAATGGAACTCACACCTGGCATTTGAATCAAAATTTTGGTGGTATATTATCAACAGAAGGAGCCCTCAGGGTATGGAGTTTAACTAGGTTCAACTTCAGCAGCTCTGGAAGTAATACAACATATGGAAATAGGATAGGATCAAGTCCGCGGTTCCTCACTCTTGTTCTTTCCTGAAATGGTCTTTGTGCCTGTTGTTGCTGACCTTGAGTTAGTGATTGAACATTTTGTTGTTGATATTGCTTTGAATGCCTAACATTCCCCTACACTCTCTTACTCTTATTCGGGCGAGGAGAGAATGAAGGTTGTTGATGTAACCCCTTTGAAGACTTGGTCTGAGCAATGATTCTAGAAGAGGGAAAGTTGACCACCTCTTTTGTATATTTGCATGCTTTATCTTGCAACACTTCCTGCCCGGTCAGTCCAAAAGTGATTACGCCTTCATCAATTAAGTCTTGCACTTGATGTTTAAACGCCTTGCAATCATTAACATCATGTCCGGGAGCTGCAGAATGAAAAATACAGTAGGCGTAGGGATTCCAACTTTGGTGAAGTTTACCGGAAGGAGGAGTTAGTTCGTGACACTCAATCAACCCCATTTTGAGCAGTTGTGGGCATAATTTAGCATAAGACACGGGTATCGGATCAATAACCCTTTCTTGCTCCTATTGATGACGGGTTGCTACCAATGGAGGAGCTACAAACGAAACCTGTTGAAGTTTTTCTCCTGGAAGCCAAGGCGCAACAGCTGAAGAAGATCTCTGGTAAGGAAAGAAAGTGCTCACTTCTTTGGCAACGATTGGTGTAGGATCATTTAGCTCACTTGTATCAAGCAATGTGGAGTTGGTTCCTATCTTAGGCTCTTTCTGACTGCCAAGTAGTGATTGCTGGTGAAGAGACTCAAACTGTAGAGGAAATCCACCTAACAACTCTTGATTTAGTGGACATCCCAAAGAGATGGGAGAAACATGACCTTCTGTTTGAAAAGCAGACACACGACTATTTTCCTTTTTCGACATAGCATTCATGATTCCCGTAAGCAACTTTATCTGAGTCTTCATCAAGTTGAATTCTTCTCTCATCAATTTCTGATCCTGGGACAACGCTCGAATGTCCACTATAAAATTCCCCAGTTGGACTTTCATTTCAGTCACCTCCGCTCGGAGTTGTTCCATGCCCATATCCTGACAATCATGATTCAAGTTGGCCATTTCCTGAGAGAAATCAAGGCAAGATACAAATTTGTCCCTGAACACCTATCAAGAATGCAAGGATGTATGCAAATGCCGTGTTCAGTTATTTCCAAGGAATCTATCTGTTTTGATCCAAGTTTTAATGCAGAAAAAATCCGACGATTTAATTCAGATATGTGATCTTTAGAAATAACTGAACATGTATGCTAAAATGCCATGATGTCATGTATGCAACTAGCATGTGATCAGCTGGTGTGGATCAGATAAACAAGTGTTGGTGAGGAGTCATAATATCAATATCTCTGTGCAGAAATTCCAGAATTCCCAACCAAGTATCATTTAGGACCGGATCATATCATGGAGTAACACTTGCAAAAGTGGGTATGTTGGAAGTTCAGGGTTCCTGCAAACCTGTAAATCCATCCCAATCTCATGGGTGTGCTACTACGGGTCAACATCACAGACTCTCAAAGCCAAGTAGCAATAATATGTTCGCCATTTCCGAGAAATGGCTCATGACCAAATCAGGGAATCAGTTTGGAATTATGTACTACCCCGGGAGGCCTCAGTTGAGTCCGGGAAAACAAGCATACCTCATAAGTTCCCGGCTTCAAGCACTAAAGTCGAGAAAATGGCTCATGACCAAATCAGGGAATCAGTTTGGCATTATACGACCAGTTGCTTTAACTGGGTTCCTATGAGAGAACAAGGTCATCCTATGTGATTTCCTAGTGGGCCCTCGGGTACGAATGGGGTTGCCACAAAATGTGGTCTGCCACTGTCACCACTGGAGAGGGTTGTTTCCACTAAGGTCCTCGGTGATTGGTTCCCAGTGTTAGCAGCTCAAGTGTGAACATTCTATGGTCTACCTAGGCAGTATAGAACATATCCCAAGAGAGCCTGATCTGGGTGTGGGACTCGTGAAAACTACACGTGCTCAAGACCATGCAAGCCACACGATTGCCCACTCTAAATCCTATGTGTATACTCAAGCCAGGTATTTGGCTTATCTCACAATAATCCCATCCCTCCAAGGAAAAACAAAATAGCCAGTACAGTACATGCCAGTATATGCAACAGTAAAGTAAAATGCATAAAGCTGTAAACAAAGTTGTAAAGTAAAGCGATAAACTGTAAATAAAACTGTAAAGCTAAACTAAAGCATAATAGCAAACAAATAACTATCCAAAGAAAACAGAAATAGACAAGCGCTAGGATTGACTCTCAAAGGGGAAACCAGAGATTCTGGGTTCAGTCCCCAGCAGAGTCGCCAGTTGTCGCTCCCGGGATTTTCATCCTAGTACAAACGCGAAAGTGGCGCGGAAAAGGTAGAGTCGCCAATCATGCATTTTTATCCTGAAGGAATGGGAAAGGTAATGCTGCACAATCCTGAGGAAGAAGGAAAAGGACGAGGCCTTGCGAACCAAAGATCTGGGTCCAGAAGTCGGTTACGAACTGGGAAGGTATTAGTACCCCAATCCGTCTGTCATACCCGACAGGATCCACGCTTGTTAGTCTGTTTCAAAGGGTGAGAAATAAGATGTTGATGAACAAAAGAATTGCTTACTGGAACTGGAATAAGAATGGGAAATGGAATTGGAAAAGAAAATGGAAAGAAAGAGGGAAATGTAGGGAAAATAAAGAATGTGCTCGAATGGGCCCTACCCCACTGCCTACGTACCTCATCTAGAAAATGAGGATCAGAGTCGCCGTAGTTCGTCTAACTAAGGAGGAAACTTGTTTGTGTTTTTTATGATGATGTTGCCATAGCTCTAGCTCAGGTGTTACCAGCTTTGACTCGAGGGTGTTTACCGTATCGCTGTTTGAACTGTCGAGGCGAGTCGCATTCGTCCGCAAAGAGTATGAGATGAGAAGAGAAGATGTGTTGTCTTGTTGGTTTATTGTCTTTTAGGAGAAGTGTTTTGACTTTATGTTTATCGTGGGTACAACACTAAAGACTATGATACAGGAGCGAATACTTTCCAAGATCTCCCCCAATGAGACGTTTGTAAAGTACCCTATAAGAATAAAGGAGACCTCCACTAATCATTTCCCATATAGCTTAAGGCTCGTGGCATATTGTACCTACTTTCCTTTTAAATGTTTTTGATTTTCTTTAAAGGTGAGAAGTGAGACTCAAATTGTGAAAGGAAAAACTCTAAGGGAAACTAGACTTTACCCTAAGTTAATTGAGTTTAATGGTGACCTATGGTTAGCGAGACTTGAAAGATTAAATCTACCTACGCAGATATTAGACTAGAAATGCGAGTATAAAAAGTAATAATGAATAACATGGCCCTCCTACATCATGGTGGGTAAAAACGTGTATGAATCGTAAATAAGATGAAATGATGGATCGGGTGGGTCGGTTGTGTGGTGCTGAGACGCACGACTTATGGTGTGCAACATACAAGGCTTGATTTTGGGTGTATTAGAGTGAAGCGATGATAATCGAGGGATCCTAATGTCACATGAAAATTTATTTATTTATTTATTTGAAATTCTTCGATTTTGGATCGAATAACTCCTTTTCTTTATTTTGAAAATTGATTATCTAACGCTTCATTTTATCTTTTCTATCCTAATTATAGGCATCACATATAAAGTTCTAACTATTACATCACAAAGTATAAACAACAAAAATATAATCGAGGCATAATAAAAATAGTCCAAATCCGTAAGCGAATCCTTGAAAAAATACCTTGCACAAGAAGAAAATTGTTAATAAATGAAATGAAGATGAGGATGCAAAAATATGGACAAGTGAATAAAATATGTAAGTTGCAAGAATTTCTAAAATGCACATAAAGCACAATAAAACAAATATAACAGCTAATCGCTTCATAGAAACGCACTTAATGGAATTCTAAGCCTAAGTCCTAAAACTAAATGATCTCGCATGATATCAACATTCCAAAATCAATAGCTAAACCACATTAAGGCCTTCTAATATTCTAAGATCAAGCCTAATTAATCTATGTCCTAATACACCATAAAATCCTAATCTAACTTAGATGGATTTACAATGAAAAAGTTGACTAAAATCAATACACTAAAAAATAGTAAAAGTCCTGGGAAAAATATGAAATTAATTCCCTAGGGTCTCTAACCTGAATCTAACATTGTGTTAAAAATAATCCTAAAAATTCATAACCTAACTATGTCAAATGGTCACTTAAATCTACCTAAGATCTAATCACAATTTTTTTCACAAACAACACTATCAAAATAGTAGATAAAATGACCTAAAAATATCACAAAAAATATTCCAGGTTCTATTATTAGTCCTCTAATCATAGCAAAAAGAATAGGACAAAAATATTACAGGAGGTGGGAGAAATAAAATGTACAAAATGAAGTGTTCATGAAAGAATTCAATATAACACTAATTAAATGGAAAATTGAAATTAAATTGAAATATACCAAAATTCAGAAAATAAAAATGTGGAAAAGTTCTGAAATGAGTTAGAATCCTACTGTAAGTTTTATAGAATTTTATTCTGTATTTTAATATTTTTTAAGGATTTAAATGGAAATGGTTTTAAAACAGAAATTAAAAAAAAAGATTAGAAATAAGAGGGGGTGTAAAGTAAGCAATTTGTTAGTAAAAATGAATTGGGCTTGAAAATGGTGGGGTGCGAATAGAACTTTGGCCAGGCCCAAGATGCAGGTGGCCTGGGGATGCACGGTATAGACCTTAGTCAATAGGGTTGACTCTCCTCCTGGTCGTTTGATCCAGCCACCTACGGTGATGATATGATGATGGATGCAGGGCGTGAGTGCATGGCTACTTATGGTGGACTATCGCACGTATGACCAGAATCTGGTGGTCCTACCGGACGGTGACAAGTGTCACCGCCGGAGTGGACCACCAACTAAACCTTAAGTCTCCCTTTGGGTGCTCAACTCAGTGTTTTTCTTTTTCTTTTTGTTTGAATGTTGTGACTGCCAAGTCATTTGTTGATGGTCCTCTGACGAGATGTCTCATCTTGCGATTTGACGTGTAGTCGGGTTAACTGAACAACTACCCTGCCCCGGGTTAAATGTAAGGGTTGTATCCGAAAGAAACTCCTACTTCTAGGCTCGAAGTGGTTGACTAGGGATTAACTCCTTATACCTCCAGTGTTTGGGGATTTGAAAGAATGCCTGTACATCATTGACGAGATTTTATCTGAAAGCATACCGCAACAGTTATGGGTATTTCGTTTTCATCATCCTCCCTCAAATATTTGCTAAAGTGAAGTGAGGGAAATGTTTTTTGTGATTTTTTGTGATAAATGATAAATAATGAGCGAATGCGAATAGATTAATTCAAAACATGCATAAACATAACATTAACATAACCAAGTACAAACGATAACAATGTTCAAAGCAAATAGTACTTAAACAAACATTACAAAACAAAAAGGATGCGAAAATAATAAATGGCACTGGCTGCCTTGATTTGAGGAATTGAACTTCTCTTGATTGAATGCTTCAAAGTTGGAGACTACTCAGCTTGGTCTTCAACAACCCCTTCAAATGTCTTTACTTGTTGGCACCGTGTGATGGCATTGGATCGTTCTGGACATTTGGATTTCTCGGAGTGAGAGTGAGGTCCTTAGAATTGATCATATCCTGAATCAAGTGCTTGAAGGTATGGCAATTCTCGATGGTGTGACCTGGAGCGTCTTTGTGATACTCACAGTGAGCGTTGGCATCATAATTCTGGGCATTACCAGTCTGAGGTGACATATCTCTCAACACAAGAGTTCCTTTTGCCATTAGCCCCTTAAAGATTTCGGTATACGTCATAGGCAGGGGATCAATGTGCCTATCATATCCTCTTTGTTGATATGGTGGACGCTGTTGAGGAGCGCGCTGTTGCTGTTGACCAGGCCGTTGTGGATAAGCCGGTTGCTGGTATGGATTGGGCGCGTATTGTGCAGCTGCAACCATTGCACGCGGTTGATGAGCCATCTGAGGCGGAAATAGAGCTTGAAAGGCATGCTGGTAAGGCATTGGAGGAACTGGATGATATGGCATAGGAGCATATTGTGCAGCAGCAACATAGGGATACTGATAGTAGGGAACTGGCGCAGGTGCACTCTGTTGAAAATTCCCACTTGCAGCAGAGACGGAATTTTTTTTGCCCTTTTTATACCCGTTGAAAGGTTTCTTGGCATTGTTTTGGCTGCTAGGGCCTCCTTGGATCTTTCCACTTTTCAGGCCTTCTTCGATTCTTTCTCCGACCATTACCATGTCTGAGAAACCAGAAGATACGCTGCTGATCAGCTTCTCGTAGTATTGCCCCTGTAGGGTACCCATGAAGATATCGATCAATTCACGGTCAACCAATGGAGGATGCACTCGGGCAGCAAACTCCCTCCAGCGTTGGGCGTACTCCTTAAAGGATTCACTCTCCTTTTGAGACATACTCTGAAGCTGAGTACGGTTAGGAGCAAGGTCAGTGTTGTACTTGTACTGCTTTTTGAATGTATCAGATAGTTCAAGCCAAGTACGGACATTGTTGCGTTCGAGTTGCATGTACCATTCTAGAGACGCTCCAGACAGGTTGTCTTGGAAGAAATGGATCATAAGCTTATCATCTTTAGCATGAGCGGCCATTTTTCTGCAGTACATCCTCAAATGAAGCTCAGGACAGCTGAGGCCTTTGTATTTCTCAAATTCTGGCAGTTTGAACTTAGCAGGGATCACAACATCTGGAACTAAGCACATGTCTGAGGCACTCAGAGAAGTTGAGTTGTGTCCTTCCATGATTCGGAGTTTTTCAGCTAACTCGCGACACATCTTCATAGCTTCAGATTCTTGAACAACATGAGGATTGGTGATTGGAACAGCAGTATGCATCTCATACTCAACTTGATGATTCTCTTCAGCTTGAGGAAACTGGACTTGAGTTGGAATAGGTTGAGCTTGAGGAATAGCACCAACAGTAATACCAGAAGCAGGTATTGGTTGGGAAGTGACCTCTTAAACAGCAGGAGTGAAACCTGGAGGCAAACCGTAGACCAAAGGATTTGGAACTGGAACTGAAGGCATTGCTCGTGAGGTAGATCCTTGCACTTGAGCATTGTTCATTGCGGCAGCAGCTTCGCGACGTTCTTCCATTCTTGCCAAAGCTTGCAAAGTCTCATAAATCTGGTCAATCTTGCCCTTGACTGAGTCAATCTCTTCCCTCATAGCAGCTTGCTCTTCTTGAATCACATCCATCAGTCTTCTAGTGTTGGCTCGAGTTAAATATGGGCGTCTAGCTCGATACGGGCATCGGGAAACCAGCTTGATTTACTGAAGATGGAGAAGCATGAAAATAAGTTTTTGGCTTTGGAATGAAATGCAAGATGAATAAATGATATGCAAAGTCAGAATCCAGGATCACAAGATCAAGGTCTTGAGGAGTCCAAGGTACAGGTGGAGGATACTTTGATTAAGAACTCACTGGGTAGACTCTAAAGTTTAGGGATCCCAAAGTTATCAATTCATATGGCTGTTCATCACACGCGCCATAAGCATGACGATTGATTGACTCCGCTATATGAATCTATTTTGGGTGAGATCTTCGTATCGACAACCCACGAGAGCAAATTTTCTCAGGAGTCCATATTACGTGATCATCGACACAAGGTTTAAAACAAAGTCCTGGAGTTATGGAACTTTCTCAACTGTTTGATGCACGTGTCAATTTCATACATTCCTGACAGTCAATCAACTCCATTGAGTAAGTCTATTCCAAGTGAGGTTTTCGTATCGAGCCACGCGAGGGCGAACCCTGGTGCCCAATACTACGCAACCATCAACCGATGTTTTAACCAAAAGGTTCTAAAGGTCCTCAGAGTTAATGACCCTAATGAAAGCAACTGAGCATACACGCCAAGGATTTGACGGTTGTCAGTATTCTCATCAGAATCTACTCCAAGTGAGGTTTTCGTATCGACAACCCACGAGAGTGGTTCTCTCGGGAGCCCATACTACACAACCTCGCTAACTTAAGTTTATACTCGCAAGCCCGGGCATAGAGCTTTTCCCTCAAATTTATTTTACAAAGTATCGATCCAAATTATAGTACCAAGGAGCCACAAGATATATAATATGGAATGCGATAAAGAAAGCGATAAAAATAAACAAGCAAGGTATAAAAGCAAACATCCAAAAAAACGCGAAAACCTAGACTAGGCTTGACTCGCATAGGGGTGAACCAGTCCCCAGCAGAGTCGCCAGCTGTCGTACCCCGAAAAATACGACCTCACGTGATCCGAATGGACAGGAGCCGCGCGCCGGACGGACTGAAGAGTCGCTACCTAATTCTATTTATTCCCGAAGAGGGAAAGGGGAGATATAGATACAACCCGGGAGGAAAAGGATGAGGACAAAGGTCAACGGAACCATTGCCTGGGTTCGGGAGTCGGTTATGCAGGGGGAAGGTATTAGCACCCCCTACATCCATCGTACTCGATGGGAACCATCTAAGTTAACGCGCGCGAAAGGATGTCTATGCTTAAACGAGTTGCTTGCTAGAGGGAAATGAGTTGAATTATAAGTTAGATTGAACCTAGGTGCTCGGCAAGGATTGAGATCCTCGTGCCTACGTACTCCCGCGTGCAATGGGAAAGTCAGAGCCTCGTAGTTCGGCCTACTAAGGGTAATGGTTGTTGATTTTATTACCTTTCGTCGATGAAAGGGTTTAGGAGTTGAAATGCACTAAAGACTATGGATAGTTTATCTCGCCCAACAAGACGAGTGTCCTGCGTCGAAATAATCGGAGCGAGTAACGAGATCTCGTTATCCCCCTTTCTACCGCTTAAGGCTCGTGGCGTACAAATCTTCTCGTATTATTAGAAGTGTTTTATTTCCTAAGACCGCTTGACGTTGGATCAAGGGTTTGGATCTAATCGAAACGTTTTGGTTTTTTGAGGTTAAATGGTAAATGCAAATTGGAGGTTGTTTTTGTGGTTTTGTCAGCGAGGCACTAAGCGCTCGGCTCGCAAGGAGGAGTGGATCCTAATAAACGATAAAGATAACTGGAAAATAAAGTGTAAGTGTGCAAGTGAGATCGCTTGGCGTTGGACCAAGGATTCAAAAATAAATAAAATACGGAAAATAAAGATGCGTACACAATAATGGGAGAGGGGTACAAAATAAATACAGGGGATTGCGAGAAATAAAGAGGTCTCGTTGTAATTAGCCCAAGAGAAAGCGTGTGTGCAGTGTTTTTGAACTATTCGAAGGCGTTCAGCCTGTTTAATCGGGACACAACTATTCGAAGGCGTTGGACCTTTTAATCGAGCGCAACTATTCGAAGGCGTTGGACCTTTTCGGGACGCGGCGAAATTTGGTTCGTTTACTGCCTTAGAGCCGATTTAATGAAATCGTTCTATGAGGAGTCGAATCGTAATTTAAAATGCGAATTAAATGAATAAATTGAATTAAATTGCGAGAATTAAAACAGAATAATGAATTAAATAATTAAATGAAATAAATAATATTAAGAATAAATTAAATTAATGTTTGTTTATCGAAATAATAAAATAATGAAAAATTAAATACAAGGAGGGCCTCATATTGACCAAAAATCACCGATTAAAATCGGGCGAAAAATTGGCCTTTTATGATATCATTGGCCCTTAAAAAAAAGTAAATTGATAATAGTAAATATAAACAAATTAATATTATAAACTAATAGAAACAAAACAAAAGTCTCATAACAATTTCAATAACCTTAGTTTAATACCAAATATCAAGAAATCGCAGTTATATCATAGACCCTAAAAATATTAAGAAACAAAAATGGAGAAATTACCAAATATTTACTAACATTTTTTAAATAAAAAAATATTTTTAAATAACAAAGGCAAAGCAAGGTAATAAAAAAAACAACATTAATAAATTTAATAATAAAAGTTAATGGCATAAATAAACTAGTAAATATATTTTTAAAAAAAAGAAAGGGGCCTGCGGATATTGTCCGTTGTAATACATTGAGTTTAAAAGCACAAGTCAAACATAAGAGGAACCAGCAAAAATAAATAATAATAAAATAAAACGGTTTATGATATTCTTTTAAAATAAATACAAAAATAATCAATTAAAAGAAAAAAGGAACAACACGCTGGTGTTTCACTTACAACCTCAGAATGAAAACGGTAAAAGAAAATTTCTGAAACCCACCCTTTTCTTCAAATCAATCAACAATTTAAAAAAAAAAAGAAAAAGAAAAAGAAATAATTATTATATAACAGCCAAAATAAAACTCAAATACAAAACAAAACAAAAATTAAAAAGATAACCTTCACAGTACTTGACCAGTCTCTCTTTCGCTGCGCAACAAACTTCGTCTCTCTCTCTTGAAGCTTTTCTCTCTCACAGCGGTTTCACACGGTGGAAGGCCGACGGCGGTTTGGTCTGAATCGGAGCTTTGAAGAGGACGACCGGTGCGTTTTGGGTCTCAGGGAGTTCCGATTTGAAGAGGGTTTCTGCGGTTGGTGTTCCGCGGCGGTGGCTAGGTTTCGCGAATATGAAGTGATTTGGTGCGGGGATGGTCGCGGGTTTGTTGGTGAAGTATTGGCTGGTGGTTCACGAACGGCGTCTGGTGGTGGTTCGCGCACGGCCTGGAGTTTGTGAAGATCGGTAATTATGGAACGGTGAAGGTGATCTGAGCGTGGTGCGTTGGTTTTGAAGCTTGGTTTTACTACGGCTTCAGTTTCGTGAGGTTGTTTCGGCGAGTTGTCGAAGCGAAGGGAATGGCTTGCGGTGGAGATTGTGGTTCGCGGAAGCCGGCGGATGAGTTTTAGTGGTCCGGATCTGAGTTTGAATCGCGTGTTTTAGGAGGTAGTTTCGACGGTATCAGCTGGGTCGGAGGTAGCCGCGGGTTTGGCACGGGTTTGCGATTGAAGAACAGGTTTGGTTTTTCATAGTTTTTGTGCTTTTCACGGTTTTGGTTATGTTTGGTGGTGAGGATAGGTTGTTGCTTCTGTTTCAGTTTGGTGTTTGTGGCTGCTTTCAGTTTGTGTTGAAGAAGGTGAGAGTGACGAGTTGTTTCGGTGAAGATGGTGAGCTGGTTCTGGCTGCGGTTTGGCTATGGCATGGGTGTGTTCTGTTTGTGTACAGGTTTGTTGAGGCCTTGATGAGGTGAGGGTTCTTTGTGGTGAGGCTGAAGGGTTTGATTTCACAACTTGCGGATTCAACTTTCGGTAAGGTTTTGGAATTAGTGATTTGGTTTCTTTCTGGTTTTTGGTTTCTGTTTGTGAAGATGATGTTCACAGGTGGTTGACAATGGTAAGGGTTTTTCTGTGTTTGCAGTAGAAGAGAAAAAAGAAACGGTGGTTTATTGGTGAGATTTTTTTGTAATCTTTCAGATTTTTTTGTTTATTTGAAGCTTGATATGTTTTGATTGGTGATTTTTTGCAGAGGATTTTTCTGATTTTTCAAGCCCGCAAATGAAGAGGATTGAGAGTGGATTATATAGAATCAAAGAAATGCCTTTTTACATTTGGTACGGAAGATTCTTTTCTTGAAAAAAAGGTTGTTATGGATTGAGTGAGGGAATGGTAGTGATGTGGTTGTAATGGTGGTGGGAGAGTGGCCAGGCTGTACTGAAATTGCTTAACAGATTTTTTATATACTTTTCTTTGTACAAATATATGTCTGATGAAAATAAGAAAATTGTATGGAAAAAAAGAAAGTAATACTAATCATAATGATAATAACAATAATACTAAAGATAATAATAATAAATAATAATAATAGAATGGATTAATAAGTATAATAATAATAAGGATAATAGGGATAGAAATTGAAAATGAAAATAAAAGTATAATAATAAGAGTAATAACTTTAAAAGAGTAAAAATGAGAATAATAATATTTGCTTACTTTTTTTTTAATGACATGGGATTGAATTTGGAATATGGCCTAATAAATAAATAGAAAATGGTCAAAAAATGGATGTATGGCTAATAAATTTGGATAAATAAAAAATGGTTTGATTTAAAATCATAATAATAATAATAAACATGATAAAAATAGCAATAGAAATATTAATAACATAAAAAATGATAATGAAATTTGGATAGTAAAAAGAGATATAAATGAAAAGAATTTTTTTTAAAAAAAAGGCAAATTGATTCTTTTTATTTAGAATTTTGGTCTAAACGAAACGAATGCGTTTTTTTTATTGTTTTTTTTTCCGAATATCAGACAGAAAATAAAACGGGACCCCCTCTTTTATTTTTTCAAATAATGATCAGACAGTAAAAATAATATATTAAATATTTTGGATTCTTCTGAAGAAATGATTATACAGTAAAATAAAAATGGTGTGGGTAGGACAAATTTGGGGTATGACACTCTGCAGAACCATTGAGAGAGATTTGTTGCAGCTTTGTTGAGTCACTTTATTTAGGTATGCAAATCTCTTTCTTCTCCAATCTGAAATTGTTGTTGCGAATTTCAGAGTTATTGTTGTGTTAGCGATTCTATTTATTGTAGAATTCTTGCGTCACTGAATTTGATGTGAAATGGTGTTTGTGAATTTGCAGGCCACATATCTTGTTACAATGTTGATGCTGTGTTCTTGAATTTCACGTTTGGTGACGATTGAGGCACAATTATGAAGCTTGCGGATCTTTGTTGTAGATTGTTTGTCGGATGAAGCCGAGTTGATGAAAACGAGTTGATTAAGACACTGACTGCGAAATGATTGAAGATTAAAGGTGATGATGGCACATAAATGATTAGAGGTTGAAGAAGTGTTCAGAAGTGACAATACAAGGGGTTGTTGGTGATATGCGGTGAATATGATTGATGATGTTGAATGTTCCAGGTATAATCTCGAATTTCGATTTCTCGTTGCAATTTGATTCTACGATTTATTCCCTTTCTCTGACGTTGAGTTAAATCACATCGAATTTGTGATGCGGTTTGTTGTTCTTGCAACTTCTTATTTGATTCAGATTGGTAGATATGATGAAGAAACCCTTCTGAATTGGATATGTTTCTGATTTTCAGGTTGCGATTGGTGTGGATTGTTGCAGGGTTGCAGGGTTGAAGGTTGATGATGATTTTGAATATGTAGTGAAGGTAGAAAATGCAGATTGTTGAAGGATTTGAAGATGGGTGAAGATGTAATTGAAAAGCTGAAGATGAAGATGAATTTGAAGAAGTGAAGATGTCACTGAAAAAACTAAAGATGGAGAAGGTTTTTTGAGCTTTGTAGATGAATTTTTAGAGGATGTTTCTGGAACTTCACTGATAAAGTTAGTTAGAAATCGGTTAGGATTTGTTAGAGTTCTGTTATGGTTGTAATTGAAATTTCAAGTCTTTTCCTCTCTTGTAATTTTCTGGTTTTTTGATTGATTTCCTGGTGTATTTCTACTGTATTGATTTTCTGAACTTCCTGAGATTTTCTACTGTTGATCATAACTGAAATCGGCTTCCATAATATCATCTACACCTTTTTCTTCCCTTTTTCCCTCATCTGAATTTTCTGTTTAATTAATCTTTTACTTCCCTTTTTTCAAAACTGATTTTTTTTGTTATGATATCAAGTGTATTATAGCCCTGCATTTTACACGATTCCTTTTGCATTTCGTGCCTTTCCTTAGGAGTGTATGCTGATGCTTATTCACCTTATACCTGCGTTTTAACTTGATGGAAGTCTGTATGTTGTTCAGCTTGTATTGGCCGGAATTGAATGTTCGCATACGGTGCCATGTGGTGGAACTAATGATGTAACGCCCCGAAATCTAAAATTAATTATTTAATAATTTATTTAATTAATTTAGAAAAATTTGGAGAGTTTGGGTTAATTAGAGAATTTTGGAGAAAAAGAGCATTTTTATATAATAAGGATAAATAGTGTTTTATTATATTATTTTATTATTATTAATAAAAATATATTAAAGAAAAGGGTAAGGTGGTCCTTTTGTGAAATATATGAGGGTAAAGAGGGAAAAGACTCAATTGGAATGTGTTTTGGTAAAAAGGAATACACGATCAGTTTTCTCATTTGGTTTTTCTATCGTGTTTGGTGAAGTGCTCTGAAGAAAGAGGAAGCTCAGAGTCAGGAGGTTGTGGAGAACCCCAGAGAAGAGTGTAAAGCGGCAAAATTCTCTAAGGTATGGGGAGTTTTTATAATCTATGATAAATGTGTAGGAATTGGAATATGAATGGATTAGGATGGTATGAGTTTTAGGAGTTTTTGGGGTTTTTAGTTAGGTTGAGTTTTTGAGAAAGTCTTGATGAATTAGAGTGATTAGAATGAGTTATAATCGTATATTTGTTTGTATAATTGTTGTCTGGATGTTGTTGAGGTTTAATTGATGTTTTTGAATGGTTTTTGAGTGTTATGATGTGAAACCCGTAATGGGGTTTGGGGGTTTTTGGTGTTGGGACAGTCTGCAATTGTATAGCAGAGAACTGCTGGAAAACGTGCGTTAACCGGTTAACGCTATGGGTTAACCGGTTAACCATTATAATTTTTGGAAAATTCTGGAATTTCTTCGGCGTTAACCGGTTAACGCTATGGGTTAACCGGTTAACACTGTTTGAGAAGAAAATTTTAATTCTTTAAAAATTCATAACTTTCAAACCGTAAGTCCGATTTGCATTCCGTTTGAAGCGTCGGTACGAGCATAAACTGAACTTTATTTTATTGAATAAAAACGAGAAAAATGCAATAGTTTTTGATAAATGAAGTTGTGAAATAACCTTATAATTACCTCATAATTTACCGGGTACGGGTTAATTCTTGATATGTCAGAATGGTTATAGAACCAGCGTTCTGGGTTTAATGTCAGGATGATATATATGATTGTTTGGTGATTGGTTTGTTGATGTGAAATGAATGATGCGAATTATTTTGATGAATTTTACGATGTAACGCATCATTGCATTTCATAACATTCACGATGGGGCTTCGGCCTATTTATTTGCTTCAATCCCATTGTGTGGATTGAAGTTTCTCGATGATTTACGATGTGCTCCTTTGTGGAGGGTTGATGGTCATGTATCCATCTCACGATGAAAATGGTACCACATGCATATTGCATATCAGGATGTTAGAATTGCATATTCTGGATGAATTTCATGACTGTGTTGGTGTTGCTTGATTTCATGATCGTGTTGTGGTTGTTGCTGAATTTTATAGTTGATGATGTCATGATATATTGTACTAATTTATTTATGATTATATATTTTGGCACATTTATGATATATTATAATTACTCACCCTTCCTGCTTGGAAATGTTGCCTCCTTCGTGGGTAACTTGCAGATGTCGAAGAATAGTCCTGCACTGCAATAGGAGTAATTTATGAGTCTTGGAGTATGCTTTAGTGTTCCTTAGGAGTGGTTATGGTTATGTGTCCTGCTCTGTGTCATGTAACACTGGGATGGGTTTTACTCTGTTAAATTGTTTGCAGTTATGTTGTTATTTGGTTAAATGTTTTCTATTTTATGATGTTAAATTCAGGATGGTGAAAATTATGTTTATGAAGTTACATTCCGCTGCAAAATGATTTATGATATTCTTGATGTTGATTAACCCGTGTTACGGGACAGGACACTGTTTGTGTTGAATTATGATGAGATGTGATACCCTTTTTAGATGATTACTCTGATATTATTTAAATATTATATTTTGGGGTAGAAGGGTGTTACAAATGACGCAGCCAGCAACTTGATATTAGCAAAAAGCCACGTGGGGACTAGTGTCGCACCCCTAAAAATATGACCTCACGCGATCTAAAAGAGAAGAGCCGCGCGCTGGACAGACTGAAGAGTCGCCACCTAATTCTAATTTATTCCCAAGAAGGGAAAGGGAAGATATAGATAAAACCTGTCGAAAAGGAGGATGAAGACAAAGGTCTCGCAACCATTGCCTGGGTTCAGAAGTCGATTATGCAGGGGGAAGGTATTAGTACCCCCTACATCCATCATACTCGATAGGAACCATCTAAGTTGTCATGCGCGAAAGGATGTCTATGCTTAAACGAATTACTTGCTAGAGGGAAATGAGTTTAAATTAATAAGTTAGATTGATCTTAGGCGCTCGACAAGGATTGAGATCCTTGTGCCTACGTACTCCCGCGTGCAATGGGAAAGTCAGAGCCTTGTAGTTCGGCCTACTACGGTTGGTGGTTGTTGATTTTATTACCTTTCTTCGATGAAAGGGTTTAGGAGTCGAATTGCACTGAAGACTATGGATAGTTTATTCCGTCCAACAAGACAAGCGTCTTGCGTCGAAATAATCAGAGCGAGTAACGGGAGCTCGTTATCCTCCTTTCTACCGCTTAAGCCTCGTGGCGTACAATTCTTCTCGTATTATTAGAATGTTTTATTACCTAATGACCGGTTGATGTTGGATCAAGGGTTTGGGCCTAAGAGAAATGTTTTGTTTTTTTTTTAGATTAGAGGGTGAATGCAAATGGAGGTTTATTTTGTGGTTTGTTAGCGAGGCACAATGCGCTCGGCTCGCAAGGTGAAGTGGATCCTAATATACGAAACCATAACTGAAAAGTAAAGTGCGAGTGTGCAAGTGAAACCGCTTGGCATTGGACCAAGGGTTCGCGAACGAAATAACGATCGATAAAATGTGGAAAATGAAATGCGTACATAAAATGGGGGAGGGATACAAAATAAATTACAAGGTATTGCGAGAAATAAAGGGTATCATTGTAGTTTGCCTAAGAGGAAGCATGTGTGCAGTGTTTTCGAAATGTTCGGAGGCGTTCGGCCTTTTTATTCGAATGCAACTGTTCGGAGGCGTTGAACCTTTTCGGACGCATCGAGGTGTGGTTCGTTAACTGCCTTAGAACCAATTTAATGTTAAAATCGTTCTATGCGGAGTTGAACAATATTTTTGAAATGCGGAAATAAACAAATGAATTGAATTTAAATCGGATGGTCTCATCATTAATCGAGATGTCGAGTCGGCTCGCGACGAATCTCAAAATTAATTTGATGTTCATCGACCATGAAAATTAAAATAAACGATAAACTAAATATAAACTAAATGATTTGACAAAATGAAAATGAAATGAAATATTAATTGAAACAAAATAATAAACAAAAAAATAAAATTGGCCTCATATTGACCGAATTTTCGGATAACGAGATCGGACACAATTCGGTCTTTTGGTAGATTATTGGCCCTCTAAATAAATAACTAAAAAATAAAGTACTTCAAAAAATAGTGAATATCAATCATAATCTAAAATATATAAATCTAAATAAACATAAGGCTAAAATCTTGAAACAATAAACTAGATTTAAATATTTAAAAAAAAATAAAAAAATGAAAATAAATCATAAAGAAAATGCAGAGGGTCTGTCATGTATACTTATGGTGTGTGGATAGCGGATTGGGCTGACAACATTGGACTTACACAGTCCAAATAGAAACAAATTTAAAAAACAAAAAAACAGGGTAAAATAGAAACTCAGAGCACGACAAACAAGAAGAAAATGAAGAACACGATTCTACTACCTCACACCGTCTCAGCTCAATCACGGTTTCGCTTCAACCTTCAGCGTCTTACTCTCTCGGTGGTACTCTCGGCGTTTTCGGCCGTTTCCTCACTGAATCTCTCTGCAATTTGTTTTCGGATTGGTTGTGTCTCACACTCACAAACCCTCTGCTTTATCTCTCGGTTCGTTTTGCATCAACCAATGACGCTCGCGGTTGTGATTTGGTTTTGAGGTTCGCGTTTTGTGAAGGTGACGGCTTCGAATTTGTCCGAGTTGTTGGGTTCACGGTTTTTTGTGATTCGTTCACGGTGGTTGTACGAAGGAATTGGGTGTTTTCTGTGATGTCTCTCTCTCATCCTCTCTCGGTGATGGGTTTGTTAATGGTGGCTCGGACTCGCGATGGTGGTAGCGGCGTCTGTGTTTGGGTTGTGTGAGTTTTGGGTGAAAAAGATTTGCGGTGGTGGTGTTTTCTGATTTTGGGGATTCGTTCCAGGTTTGTTCGGATTTGGATTGGTGTTGGCGGCGATTTTTGGTTGAAGTGCAGGTTCGCGGTGGGTGCGTTTTTGTGTTTGTTAACAAAAGTGGTGGTGATGAAGGAAGCTTCACGATGGTTTGATGGTGAAGGGATTCATATTTGGTATTGTTCGGAAAATTAACGAATGAAGAGTGATGATTTGCAGGTGATTTTTGATTTAACAGTTATAAGTGTTGAAGCAGAGCATCTGAAATGTGTTGAAGGTGGTTTGTGGGTTAAAGTTTGTTGAAGGGTGTCACGAAATGTTTATGGTTTGTGTTTGAAATCTGAGTTTTCTTTTTTTCTGTATTTTCTGGAAAAAAAATGAAGCTTGGTTATTTGATTTGTGCAGGGTTTTGTTAAATTCTCCAAGCATTTTTCAAGAGTGAGATTGGGACTGGTTTTATAGAGATTCAAGAGGGTGTTTTGGGGAGTCTTAAGGAGAAAGTTTGCTGAATGAATTTGTTGTTGTAACAGATTGTTCATGCGTGAAATGTCAGGCTGTGTGATTATGCAGGTGAACAGAAAATGGAGTGGTGGGGTCATAAAAGTGATGCGCTAGATTCTTTTTTTGAGAAGAAAGTTTGTTATGGTGTAATGCTGATATTGTGGATTAAGTAAAAAAAGAAAAATGACAGAAACATATAATAATAATAATAATAATATTAATAGTAATAGATAATAAAAATAGAAAAAGTTAACTAATAATAATAATAATAATAATAATAATAATAATAATAATAATAATAAAAGTAAAACAATACTAAGGATTTTAAATAATAATACTAAAGATAATGATAATAGTAATAATAATAGAAATGATAATAGTAATAGTAATAATAAAAATGTTGGAAAATAGTGATAAAAAAAATAAAGATGGAAAACGAATTTTTTGAGTTTTGGGATTTGTGATAATAACAAAATAATAAAAAAGTGAAAATGGTTTAAGGTAGATATTTAGAAAAGTAGTATAAAAATGGATAATGAGATAAGATTTTTTTGGTTTTGTTTTATGTAATGGGCTTTAAGAAAAAATGGGTTTATGTAAAATGGTTTTGATAGAAATAATAATAATAACAATAGTTTTTTTTTTGTAATTTTTGGATAATGAACTAAATAATAACAATAAAATAAAAACTTAAAATAAAAAGAGAACTTGAATTTTTAATTTAAAAAAGAAATAAATGCAATTTTTGGGACTTTTGGTAATTGATTTTTGGATAAATATAAAATAAAAAGGATATTGAATATGGATGAAATTAGATAATGGACAAAATCGGGTATAAAAATAAAATAAAAACAAGTGACGTATTTTGGATGTTTGAAATATCGGTTAGACAGAAAAAATAAAATGGTGCGGGTAGGACAAATTTGGGGTATGACAACTAGCTCCATCATCTTTTCTATCCTATATACATATATTCTTTTCAATTCCTAAGATATAAAATAAAACAATTTAGCTTGTGGGCTTAGTGAATATATGTTTAAGGATGACTTGAGACCTTAAAAACCAATTGGACTCAAATGATGGACATGGACCAAAATATTTGGAAAATGGATGGAAGTGTTATACTCATGAGTCCAAATTAATCTTGAACGACTATTGGTACGGACAATTGGACCCACATATTAACCTTGGCTTGAACATGTACGTTGAATAATTATGGACATCAAAGGTGGTTTTTGAACAATGATTTTAAGAATGGAATTAACGGGATGGTTTTTGATTTGGAATTTGGGTAAAGAAGCGAAAATTGATTAATGAATCATATTTATTCTCTTGGAAGCAAATAGGATGCAAAAGGTTAAACATTATGCCTCGATAACTTGAACTCAAATGACCCTCAATTGATGAAATGCTAACCCTGATTAAAAGCATATAAACCAACATTTCTTTTGAAACTTCCACTTTACACAACGATGAAATCCATTGGGTGACAAGATGCCCTAGTACCATACCTCATAAGGAAACTCTTGATGGCCAAATGATCAGAGAAATAAACCCTAATCAAATGTTGATGGTGAGGATCAAAGAATACTAGTCGATCCTTGAAAATCCACCTAATTAAACGTATGCACAGGAGACAAACCATAACCATCGATCTTTGTATTTTCCAACGAACCACCTATGCTCTAGAGATAAAGCTCTAATTCTTCAAGCCTCTGATTCAAGTAGCAAGCTTATGAAAATGAATGCACGATGTTTCGTGTGACCTAAGGAAAATGCACGTGAATGCGAGGCATAACGCCAATAAGTGGTAATAATATAAGAGAGCAAATTTTGGGGTGTTACAGTATTCCCTCAAAGATTAGTCAGTCAAGGGAAATACTATTCAAATACTCGTACTGGGGCAGGCCATCCTGATAGCACGAAAATTTATTCTTTCTGGAAGACAGGAAATTGGAAGCACCTATCCAGAGTTCAATACCTAAGAGTTTAAAGACACCAAGTCTTTTGTAAAATCCTCTTAAGGTAAGGACCGGACAAAAGCAAATGATCCCCAGCACGAGACAACTTGAAACCTCTCCTCCTCAGCAGGATGTGGTTCGGTTTTTTTATCCCCAACAAACGCATGGAAGTTATCCCCAGTAAAGTCGCCAAACTTTATTCTTCAGCAGATCTAGGATGGTTCATGTTTCCCCAACATATCTCAGACCCAAATCCTTCTCTTTCCCAACAGAGCAATAAGGATAATCCCCAAATAGAAAGTCTCCTTCCTATAGTGAAGAATTTCTTACAGGCATTCAAGTATTCCCGACAACCATCTAAGTGGTTCCCATCCCCATAGAAAGTTAGAAAGTTAAGGTGGACAGAGAATTCTCCACGGCAGAACCTTGCCAAGACCTTTCCCCAGCTAAGTCGGAAAGTTGCAGATCCCCCAGCGGTCTTATGGATGAGAGTCAGTCCCCAGCAGTTGAGGTATCCCATGGCAGATTCTTCAAATCTAAAGTCCAATTTATTTTTGGCGGAGGTGATAATTAGACACAGATTATTCACACCATTCTCCAGCAGAGATGTTATCCCTGTAGGGTTTCTCGAGATTGAATCAAAAATCATCTGCATTTCCCCACAGAGGCAATAAGAACCTGTTATTTTCGTGCCAAGAATTCCTTTTGTACTTGTATCGGTTCATTGACATTCTCAAGATATAATATCCCCAGTGTCATGGGGCATTATGCCGTGCAGTTCAACATATGCATACTCAACGTAATCCAAGTTTGATATCTTGCTAAAGTCCACCCGTAGTGTGGCAAATCAACAGCCCCCATAGTGTGGTAGAGAACAAAAGTCTCCCGTAGTGAGCAGCAGCCCACGTAGTGTGGCAGAGAACAAAAGTCTCTCGTAGCGAGCAAAACTCTCTCGTAGCGAGCAAAAGTCTCCCATAGCGAGAAATAGTCTCCTGTAGTGAGCAGAGCGCCCCCATAGTGTGGTAAATATTAAAGTCCCCCGTAGTGTGGCAAGAAGTCTCCCTTAGCGAGCAGAAGTCCACCCGCAGTGTGGCAAAGTATTCAGAAGACCACCTGCAGTGTGGAAAAGTATATTGAAGTCCAACCGTAGATTGGCGAAAGTCCGTCCTCAGGATGGAAAAATACCCAAAAGTCCACCCGTTGTGTGGCACGTCATTAATAGCCCAACAAAAGTCCACCTGTAGCGTGGCAAATCAGCAATCTCCTGGCGTTATTCCAAAGCATTCACCAGTTTACTACTCTTCACATCAGAGTTCTCCCCAAGCATAGTTCAGATGGTTGGGTTTATTTCCCTGTTCCTTCTCTATGGAGTGTAAATTTTCTGTTTGTTTTTAGTATTCAATCCCTGCATACTTCAAACGTCTGAAAGCAACTTCTATCATCGATTCAAGTCTATAGTGATTGAATAGGGGCAACTGTAACACCCCAAAATGCGCCCTCTTATTTATTATCAACCTCAAACGGTTTGCACTTCATTCCCGCATCATTCCGTATATCATTGCATCACATTCAATAAATAAATAAATAAATAATGATCATTTGCATTTGCATGAGGCGTGTGATCGGGCAAGACTGGACAAGCATTGGAGCTCAAGAGAAATAACACCACAAAAATATAATCTGAGGCATTTCCATGCTAACCTACAGAAAAGAATGAAAATTCACATTTTTTCTCCGTTAATCGGTTAACGTATATGGTTACCGGTTAACGCATGCGAAAATGGGAGAAAGGCTTCAAAAATTTGTTGATTTCACCATTTCCCTCCACTTATTCCTTCTTATTTTCCACTTTGCTTCACAACTTGTTTTACACTCCACTTACCTTCCATTTTGCCTTGGATTGTGCTACTACATTCTAGATCCTTCCACACTCTTCCAAAGAATATTTAAAGGAATATTCTAGAACTCCAACTAACTCTAACTAACTCTAACCCTAACTCCAAACCTAACCTAATGCCCTAGCAAGCTCCATTCCCAAACCTCAGGTCATACCTACACTCTATATAAGCCTAAATCATTCCATTGGAAGGGTTCCACTTCATTTTTTCAATTTCCAATCTCATTCTCACCATCTTCAATCTCTCATTTCTCTCATTTCTCTCTCACTTTTCACCTTTCACCAAAAGCTTCTTCATAGAAGTTCTTCAAATTCTTCATTGAAACTTGAATAACTTGAATTAAACCTTCATCAATCATCAACATTGGAGCTTAATTGAAGAAGTGCTTCTGTTTTTGGAGTGATTTTTGGCTTATTGGAGGTGATTAATCAAGAAGCATCATCAACCTTATTTATTTTACACACTCGCGGATAGCATCGAAGCTTCGATTTTCTCTCCTCTATTGCATTTCGATCGACATTGCATTCACCGAAGCAATCCTCCGTTTTGTAGGTTGGTGATCTAAAATCACTTTTTCGATTTAAGTTATTTCTCTTCATCTTGCCATTCGACATTCTCCACTTTATCGTTCATGCGTTTATTGATTTTTTTGGTAGATTAATCATTAAGCTAGAAAATAGTGATATGCACGTGGTTTCCTTGAGTACTAAAATGTTACTTTTAGGGGTAGAATTAGTGTTCATTTGATAGGTTAATCATAGGAGCTTTTGGAAATAAGTTGGTAGGCTAGAAGTGCTTTTTCCTCACTAATATTTCAATTCTGTTCAGTGTTAACCGGTTAAACAATGGGGTTAACCGGTTAACGCGTCTGTCTGTGCCATGTTTGCTGGATTTTGGAGTCCGTTAACCGGTTAACCTATATTGTTAACCGATTAACACTGTACATACTTATGAAAATTGTTTGATTGCATGCATGTTTGCTAGCCATTGCTTCTTTAATTGTTGTGTACATGTACTACATGATTTTAGAGAATTATTAGGAGCATTTTTTAGGCAAGATTCAATATTTGTGGTAGCTTTCGACATCATGTTTCGTTAGCTTCCAGTTTTGTGCTTAAATGATGATTTTGTGCTCTTAATAGATTGTGAAGTGGATACCATGTTTGAACCTCTTCACTTGCATGTTAATATGATCTAAAATTCTATTAGAACTATATGTGTGATCAACGCAAGTTTTGGTTATAGGAACACATAATTGCATGTTGTGTTTTTCTTGAAAATAAAGGATTTATGCACATTCTTGCTTGCCTATTTGCTACTACTTCCATGTTGATGCTTAATTTGGATTTGAGTATGCCATGATACATGTTCACTTGGTTGCTTGTTCGTAATGTATGCATGTTCACCTTATGCTTATTTTCCAATATGTGTTTATCATGAAAATGCACAATTGTTCTACTTTGAGAATGTTCTTGAAATCGAGTCTTGAAAATGCTCACATGCTTCTAAATCCATGCCTATACCATGCTTGTTTATTTTCTTTAATTATGAAGTGATGTATGTTCATGTATTGACACTTATGTAAGCACAATTAAAAGTGAGTCAAATCTGCCTTGTTTTTCACAGTTGTGTTTTGAAGCAGTGGCTGTTAAATGTGCGTTGTTTGTTGTATGTTCATACATTTACACCTACTTTACATGTTGTATGTTAGCTGTAGAAAGTTGTTTGTGTTGTACATTGTTTTCATAGCTGTTTGTGCATTTGAGAGCTTTAGATAGTTGCTGGATTTTGCTTAGCATAGTTTCTTGTACCTTTATACTTAGGATTGAGTCTAGCTTAGGTCCTAGTTTTCTTAGGAATTATTTGGTACATGCTTACCCTATTCCTTTTTATCACATGCGTGCACTACTAACCTTTGTTTTGTAGGGAGATTGAGGTAAGCTTTCTTCACCTTATCCTTTTACTCTTTATGCCTTCTATTTGCGTTTGCCACCACATTTTATGCTTGTGCTTGTAGGCTATCCCCTTTGTTAGAGTTAACTTAACTTCCTTATGAAGTAAGTTGCATTCTAATTCTACTTTCTTATTTTCCTTTCTCCTCATTAGGATTAGAAACCTCATTAACCATTAGGATCTCCTTTGGTATTGAATAAACAACTTAGGGGAGGTCTTAGTTCCCCTTAGTTTTTGTCCTTTTCCGATTTGAGTCTCTTTCTCATATCATAACATAAAACAACAAAACACTTAATAAAGGTTGAGCTTCTCATACGGCATGAGAATTTGCCGTGGGTTACTTATATGCGTCCTATTTTGGGGCAAGGTGTAAGTCATCTACCACGATGAACAAGTCTTAGTGTGGGAATGTTTCACAAACAATAAACTCAAAACACTTCTCATAAAAGACAACCAACAAAGACACCACGTCTTCTCTTCTCATCTCCTACTCTTTGCGGACGATCACGACTTGCCTCGACAGTTCAAACAACAATACGGTAAACACCCTTGAGTCAGAGCCGGTAACACCTGAGTTAGAACTATGGCGACGTCACCCTAAAAAACACAAACTAGTTCCCGCCTTAGTTAGGTGAACTACTTCAACTCTGATCCTCATTTTCCTGATGAGGTACGTAGGCAGCGGGGTAGGGCCCGTTCGAGCACATTCTTTATTTTCCCTACATTTCCCCCTTTCTTTTAGTTCTCTTTTTCCAGTTCCCTTTCTCATTTTAGTTCCAGTGGCGGTTTTTGTTTAGCAGCATTTTATTTCTCACCCTTTGAAACATACAAACAAGCGTGGATCCCGTCGGGTATGTAGGACGATCTGGGTGCTAATACCTTCCCAGGTCGTAACCGACTCCTGAACCTAGATCTTTGGTTCGCAGGACCTTGTCTTTTCCTTCTTCCTCAGGTTTGTGCAGTATTACCTTTCCCGTTCCTTCACGATAAAAATTCCTGGCTGGCGACTCTGACTTTTCCGCGCCACTTTTGCGTTTGTACTAGGATGAAAATCTCGGGAGCGACAACACCTAAAAAGACACCTTTGGTAACCTATAGTTCCATGCAACGAGCGATAATACCTAGCTTCTAGAACATGAACGTTAGCATCGTCCACTTAAAAGACACCTTTGGTAACCAGTAGTCCCACGAACTATGAACACTATGATTCATCATTGGTTAATGGAGATACGTAGGCACAAGACGACGATGTCTTGGCGATCACATTTCCCACAATTTCCGTAGTCCTCCAAACTACGTCGACTTTGATTTCTCATTCCAGATGAGAATACAGAGGCATAGGATTGCAAGATCCTATCGAGTCACCTTTTGTTTTTTCCTCTTTCCTTTCTCCCCCCTTTATTTCTCTCTTCTCTTAGCATTTAGGCTTTAGATACCTTCACCCTTTGATTAGAACAACTAGCGTGGAGCCTGTTGAGTACAACAAACATGAGGGAGTGTGGACACCTTTCCCTTATATAACTGACTCCCGAACCCTAGATTTGGTTGTGATGACCATGTCTTTCCCATTTTGAGGTTTGTTCAATTGTTTCCTTTCCCCGTTGGGATAAATAATGTTTGGCGGCGACTCTGTTTTGCGTCGGTTGTTTTTTCGTGTTGTGACAGTTATCACAAAACCGGTTACACCTCCAAAAATCCAATTTTCACGATTTTAAGTTGTCTCAGCAGTAACCGGTTACCACATTTAGTGTAATTGGTTACACCTACTACAAAAGCACTTTTCTGCTATATTTTTTACACTAAAATCACTTTTCTTATCATTCCAAAACCCCATTTTCCACAAATAATTTGGAACAGATTTTAATCCAATGATAAGTACAAATTGTAGCTATTTTTGTATATAAGTTTTGTTGCACTTATCTATACTTTTTGTTAAAATCATTCGAATAAAATATGCTTTATTTGTAAATACGTTTACTTTAGGTTATAGTGTATATATTTTACTGTCGTCTAAATATCATTGAGTTTAATTGCTTTACATTTTTTTATAGGTATTCATGCATTGCTATTTGAGCATTGTTATATATAGCATTGAATAAGCTTTCCAACGCTTCGAAACGGGCGGAAAACGAAGTTACAGTTCAAAAGTTATGAATAAAACAGTGCATGATTTTTGTTGTTTGCTGTCAGCTGGGTCGGGCTGTGGATTTGGCCGTCAGGCGGTGCAGCAGTAGAAAAATTGAATAAATTCCAGAAGCATTCCATATTTTTTACCTGGGGTCGGACGGTGGTTTCTTCTGCGGGACGGTGGAGTCTGAGCTAGATATTTATGGTCAGGCTGTAAATTACGTAGCTGACATGAGTAAAATAAAGTGCGGCGTCGGGCGGTGCGTCTGAGATACAATTTTATATATATTTCATTTTACTTCATTTTTGTTAGGTTATGTTGTTTGGGGGTAATTTTTATTCTCCCAACTTCATCAACCTCATTTTTTAGTGGATTAGCTTAGAAAACAACATTAGAGCTTGCATCGGGTGATCCGGAGTCGAATATCTCGTCAATTGGTGTTGACAAACCAAGAAATGTTTGGTTTCTCTTCTTCTTTTCTCTTTGTAATTTCTATTTGTTGTGTGTTGTATAGTTACTATGAACATATATATCTTTGTTGGTCATAATAATGTATAAAATCTACTTTACAAATCATTATCGATGTCTTCCTTGATCTTTTTGCATTTATGTTTAGATTTGTGTTGTGTTAGATATAAACATCACGAATCTTGGTTAGGGATGGATATCTATTATCTAGATGCTAGAGATATATTTATATAATAATCTTTTTGGTGTTGGACTTAATGTCTTCCGTGTTTCGAGGTGTCGTGCGCGAGAGTGACGACGAGAGTGATACGATTGTTCTCTCAACTCAGTGTGTCCGAGATTGACACTTTTGTGAGCGATACTGGATGATTTTGACGAATATTATAGTAGAGCGAAAATGATCGATAAATTATGTTTGTAATGAGTGGATTATATGTAAGCTTGATAAGTTTCTTCTCTCTGAAAGATAAATTCTTTTTATGTTTATATTTACTTTTCCAATTTTACTATACCCATTTTTAATCCAAACTCATAAACTTAGGTATTGTCGAACGACAGTTCAGTAGCACCGCTTTCTATGGACATGATAAATTTTCGAAAAAATAATTCCAAAACTTTTTTCGCTTGTCGCTATACCGCAGTTCAACACCCGAAAAAGCACTTTTCAAAAACTCCAAATCCCAAATATTTACCATTCAAAATCGCTCATAACTTGTTCCGACTCTGACACGCGATTACACACAACCACAACTTCTACAATATCATATGAATCATCAATCATATGATTTCAACAACAACAATTGCATCAAGGTATCATTCTAACAACAATTACAACAACAACATCAACACATAACATGTAATTCAATCATAATTTCATAATTCACACAATCATTCATTCATCAAGAACATGGATAGAGAAGAAAACACAAACCCTACATGCTATAATCTACCCATCATTCGTCATTTAATCCCTTAGATAATTAGAACCCCACATTTACCTTAGAGTTCTTGTGATAAAGCTTTCTCTACCACAACAATGGTGATTCTCATTTTGCCTCAACTTTTCTCTTTCTCTTTTCTCAACAAAACACATACGAATAGTTTCTCCTCACACTATCCTCTTTTTTATTATTATTATATTATTATATTATTATTACTAATATCCATTATTAAAATAATAACAACACTAATAATAATATAATAATTACTACTAATTAATTTAATAATATTCACTAATATTATATCATTAACTAATTATTACTAGCCACACCACCCATCTCTATGAAATTGGTCACACACATCCAACTTCTTAAACTTCATTCTTTAAGGTTACTACCCAAACATAACAAAACACACATAATCACACACATATACACCAATCACATAATTTTAATTACGAAAAATAATTAAAATAAAACGGGGTGTTAAACCTTCGACACATAGCCGATAATCTTTTCATCTTCTCCCATATGCAACAATTCATATTATCTAATGTCTCATTCGTCGATTCAACATGAGTGATATTATCGAAATTCGCTGAATCTACCACGAAAAATAAATATGCAAACACGAGTAATTTAGACATTTAGAGAAGGAAAAACAAAAACTTATATTATTACTAAAATATTCAAATTACATAAAGGATATTTGCGGAATTTAAAGTACAATAAGGAAAAATATTGAATTTAAAGTTTTTGAAGCATACATATGAAATTAACAAAAGCATCTAAGTGAAATTATTCTGAATCAAGATCATTATAGAAGAATAGGTCACGTGTTGGTTTGGTCTGGTCAGGAATGAAGTGGTGTATTATGAAGTTTATCTTGTCATTAATTATATATATATTTCCACTTATGATTTTTTGAAAGTCCTTGGTTATGAATATTGGGGAGGGGGGAAATTGTCTTAACTTTCTATTTTTATAGGTATTTCCCGACTTTTGGCTTTCCTTTTTGTCGCTCCCGGGATTTTCATCCTAGTACAACCACGAAAGTAGCGTGGAAAAAGAAGAAGAATCTCCTGCCAAGAATTTTTATCCCAAGGAAATGGAAAGGTAATGTTGCACAAACCTAGAGGAAAAGGTGTAAACACCCCAAATTTGCCTTCACCCATTCACACCATGGCTTATGGTCATCTCATATGCATAAACACAATCATATCATCTCACATCTCATTTTTGATTCACTGCATAGCTTTCAAGGCATCTGCACATAGGGTTTGTGATCTGAGCAATCCCAAAGCTTCTTGAGGCATTCCAAAGGCTACCAATCAACTCAAAGGAGTCCATGTGTGTTCTTACATCATATTCTATCTCCTCAAAGTTAAAAATGCAGTGGAATCACAAGAACTAGGGTTTGAGTGGATGCAGAGCCAGGTTGAACTGCACAGTTGACTGAAAATTAGGGTTTTGGTTTCAGAGGCCATAACTCCAAATTTTTGGGTCATTCTTGTTTCCATTGATCTCTATATGATATAGGGAGTATGCATATCAATTTTCATGAAGAAATTCCATGGGGAAGTCATCTGATCAAGGGTTGACTTTTCAGACAAGTTAGTGCAAAATCAGGGCATCTGAGGCCCCCAATGACCCAACCAATGGGTGATCTTCATCATTTTGAGTGAATATGGTCTTTATTTGATCATGGAAGAAGATTGAAGTTCATGAAAATCAAGAATTTAGGGTTTTTGCAAATGTTGACTTTTTGGGCATAGTTGACTTTTCAAGAATGCTTCATTTTAGGTCATTTTTTTCAAGCCATGATTTTGGATCTAAAAATGCTTCAAATGGAAAAACCTTGGTCATGAAAGTTGTAGATCTCATCTTTCCCTTTCCAAAAAGTACAAGAGCATGATCTAATTCATCTTGGATCAAAAGTTATGGTTTGTTAAAGTTGGCAAAAATCACAAAATTTCAAGGTTTCTACCAAAGAGGCATTTTGCAAAATGACTTGATCAAGTGTTCTAAAGCTATCAAATGCACTTCTAAACTTCATACAAACATGTACCAAGACCCAAAAGTCAGTTTGCATCAAAGAACTTTGCATTTTCATGCCTTGCAACTCAAGAATTCATAAAGGGGCCAAGACTTGTGAAATTTGCAAAACACATCATAAACTTTATGCAAGTTGCTGAATTGCCTCAAAACCTCTTCCATGGTTCTCCTTGTTTCAAGCTGCAGCCAAGCCATGCTTTGTACCTTGGCAGAAATGGCCCATACCTCTCTTACACAAAAAGTTGACTTTGTGCATTTTGCTCCATACCAATCACACTGCTCCACAACAACTCTCTGACCTATCAAGGATTGAAATGTGTACCAAAAGCAACCCAACACATAACACAACTCATCCTGAAGCTCTCTCGAAGCCAGCTCTCTCATTTTTTCACCTCATATGCAATTTCATTCGAAACACACAGCACAAGCTTCAAACACACAAACAAACTTCATCATTGATCTCAACATGACTCACTGATCACAAACCAACCATTGAAACAGCCTGAAACCTCACACAAACCAAATACGATTTCTGCCTCTCCTTGAACAGAACTCAAGCAATCTCTCAAATCAGCCCAAATAAACTTCAAGCAAGCTTTGCAAACACTTAAGGAGGGTCAGTAGAGTTGATTGGCAGCAAGGAACTGGTCCAGAAGCTCTTGGGTGGAAAGCTTCGATTCAGGTAGCCATGGAAATTCATTTTTCCAGAACTCTTATCTCTTGTTTCTAAAATGATCCACATGCTTCCCTGAGTTTATTGAACCTTTTATTTTTGAAAATGATTGAGATTTGAGGTTGTATGCTTGATCTGAAAGTTTGCCCGCAAACTTGATTTCTGTTTGTTCTTCATGATTCACGAAAAAGAAATGAATTTTAGGGCTGGATTGTTGTTTAGGGTGTCTAGTTGAGTTGATCTGGAGAGTTTGGCATGATTTAGTGAAGATTTGAGAGAGTTTGGATGAAGGTCTCGCCGGAGAAGACGACCGGAAGTCTTCTCCGGCCACCTGAATCTGTTTAGGGCTAATCAGAGTCATTAAATGGAATTTGAATCTGGAGCGTAGGATGAGTTGACTAGGGCTGACTGGCGCGCGAACGAATGGTCCAGATTTCACACTTAACCCTAATCCTGTTTTATTAAATTAATTAAGTAAGATTAATTCAAATCCAGCCAGTTTGAATTCCAGCCTTCGGATCTGGCGCCAGTCAATGCGCGCGCAATCCATTCAAACCTCAGCCTTTGATTCTGATTACTTTCACTTTTATTCAATTTTATTTTCTTTTATTTCATTTAATTTGTGCATTTTATTAAAAATAGCAAAATCATTTTAAAAATTCTGAAATTTTTTGCATAAACTTTTATTTAATTTCAGAAACCAAAAACATTTTTATTTTTATTTTTTGCATTAAAAATGTATTTTTAAATATTTAGAAGTTTATTTTTAATTAATTAATGGGATTTAATTAATTAAAAATGCTTTTAGGTATTTAAAAATCACAAAAAAATTCATGAAACATTTAAAAACATTTAGAAACATTGTCCAACCCTCAAACCAAATTTCTTTTTTGATCTTGATGCATTTTAAGAATTTTTCATTGAATTAAATCATTTTTTATGCATTATTTTGATCATGGATTCAAAAATTCATTTCTGCCAATTGGTGAAGGTTGAGACATTGATTCTTCTTGCATTGTTTTCTATTTGGCATGTAGTTTCTAGGGTAAAAAGGCCATGAATTGTCCTTGCATTTTCAAATTGTTTGGCATTTGTTTTGTTAAGAACCCTAAACAACCCTAATAACTTAGAAAATTCATATCTTGAGTTTGGTTAAGAGTTGAGAGCTCCCCTTTGGGCAGTGGTTTATTATAGGTCTAGGGTTTCCTTAGGTATCATTTTCCATTTTTACTTTAGGGTTTTGCTTTTTTTTTTTTTTTTGGTTTGTGTTTGATGTTTGATCCATGAACCCTAATTTGGGCTTTCTTTTGCATCCCTCTTGCATTTCCTTGCATAACATGACTTGTCATTGCATTTTGTACATTCTTGTGATCCATTTGACATCTTAAGACATGTATAAAGCATCTTTGATCATTGCATCACATATTTGCCATGTCATTTGTCTTGTATGATTCATAACTTTTCATGCTTGTTCATGTTCTTTAGCTTGCATCATATGCATTCATGGCCTTGTATGAACATCCTCCATGCCTTGTCTCATGTTTGCAGCACCTCATAGCATCATTATCATCATCAACATGCTTCTGGTTTGGTCTAGCATCATGCCATTTCATTTCATCTTGCATTGCATTGCATTTCTTTCTAACTTTTCAGGTGGTAAGTAAACTTGAGAAGTGGATTTGCCTTCACTTCTCATAACTTTTCTTTTCATCTCTCTTGCATCCATTTGCTGCATTCTTATTTGTGTTTGAGTTTGAGCTTGCTCATTCTTCTCCTTCTCACTTTCTTTCTTCAAGTGACTTGACTTCTTGAATGAAGCAAGTCACTTTGCTTCTCTTGATCCTGTTCATCTGCTTCCTGGTGGCTCCTTTGAAGATTGTTCTTGCAAACCTCACAAACCTTAGGAACAACCAAGCATGATAATGAATTAGGGTCTTGATTAGTCTCCCCTCATAGTTTTCACCTTTGTGTCTCTCTTTGAGTCCTCTCTTCTCATCTCATAATCAGGGACTAAACCCTAAAGGCTTTAAGACTTTGTGCTTAGGGTTATGCCTGCATCCTTCTCTTAGGATGGAGTGTATAACTTTAATCCTAAGTATTAAACCCTTAAGGTGTTTAAATCTCTTAATCAATTCACTTAATAAATATCAAGACATTACACTTGTAACTTGGGCCTTGCATTAGGGTTCTAATTCTTCCTTAAGTGGTTAAGAAGGACTAACCCTAGTGTTAATGGACAAGTCCCCCTCAAGTTGTCTTACAAATCATAAAAAACACTTCATCATCATACCATTAATTAAAATCCACTTAATCAAAGGCTTGTTTTGTCATGGGTTTAATCCCTAATCATGGATTAAGTTGAGGAGTCTTCCTCAGCTTAAACATTCTCATCTATTATCCTTCTTTTAGGATGGTGTAATGAGTCTGTTCAATCCACGATTATGGCTTAACCTCATTACTCAACACTAAACAAAAACACCAAAAACATCTAAACAATCACAAGTAGGTTAATGATCTTAATCCTACACCATAGGCGATTAAGTGTGAGAATCTGACTTCACACTTAAGGTACTCTCATTACCCCTAATCAGAGGGAAGATGTGATGAGTTTACTAACCCATTGGTTTAGGCTTAAGCTCATTATCTTATGACAAACTCCAAAAGCAATAAAAGACTGAAAACACAAAAACAAATAATAATCGTCTCCTCCGGGATTCTTTTCTCATCATCTTCACTCACAAACGAGAACTTGCTTCTTCCGTCTAATGCAAGACAGTTTGCACCTGAGCCAGACAGGTCATACACTTGAGCATAGGCAAGTAAGCAGTTCACAAGTCAATTCACCTTTCAGTCTCTTTGGGTCGAACTACGGTGTTCTGACTTCCTCATTGCACGAGAGGATACGTAGGCATAACTTAACAGTTATCGAACAAAAGTCTCTGTATATTCCCCCTCCTTCCAGCATTGTTCTTAGCCTCATTATCATGAGCACTTCACTCTTGTCCCTACACTGACACTGTACATTTATGCACTTCACACTTCTTTTGCACCGACACCTGTACATCCTTTTCCAGTTATTTTACACACAGATTGCACTGACACTACCCCTTTATAACACAAATCTTTCAAGCGTGGATCCCGTCGAGTACGACGGACAATCTGGGTGCTGATACCTTCCCAGGTTGTAACCAACCCCCTTTCTCAGTCTCTCTGGTTCGCAACCGTCTTATCCGTATCTTTCCAGGCCTATGCAGCATTGCCTTTCCTCCGGGATAAAAATGCCTAGCTGGCGACTCTATTCATCTCCAGTGAGTTCACGGCTGTGTGTTCTCACTGTTCCCTTCGCCGACAGTTCGCGTCTGTACCTTCATCTGACCCTGCGTCATTTGTCGGGAGCGACAGCTTGGCGACTCTGCTGGGGACCTTATACTGCAACCAGGGCTTCTGGTTCTTTTTGTGGGTTCCTCCTAGCGCTTGTTTGATTTGTGTTTACTGGGGTGTTATGTGCTTGCTTGTGCTCGTATTTATTTTTGTTTATTGCTTTATGTACAGTTGATTTATTGCTTTCTTTATAGCTTTATATTTTTCATACTGTCATACTGTGCTGGCTGGATCTGGTTTTTCTTTGGTGGGTGGGTGTTCCATTGAGAGTTAAGGTCCTATACCTGGGACCTGAGTGACACCTAGGCTAGAGTGAATCATATTCTTTCCCATTCCATTTCGGTCTGGTGCGGGAATATGAAACACGGTTCAGATATGGGTTTCTTCTTGAGAACTCTGTGTTGCAGATTTCCTGCAATACTAGGGCTATCTGGGAAGCCTGCTAAGTCTGGATGACCTTTTAGTATTGACCTTCAGAAACTGAGGTGAATTAGAGGAGGAATTGTTATGGTTATTGTAAACACTGTACCTCCGGGTTAGAAGTGTTTACACTTCTCATAACTGATCCAAGTCTGAGGATCCTTGTTCTAGATCACCACCTGTGAGGGGGTTGGGCTGTTTACAGGTTTGCAGGTACCTTGACCTCAGAATACCCTGTTACTTTGACTTTGTTAAGAATGCTCCATGTTGGATAGTTCTTGTGATTCTAAACCCTGGACATGTGGCTCTTTATTTGAGTCCCCCCACCCTGGTTACTGGATTTTTAGACCTCCACCTGGATTTCTTGAACACACATGGATCTATACCAAGGCAGTTTATCAGATCCAGCTCAGTCACAAACCCCTGCATATCATTTGCATACATACTCATTGCATCATATTAACATGTGCTTATTTGTGTTTCAGGGTATCCATATTCATCTGGTTTTGGTTTTGACCCCATCTGCAGTTTTGACCTGTCTCCACCAGCACTTGCTTCAGTTTGTCAGCCATACTTCAGTTACCTGCACTAGCCAGCCAGTGGCCCACTCCTCAGCATCTTCATCAGCACTTATTCTACTCAGTCCTCAGCACTCATGGCTCCAAAGAAAAGCAACATCACTTACCATTTCTTCCAACCAGACTTATCAGACATCAGGAGGATCCAAACCCTGATCACTCCAGATCGCATTCCTTTGTTCAGGGAGAGTTATGGAGATATACTGGACATGGTTATGGATCTGGACCCTTCTCAGAGGAGCCTCATCCACACCTGCATTCAGTTTTATGATCCTCCATTGAGATGTTTCACCTTTCAAGACTTTCAGTTGGGTCCTCTTTTGGAAGAATACTCATATTTGGTTGGTTTGCCTATCAAGAGAGAAATCCCTTTCAACCCTGAAATGGTCTTTCCCAGCAATGGAGAGATAGCAAAAGCTTTGCACCTGGAACCTCTGTTGATTGAACAACACTTGACCTCTAAAGCTGGGATCCCGGGTTTTCATCTTGACTTCCTGATTTCTCAAGCTAGTTTGAAGGCCTCCTTGGGGGAGTGGAAAGCTGTTTGTGCTCTGTTGGCCTTAAGTGTATATGGAATTGTGCTGTTTGCAGATGAGCCTCGATTCATCAGCAAAAGTGCAATCCATTTGTTCATCCTGAAGAACCCAGTGCCAACTTTACTGGGTGATCTCTATTACTCAGTCCATCAGAGAAATGAGAAGCAGAGGGGAAGGTTAGTGAGGATTTGTGCTCCATTATTCCATGCTTGGCTTCTCAGGCATCTGCCCAGGACAGATGCATTCCTAAATCCTCATCAGCAAAGCAACTGGGCTAAGAGGCTCACTACTCTCACTTCAGCAGACATCAGATGGTGCACTCAGAGCACCAAGGGAAGAGATATTATCACAAGCTGTGGACACTTTCCCAATGTGCCTTTGGTAGGAGTTAAGGGAAGTATCAATTACAACCCTCTGCTGTTCAAGAGGCAGTTAGGCTATGCACTGGTCCATGCTCCTAGGGTGCAGGATTTGGTTGAGACCCTCTACTGTGAGAACAAGGTTAACTTGGCTGTTGTTAGGCAGGCTACCTGGGCCTGGGATCATGTTCAAACCAAGGGAATCACCATTCTGGGGAAGTGCAATAATGTGGCCTCAGTCCAATATTATGAGTGGTCCCATGCTAGGGCCCAATTCTCTGGATTGCCCTTCACCATAGAAGACAGGCCTGAGTCATCTTCAGCACCACCCCCTGCTACTATCAGTCTGGAAGAGTTTGAAAGCCTGAAGGAAAGGAATGAGAAGTTATCTCAAGCCTTACAGAAGACCCTCCGGGAGAGAAGTGAAGGTGTGAGGGAGATTGAAAGATTGGAGAAGTTGAGGTTGGAACACTTGATCAAGATTGAGAAGTCTGGAGAATATATCAACAAGTCTAAAGCTGGTGAGCAGATTCTGAAGAATGCTTGTAAAGAAGCCCAGTTCCAAAGAGCAAGAACAGACTTGTATTTGAAAGAGAGTCAGGCCAGGTGGGTCCGGATCACTGAGGCCCGTACTCTAGAAGACAAGAGAGTTCAGGACAAGATGGAGCAGATGGAAAAAGCCCTGGCAGCAGCCCAGGAGGAAATATCAGAGCTGAAAATCAAAGCAGGATTGAAGAGGTCAAAGGACCAAAATCAGAATAAGAAATTGACTGCAGCAGTTGCAACAAGAAACCTTCTCATCAGAAGTCTCACGGAGCATCCGGCTGATCCTGTGACCGAAGCACTTCTCAAGGAAGTTCGTGAGGATGAGTTTGGCCTTGGAGTTTGATCATTTGCTTGTTGTTGTTCCTTTTCCATGTACTTTTGCTTTTTGTGATGTGTTTTGACCCCTTTGAGGGCTTGTGTTGTAATTTGAACAAATTGTATTATTTCACTTTTGTAATATATTTGTGTTGGTTCACTTCCAAAGCAACTTCAACAGCATCATCTTCAAGGGTCTGGAAGGGTCAAAACTGAATGCCAAGCCGGATACCTTGAGAACAAATAAGCATAACTGCATTGCATGCTAACCCTTTTGTTTGTTTTGTAGGTTTTTGTTTTGTTGTTGCTAACCTCTGTTGTGATATTCAGGAATTATTGCTCGCCGCCGGGTATTTCCTCTCAACAGGCCTCACAGGTACCCAACTAGAAACAACCTTCCGGGAATTCAGATGGATCAGATGCAACAAGACCTTACGGAGGTTAGAAACCAAATGGCAAACGAAAGGTTAGAGATGAGAACGCAGATGACACAGTTCATGGAAGTAATGAACAACTTAGCTCAAAGCCAGGAGAGGCTCAGAACTTTGGTAGAAGGGAGGAATCAAGAGGAACCCCATGTGGGGACTGCAGGCACAAGTAACAATGAAAGGGTGCAACCCCATGTTAACCCTCCTATGTTTGGCCCACATCTGCATCCTGAGATTAACATTCCTGCAAATGTTCAAGGAACAGCCACTGCAGCCAGAGTACTTCAAGAAGATCCTCAGGAGGACCAGTATACAGTAATGGGAGCCGGAGAGGAAACTTATGATAGACGGTTGGAAGAAATAGCTGAGAAGTTGAGATCACTGGAGTCTCAAAATTCTTTGGGTTTCGACGTCATGGACATGGGGCTGGTAGACGGGGTCAGGATCCCCCATAAGTTCAAGCCTCCTTGCTTCGAAAAGTATAATGGGACTTCATGCCCCCGGACTCATTTGCAATCATTTCTGGGAAGGCTGAAGGCCTATACAATGGATGAGAAACTTTGGATGTTCTACTTTGAAGATAGCTTGACTGGAGCATCAAGGGAATGGTATTCCCATCTGACAAGAGCAACTATAAGATGCTGGAAGGACCTGGCAGAAGCCTTCATCAGACAGTATCAGTATAATCTAGATATGGCACCCAACAGGACCCTCCTAATGGGAATGTCACAGTCTTCGAGGGAGAGTTTCCGAGAGTATGCCCAAAGGTGGAGGCAACTGGCTGCTGCTGTTCAACCACCAATGTCTGAGAGAGAAATGGCAGACATGTTTATGAACACTCTTCAGGGAACGTATATTGACAGGTTGGCTGCTTTCTCTTCCACCAGCTTCGCAGATGTTGTCATAGCTGGGGAGAGAATTGAAAGCCTGTTAAAGATGGGAAAGATCTCAGACAACGGTGCAAGCTCGTCCAGTAGTACAAGAAAGCCTTTTGCAGGCCCGAGGAGAATTGGCGAGACCAATGCCATTCACACCAACAGGGGTAGGCCCCAATATGTTCCAAGGACAATAGCAGCAGTCACAATCCCTGCTCCAGCTCATCCTCAGCCGGACTATCAACCTCCTCAACAAAATTCCCAACAACAACCCCAGTATCATCAGAATCAATATCCTCCAAGAAACAACTACAACAACAACAATAGCAACAACAATCAACAAAGGCCATTCCAACAAAGGCCATCCCAAGCTAACAGAGTGATCGACCCGATCCCAATGCCGTATGCTGCCTTGCTGCCACAACTTCTGAAACTCAACTTGGTTGAGCTAAGAACGTTGGCACCTCCGGATCCCAATAGTCTACCAAGAAACTATGACTCCAATGCTAGGTGTGCTTTTCATTCCAACGCACCTGGTCACAGTACAGAAAAATGCAGAGCTCTGCATATGAAGGTACAAGACTTGGTAGACTCCAAGGCTCTGAATTTTGCACCGCCGCCCAATGTCAATAAAAACCCAATGCCAAACCATGGTGGTCCTCGAATTAACGCAATTGAAGAAGACACACCATCTTATTTCATAACCAGTGTGGATCAGATCAGGACACCATTGGTGGAAATCAAAGCTCAACTCCGAGAAAACCAAATATTTCCGGGGTGTGAACTAGGATGTCCCTACTGCAATATTTCATGGAATGGGTGTGAGGACCTGAGGAATGGCATTGACAGCCTTATTCAGAGTGGCCTGCTACAGATCACTACATCATTCCCGACAAATCCGGCAACTTCATCAACAACGGACTCAGAACCTCCTACAACTGCAGCAACTATTGTTCCCGACAATTCATTAGCAACATCAACAAATACTTCATCTGTCCTCCCAAATGATCAGTTTTCAACAGTTTCTCCTGCTACAACTTCAGCTTCATTCCATTTCAAATCTCCATCAACAACAACAGTCCTTTCAACAGAACCTCCTACAACACCAGCAATCAATCATGAAGATGTCTCTACTGTTACCATATTCTACGATCCTGAAAATAATTCCGCCTACCATTCGGAAGGTGCTGCTCCCGCCAGAGCACCAGTTACAATCTTTTATGATCCGCAGACAATTACAGTCCCTTCAGCAGCAGCAATCAGTCCAGTCACTGTCACGGTGCCTGGACCGGTACCATATGAAAACAATAGGGCCATCCCCTGGCACTATGGCTCTGACGTGTACTGCGAAGGAAAAAGAATCACTCTTGAAACATCAGCACCTGCACCACAAGTAGATAATGTGGGGGAAGGCGGAGGCTTCACTCGAAGCGGACGTCTCTTTGCTTCACAAGTTCAAAAACCTACTGCCGAAGCAGAAGCTGCTGCCAAGGCAAAGGGTAAAGGCCCGGTGCAGGAAGATCAAGCTGCCAAAGAAGCCTTGAAGACTCCATTTGATCAGGAAGTTGATGAGTTTATGCGAATCATCAAAAAGAGTGATTATAAAATTGTGGATCAGCTTCACCAGACGCCATCCAAAATCTCTATCCTCTCGCTGCTCATGTGCTCCGAAGCCCATCGGAATGCACTACTTAAAGTCTTGCACGCAGCTTACGTGCCTGAGGAGATTACCGTCAACCAGTTGGAAACCGTGGTTGGGAACGTTACTGCTAGCAATGGGCTAGGGTTTACCAATTCTGACTTGACAGTGGATGGCCGCAATCACAACAAAGCCTTGCACATAACCATGGAATGCAAAGGAGCTGTCCTTTCTCATGTGCTGGTGGACACAGGTTCTTCCCTGAATGTCTTACCAAAGAAGGCTCTGGTGAAGTTAGAATATGATGGATTGGCATTGAGACCCAGCAACCTGGTGGTACGAGCCTTTGATGGTTCGAAGAGATCGGTTCTGGGAGAGATTGAGCTGCCCGTGACAATTGGCCCGCAGACCTTTAAAACTATCTTTTATGTGATGGACATTCAGCCCGCCTACAGCTGTTTGTTGGGTAGACCCTGGATTCACGCCGCCGGCGCAATAACGTCTACCCTTCACCAAAAGTTAAAATTTGAGTGGGAAGGTCAAGTTGTCACAATCTGTGGGGAAGAGGATATTTTCGTTAGCCATCTGGCTACTTATAAATACATTGAGATGGATGGGGAGATCCATGAAACAATGAGCCAAGGTTTTGAAGCCTTGAATGTCAATGAAGCATCTGCTGTATCTGGTACTCCAATGTCATCTTACCAACAAGCCCGGAAGGTTGTTGAGGAAGGAACTGCCCTAGGCTGGGGCAAGGTTTTAGCTGTGGAGGAGAAGAAGGACAAGTTTGGGTTGGGTTACAGACCAACTCAACATCAAGCAAAGGCTGCTGCAGAGCCAGGTTTTGTCAGTGGGGGATGCTTACCCCCGATGCTATCAACTGTTTGGAAGACGAGCTGGAAGAGGAGCGCAATCTGGAGAATTGGATTCGTCCGAAGATCCCGGGGAGCAGTGTCTCGAACTGGTCTTCCCAGGAAATTATAAGTGTTACTCGAGCAGAGTAATTATTATTTCCTGTATTTTATAAGCATGCATCAAAGTCTTGCATCTTGCCCAAGATGACAAGACTCATTTTGTAACCAGGGCCATCTGTACTTTTGTGCAAACAAGATTAAATTAATGAAATATCAGACAATCTTTTTGCAAACGAGTCTTTTTCTTTCTGCTCACTGTTTTTTCCATTTTTCTTTTTGTACAAAAATAAATGGCGGTGTTTTCAAAATGATAACTTCATTTTACTTTTTTCTAAAGCAAGATTAAAATCAATCACTAAAATGAACCAACTTAACCCTTGCAGAGAGTGCCTTCCTGACAGCACCGACAACAGCACGACTATGACATCGTATGACTTTGACAATCCGATCAATCAAGCTGAAGAAGGGGTTGAAGAAGAATACGAGCTTCCTGAAGAGCTAGCTAGGTTGTTGAGACAAGAGGAAAAGGTCATTACTCCTCACCAGGAGGAGATTGAAGTGATTAATCTTGGTACTGACGAAGACGTGAAAGAAGTTAAAATCGGGGCCTGCCTGCAAGACTCGGTGAAGAGACAACTGATAGATCTGCTTCAAGAGTATGTTGATGTATTTGCTTGGTCGTATCAAGATATGCCAGGGTTGGATACCGACATTGTTGTGCACAAGCTGCCTTTGAGGGAAGAATGCCCACCAGTCAAACAGAAGTTGCGTCGAACTCGCCCAGACATGGCTATGAAAATCAAGGAAGAGGTACAAAAGCAATGGGACGCCGGGTTCCTTGCTGTAACTAGCTACCCGCCGTGGGTTGCTAATATAGTACCTGTGCCTAAGAAGGATGGCAAAGTAAGAATGTGTGTTGATTACCGGGATCTGAACAGAGCCAGCCCGAAAGATGACTTCCCATTACCTCACATTGACGTATTGGTGGATAACACGGCTCAGTTCTCGGTATTCTCCTTCATGGATGGATTTTCAGGATATAATCAGATCAAGATGTCACCTGAAGACATGGAGAAGACAACATTCATCACACCTTGGGGCACATTCTGTTACAAGGTAATGCCATTCGGACTCAAAAATGCCGGTGCAACATATCAACGGGCTATGGTGACATTATTCCACGATATGATCCACAAAGAAATAGAATGTTATGTGGATGATATGATCGCCAAGTCCCTTACAGAGGAAGATCACCTGGTAAATCTGCTGAAGTTGTTCAAGCGCCTGAGGAAATACCAATTGAAGCTGAACCCCAACAAATGCACATTCGGGGTGCGATCCGGTAAGCTGCTGGGCTTTATTGTAAGCGAGAAGGGGATTGAGGTTGACCCTGATAAAGTCAAGGCTATACAAGAAATGCCTGCACCAAAAACTGAGAAAGAAGTTCGAGGGTTCTTAGGTCGATTGAACTACATTTCCCGGTTCATATCTCACCTCACAGCAACCTGTGAACCCTTGTTCAAGCTGTTAAGGAAGGAACAAACGGTCAGGTGGAACGAAGATTGCCAGAAGGCTTTTGACAAGATCAAGGAGTATTTACAAGAACCTCCAATCCTCATGCCGCCAGTTGAAGGAAGACCTCTGATTATGTACTTGACAGTGCTAGAAGAGTCAATGGGGTGTGTACTAGGTCAGCATGACGAGTCTGGTCGAAAAGAGTATGCAATATACTACCTAAGCAAAAAGTTTACCGACTGTGAACAGCGTTATTCACTGCTCGAGAAAACTTGCTGTGCTTTAGCGTGGGCTGCTCGCCGACTGAGACAGTATATGTTGACCCACACTACCTTATTAATCTCAAAAATGGATCCAGTTAAGTACATTTTCGAGAAGCCAGCTCTTACCGGACGGGTTGCAAGATGGCAGATGATTCTCACAGAATACGACATACAGTACACATCTCAGAAAGCCATCAAGGGCAGTGTACTATCTGAATATCTTGCTGAACAACCTATAGATGACTACCAGCCTATGAGATTTGACTTCCCTGATGAAGACATCATGTTCATTAAAGCGAAAGATCACGAAGAGCCTATTCACACCGAAGGGCCTGACCCAGAAGAAGAATGGACTATGATGTTTGATGGGGCTGTTAACATGAATGGCCGTGGTGTTGGTGCAGTACTCATTACACCCAAGGGAGTTCACATGCCTTTCTCGGCAAAACTCACTTTCAACTGCACTAACAACGAAGCTGAATACGAAGCTTGCATTATGGGTCTTGAGGAAGCCATTGACCTCAGGATCAAGACATTGACCGTATTCGGGGATTCAGCTTTGGTAGTCAATCAGACCAACGGGAAATGGTATACGCACCAGGATCATCTGATACCTTACAGGGATTATACAAGGAGGTTATTGACTTTCTTCACAACAGTCAAGCTTGAGTATGTCCCTCGGGACGAGAATCAGTTTGCAGATGCTCTGGCTACCATTTCGTCCATGATCAAAGTTCAAGCCACTAACTTTGTACCTCAGATTTCAGTATCAAGACTTGATAGACCAGCATATGTATTTGCAGCAGATGTTGTAAAAGATGATAAGCCTTGGTTCCATGACATTAAGTGCTTCTTGGAGGATCAGACTTACCCACCTGGGGCATCTTCCAATGATAAGAAGACGTTGAGGAGGCTTGCTGGTAGTTTCTTCCTGAATGCTGATGGGTCTTTATACAAGAGGAACTTTGACATGGTACTCCTCAGATGTGTTGACAGGACGGAAGCAGATTTGCTGATGCATGAAGTGCACGAAGGATCTTTTGGTGCCCATGCTGGAGGGCATGCCATGGCTAAAAAGTTGTTAAGATCAGGCTATTACTGGATCACAATGGATGCAGACTGTTGTGCTTACGCCAGAAAATGCCACAAATGCCAGATCTATGCAGATAAAGTGCATGTGCCTCCGAATCCTTTGAACATCATGTCTTCACCATGGCCCTTTGCCATGTGGGGCATTGATATGATTGGCAAGATTGAGCCAACTGCTTCAAACGGCCACAGATTCATCCTGGTCGCCATTGACTATTTCACCAAGTGGGTTGAAGCAGCCTCATATGCAAATGTTACAAGACAAGTGGTAGCCCGATTCCTAAAAAGAGATATCATCTGTCGGTATGGAGTGCCCGAGCGAATCATTACTGATAATGGGTCCAACTTGAACAACAAAATGATGGCAGAACTGTGCCGGGACTTCAAGATCCAACATCACAATTCTTCTCCTTACAGACCAAAGATGAACGGCGCTGTTGAGGCGGCAAATAAGAATATCAAGAAGATTGTGCAGAAGATGGTAATCACCTACAAAGACTGGCATGAAATGCTACCATTTGCCTTACATGGGTACCGCACATCAATCAGGACATCCACTGGGGCAACACCGTATCAGCTTGTGTATGGTATGGAAGCGGTCCTACCTGTTGAAGTTGAATTACCCTCGTTGCGGGTATTAATGGATGTTAAACTGAGTGAAGCAGAATGGGTACGGTCCCGATACGAACAGCTGAGTCTGATCGAAGAGAAAAGATTGGCTGCAATCTGTCATGGGCAGTTATATCAGAAGAGAATGAAGAAGGCCTTCGATCAGAAAGTCAGGCACCGAGAGTACCAAGTGGGAGATCTTGTGCTGAAGAGAATCCTCCCTCCTCATACAGACTACAGGGGCAAATGGACTCCAAATTATGAAGGACCATTTGTTGTAAAGAAAGTTTTCTCTGGTGGAGCACTGATGCTCAGCACCATGGATGGTGAAGATTTCCCGTCCCCTGTGAATTCAGATGCAGTTAAAAAATACTTCGCATAAAAAGACCCGCTGGACATAAAAACAGAATGTAAGTCCAGGCAAAAATAGGGCATCCCGGCGAGTCAAAAACAGAATAAAAGACTCGGGCAAAAGTAAGGGAAATAAATGAAAAATGTACACCTGCTGAGTTGAAAAGCCGCATCGGACAGCTCAGGCAAAAATGGGTATCCCGATGGATTGAAAACCCGAAAGGGCGATCCATGCAAAATAAGGGAATAAGCGAACAACTGCATTCTGAATTCGTCTGTATCACCTACAACTTGGTAAGCTTCCAAAGGATCAAGCTTCAATCAGAATCGACTCTCTCCAGAAAGCAAGACGAGAAGAACGTCATTGTCATACGAGTCATAGCGGGAGAGGAAGCTCCTCAAAGCGTCGTCAACACCGCCAGCACTTTATTTCTCAATTTGTAACAATCTCCTCATTTCAGGAGATATGTTTCTTTGACTGTATCCTGCCAATTCAGGGCACATGAATTAATAAAATCAGATTTTTCAGTCATGTTTCGTTTTCACATTTATGTTTTGCAAGGAGTTGTCTGATATCTCTAAAATACAATTGCATAAGTACAGATGCCTTTCTCTAAAAAATAAAAAACACATGCTTACAGGGAATATACTTACGCTCGAAAGTACTTAACTCCTATGACGTAATCCAGTAAGGGATACCTCGGGACCTTTTGTACGTTTCCTTATCTTTGCAGGATTGCAGGTATCCAGAACGCAACCTGGGGCATGCAGGTTACGTCTCAGCAAGTAGGCAAATCATTATCAACTCGGTCTATCTTCAACATACAGCATCGAAGGTGCCCATTTCCCCAGCGGAGCTGCCAAATCAGCATACACTCAATCTCAGCATCCGAGATGCTCTATCCCCAGCTGAGTTGCTCCCCATTGCTTCCCCCAGCAAAGTTGCCAAGTCAACAAACAAGCTTAACACGCAGAATGCTATATCCCCAGCTGAGTTGCCTCTTGTTGCTCTCCCCAGCTGAGTTGCCTCTCACAATTCCCCAGCCGAGTTGCCATTTTTCCTCAACAGAATACATAAGTCAGGGAATCATCTCCCCACAGAGTTCCAGCCTCTATCCAGAAGAGCAACGCATGAAGAGATCACAACAGAGTGAGGAAAGCTTCTACAAATCCCAGCTGGGTTTCTCATTTATAAGGATATGTCAATCGGTGGCATATATCCCCAAGCAGATACCTCATTAGATCTACCAATGATCTCTTCCCCAGCTGGGATGTTCACTTCAAGCAGATCAACCCGAGATCTTCACAGCAACGGGATCCGAATCCCGGATCTGTGCCCCTTTGCATAATCATGGCATCCGCATCATATTCACCCCCCAGAGCGTAGCATTCCGTCTAATACGGAGCATTACGGCAAAAATCAAATACATAGCATAATCGTAAGTCATGTTGTGAATTAAACACCTGTGAAAAATAAACCGTTCATCAGAACACAGATTACTTTCCCTCAGAATCCCCATCAGAGTCCCAGCAAAAGCAATTGCTCCACAATCATAAACACCAGTATACACCTTTTGGCACCCGTCCGTGTCATCTTTCCCCACAGGTCGCCTGGATACACTCCACAAACAAAATCACCCGTACTACAGATATGTCCTGACACCCGTCCGTGTCATGTCCCAGCAGAAAGACAAAGACATCCTCTTTGCACTCACATACCTTATATACACTTCCCTGACATCCGTCCGTGTCATATCCCCAGCGCAGTCGCCTGGACTTTGTATAGCAGATACTTGTTCATATTATACTTTTCTCTCTTGACACTCGTCCCTGTCATTCTCCCCAGCAGATAAACACTCATCTATATATACTCATACTACTCATACTTATACAGATACTCGTCCGTATCTTATATATACCATTCATATCCCCACAGAGTCGACAGTAGTCCTTGTTCTTTGTTAACCAGTTGGTACTCGTCCGTACCATCATCTCAGAACATCGCGTCTAGTGTTTGTTTCTACATGATACTCGTCCGTATCATAGTCTTAGGGATGCTCGTCCGCATCTTTAATCCATACACCGCGTCAGACACTTGTGTTTTCTTGAATATAGATACTCGTCCGTGTCTACTATTCCCCAGAAGAGTCCTTTCAGATGCAACACTCGTCCGTGTTCTTTGTTAACCAGTTGATACTCGTCCGTATCATCCTCTCTGAACATGTGTCAGTTTGTTTCTACATGATACTCGTCCGTATCATAGTCTTAAGGATGCTCGTCCGCATCTTTAATCTATACACAATACCAAACACTTATACCTTTTGTTTCTTGGATGTAAATGCTCGTCCGTGTTTACGTTCTCCCCAGTAGATCACCAACAAATTTTCTTTTTATCTAACACTCGTCCTGTGTTATGATACCTTTGAGAGCAGCCGTACCCTGCTGAGTGGTCGTCCTCCACTTCTTGATGGTCGTCCTCCATCATGCTCATCCGATGGCCGTCCCCATCGTTGATTTTTAGCAGCCGTCCCCTGCTAGGTGGTCGTCCTCCACCTTTTGATGATCGTCCTTCATCACTTTATCCAATGGCCGTCCCCATTGTTGATTTTGGTTATCTAACACTCGTCCTGTGTTATGATAAACCCCGAGAGCAGCCGTCCCCTGCTGAGTGGTCGTCCTCCACTTCTTGATGGTCGTCTTCCATCATGCTCGTCCGATGGCCGTCCCCATCGTTGACCTTTGCTATCCGATGGCCGTCCCCATCGTTGATATTTTCGGCAGCCGTACCCTGCCAGGTGGTCGTCCTCCACCTTTGATGGCCGTCCCCATCATATTTCTTTTATACCCAACAGAGCAGCCGTCCCCTGCTAGGTGATCGTCCTTCACCTTTGATGGCCGTACCCCATCATCTGTTTATTTCATTCATTCTTTAACCCGATGGCCGTCCCCGTCGTGGTCCCTTTTCCTTTTTAACCCGATGGCCATCCCCATCGTTGGTTACTTTACCTTTATGAACTTGATGGCCGTCCCCGTCATGTTTCATTAATCCTCAGAAATTTTACAGTTTTATCGTGATGGCCGTCCCCATCATGATTTTATTTTCCCCAGCTAGCCGGCCGTCCCCGTCTTAGCTTTACCTTTTATCTCCAGCATGTTGGCCGTCCCCGTCATTGCTTTATTTTTATACACTCTCCCCAGCATGTCGGCCGTCCCCGTCATTGCTATATACCCAGCAGTCGTCCTCTGCTCAACGGTCGTCCTCCGACGCCTACACTTTATGATATACTTTATTTTGCCTTTACAATCTATATCCCTTTTCTTCTTCATTCTGTGAGTGCAAATTTTGGACTGTCTTTGGTATTCAACCACAAGTTATCTCGCTTGGCCTGTTAAGCCGTCGCTTACAACCTGCACAGCTAACTCATGTTTGAATAGGGGCAGCTGTAAACACCCCAAATTTGCCTTCACCCATTCACACCATGGCTTATGGTCATCTCATATGCATAAACACAATCATATCATCTCACATCTCATTTTTGATTCACTGCATAGCTTTCAAGGCATCTGCACATAGGGTTTGTGATCTGAGCAATCCCAAAGCTTCTTGAGGCATTCCAAAGGCTACCAATCAACTCAAAGGAGTCCATGTGTGTTCTTACATCATATTCTATCTCCTCAAAGTTAAAAATGCAGTGGAATCACAAGAACTAGGGTTTGAGTGGATGCAGAGCCAGGTTGAACTGCACAGTTGACTGAAAATTAGGGTTTTGGTTTCAGAGGCCATAACTCCAAATTTTTGGGTCATTCTTGTTTCCATTGATCTCTATATGATATAGGGAGTATGCATATCAATTTTCATGAAGAAATTCCATGGGGAAGTCATCTGATCAAGGGTTGACTTTTCAGACAAGTTAGTGCAAAATCAGGGCATCTGAGGCCCCCAATGACCCAACCAATGGGTGATCTTCATCATTTTGAGTGAATATGGTCTTTATTTGATCATGGAAGAAGATTGAAGTTCATGAAAATCAAGAATTTAGGGTTTTTGCAAATGTTGACTTTTTGGGCATAGTTGACTTTTCAAGAATGCTTCATTTTAGGTCATTTTTTTCAAGCCATGATTTTGGATCTAAAAATGCTTCAAATGGAAAAACCTTGGTCATGAAAGTTGTAGATCTCATCTTTCCCTTTCCAAAAAGTACAAGAGCATGATCTAATTCATCTTGGATCAAAAGTTATGGTTTGTTAAAGTTGGCAAAAATCACAAAATTTCAAGGTTTCTACCAAAGAGGCATTTTGCAAAATGACTTGATCAAGTGTTCTAAAGCTATCAAATGCACTTCTAAACTTCATACAAACATGTACCAAGACCCAAAAGTCAGTTTGCATCAAAGAACTTTGCATTTTCATGCCTTGCAACTCAAGAATTCATAAAGGGGCCAAGACTTGTGAAATTTGCAAAACACATCATAAACTTTATGCAAGTTGCTGAATTGCCTCAAAACCTCTTCCATGGTTCTCCTTGTTTCAAGCTGCAGCCAAGCCATGCTTTGTACCTTGGCAGAAATGGCCCATACCTCTCTTACACAAAAAGTTGACTTTGTGCATTTTGCTCCATACCAATCACACTGCTCCACAACAACTCTCTGACCTATCAAGGATTGAAATGTGTACCAAAAGCAACCCAACACATAACACAACTCATCCTGAAGCTCTCTCGAAGCCAGCTCTCTCATTTTTTCACCACATATGCAATTTCATTCGAAACACACAGCACAAGCTTCAAACACACAAACAAACTTCATCATTGATCTCAACATGACTCACTGATCACAAACCAACCATTGAAACAGCCTGAAACCTCACACAAACCAAATACGATTTCTGCCTCTCCTTGAACAGAACTCAAGCAATCTCTCAAATCAGCCCAAATAAACTTCAAGCAAGCTTTGCAAACACTTAAGGAGGGTCAGTAGAGTTGATTGGCAGCAAGGAACTGGTCCAGAAGCTCTTGGGTGGAAAGCTTCGATTCAGGTAGCCATGGAAATTCATTTTTCCAGAACTCTTATCTCTTGTTTCTAAAATGATCCACATGCTTCCCTGAGTTTATTGAACCTTTTATTTTTGAAAATGATTGAGATTTGAGGTTGTATGCTTGATCTGAAAGTTTGCCCGCAAACTTGATTTCTGTTTGTTCTTCATGATTCACGAAAAAGAAATGAATTTTAGGGCTGGATTGTTGTTTAGGGTGTCTAGTTGAGTTGATCTGGAGAGTTTGGCATGATTTAGTGAAGATTTGAGAGAGTTTGGATGAAGGTCTCGCCGGAGAAGACGACCGGAAGTCTTCTCCGGCCACCTGAATCTGTTTAGGGCTAATCAGAGTCATTAAATGGAATTTGAATCTGGAGCGTAGGATGAGTTGACTAGGGCTGACTGGCGCGCGAACGAATGGTCCAGATTTCACACTTAACCCTAATCCTGTTTTATTAAATTAATTAAGTAAGATTAATTCAAATCCAGCCAGTTTGAATTCCAGCCTTCGGATCTGGCGCCAGTCAATGCGCGCGCAATCCATTCAAACCTCAGCCTTTGATTCTGATTACTTTCACTTTTATTCAATTTTATTTTCTTTTATTTCATTTAATTTGTGCATTTTTATTAAAAATAGCAAAATCATTTTAAAAATTCTGAAATTTTTTGCATAAACTTTTATTTAATTTCAGAAACCAAAAACATTTTTATTTTTATTTTTTGCATTAAAAATGTATTTTTAAATATTTAGAAGTTTATTTTTAATTAATTAATGGGATTTAATTAATTAAAAATGCTTTTAGGTATTTAAAAATCACAAAAAAATTCATGAAACATTTAAAAACATTTAGAAACATTGTCCAACCCTCAAACCAAATTTCTTTTTTGATCTTGATGCATTTTAAGAATTTTTCATTGAATTAAATCATTTTTTATGCATTATTTTGATCATGGATTCAAAAATTCATTTCTGCCAATTGGTGAAGGTTGAGACATTGATTCTTCTTGCATTGTTTTCTATTTGGCATGTAGTTTCTAGGGTAAAAAGGCCATGAATTGTCCTTGCATTTTCAAATTGTTTGGCATTTGTTTTGTTAAGAACCCTAAACAACCCTAATAACTTAGAAAATTCATATCTTGAGTTTGGTTAAGAGTTGAGAGCTCCCCTTTGGGCAGTGGTTTATTATAGGTCTAGGGTTTCCTTAGGTATCATTTTCCATTTTTACTTTAGGGTTTTGCTTTTTTTTTTTTTTTTGGTTTGTGTTTGATGTTTGATCCATGAACCCTAATTTGGGCTTTCTTTTGCATCCCTCTTGCATTTCCTTGCATAACATGACTTGTCATTGCATTTTGTACATTCTTGTGATCCATTTGACATCTTAAGACATGTATAAAGCATCTTTGATCATTGCATCACATATTTGCCATGTCATTTGTCTTGTATGATTCATAACTTTTCATGCTTGTTCATGTTCTTTAGCTTGCATCATATGCATTCATGGCCTTGTATGAACATCCTCCATGCCTTGTCTCATGTTTGCAGCACCTCATAGCATCATTATCATCATCAACATGCTTCTGGTTTGGTCTAGCATCATGCCATTTCATTTCATCTTGCATTGCATTGCATTTCTTTCTAACTTTTCAGGTGGTAAGTAAACTTGAGAAGTGGATTTGCCTTCACTTCTCATAACTTTTCTTTTCATCTCTCTTGCATCCATTTGCTGCATTCTTATTTGTGTTTGAGTTTGAGCTTGCTCATTCTTCTCCTTCTCACTTTCTTTCTTCAAGTGACTTGACTTCTTGAATGAAGCAAGTCACTTTGCTTCTCTTGATCCTGTTCATCTGCTTCCTGGTGGCTCCTTTGAAGATTGTTCTTGCAAACCTCACAAACCTTAGGAACAACCAAGCATGATAATGAATTAGGGTCTTGATTAGTCTCCCCTCATAGTTTTCACCTTTGTGTCTCTCTTTGAGTCCTCTCTTCTCATCTCATAATCAGGGACTAAACCCTAAAGGCTTTAAGACTTTGTGCTTAGGGTTATGCCTGCATCCTTCTCTTAGGATGGAGTGTATAACTTTAATCCTAAGTATTAAACCCTTAAGGTGTTTAAATCTCTTAATCAATTCACTTAATAAATATCAAGACATTACACTTGTAACTTGGGCCTTGCATTAGGGTTCTAATTCTTCCTTAAGTGGTTAAGAAGGACTAACCCTAGTGTTAATGGACAAGTCCCCCTCAAGTTGTCTTACAAATCATAAAAAACACTTCATCATCATACCATTAATTAAAATCCACTTAATCAAAGGCTTGTTTTGTCATGGGTTTAATCCCTAATCATGGATTAAGTTGAGGAGTCTTCCTCAGCTTAAACATTCTCATCTATTATCCTTCTTTTAGGATGGTGTAATGAGTCTGTTCAATCCACGATTATGGCTTAACCTCATTACTCAACACTAAACAAAAACACCAAAAACATCTAAACAATCACAAGTAGGTTAATGATCTTAATCCTACACCATAGGCGATTAAGTGTGAGAATCTGACTTCACACTTAAGGTACTCTCATTACCCCTAATCAGAGGGAAGATGTGATGAGTTTACTAACCCATTGGTTTAGGCTTAAGCTCATTATCTTATGACAAACTCCAAAAGCAATAAAAGACTGAAAACACAAAAACAAATAATAATCGTCTCCTCCGGGATTCTTTTCTCATCATCTTCACTCACAAACGAGAACTTGCTTCTTCCGTCTAATGCAAGACAGTTTGCACCTGAGCCAGACAGGTCATACACTTGAGCATAGGCAAGTAAGCAGTTCACAAGTCAATTCACCTTTCAGTCTCTTTGGGTCGAACTACGGTGTTCTGACTTCCTCATTGCACGAGAGGATACGTAGGCATAACTTAACAGTTATCGAACAAAAGTCTCTGTATATTCCCCCTCCTTCCAGCATTGTTCTTAGCCTCATTATCATGAGCACTTCACTCTTGTCCCTACACTGACACTGTACATTTATGCACTTCACACTTCTTTTGCACCGACACCTGTACATCATTTTCCAGTTATTTTACACACAGATTGCACTGACACTACCCCTTTATAACACAAATCTTTCAAGCGTGGATCCCGTCGAGTACGACGGACAATCTGGGTGCTGATACCTTCCCAGGTTGTAACCAACCCCCTTTCTCAGTCTCTCTGGTTCGCAACCGTCTTATCCGTATCTTTCCAGGCCTATGCAGCATTGCCTTTCCTCCGGGATAAAAATGCCTAGCTGGCGACTCTATTCATCTCCAGTGAGTTCACGGCTGTGTGTTCTCACTGTTCCCTTCGCCGACAGTTCGCGTCTGTACCTTCATCTGACCCTGCGTCATTTGTCGGGAGCGACAAAAGGAAAGAACAAGGTCTTGCGAACCAGAGAGAACGAGTAAGGGAGTCAGTTACGTGAAGGAAAGGTATTAGCACCCCTTCATGTCTGTCGTACTCGACGTGATCCACGTTTTCTGTATTGCTCAAAGGGTGTTGATATGCTTCATATGCTGTTAAACTGAAACTGGAGAAAGAAAACGAGGAAGAATGTAGGGAAAAGAAAGAATTCTACTCGAATGAGCCCTACTCCACTACCTACGTATCTCAACGAGCATGAGAATCAGAGCGACGTAGTTCCCCTAACTAGGGATGAAACTTGCTTGTTTGTGTTTTTTTAAAGGAATGATCAATATTCTAGCTCAGGTGTTGCAGGCTCGCTGAATCAAGTGCGTTACCATATTGTATGAGAACAAAAGAGACATGTTCTTATGTTTGAGAGTGAATGAGGTGAGAAAAGAATTCTCAAAGGAGAGAAAACTTTGTTTGTTTTGAAGTGTTTTAAGAGTTTTTTATTTGAAGTGTTTTGCGCAAGAGAGTGTACCAAAGTCTCTTACAATGGAATGTATACTACATACATCATTCCAATATAGAATGATAATGAAGCATAATGTTTTGGACTGACCCAACATATGCCATGCGTCAAATCAAGGCCCAATCCAGCACACAATTAGAGACCAGCTGTAACACGGTGGGAGAACCGACTTGGGTGTTTTTGTTTAATAAAAACCATGTGCGAATAGCAAGAGTCGCCACCGACTTTTATTTTATCCAACAAGAAAAGGAATAAAAGAACAGGAAGGACCTTCTTAAAATATTTGAGTTCGGGGGGTAGGTTACATAAATGGAAGGTGTTAGCACCCTTTATATCCATGGTTATCCATGGGCTCTTAACTACTTAGCTCGCTTTACTTTGTTTGAAAAAATGTGTAGTGTGTCTTTAGAAAATATTTCAAAAGTCTTTGACTCTGTAATGATCCTCGTATGGATGTATATAAAGTGTTTATTTTTGAAAGTGTTTGAAAGTGGGGTGTGAAGAGCATTTTGAAAGAGTGAGCAGGTATTTAAGAGCTACCTACCCTAAGTTTGTAAGGTCTTTCTTGTTATTTCTTTCCTTTAACGGTAAGATTGTCCATACTATTAGTCAGTAAGTAGTTTTTACCTTGGATGTTATAAGGGACGGGCGTAGGGTCATCGTATGGTCATAGAAGGCAACCTGTAGGGGTGTCTTAGTAATTCGAAGGGACTATCATCATTTTCGTAGGGTCATCGAGGGACAAGATCATTTACTCATAGGCAATCTCGAAAGGACTATGATATTTTAATCTTGGAAGGACTATGATGATTTTTTTTATTTGAAGGGATATTTACTAAGACACCCCTATGTTCAAGGGACTTGACCATGTTTTTGTAAGGCAACCAAGAGGGGAAACCCTAGGTGGTGCAAATTGTGATTGTAGAACGATCGACTTACGTGTGTGAATATCAATTTCAGTTATTTATCTTGTAATTAGTGGGCTAAGTCCAATTTATTCATCATACAATCTTTGCACTCCCTAAATTACTAACCACACAGTTATTTGCTTATTTGCAAAAATTTAAAAGCGGAAATTAAAGTCTTATGTTATTACATTAGGGGAGGGGGTACATTTGTCTTTTAGGAGGGATTGCGGAAAATAAAGACGGAAAATTAAACCTAAGCAATTACATAAGAGAAGCAGTTACATAACCGAGCGAAAAGAATAAATTACATAAGAATAAACAACCTATACAATTTTCAAAATAAAAATAAATAAGGCAAATAAAATTAAATTAGAAAAGAAATTGTTTTTTAATGAAAAATTAGGGTTTGATTAGGGTTAGTAAAGAAATTAGGGTTTTAGAAAAATCAAGGTTGATTAATTTGGGTTTTAGAAAAAATCAGGGTTGATTAATTAAAAACCTAATTAACTAAATTAATTAAAAAAACCTAATAAACTAATTATTAAAAAAAATTGTGAGAAAATGTTGAGAATTATTATAAAATTGTTTTAAGAAAAATATTGAAGGTGATTAGTTTAATGGTTAATTTAAAATTTATTATAATTAATTATGGTTAGTTAAAATAATTAAGAAAAAGAAAAAAATTAAGAAAATAATAGAAAAAAAACCAGTTTGTAAAAATTTGATGGATGCAGGGTTTGAACCCACGCCATTTGCCTTGCATAAGTCTCCTTCAGCCACTAGTCTACCTGCGCGCAGGTGTTAATAAAATAGAAAAATTAAATTATAAAAGAAATCCAAAGTTTGAAATCTGGGAAGCGCGCGAACAACTTCGTCTTCAACCTTCAGACTCCAAATTTAGCTACGATTTTGCTTCGAATTAGATACGAAATTTTACGTAGTTAATTAACCTGTGAATTTCAAATATTCAAAACATGCACGATTAGTCAAATGTAATTACATAGATCAATTTCCCATAAACTATGGAGTTTAAATATATCCTCAAAAGTTCTTGAAAACGCCTAAATCGGGAAGCCCTAAATTCAAGGTATAAACTAGGGGTGGCAAAATGGATGGATTGGATGGATATGGATTGGATTGTTAATGGATGGATCTAAACAATCCATTAATCCATAACAATCCACTAAACTCTAATAATAAAAATCCAATCCAATTCATCCATTAGAAGATAAAATCCATCCAATCCATCCATTAACATATTTCTGATGGATGGATATATCCATCCAAAAAATTAATTTAAAAATTCTTAATTATTTTTTCAATTTCATAAAAACATATTTAAATAATTTTTAATTTTATAGAAATTCTTAATTATATTATAAACCCTAGCCATGGTGACTTTCACATCCTGCAACGAAACTCAAATTAAATCATCCAGGAATGTTCTATACCTTCATACAAACAATAAAACATGATCAAAACAAATTTATTATGCACCAATAATCAAAATTGAAAATCAAGAAAAGAAGGAGAAAAATGAATTCGGTTTATGCCAAATTATGATATTTTGATGACGATGATGATTAGAGTATGTTCAGGATGCCTCAAGGAATCGTTTTCAACCTTCAAACAGCTTGGAAAAGGCTTAAATCTATGAAACCGAATTTGAAATTTTGGTGAATTTTTTTGAAGTGTGAAAGTGATCCTCTAGCTCTGGATTGTCGTCCCCTTGTATTGTGATCATGTTGTGGTTATATAGTGGTGTAATTTAGGTCAAAACTTTGGGCCTTGATGGAGTTTTCTTGGGTTGCTTGGACATGAAGAAATCATGTTTCCAATTTTGTCAAAAATCATATAAAATCATCCTTTTTTTAGTCTTGCACAAAATTGGATGTGATCAATCAATATAATCATCAAATATTTGATCCTAATATAATTTTGGAATCAAATATTTGATTTTTTATGATTTATTTCAATTAAAATTGAATTTAAATGATTAAAATTCAATATAATATAAAATAAATAATAAAAATCAGAAAATATGACTAATGGGTCGTGGGTGGTCTCATGTTTGAGTTTGGATTGAAATATTAAGGGCCCATTTGAAGAAAATTTGAGTTTTGGTCTTTTTTGCTTCATACACCTCCTCAAAATTGCCCAACTTCAACAATGCATAACTCCCTCAATTTTTATCTCATGAAGGTGTTTTAGGACTTTTTAGAAAGCTTAGAGTGTCTTATAACTTCTCCGTTTGGTCCCATGTCCATTTTACTTTCCATTTTTAAATTATGAGCTTTTGAAAAAAGTTGATTTTTTATTGACTTTTAAAAGGACCTGTAATGTCTTGGCTCATATCTTTCAAATGAAGCATTTTTAGACTTGGCTTGTGAGACACAAAGTTGTAGAGAATTGAATGTCCTTCAAAATGAGCTTTGGATGGGAATTTTTTTTATGAAGTATGTGAAAGTTATGGTTGGTCAAAATACAATTGACTTTTCCTACACAAAACCCTAATTTAGTAACTCTTGATTCTTGATGATTTTAGGTTCCCTTGATGAATCATGATCAACCCTTGATCAAATGATGAATTTCACATCATAATATTGATGTTTACCGAAAATCTTAATGTTTGACCTTGTGTTGACCAAAATTGACTTTTTGACCAAGTTAATTGATTTTTGATATCCTGAGCATCTGACTGACCAAGCTTGTAGGGAAAGTCTTGAAACTTGGCATGAGGATTCGTTGAAGTATGTGGGATACCATGAAATCCAATTGAGGCTTTGGAAGTCCAATTTTCTTTGAGAACTCAAAACCCTAATTTAAGATCCATTACTTAGGAGGAGGCTTTGTCTGATGAAACCTTGAATCCTTTGAGCAATTGAGAATCTTGTGACTATTAGGAGACCTCCTGAGATACATTATGGGAGGGAAAATTTTGGGGTACAACTTCTTCCCCTGTTCAATTTTCTGAAACCTGAGGAGTTAGATTGGCATGTACGTCATTCGTGACTTGAAGGTTGAAGAGGATTGAACACTAAAGCCCAAAAAATTGCACTCGTTGATGCGCAAAGTAATTCTATTGGTTGGTTGGATTGCTTAAATGGGCTTAAAGATGCCATTCAGAGTATTCAGAGATGGGCTTATAGATGCCATCCAAAATATCTGTGTGTAGGAGTATCAGAATATGTTTATGTTTGATTCTATCTGAATATTGTCACTGCACTAAGTATCAAAATTAGATATTCGTCTTGACCATCTATGAACTGTCTCTGTAACATATCCCGAGCTAGGTATTAGAACTAGATCTTTATGTAGATCGTCTATAAACTATCTCTGAGGGGAAACGTCATCATATGCTAAGTATCAGCACTAGATCTTCGTATAGATCGTCTCTGAACTGTCTCAAGGTCAATATCTTAAGTTAAGTATCATAAATAAATTTCCATTTTGATTATCTTTGAACTGCTTCTAGAAAGTATTCTGCACTAAGTATCAACACTAGATCTCCGTTTAGATCGTCTCTGAACTGTCTCTAGGAGTTGGTAATGTTTATCTGAGTGCGAACTATCCTGAAAAGGAAAGGTTAGTTTATGCAAGATTATTTAATGTATGCATGTATGCCATGATGTTCTTAATGTAGGTAAGAATGTCGTATGCATTATGGATGCATATGCCATGATATGATGTAAATGATGTATGTATGAATTATGTAGTCGAAGCATATTATTAGCTTCATGTAACAACTGAGAGCTGGGGAAAATAAATCCCAATTCGTTGTTGAGGAGTATGAAGACATCGTTCCCGTTTTATTTCGGACTATTGTACTTAGGATCTTCCGTTTTCCATTCGTCGTACTTCTTATTGAAAGATTAAATTCCTAAATACCCTGATTGGGAATAAAAAAGACGGACATTCCCTTGAGAGACTTGTCCGGCCAAGTATTAATTCTTCGGAGGATATCTGCTTGGGGATCTCGTAGAATTGGAAGTACAAGAGACTACTTGGAATACTTCGTATAGATTACTCTGTGGGGATGAACCTACGAAGATCCGTCGGATATGAACTTTACTGGGGATTCCTACCTCCGTTCGTTCTTAGTAAATGTTATTATTGTAATTCTATATTATTTTATATGCATTCTTGGGAAACATAAATCATATTCAAAAGCATATATACATTCAAACATAATCAACAGATGTTTTTGCTTTAGTAAAAAGGGAAAAGTAAACCTGAATTCGAAAATAGAATTGTATTAATTTTGAAAGTAGCCTATAAACATGCAAGTTTGAACAAAGAGACATAAATCATAGTAAGAGGAATTCGTCGTAGAAAATTTAAAAGAGTACAAAAACAAGGAAAAACAGCTATGTGTAAGTGATCCCATCAAGTTTCAACTCTGCTATTGCCATTATCTTCAATTATCTCATCTTTTGCTATCAGAAGAGAAACGATTGGACTGATCTGCACCTATTTGAACTTGATATAGGTAGCATAACTAGTTAAGGTTACATGAGTGATCCAACAAGATATAGTCGTACGCTTTAATCCCTAACTTTTGCCCGGACTGCCCTTTCAGGTTTTCAGTCCACCGGGATACCTTTTTTTGCCCAAGCCGCCTTTTCAGGTTTTCGACTTGCTGGGTGTACATTTTTTTATATATATCTCTAATTTTTTCCCGAACCCTTTTGGTTCACCGGGATGCCCTTATTTTTTCCTAGGCCAGTCAACCTAGCGAGTCTCTTTTTATGCGTAGTATTTTTTTACTATGTCCGCGTTCATAGGTTGCGGGAAATCTTCACCATCCATAGTAGTAAGCATCATAGAACCTCCAGAAAATACCCTTTTGACTATAAATGGCCCTTCATATGTGGGAGTCCATTTGCCCCTAGGATCACCCTGTGGTAATATGATACGCTTTATCACCAAATCTCCAGCCTGGTATACTTGTTGCTTGACTTTCTTAATAAAGACTTTGATCATATGCTTCTGATACATCTGACCATGACAGACAGCCGCAAGCCTCTTTTCATCAATCAAGTTTATCTGGTCGAGTCGAGTTTGAATCCATTCATCTGCATCTTTCATGATTCTCAAAGAAGGGATCTGGACTTCAATAGGTAGTACTGCTTCCATACCATAAACAAGAGAGAATGAGGTTGCCCCGGTTGAAGTACGTATTATGGTACAATAACCATGAAGAGCAAATGGTAACATCTCATGCCAATCTTTGTATGTCACTGTCATCTTCTGCAAGATCTTCTTAATATTCTTGTTGGCGGCTTCCACTGCACTATTTATCTTTGGTCAATATGGAGAAGAATTGTGCTGCTTAATCTTGAACTACGTGTATAGTTCAATGAAGGGACGTAAAACACAAGGAAGGGGGGTTGGAATTGGGTTTTCAATAACTAATAAAAATGACTTTAGAGACACTTTAATTTATCCTGGTTCGTTTGAACTCAAACTACATCCAGTCCACCCGCCAAGGTGATTTTGCCTTTTTCACTGAGGTCTTAATCCACTATTCAAAATATGAATACACATAATGACCTGCAGTCAATGTCCTCTTGAATCTACTGACTGAAACTAGTCACTCAAGGAAATTTACTTATCTTTTACAATAATAAAGAAATGTAACTAACTTGCTTCTAATAAGCTATAATCACAAAGTGATTTGTTACAAAATTATATGGCGCAATATGAACAAATGTGATATATGTCGTAGGAGCCAGAACTTCAAATCTTCAATTTGATTCCTTTATATAATGCTTGAATGATATAGCCGTTGGGGACATCTTGAGCTAATTATGGATATTAGTTAATACCATAAAAACCTCCCGTAACAAAAGATATTTGTTCCCAGCATTAATTCAGATTTTCTTTAATTAGGCTTTAATGAAAGAATCACCATCTTCTAGACATGAATCAGAGTGAATCAATTCTTGGTATGCAGCTTTTAATGATGCCTTTAATGAGAGATTCTCTTTAACATATATAACTTCTATTTTAAAGCGCATGTCTTCTTCTATTCAAGCAAGCCTTCTTTTCAATAACTTCTACAATGCATAAATAAGTAAGTTATTCTCAACATATATTAGAACTTCTATTCTAGCATAATAATAATTGTTATCATCAAAACTAATAAAGGATTAGAATCAAAATTGTTCTAACAATCTCCCCTTTTTGATGATGACAAAACATTTATTTTGATTTAAGAATGGAGTTAAAAGGGTTAGAAGGACTCCCTTTGGTTAATAAGAATTATCCTTTCAGAGATTTCCATTAGAAGTTCTTTCAGCAGATTTAATTCTTCCATCAGAAGTTCTTTGCTTTAGCTCCCCCTGAGTTGATTACTTAACCTGTTTCTATTTAGAATCACAACTCAAACAGTTTTATCAGAACATTAATATGTTAGAGGTTAATCTTGATAAACTGCTATAGATCAAAATCTTCTACATTTCTCCCCCTTTTTGTCATTATTCAAAAAGTAAAAAAAATACAGAAGTAAAACATGAATATAAAGAAACAAAACAAAACAAGTTTTCATTAATCAAAGAGAAAGCCAAAAGCAAACATAAAAAATGAACAAAAACAAACAAAAAACAAATCTAGAAGATTAACAAAATTCAGGGAATGGGATTCATCTTAGTAACTAATGCTTCTAGAAGAGACTTGATTTCAGAAGATGACTCCACTTGCTTTTGCTTGCCAATCATAGTCTTCAGTTCAACATTAGTTTCATCTTGCTTGTCCAACCTCTGCTTGACCATTTCATTTTCCATCTTTCAGTTCTTCTAAGTTCTTCAGCACAAGAGATGGTGGTAGAGTTTCTTCAGCTGTTGCAGCAGCTTGTTCTTCAGAATTTCCCTCAGCAGAAGGTACTTGAACAATTTCATTTTCCTGAACTTCCTCATAAGGAACTAAAACCATCTGAAGATCAGAGTATGATTCTATAGGTTCTTGTTCAGTCCAGGGCTTATCATCCAGAAGTAGAGATTTGTTCTTTTCAATGTTGGAGACCACTTCTTTGAGATACTCGCAGAAGTTCTGGTGAGCAATATCATAAAAAATATCTTTCAGCTTTTTGGACTCAACGTCGAACCATTTTCTGAATGTTTCCCATAGAAAGTCAGAAGCTGCTGGATCAGGAAGCTCTGAGCAGGATATCTTCAGATTCTCTAGTTTGAATTTCATTTCTGCTTCAAAAGCTAGCAGCAGTGAATCAATGTCTGTTTTGGTGGGTTTAAGTTTTGGAACAGGAATAGCAGTTTTATTTGTGACAGAAGATAATTTTTGGAGAGCCTCTATGTTAATAGATGTTATAAGTGGGTCTTCTGGTTCAGAGTTTTCAGGAAGAGTATCTGGAATTGTTATGAAAGTGGGTGAGTTTGGTGGAGTGAATTCATAGGAGGACAATGAGTTTTCTCTTATTGGTGATAGATAAAAAACAAGTGTGTTGAAGTCAGCATTCAGAGGATGGAAGGCACTGGGTTGTTGTGTTTCAGAAGTTTGAACAAGAATATTTTGGTGGGATTCTAATGGTTGAAATGCATCAATGTCAGATAGAACATTTTGAAGTTCTGTATGTGTTTCAACAAATTGGGATGAGTGTAAATCAGAGGGTGGTGTTGGATCAATGGGGATGTCAAAATCATCTAGAGTTTGTGGTTGATTAGGTTCAATTTCTGGTTGATTGAGTGGTGGTATGATAGAGAGTATGGCAGCAGTTGTGGGTATCACAGAAGGATTTGGATCAGAAGAAATAATGGGTTCAGAAGAAGGGATGGGTTCAGAAGGAGTTGGTTCAGAAGGAGTTGGTTCAGAAGGAGTGGGTTCAGACATGACCACTTTTACTGCTTCTATAATAGAAACGAAATCAGGTTGAGAGGATGAAGTGTTACCTTTCTTTTTGATTGTTTTAGCAGCCTTCTGAGAAGTTCCTTCCCCAGCTTTCCTCTTCTTGTTCTTCTTTAAGACAACTTCTGGAGCTGGTTTTCTGAGTTCTTCTGGGTTGAACATTGGGTCCACCCCATCCAGCTTGCGTGATTCCAAATATCTGACAACAACCTCTGGAGGTGTGTCATAAGAGAACATGGGGATGTTCTGTAGAGGAATCTTCCTTGTTGTGATGACCTCTCTGGAGTGGAGAGTTGGGTCCTTTTTGATAGAGTCAATGAACTTCATCTTCTTTAGTTTATTTGCATTCAGAGGTTTCCCAACGTCTGTTTCCAGCAACTCAATCTGCTGTGCTGTAGCCAGATGATCCATAAGTTTGCTTTCAGTCAGAATGTCTGAAATTAATCTTCCTAGAGGTATCCAATCCCTCTTGGTCATTTCTCCTTCTCTGGTTTCCTTTATACTGTTTTTCAGATGATTGAAGAGAGAATGTGCTAGGTTGACTTTCTTCTTCTTGGAGATGAAGTAAAGGAGGAATTGCTGATCCATGTTAATGTAATCATGAGAGTTTGTTGCTTTCCTGTGACATATGCTTCCCAGAATGATTTTATCCCAGATGCTCAGATGATCCTTCTGATCTTTGATTTTGTTTGAAGGTTGTCCATGGGTGAAAATTTCCTTAGCCACCAGTTTTGTGTCTGAGAGTTTATCCATTTCACTACACTTGATTCCATTTCCATCAGATTGAATGAGCCTTGCAATATGATCTTCTGAGATTATAATCCTCTTCCCCAGAACGTAAGAAGTAACATGGGAATTTGAAGCACTTGCAAATACCCAGAATTCTTTAACAAGCTTGGGGAAGATTGGTCCCATGAGACGATCAAAGTACTTTTCCCAACCTTGAACTTTGACGGCAGGATGAAGATCAAAACCATTCTCTTTCAAGCTTTCAAAATCCACGAACAACTCACACAAAACTTCAAGTTTATCAGTAGAAGTGAGGAGAGTTTTGACTGGAGAAACATGTAACATTTCTGATGATGAATCCTTTGGTGGTTGAGAAGCTGAAGCCATTGTTACTAAGATGAGGGGTTTTAGGGTTTTTCTTTTAAAAAAATTGCAGAGAAAAGGAGTAAAGGTGAAGGTGAAAAAGAGAGAGTAAAAACAACGTGAAAGGTAAAAGTGAAAAGTGAAGGTGAAAGAAAGTTTAAATAGGAAAAATTGCATTTAATAATAAAACATAATTAGTAGAAATAATAAATGCTTAAAATATCATGATTAGAAAGTAATAAATGCTAGCTGACAAAATGGGAAGGCGTAGAGATCTTGGAACAGTTACCAAAAAGATTTGCGCCTCTATTGTGTCAAGTCAGTCTTTTCAGTTTCCCAGAATTTGAACGTGTGTTCTTCTGTAGAGGACAGTTGTATGATTGCATGTTTTGTCCTGCTCCAGAGTTTGAACACGTATTCTGATCTTCTAGGGGTCCTCAGAGGTTGAGTGACATGTATTGATGTCAGAATCTGCATGTTATTTCTCATAAATATTGAAGTCCTCAAGCTGATTTTTCATCCAAAGCATCTGAGTACTGCATCAGCTGCTGCAATGTATTCAACTTCTGCAGTTGATTATGCTATGGTTGACTGCCTTTTGCTAGACCAAGAAATTAGATTGTCTCGCAGAAATTAACAACTTCCAGAAGTACTTTTTCTTTCTGTTCTGTCTCCAGCAAAATCAGCATCACAATAACCTACAAGCTTGTAATCTTTGGATCTTCTGTAGCATAGACCAAGATTAGTAGTACCTTTCAGATATCTAAAGATTCTCTTAACTGCTGTTAAGTGAGTTTCTCTAGGATCTGATTGGAATCAGGCACATAAACATACATTGTATAGAATATTTGGTCTAGATGCAGTTAGATAGAGGAGAGAGCCAATCATACCTCTGTAGATCTTCTGATCTACTTTCTTACTTACCTCTTCCTTCTCCAGAATACACGTGGGATGCATATGCGTCTTAGAGATCTTACTTTCTGATAAGTCAAATTTCTTCAGAAGTTCTTTGACATATTTGCTTTGATGGATATATGTTCCTTCTGATGTTTGATTGATTTGGATTCCCAGAAGGAACTTTAGTTCTCCCATCATGCTCATCTCAAATTCTGTCTACATAGACTCAGCAAATTCCTTTCCCAGAGCACTTTTAGTAGAACCAAATATAATATCATCTACATATATTTGGCATATCGGAATATCATTTTTAATGTTTTTACTGAAATGAGTTGTATCCACTTTCCCTCTGATAAAATTATTTTCCAGAAGAAAATTACTTAGTCTTTCATACCAAGCTCTGGGAGCTTGTTTCAGACCATATAAAGATTTTTTTAAGTTTAAAAACATGTTCTAGAAAATTTGTATTTTCAAAACCGGGGGGTTGGAGCACATACACTTCTTCATCAATATAACCATTTAAAAATGCACTCTTGACATCCATTTGGTATAGAATAATATTATGATTAACAACACATGAAATTAGAAGTCTAATTGATTCTAACCTGTCGATTGGTGCATAGGTTTCTGTATAGTCTATTCCTTCTTGTTGACTATAATCTTGTGCAACCAGTCGTGCCTTGTTTCTGACAACTTCTCCTTGTTCATTTAGCTTGTTTCTGAATACCCACTTGGTGCCTATGATGTTGAATCCTCTGGGTCTAGGTACTAAATCCCACACATCATTTCTGGTGAATTAATTTAGTTCATCTTGCATTGCAAGTATCCAATCATTTTCTGAGAGTGCTTCTTCTACAGAAGTTGGTTCAATCAGAGAGACTAGTCCCATTAGAGATTCTTCAGAATTTCTGAATGATGACCTTGTTCTGATTGGATCATCCTTCTTTCCCAAGATTTTATCATCTGGATGATTCAATGTGCTTCTGGATTGTTTCTTCTGAGTGGGTTCTTTAGAACTTGTTGGAGTGATTGTCTTGTCTTGTTCTGTAGATGGTTGTTCTTTAAATGTTCTGTTTGTAGTGATTTCAACTTCTATATCTGCAAGAGATTCATTCTACTTTGGTTTTTCAGAACCAAGCTTATCATCAAATCTGACATAGATAGATTCTATGACAATTCATGTTTCTGTATTGTATACTCTATATCCTTTTGAACGTTCAGAGTATCCTAACATATAACACTTTTGTGCCTTAGAATCAAACTTATTCAGAGGATCATTATTATTCAGAATAAAACAAGTGCATCCAAAAGGATGAAAATATGAAATGTTGGGCTTTCTGTTCTTCCACAATTCATAAGGAGTCTTTTCCAAAATAGGTCTTATAGATATTCTATTCTGAATGTAGCATGTTGTATTTACTGCTTCTTCCCAAAAGTGTTTAGCCATGTTAGTCTCATTGATCATGGTTCTGGCCATCTCTTGCAATGTTTTGTTCTTACGTTATACAACTCCATTTTGTTGTGGAGTTATAGGGCAAGAGAAATTGTGAGAGATGCCATTTTCATTAAAAAATGATTCCAATTTTTTGTTTTCAAATTCTCCACCATGATCACTTCTGACTTTAACAATTCTAAACTCTTTTTCATTTTGAAATTGTTTGCAGAAGTTGGAAAATACAGCAATTGACTCATCCTTGTGTCTAAGGAAATTTACCCATGTCCATCTGCTATAGTCATCTATGATCACTAATCCATACTTCTTGCCACTGACTGAAGCAGTTTTCACTGGTCCAAACAAGGCAATGTGCAGAAGTTCTAATGGTCTAGAGGAAGATACAACATTTTTAGCTTTAAAAGAAGGTTTTGAAAATTTGCCTTTCTGATATGCTTCACACAAAGCTTCTGAGTTGAACTTCAAATTTGGAAGTCCTCTGACCAAATTGAGTTTTTTAATTTGAGATAATCTTTTCATATTAACATGTCCCAATCTTCTGTGCCAGACCCATTGCTCAATTTCTACAGACATTAGACATTTTACATTCTGACGTTTTAGTTCAGAAAGTTTTATTTTATATATGTTATTCTTTCTCTCTCCACTAGAGAGGATTGTTCCATCTTTCTGACTAACAACTTTACAGAACTTTTGATTGAAGATTATGTCATAGCCATTATCACTTAATTGACTTATAGATAATAGATTATGCATTAATCCTTCTTCTAATATAACATTAGAGATAGAGGGAAGGGTGTCATTACCAACAGTTCCAGAGCCAATAATTTTTCCTTTTTGGTTGCCTCCAAAACCTACATATCCTTTAGCTTTCAGCTCAAGACTTTGGAACATATGCTTTCTTCCCGTCATGTGTCGTGAGCATCCAGAGTCCAGGTACCAAGATTGGTGTTTCAGTTTGGTTGTTAAAGACATCTGCAAGATACACAATTTTATCTTTGGGTACCCATATCTTTCTGGGTCCTTGTTTATTAGTATTTACAAACTTCTTATTGATCTTACGTTTCATATCAGAACTTGTAGAACAAGATGACTCACTAGTGTATATTAGACCATGATTATGACCATAGGTAAAAAGAGAACTTAAAGGAGTATTAACTTTTATGACCATGTCATCAATTTTTTTAAACTTCAGAGTTTCCTCTCCTTTAGTTTTCACATACCCTATACCTCTTCTACCATTTCTACTAACTCCATAAATCATAGAGGCAATTTTACTTATTTCTATGTTTTTAGCTAGAAATTTTTAAAAACTATGATCATATTGCTTTATGATACTATCAGAATTAAGCAGCACTTCTGATTCAGATTCCTTCTGAGCTTTAAGTTTTTTCAAAAGAATTTTTACATTCAAAAATATTTTATTTCAGCTCAGAGTTTTCTGATTTAAGTTTTCTAACTTCTTCTAATTCAGATACTAGACTTTGTTTCATATCTTTGTATTTGAATTGAAGCTTCTGATATTTTTCAAGAATTTCTGAGAGGCTGTCTTCTAATTGAGATCTAGAAAATTTAGAGAATACCTCTTATGTGTCAGAATCTGACTCTGATTCTGATACTTGAACATCTTCTAGTATTTTTCCATTAGTGCAATGTCTTCATGTTCATCTTCTGAGTCTGAATCAACTTCAGATAATTCTGAGTCATCCCATGTTGCATGAGACTCTTTTTCTTTTCTCTGTTGAATTTCTTTCTGGGTTTCTCTTTCTGGAGTTTTGGACATTCACTCTTGTAGTGTCCAGGTTCTTTGCATTTGTAGCATACTACTTCTTTGCTTCTGGGTTTCTTGTGACCAGAGGATGCTTCAGAGTGATTGCTAGATCTTCTGGTATTTCTGAACTTCTTCTGACGATGCTTCCAGAGTTGTTGAACTCTTCTGGATAGAAGAGATAATTCATCTTCTTATGATGAGCCTCCAGAGCTTTCTTCTTCTTCTGCCTGCAATGCTTTAGAATCAGATTTGTTAGATTTAAGAGCAACAGACTTACCTTTCTTCTGGGGTTCATCTTCTTCTAGTTATATCTCATGACTTCTCAAGGAGCTGATCAGTTCTTCTAAAGATATCTCATTCAGATTTTTTAATAGCTTCAAAGCAGTGACCATGGGTCTCCAAGCTTTTGGCAAACTTCTGATAATCTTCTTCACATGATCTGTTGTTGAGTAGCCTTTGTCCATAACTTTCAGTCCAGCAACCAAAATTTGAAACCTTGAGAACATCTTTTCAATTGTTTCATCTTCTTCCATCTTGAATGCTTCATACTTCTGGATGAGAGCCAGAGCTTTTGTCTCATTGACTTGAGTGTTGCCTTCATGTGTCATCCTCAGGGAGTCAAACATATGTTTGGATGAATCTCTGTTTGTGATCTTCTCATATTTTGTATATGAAATAGCACTCAGAAGTATGGTTCTAGTTTTGTGATGATTTCTGAATTCCTTCTTCTGTTAAGCTGTCATGTTCTTTTTTTCAATCTTCTGACCATCTGCTCCAACAAGATGAATGTATCCATCTGTCACCATATCCCATAGATCTCCATCCAGAGCCAGAAAGAAACTCTCCAGAACATCCTTCCAGTAATCAAAGTTGTCACCATTGAACACTGGAGGTTTTTCATTGATCTTGTCATTTTGGTAGTCATTGTTGTTGTTGCCAACGTCTGCCATGTGTTTTAACTTCTGGATCTTTTACTGACACGGTTAAGTGTATATCTCAGAACCTAGCGCTCTAATACCAATTGAAGGGACGTAAAACACAAGGAAGAGGGGTTGGAATTGGGTTTTCAATAACTAATAAAAATGACTTTAGAGACACTTTAATTTATCCTGGTTCGTTTGAACTCAAACTACATCCAGTCCATCTGCCAAGGTGATTTTGCCTCTTTCACTGAGGTCTTAATCCACTATTCAAAATATGAATACACACAATGACCTGCAGTTAATGTCCTCTTGAGTCTACTGACTGAAACTAGTCACTCAAGGAAATTTACTTATCTTTTACAATAATAAAGAAATGTAACTAACTTGCTTCTAATAAGTTATAATCACAAAGTTATTTGTTACAAAATTATATGGCGCAATATGAACAAATGTGATATATGTCGTAGGAGCCAGAACTTCAAATCTTCAATTTGATTCCTTTATATAATGCTTGAATGATATAGCCGTTGGGGACATCTTGAGCTAATTATGGATATTAGTTAATACCATAAAAACCTTCCGTAACAAAAGATATTTGTTCCCAACATTAATTCAGATTTTCTTTAATTAGGCTTTAATGAAAGAATCACCATCTTCTAGACATGAATCAGAGTGAATCAATTCTTGGTACGTAACTTTTAATGATGCCTTTAATGAGAGATTCTCTTTAACATATATAACTTCTATTTTAAAGTGCATGTCTTCTTCTATTCAAGAAAGCCTTCTTTTCAATAACTTCCTTTTTAAGAACTTCTACAATGCATAAATAAGTAAGTTATTCTCAACATATATTAGAACTTCTATTCTAGCATAATAATAATGGTTATTATCAAAAATACTAGAGGATTAGAATCAAAATTGTTTTAACATTAAGTAATCATAATATTGTTCAGATTAGTACCATTGTCTGTGATAATCCTTTCAGGGATGCCATATCTACATATAAGATTATGCTTGATGAATCGAGCCACAACATTCTTGGTACCAGAAGAAAACGAGGTTGCATCTACCCACATTGTAAAGTAATCAATAGCAACAAGAATGAAACAATGTCCATTGGAAGCGATAGATTTGATCTCACCAATCATATCAATGCCCCACATGGCAAAAGGCCAAGGAGAAGTCAGAACATTCAACGGAACTGAAGGCACATGCACTTTATCAGCATATATTTGACACTTATGTCAAGTTTTGGAGTGTTGATAGCAATCAGCTTCCATGGTAGACCAATAGTAACCTGCTATCAAAATCTTCTAAGCCATTGTATGCCCACTAGAGTGGGTACCAAAGATCCCATCATGCATGTCTTCCATAATCTCTCTTGCTTCCTTCTTGTCCATACAACGAAGCAAAGTCGAATTGTGATTGTGCTTGTACAAAATTCCATTACTCAGGAAGAACTTGGCAGAAATTCTCCTCAGAAACTTTTCATTGATAGATGCCCCTTTAGGATATTCCTGATCTTCGAGATATCTTTTTACTTTGTGGAACCAATATTTTTCTTCCACTCCCTCAGTATCAACCTCATAACAATATGCTAGCTCATCCAATCGATCAATGGTAATTCTAAAAGCTTCATTATCCCAACTGATTTCGAACATAGATGACATAGTGGCTAATGCATCTGCCAATTGATTATCTTCTCGTGGAATATGTTCAAAGGTAATTTCTTTAAAGTATGGAATCAAATACAACACATGCTCTTTGTAAGGAATGAGATTTGGATGCTTTGTGTCCCATTCTCCTTTAATCTGACTAACTACTAAAGCCGAATCTCCATACACATTCAAGAATTAGATCTTTATCTCAATGGCAGCCTTGATACCCATGATACACGCTTCGTATTCAGCCATATTGTTGGTACAACTCTAACACCATTACCAAGTGCATTAGAAACTCCATCCAAAACCATAGTCCATCGGGATCCCTGTTCAGGTCCTTCATACAGTCTAAGTTCTTTACGATCAATAATAAGCATAATATCTTCATCTGGAAACTCAAAGTTCATAGGCTGATAGTCATCCACTGCTTGATGAGCCAAATGATCAGCTACCACATTTCCTTTAATTGTGTTTTGAGTAGTATATTGGATGTCATATTCTGTCAAAATCATTTGCCATCTCGCTATTCGTCCAGAGAGAGCAGGTTTCTCAAATATGTACTTGAAAGGATCCGTCTTCAAAATCAATAAAGTAGTATGAGTCAACATATATTCTCTTAGTTGGCGAGCAGCCCATGCCAAAGCACAACAAGTTTTCTCGAGCAGTGAGTATCTTGTTTCACAGTCAGTAAACTTTTTGCTAAGGTAGTATATTGCTTGCTCTTTTCGACCAAACTCATCATGTTGCCCCAACACACACCCCATTGAATTGTCTAGCATTGTTAAGTACATAATCAAGGGTCTTCCATCAACTGGTGGCATCAATATTGGAGGTTCCTGGAGGTATTTCTTGATCTCATCAAAAGCTACCTGACATTCGTCGTTCCATTCCATTACTTGATATTTCTTCAACAATTTGAAGATTGGCTCATAAGTAGCAGTTAATTGGAAAATAAATCTTGCAATGTAATTCAGGTGTCCCAAGAAACCTCTGACTTCTTTCTCAATATGGGGAGCATGCATATCTTGTATAGATTTTACCTTTGGAGGGTCAACTTCAATACCTTTACCACTGACAACGAAACCCAAAAGTTTACCAGATCTAAATCCAAAGGAACATTTGTTTGGATTTAATCTCAGTTTGTATTTCTTCAACCTCTCAAACAACCTGTGCAGATGATCAAGATGCTCTTCTTCAGTCTGGGATCTGGCTATCATGTCATCAACATATACCTCTATCTCGTGATGAATCATATCATGAAACAAAGTAACCATAGCACGCTGATATATTTAGGGGTGGCAAAACGGGCTTGGCCCTTTGGGCATTCCCGTTTTGCCCGCACTTTAGTGCGGGGTTGGCCAAGGGTTTAGGCCCTCACCCTCTAAAGTGTCCGCCCTGCCCCTCCCCGTTTACATTGCAGGATTTTGCGGGCATGCATGTTTACTTAAATATTTGCATTTTAAGGCTTAAAAAGTGCAATGCCCGCGGGCTTTCCCCGCCCCACCCTCACTTTTTTGCGGGGAGGGCTTAAGTTTTAGGCTCGCAACCTTAATTTTGACCGCCCCGCCCCACCCCCCTTTTTTAGCGGACTTTTGCTAGGCGGGTCTAAACGGGGTGGGCATGCCCGTTTGCCACCCTTAGATATGTTGCCCCAACATTCTTCAAACCAAATGGTATTACTCTGTAACAAAAGGTGCCCCACTATGTGACAAACGTAGTCTTCTCCATATCTTCAGGTGCCATCTTGATCTGATTATAACCAGAGAAACCATCCATAAAAGAGAATACCTTATGCTGAGCAGTGTTGTCTACCAGAACATCAATATATGGAAGTGGAAAATCATCTTTGGGGACGGGCTTTGTTCAAATACATGTAGTCCATGCACATGCATACTTTACCATCTTTCTTAGGCACCGACACCACATTTGCAACCCATTAGGGATAAGAAGTGATAGCTAGGAACCCTGCATCAAATTGTTTCATCACTTTAACTTTAATCTTTTCTGACATTTAAGGACACATACGACGAACTTTCTGCTTTATTGGACGACAAACTTCCTTCATTGGTAGACGGTGAACCACAATATCAATATTAAGCCTTGGAATATCTTCATAATACCAAGCAAAGATTTCCACATAATCATGTAGCATCTGAATCAACCTGTTCTTAACATTGTCTTCTAATTCATCTCATATCTTGACCTCTTTCATGTCTTTCTCAGTTCCCAGATTTACAACTTCTATTGGTTCTTCATGCGGCTGTATAACTTTCTCTTCTTGTTGTAGCAACCTAGCAAGCTCTACAGGAACTTCACAATCTTCCTCATTTCCATCCTCGGCTTGATAGATCGGATTCTCGAAATTATAATTGGCAATAGAAGAACTGTTATAAACGGGATCCAGAGTGGGTGAGAATCTGAATTTTAGTGACGTGGGTGTGTATAAGAACACATAGCTTTTTGATAAAGGAAAAATAAAAGAAAGACAAAGAGTTCAATATTTACGAAAGCAAAAACGTCCATTGATTTTATTGAATGCAAATATGCAAATTAAATGACATCCCTAACAAGCATACCATTGTGCCTCGGGTAAGGCACAAGGTTTAAGAGTTTTTAATTGTTCAATATTACAAAACCAAAAACAAGAAAAGCAAAAATAACATTTACTCCTGACTAAAGGAGATAGGAATAACGTCTTCAAACTTCCAATTGTTGAGCCCACTGCCAATGGTAGGAAAGATCCAACTGTCTAGGTTGCATCCTTCATCAGAGTCTTCCACAACATTGACTTGATCCTTCTGAACTCCCTTGTTGGTGATACGAATAGCCCGAGCATGATGAATAGCCTTATGGGCCTCTGTGTAACACCCCAAATTTTCCCTATTCTTCCTAGCATCATCATCATATCATAAGCATCATAAGCATGTCATATCCTTAGCATTCTTGCATAGAAAAATGAAGCATAACATTCTCATGTTCTAGCATTGGGCATATGATCAATCACTGGTGCATTTGAAGCCTTACAAGTCAAAGAAATAAGTCAAGTGACCTTTACCAAGTCCCATGAAGTGTCTATAGGTCATATACAAGCTCAAGATCCTTTACAAGAGCCCAGAAGGTTGGGAGATTATCAGATGATCCAAGAAAGGGCAAGCTCCTACACAGATGGTCTCAAAATTAGGGTTTCACTTTCAAGCAGGGATTCTTTGTGACTTTGTCCATTTCATGTGGGCAAAGTCCTTCATATGATATGTGAATGCTATGGATGAAGTTTGGTGAGAAAATTCATTGAGGAAGGCAGTCATTTCATCAGTTGCTTGCATAAGAAGAAATTGGTCAAACTGATTATTTGAAAAGTCAACTGTGATAATTCAAGGGTTCCAATCCTATTTTTCAAGCCAAGGGATGTCCTTAAGGTCATAAAAGAGGTTTGGCAAGGTCAAAAGTCAAGAATATAGGGTTTTGGCAAGAGTTTCTATTTTTGGACATGTGGCATGTAACTAACTTTCTAAATTTGGCAAGTTTTGCACTAATCTTCAAGGCATTCTTCCATGACCAAAATGACCTCAAGTGAAAATTCTTTGAACATGAAATTTGTAGGAAATTGTCTCCCATTTCTAAAAAGTACAAGAACATCACCATAGCCCTCATGGTTTGAAAGTTATGCTCATTTGAAGTTTGGTGAGTTTTAGGGTTTTACCATATTTCTAAGTTTCCACAACTTTGCAAATTGTCATGTAATGCATTTCTAAGTTATCCTATGGATTAATTCTGATCCTAAGAATCAAGTTCAATGCATGAATAACATTTGGCTCAAGAGAATTCAACAAAATCATGCATGAGCATAAAGATATTTCACAAAGAGCCAATTTGCAAAACCACTTGAAAGTCATGATTCACTTAGTTTGAATGGGTGAGATTGATCCAAGGGTGCATAATGAATGAAAGGGAATCAAATAATGAACATGGGCAAGCCAATGCACGTACAAGTCATGCAATCACACCACTCTTGCAATTTTTCAAAACTTCTCTCAAATCACTCCTCTCACGTGCATTCTTTTGCATTCCTTCAGCATGAGTCATTGACACAATATAAAAGCCAGCTAGGATTTCATTTCACCAGATTTGATCACCATTCTCTCACTTCAAACTTTTTGATCCATATGCATTTGCTTTAGAATCTCACTATTCTTCCATTAATTTAAAAAAGCTTTGCATATTCATGATCTTGAGGTGTAAGAAGCAATACTCCACCATTAATCCAAGCAAAAGGTCAAGAGTTTACAAGGTGCCATTCAAGTGCAGTTAGCTTCGAATTGCAAGATCCAGAAAGATTCAAGCTCTCTTTTGCATTTATTTTGCAAGGAGAGGCCAAAAGAGGTTTATCTGCAGCTGGAGGAGGTTTATCTTGAGCTATTGTGAGAGTTGCAACTTTCAGGTAAGCTCCAAATTCATAGATCTGGAAATGGTTTTAGTTGTGTGCGTTTTGATCTACATGCTTTGCTGGTTATGCTGATCTATTTAGAATTGAAAATGAGTACAAATTAAGCTTGCATTGTTGATTTAAAGTTTTATGTGCAAAAATGTTTGTGTTCGATCTACTTGATTCATTAATCTAATGGGAATTTTGATGTGATTTTTGAGTTTATCATGCTTGATTTATTCAATCTGGATAGTTTGAGTTTGTTATGTGGTGTTTAGTTCATGCGTATGAATTTTCCGGTGCCGGAGCCCTAGCTCCGCTCACCGGATTCTGGATTTGAGTTGAATGAAGAAGACGAGCTCATGGCCTTTGGATGTTGTGATCTGGATGGATGAGATGCTGCCAACATATTAAATGGAGAGCCTCCCTCTCACGCGGCTTTTAATTTCTAAAAATGCTTTGTGTGTGCTGACTTACCATAGTAATTGTGTACACGCCCTAGGATCCATTGCTTTGTTGACTTAGTTGTATTTGTTGACTCAATCACACACGCTCATCTGATCCATTGGCTTGTGTATTTTCCAGCTTTTATTTGAATTTCCACCATAATATTTGTGATCCTGCGCAGATCCATGGGCCTTCCCTGCTATTCACACCCCCTCTTCATTAAGCCCAATCATTTTGAACTGAATCCCTCTGCTGATTGCACCCCTCTCTTTGTATCTTTTATTTTTATTTCTTTTTTATTTTCAGTTTGATTTTTAATTTTTAAAAATATCAATATGTTTCATAAAATTCTAAAATAATTCATGGATGATGCTTTGAGTTTTGTTTAATTCTTGATATTTTTATTTTTTATGCAAAAATTAATTGTTTAGTTTATTTTCGTTTTCTTTATTCTTTTAAATAGTATGCTGACTTGTGGAATTTCTATATTGATCATTAATTTGATTTTTGAGTTAGTTCTTTTTGCATCTGATTCATATTAGGAATTAGTTTATTGTTGATTTTTCCTATGATTTTTAGAAGCTTGCTTGATTATGTTTGACAATCAACTTGAGCATGATGTTTTAAAACCCTAGTTTGTGTTCATGGGGTCCTTTGACCTAGTTTTCTTTTGATTCTGACTTTGCTCTTTTGACATGATGTTATCACATGATTAATGAACACTTTGGCTTATTTGTGGAATTTTTGAATGAAGTTCTGATTTGATTTGAATTTTCATGTGTGCTTGCCCTAGTTTTTGTTTCTTCTTGTTGCATGCTTAGTTCTTAGGCTAGGAGAGCACTTGTGCCAACTCCTATAGGATGTTTAGAGCTCTTTTTGTATGAGGATTGATCATTGGTCCTTAATTGGTGTTTGTTCTTTGTAAAGTTTTGTATTACTTGTCTTTGAAGTTTCTCACAAATGTATGCATGTTCACCTCACCTCCTTTGTTCATTTACTCTCCATGATGCTTATGCTTGAGTTTGTATGATTCTTCCCCATGTTTGATCATGCTTCTTAGGCACATGTTAATAGGATTAGGTCCCTGGTTTTTAGATGATGTTTATGCTTTGATTTTATTTGCATTTGTTTGTCCTTACTCTTGCACACATGTTCACCTCACTTCTCATTCTTGTGATGATTATGATTGAACTTGTATGATCTTTTCTTTTGATCTTTTGTGTTGTTTGTAATCATTCTTGTGATGATAAGGTTATGGTATTGAGTTGTATAGTGCTTGACTAACTTGCTTGATCATTTGTGCTTCATTTGTGTTTTGCTTCTTCATAAGAACTTGTGAAACTTGGTAATAGTTTGTGTGCTTTAACTCTTGCTTGATTTGCTTTGATTGGTGGGTCTTAGTGCAATAAATGGATGCTTTTGCTTCTGGTTTTGTGAGTAGGGTTGATATTGTGGTTTGCTTACATTTCATTTGGTTCAAGTTTGTTCATCTAAGTGTGTACTAACCATTTCAGGGGCTCATGGTAAGTGAAGTGTGGATGTTATCCACATTTCAACTCTTCATCTCCTCTCTTACTTTGCCTTTTATCTTGTGATTGTTGATGTGTCTTATGCCATCTTGTGTTTCAATTCTTCTCTCTTCCCCCCTTAGAAGCAACTTATCTCCTTTAGAGGAGTAAGTTGTTCTCTAACTTTCTTTCTTCCTCTCTTCTCCTCCTCCTTTCTTAGGATAATTTAAACTTCACTAACCTTAGGACCACATTTGCATGATAACTTTAGGATTAGAATTTCCCTATTATACTTTTACCTTTAAGATCCTTTGGGGTTCTATCTCTCTTCTCATATTCAAACAAAAACCTAAAAAACATTAATAAAGAAAAAAGTGACTTCTTGTGCAATAGCCTTATTCCATAAAGCATATGTATTCATTCCATCTTGGAATAATACATTTGTCTAGCATGATACACAAGTCTGATCATGAAGTCATCTTCATCAAGAAAATCCTAAAAAAACACTTCTTCATTTTAATTACTAAAGCACCTAATAAGTTCAACAAGTTAATGAGCTTGAGCCCTTGCCCTTGGAAACAAGTCTTGGATAAATTCTCCTTACTTGGTGTGCTTGTTCTATTATTCCATCTTGGAATGTAGTAGCAAGTACACAATCCATGGAAAAGAGCTTGAGTTCACTTCCTTGTGCCACACTCATAAAAACTCATAAAAAACACAAACAAACAATAAGTGTCTTTCCTTCGGGACTTCTCTTCTCATCACCTTCACTATGAACGCAAACTTGCTACTACTTGTCACTTTGCAAGACGGTAACACACTCGTCGTCTGAGCCTGCAACACCTGAGCATTGACATAGGCAGCTGAAGCCATAATTCACAAGCAATCTTTCCACCCCTAGTTAGGGGAACTACGGCGACTCTGATCCTCATTGTCCAGATGAGGTACGTAGGCAGCGGGGTAGGACCCATTCGAGCACACTCTTTTATTTTCCCTACATTTTTCCTCTTTGTTTTCTTTCTCAGTTCCTTTTACAGTTTCAGTCCTTTCTTTTTGTTGTAGCTTTCATTTCTCCACCCTTTGAAACAATTTCTTTGCAAGTGTGGATCCCGTCGGGTACGGCGGACGATTTGGGGTGCTAATACCTTCCCAGGTCGTAACCGACTCCCGAACCTAGTTTCTTTGGCTCGCATGACCTTTGTCCTTCCTTTTCTTTCCCTGATTTGTACAACATTACCATTCCCGTCCCTTTGGGATAAAAATGCCTGGCTGGCGACTCTACCTTCTTCTGTGCCACTTTCGCGTTTGTACCAGGATGGAAATCCAGGGAGCGACAACTTGCGACTCTGCTGGGGATCGAACCCAGAATCTCTGGTTCCCTTGAGAGTCTCTCCTAGCGCTTGCGTGTTTCTATTTCTTTGGGTTTTGTAGGTTTGTTGATGTGTGTTTATTTTATTGTTGTTTATTGACAATTTACTTTACAACATTTATTTACTGCTTTCAATATTTATTTTCACATGCATCATATTATACTGGACTGTCTGGCTGTACTGTTTTTCTTCTTGGTAGGACTGGGTATTGTTACTGTGAGATGAGCTCGTAATCGGGGCTCAAGTGCACCCTAGGACTTAGCATGGACAGTCACTTTGGCTTCATGGCATCTTGTTATGTTGGTAGTAGTGAGTTCCATACCCAGACTTGCGACCGTCTTGGAAATGTTTTGATGCAAGAATCTTTCTTGGATCATTACATGATCTCGATAGTTATGTGCATCTGGGGACCGATCATTGAGGAACTTTGTGGAAATAACCCTCTCCAGTGGTGACAATGGCAGACCACATTTTGTGGCAAACCCATTGGCACCCGAGGGCCCACTGGGAACTTGCATATGGTGGCATGGTTCTTTTATAGGAACTCAGTCAAAGCATTTGGTCGTATGACGATAGTATTGTACCCTTCGGGATGAATGTACTTTTGTTTCTCGATTTCAGCGCTCGATGTTGGGAACTTATAAAGGATGCTTGTTTTTCCCGAAATCACGTTGAGACCTCCCTGAGTAGTACATAATGCCAAACCGATTCCCTGATATGGTGTAACACGGTGGGAGAACTGACTTTCTATAAATGTTGTGGATAGCAAGAGTCGTCACCGACTTTTATTTTATCCAAAGGGAAAGGACATAAAAGAACAAGAAATACCTATTTTAAAAAACTTGAGTTCGGGGGGTAGGTTATACAAAGGGAAGGTGTTAGCACCCTTTATATCCATGGTTATCCATGGACGCTTAGTTACTTAGCTCACTTTGTTTGTTTGCAAGAGTGTAGTGTGTGATTAGAAAAATTTCTTTAAGTACTTGGTAATGACCCTCGTATGGGTGTATATAAAGCCTTGTTTAGAAATTGTGAGGTGTAAAAGTAATTTTGAAAAGTGTGAGCAAGTAACTATGAGGTACCTACCCTAGATTAAGTCTTTCGTGTTCTCGTATGTTCTCTCAATGGTAAGACTATCCCCATTATTAAGGAATAGGTAGTCATTACCTTGGATGTTTAAAGGGACGGGCGTAGGGTCATCGTATGGTCAATGAAGGCAACTTAAGGGGTGTCTTTAGCAATTCATAGGGACTATCATCCTTTATTCGAAGGAACAAGATCATTATTCCGTAGGCAACCTCGAAGGGACTTGATCTTTTAAATCTGTAGGTACTTGATGATTTATATGTGAAGGGACTTTGCTTAAGACACCCCTGCATTCGAGGGACTTGACCATTTTATTTTAAGGCAACCAAGAGGAATACCCTAGGAAGTGTGAGATGGCGATCAAAGATCGACTTACGTGTGTGAAGGTTTCTAAGTTATTTTAATCACATATAAGTTATGCACACCCTAAGGTTACTAACCATACAATAAAAATAATTACAAAAATAAAGCAAAGATATAAAATAAACCTATTACATGGCTTTAGCAATTACATAATAATAAATATAATAATAATAAATATAATAATAATAAGAATAATAATTAAACAATAATCACATATTAGTAATAATAAAATGATAATAATAAAGTTTAGAAAAATAAATAAATAAAGGAAATAAGAATTTAACAAGAAAAATTAATGTTAGAAAAGTTTTAGAAATTAATTAAAAAATAAGTTTAATAATAATAAACAAATAACAAATTATTTACATATTAAACATAATAAAGATTAATAATTTAATTAGGGTTTAAAAAAATTAGGTTAATTTTTAGGGTTAGGATAAAAATTAGGGTTAAGAAAAAATTAGGGTTAATATTTAAATTAAGAAAATTAGGGTTTTTAATTATAATTAAAATACATTATTAATTTATTTACAAAAATACATAATAATTATACATAAACATATTATGAAAATTAATACAAATAATTTACATTTAAGAAAATAATTTATGAATTTTAGAAAATATGAAGTTTTATAAAAATATTATTGGTTATTAAGAAAGTATTATTTTTTATAAGAATTTAAATGAGTTAAATAATATAAACAAACAAATAAATATGAAAAATTGAAAAAAATTACAAAATACCTGGGGCTGGGATTCGAACCCACGCCCTAGGCTTTCACACTCTTGGACCAACATCACTACCACCAGGCCAGCTGCGCTTGGTGAACATATGATGAGCATTGATCTTTATATATTAAACCTGCAAAATAAAGGGATTTTGAACAAAATGAATAACCTGGGGATCAAACCCAGGTCGTCTGCCTCATACGCGCACATGCTTACCACTACGCCACTTGCTTCCAACTGATATAAAACACAAAATGTTAATTAAATAATAAAACTAAATTCAAACTATGAAATTCGCGCGCGCAATCATCTTCTTCCTCCAGCCATCGTATTAGGCTATAGTGACACTTTATCCGTCACTAGAGCTTATAGTGACGGACTTTCTCCGTAGCTACATGTCCTGGAAATTCAAAAATGCAGCATACACAATATGAATTCATTCCAAGGGTTCAAATCAATCAATACATGTCCTCTAAGTTCAAATAGGTCCATAATTTGGTCTGAAATTACTTATTTCGTGAAACCCTAATTCATGGTTTCATGAACCCTAAAAATGGCGTTTGGTCGTTCCTGCATCAAACATAAAATCAAACCACCCAGAAACATTGCAAACATCAATATAAACAATAATATGTAATCAAATTCCATTTATATAGCTTATATAGGCAAAATCGAAAATCAAAATTCCAAGCTCAAAGTTGGATTCGGTTTATGCATTCAAGGATGTTTTTGATGATGTAAATGATGCAAATAGGTTCAATGATCATCCAGCAATGTATTGCAAACTTTATTTGATCTTGAAAAGTTCTCTAGATCAAAAATCGAATGTGACTTTTCTTTGAAAAATTTGAAGTTGAATGGTGTTCTTGGAGGCTCTGAAAATCGTCCCTTGAGCTTGCAGCTTCTTTGTGAACTTATAGTGATGTGAATTAGGTCAAGACTTTGTGGATTTGTGGGCTTTCTTGAATAACTGGAGTATGAAGAAATCTCATGATCAAAATATGTGAAAAATAAAATCTTTTTATGCCAATCTAGTCAAGCACGAATTTGGATCAGATCAATCATCTCTAAATAATGTTTATGACCTTCTAGAACAAGAATCAAATTTAAATATTGAGTTTTCATATTTTATTTTAATTTAAATTAATTTTTAATGAATAAAATCAAAATAAATAAAAAATAAACTATAAAAATCTGAATAAATGATATTTGATTCGTGCATGATGTCATGGTATAGATTGGGTCATGAAAATGCAAGCCCATGTGAAAAGAATTGGTTCTATGACCCCTTTTGCTCAATAAACCTCTCAAAAATTTCCCAAGTTTGCAAGGGCACAAATCCCTCAATTCTAAGGCTATGAAGGTGTTCTTGGACATTTTAGAAAGCTTAGGGAGTCCTCTAACAAACCTCTTTGGTCTCATGTCCATATCTTTTACCATTTTCAAATTATGCCCTTTGGAAGATGTTGACTTTTTGTTGACTTTTAAAATGACCTATAATGTCTTAGCTCATACCTTCCAAATGAAGCATTTTTGGGCTTGGCTTATGAGACACAAAGATTTAGAGAATTAAATTTCCTTCAAAATGAGCTTTGAATGGAAAATTTTTGATGAAGCATATGAAAGTTATGGCTGGTCAAAGTTCAGTTGACTTTTCCTATGAAAACCCTAATTTAGAAACTCCCTATTCTTGATGATCTAAAACTTCCTTGATGAATCATGATCAATCCTTGATAAAATGATTAAGTTTACTTAATATAATTGATGTTGACAAAAAATCATGGAGTTTGACTTTGGTTTGACCACAGTTGACCTCAGTTTGACTTTTTAACTACTTTGACTGATTATAACCTATCTGATCATTTGATTGAGCAAACCTTTTGGGAAAGCCTTGAAACTTGACATAGGGATTCTTGAAGACATATAGGATGCTATGAAGCTCACTTGAAGCCTTGGAAGTCCATTTAGCCTGATGAAATCCAAAACCCTAGTTTAGGATGAATTGCTTAAGAGGATGCTTTGTCTAAGGGGATTGTCACACTTTCTGACTAATTGTGAACCTTGTGAACCTCTTTAGATACCTTGTGAACCTCTTGGGACACCTTAGTAAACAATGTCTTGTCTAGGTGAGGGCAAATTTTGGGGTGCAACAGCTGCCCCTATTCAGTTTTCTGAAACCCGAGGAGTTAGATTGGCCTGTGTGCCATTCGTGACTTGGAAGGTTGAAGGGGATTGAACACAAAAGCTCAAATATTTGCACTCGTCGGTGCGTAAAGTAACACTGCTGATTGGTTGTATATGAATGGAGTGGGCTTAAAGATGCCACTTAGAGGAACTGGAGATGGGCTTATAGATGCCATCCATAATATCAGAAGGTGATAGTATCTTTATGTTGTTACTGGATATCAGTACTAGGTCTTCGTATAGGCTGTCTCTGAATAATTCCTGTAACATGGTTTGAGTTGAATGTCAGCACTAGATCTTTGTATAGATCGTCTCTGCATTATCTCTGGGGGAAAAGAATATTCTTCATTAGGTGTCAGTACTTAGATCTTCGTATAGATCGGCTCTGAACCATCTTTAGGAACATACTTTAATTTAAGTGTCAGAATCAAATCTTCGTGGCGATCTTTTCTGAATTGCTTTTGGTAATATCTTGGGCTAAGTACAAGATCTTCGTATCAATCATTTATGTACCATCCCACAGATAAACTATTGCATAGACCATTAGAAATAAATCTTCGTAGCGATTATCTCTTCTGGAAATATCCCGGATTAGGTAATAGATCTTCGTATAGACCATTTACATACCTTCCCAAGGACAAAGAGAATATCAGGATCAAATCTTCGTGGCGATTATCCCTGAACTTCTTCTGAAAGAATCTCTTGGATTAAGTGCTAGATCTTCGTATAGATCATTTACACACTATCCCAAAGACAGTTGACCATCAGAAATAAATCTTCGTAACAATTACCTCCTCTGGAAATATCCTGGATTAAGCACTAGATCTTCGTATAGATCATTTACGTACTCTTCCAAGGACAACTTGAGAATTGATTATCAGAAATGAATCTTCGTAGCGATTATCTCTGAATTAAGTATCAGTACTAGATCTTCATATTGATCGTCTCTGAACTATTTCACGGAATTGATAGTGTTTATCTGTCTTTAACTATCCTGAAAAGAGAAGGTTAGTTTATGCCAGATGTATGCATGTATGGCATGATGTACCTAAGTAAATGTCTTATGCACTATGAATGCGTATGCTGTGATATGATGTAAATGATGTATGTATGAATCATGTATCCTGAAGTGTCTGGGTATCTCTGTATAACAACTGCTGGCTAGGGAAAATAAATCCCGGCTTGTTGCTGAAGAACATGAAGACTTCATTCCCGTCTTGTTTAAGAATATGGTACTTAGAACCTCCCGTCTTTGTTCTTCGTACTTTTTATTGAAGGAATAAGTTCCCGAATATCCTGACTGAGGATAAAAGGGATGGACATAAATCCGAGAGACTTAATTCTTCGAAGGATATGAAACTGCCTGAAGACTTCGTTGAGTGGGAAGTATAAGATATTACTTGAAGTATCTTGTATGGATATCCATAAATATTACTCTGTGGGGATGAGCCGGCGAAGCTTCGTTGAATTCCTACCTTCGTTCGTCCTTAGTAAATACTATTACTGCATTTTATGCATTTCTGGTAAACATCAATCATATTCAAAAGCATACATACATTCAAACACAACCAATGGACGTTTTCGCTTAAGTAAACAAGGTAAAAGTAAATTTGAACTCAAAGACGAGATTTTATTTATTTTAGAAAGTGGCCTATACACAGGTAATTTTGTACAAGGAGACAGAAATCCTAGTAAGAGGAATTTGTCATAAAAGTTTTACAAAAACAGCTATGTGAGAAATAATCCTATTGAGTTCCAATTCCACTATTGCCATTATCTTCAAGTATCTCATCCCTACTGTTGAGATGGAAATGAATGGATTGATCTTTATCTGTTTGTACTTGATTCAGGTAGCACAAATAGTTGGAGTTATATGAGTGATCCAAACGAGACATAGTCATACGCTTTAATCCCTAACTTTTGCCTGGATTGCCTTTTCAGGTTTTCAATCCACCGGGATACCCTTTTTTTGCCCAAGCCGCCTTTTCAGGTTTTCGACTTGCCGGGTGTACATTTTTTTATATATATCCCTAATTTTTGCCCGAACCCTTTTGGTTCGCCAGGATGCCCTTATTTTTGCCTAGGCCAGTCAACCTAGCAGGTCTCTTTTTATGCGTAGTATTTTTTAACTATGTCTGGGTTTACGGGTTGTGGGAAATCTTCACCATACATAGTAGTAAGCATCATGGCACCGCCTGAAAATACCCTTTTGACTACAAATGGTCCTTCATATGTAGGAGTCCACTTGCCCATAGGATCACCCTGTGGTAATATGATACGCTTGATTACTAAGTCACCAACCTGATATACCTTTTGCTTAACCTTCTTATTAAAAGCTTTGATCATTCGTTTCTGGTACATTTGACCGTGACAAACAACTGCCAGCCTTTTCTCATCAATCAAATTTATCTGGTCAAGTCGAGTCTGAATCCACTCATCTTCGTCCAAGTCTGCATCCTTCATGATTCTTAAGGAGGGGATCTGAACTTTAATGGGTAGAACTGCTTCCATACCATAGACTAAGGAGAATGGGGTTGCCCCTGTTGAAGTACGTATTGTGGTACGATAACCATGAAGAGCAAATGGTAACATCTCATGCCAATCCTTGTAAGTAACAGTCATCTTCTATAGAATCTTCTTGATGTTCTTATTAGCAGCTTCTACTGCACCATTCATCTTTGGACGATACGGAGAAGAGTTATGATGCTTAATCTTGAACTGCGCGCAGAGGTCAGTGATCATAGTGTTGTTCAGATTTAAGCCATTATCTGTGATAATCCTTTCAGGGATGCCATACCTACATATGAGATTATTCTTAATGAATCCAGCCACAACATTCTTAGTAACAGATGCAAATGAGGCTGCCTCCACCCACTTTGTAAAGTAATCAATGGCAACAAGGATGAAACGATGTCCATTAGAAGCAGTAGGCTTGATCTCACCAATCATATCAATGCCCCACATGGCAAAAGGCCAAGTAGCAGTCAACACATTCAATGGAACTGGAGGTATATGCACCTTATCAGCATAAATCTAACACTTGTGACATGTTTTGGAATGTTGATAGCAGTCAGCTTCCATGGTAGACCAATAGTAATCTGCTCTCAATATCTTCTTTGCCATGGTATGACCGCTAGAATGAGTGCCAAAGATCCCATCATGCATGCCTTCCATAATCTATGTTGCTTCCTTCTTATCCATACAACTAAGCAAAGTTGAATCATGATTGCGCTTGTACAAAATTCCATTACTCAAGAAGAACTTAGCAGAAAACCTCCTCAGAAACTTTTTATCATTGATAGATGCCCCTTCAGGGAACTCCTGAGCTTCAAGATACCTTTTCACTTCATAGAACCAAGGCTTTCCCTCTACTCCCTCAGTGTCAATCTCATTGCAGTATGCAGGCTTCTCAAATCTATCAATAGTGATCTTGGGAGCTTCATCATCCCAGCTAATCTCAAACATAGATGCCATGGTGGCTAATGCATCTGCTAACTGATTATCTCCTTGTGGAATATGTCCAAAGGTAATTTCTTCAAAATATGGGATCAAAGACAACACATGCTCTCTGTAAGGAATGATATTTGCATGTTTGGTATCCCAGTCTCCTTTAATCTGACTAATTACTAGGGCTGAATATCCATATACATCCAGAAACTGAATCTTCATCTCAATGGTAGCTTTGATACCCATGATACATGCTTCATATTCAGTCATGTTATTGGTACAATAGAAACAAAGTCTTGCAGTAATTGGAGTATGACAACCTTCAGGAGAAACGATCACAACACCAACTCCATTACCAAGCGCATTAGAAGCTCCATCAAAAACCATAGTCCATCGGGATCCTTGTTCAGGTCCGTCATATTGTCCAGGTTCTTTATTAACAATCATAATGTCTTCATCCGGGAACTCAAAATTCATAGACTGATAATCATCCACTGCCTGATGAGCCAAATGATCAGCTACCACACTACCCTTAATGGCCTTTTGAGTAGTGTACTTTATATCATATTCTGTTAAAATCATTTGTCATCTCGCTATTCGTCCGGAGAGAGTAGGTTTCTCGAATATGTACTTGATTGGATCCATCTTTGAAATCAATAAGGTAGTATGAGTCAACATATACTGTCTTAGTCGGCGAGCAGCCCATGCCAAAGCGCATCAAGTTTTCTCGATTAGTGAGTATCTTGTTTCACAATCGGTAAACTTTTTGCTAAGGTAGTATATTGCCTGCTCTTTTCGACCAGACTTATCCTGTTGCCCCAACACACACACCATTGAGTTGTCTAATATTGTTAAGTACATAATCAAAGGTCTTCCATCAACTGGTGGCATCAAAATTGGAGGTTCTAGGAGATATCTCGTGATTTCATCAAAGGCTACCTGGCATTCGTCATTCCATTCCATTACCTGATCTTTCTTCAATAGCTTGAAGATTGGCTCACAGGTAGCAGTTAGCTGGGAAATAAATCTTGCAATGTAATTCAGTCGTCCCAAGAAACCTCTAACTTCCTTTTCAGTACGGGGAGCAAGCATCTCTTGTATAGCTTTTACTTTTGCAGGATCCACTTCAATACCTTTTCCACTGACAATGAAACCTAGGAGTTTACCATACCTAACTCCAAAAGTACACTTGTTTGGATTCAACCTCAGTTTATACTTCTTCAACCTCTCAAATAACTTATGCAGGTGATCAAGGTGTTGTTCCTCATTCTGAGACATGGTTATCATATCATCCACATATACCTCTATCTCATGATTAATCATATCGTGAAACAATGCCATCATATCGTGAAACAATGCCACATATACCTCTATCTCATGATGAATCATATCGTGAAACAATGCCACCGGCGTTCTTCAAACCAAATGGCATCACCTTATAACAGAAAGTGCCCCATTGTGTAACAAATGTAGTCTTCTCCATATCTTCAGGTGCCATCTTAATCTGATTGTAACTAGAGAAACCATCCATGAAAGATAATACCTTATGCTAAGCAGTGTTGTCTACCAAAACATCAATATATGGAAGTGGAAAGTCATCTTTAGGACTGGCCTTGTTCAAATCCCTGTAATCCACACACATGCATACCTTACCATCCTTATTAGGTATCGGTACCACGTTTGCAACCCATTGAGGATAAGAAGTCACAGCTAAGAACCCTGCATCAAATTGTTTCATCACCTCTGCTTTAATCTTTTCTGACATTTCAGGATGCATGCGACGAACTTTCTGCTTCTTTGGACGACAATCTTCTTTTATCGGTAAACGGTGAACCACAATGTTTGTATACAACCCTGGCATATCTTCATAAGACTAAGAAAAGATCTCCACATAGTCATGTAACATCTGGATTAATCTGTTCTTAACACCATCCTCTAATTCAGCCCATATCTTGACCTTTTTCCTGTTTTCCTCAGTTCCCAGATTCACAACTTCGATTGGCTCTTCATGTGGCTGTATAGCTTTCTCTTCTTGTTGTAACAACCTAGCAAGCTCTACAGGTACTTCACAATCTTCCTCCTTTCCATCTTCAGCTTGATAGATCGGATTCTCGAAATTATAATTGGCAATAGTAGAACTGTTATCAACAGGATCTAGAGTGGATGGGGATCTTCATTTTAGTGACGTGGGTGTGTGTAAGAACACATAGCTGATAAAACAGAAATAATAATAAAAGAAAAACAAAGAGCACAATATTTACGAAAACGGAACGTCCATTGATTTTTATTGAATGAAGTATGCAAATGAAATGACATCCTGAAACAAGCATACCATTGTGCCCCGGGCAGTGACACAAGGCTTAAAAGGTTTTATTGTTTGAAATTACAAACTTAAAACAAAACATAGTAATAGTATTTACTCCTGACTAAAGGAGATAGGAATAACATCTTCAGCCTTCCAATTGTTGAGCCCATCACCCACGGTAGGGAAGATCCAATCATCCAAGTTGTAGTCTTCATCATGGTCACCCACATCATTGATTTGATCTCTTACAACCCCTTGATTAGTGATACGAACAGCACGAGCACGACGAACAGCCCTCTGAGATTCTGTAGTGAAACCCAAACCAAACTTGTCAGACTTGTAAGGGATGTTGGGAAGCTGACCCCAAATAGCAGAACCACCTTTTGCCACCACAACCTTAGCATCTTTGAGGGAGGCCATTGCAGGAGGTATTCTAGTAACCACATGAGCTCTTTCAGAAGCAGGGACAGACTGAGGAACAGGAGCGGAGCAAGGAACAAATTCAAATGTTTGACACGGAGTTTCAACCATTTCACCCTCCATTTCTACATATTTGAAAGTATTCACATGGCTGACCATGTACTCTTCTTCACCATAGACAGTGACAATTTTGTTTTTCACCGGATATTTCAACTTCTGATGCAAGGTGGAAGTCGCAGCACCTGCCCCATGGATCCAGGGGTGCCCAAGCAAACAAGAATACGCAGGACGAATATCCATCACATAGAAAGTGGAGTTGAAGACTTGAGAGCCTACTTTGATCGGGAGGTCTACTTCTCCATGTACCACTCTTCTTGAACCATCAAAGGCCCTTACCACTACATCACTTGGTCTTAACACCACATCTTCGGGACTGAGCTTGTCCAGAACCTCTTTAGGGAGCACATTTAATGAAGAACCATTGTCCACCAATACATGAGACAAAGTAGTGCCCCTACATTCAATGAAGATATGCAGAGCTCTGTTATGATTTCTCTTGGCAGGAGTCAAATCAGCATCAGAAAAACCCAGACCATTATCACTAGTCAGGTGTGCAATACAATTCTCAAATTGATCCACAGAAATTTCATTTGGTACATGAGAAGTTTTTAAGAACTTGATTAAGGCTTTAGCATGGGCCTCAGAACACAGCAGCAGAGATAACATGGAGATTTTGGAGGGAGTATGCCCCAACTGGTCAACAATATCATAATCACTTTTGCGAATGATCTTCAGTACTTCTTCCATCTGTTTAGAAAGATTTTCAGCAGTTGGTGCCTCATCTTGCACAGGTTCAATCACAGGACCTTTGCTCCGGACATCAATACTTGGCCCAGAATTAGAGGTATGAGTTGGAGTAACTGCACTTTTAGAGGTATCTTGAGGGGAGAAGATTCTTCCATTTCTAGTGATCTTACTAGATCCATCAATATTGTCCACATCAAGACTGACATCAGTAACAGGTGCATCAGTCAAAGGCTCCTGTTTGACACCATGGATATAAACATCAGAACCATAATTCCAGGGTATCACTTTATCAGAAGTATAAGGAACAGGGCCAGGAGTGGTAATGATCATGGGAGCCACTCTAGCTTCAACAACAGTCTTTGCAAGGCCTTCAACAGTAATCTTCACTGGTCCTTTGGATGTAATCCTGACAGGACCTTTGGAGGTAATCTTCACTGGTACTTTATCAACCATAGCTACTTCTTCAAGCTTCGTGTTTCGAGTCAGATGTTCACACATACTTTCAACAGAAGGAGTCCTCTCAAACAATATGGTGTAATTGTCCATGAGGCGTTGAATACCATCCTTCAACTTCCAGCAACTATCAGGTTTATAGGCACAGTAAAAAAAGTCTTCGTTGTAGCCTGGAAAGAAACCAGCCTGCACTAGCTTCTTCTTGATAATGGATAGAGGAGTAGTCACATCTGCTACTGAGGAAACATAGGAAACCTCATCAACAACATTAACAGTCTTCTCATGATTGGGCATAGGAGCGGTGATCACATTTGGGGTCCCAAGAGGGTCAAATTCAATTTCCCCAGCTTTAATCATGTCTTGAATCTTGTTTTTCAACACCCAGCAGTTATTGGTGTCATGTCCCGGACTATTAGAATGATATGCACATCTTGCATTAGGATTGTACCGAGGAGAGGATGTATTAGGATTCTGAGGAGGATCCCTTAAAGTAATTAGCTTCCCTTTCAACATGTGTTGCAAGGCTTGGGCCAGTGACATGTTGATCTTGGTGAACTGTATTCTAAGCTTCTGTTGATTGTTTTGTTGTTGCTCTGGTGCTGTAGGGGCAGGATTGGAGATGTGAACTGCTCCCACAGATTGGTGACTCCTGTTACGACTATGTTGACCATACACAACATTAGACTCTTTCTTTCCACTAGGGGGCTTCTTAGAAGTGCTTGATGAAGAGGCACTCACCTGTATCTTACCACTTCTTATACCACTTTCCACACGCTCTCCAGTCATTATCAGCTCAGTGAAACCAGATGATGAGCTTCCAATGAGGTGACTATAGAAAGGACCATTCAGCGTACTCATAAACATATCCACCAGCTCCCTGTCAGTCAGAGGAGGTTGAACTTTGCCAGCCAAATCTCTCCATTTCTGGGCATACTCTTTGAAGCTCTCCTTAGCACCCATAGACATGCTTTGGAGCTGCATGCGAGTTGGTGCTAAATCAGCATTATATTGGTAATACCTATAGAAGGCCTCAGCAAGATCATTCTAATCACGAATATTAACACTTTCAAGCTGATAATACCACTCCAATTGAGCTCCAGATAAACTCTCTTGGAAGAAATGAATCCACAATTTCTTATCAGCAGTATGTGGTTGAATCCTCTGGACATAGGATCTCAAATGCAGTTTAGGACATGAAACACCATTATACACCACAAAACAGGAACCTTGAAGCCAATAGGTATAACCACTCCAGAAACTAAACTCAAATCTTCAAAATCAAGCTCATAAGAGTTTTGTAGTTCCATAGCGTTCATTCTGTCTACCAACATCTTGTACTTCTCCTCACTAGCAGGATCATGATAATAGTTCGCCTCAGAATCAGAATCTTCCACAGTATCATGGAGACTACCTCCCTCTTTCCCAGAATTTTCAGACTCAGAATCATCAACCTCTTCCTTTATCTTGATAGGACCTCTAAATCTTCTACCCAGGTTGATGAGACCCCCTGATTTTCTAGTCTTCTTCTTCTTAGCCAGCAGTGTCTTCAGCTCATCTTGTCCTTTGGACAAGTTCAGGATCAACTCTTGAAACTGTGCATTCTGAGCCTGGAGATCCCTGACAGTTTGTTCGAGAGCCATTTCTGCTGAAATAAACAGCAAGAAGATAAGATACATGTTCATAAGAAACCTGTGATGCAATGATATGGTATGTAAATGCATATGCAATGTTTTCAAGGACCGCATGATTTAAATTTGTTTAAACAACCAGAAGATAAACTTTTATTAGTAAGCAATAAACTTGTTTTCCCCTTGGGCTTACAACAAAGTGAAATAAATACAAAGATGGGGTTTTAAGTCTCCCATGGACGTTTCCTCTTTGTATTGAGGTATGTGTTGAGATTCCGCTCCTCGTGAAGTTGTTTTGTCAGCTCCAGGATTCTTTCTTGACTAGCTTTGAAATGAGTCTCAAAAGTATCCCTTTGCTCCTTCAACTGGATCTAGGATCTTTGCAACTCTTCCATGTCAGTAGGCATGTTTGGAGGAAGGATGATACAAGGAGTATCTCCTTCAGCAACAGGCTCCATGGTAATTGGCAGGATAATAGGATATGGAATCATGAGAGTCAGAGCACGTGCTCGTACCCATCTGAGGTAAGGTTCCATAGGAATGGAGTACTTTGGTTCCAGAGTCTTGTTGTTAACCTTGTTCACTTTTCCCCAAGCTCGTATGAACCTTTGACGGTAACCTTGCAGATCGTTGTCGTAGTCGAACATAATACCCTGAATAAGCATGTCATGAGGACCATTACTCCGAGCATAACCAAACTGGCATAGAGCTAAAGAAGGGTTGTTAGTAATGCCCCCTATTATGCCAAGGAGTGGCACATTAGGGAACTCCCCACAACGGTCAATGATAGTAACATTCTCCATAGATCGAGAACACCAATGAAAATCTGAATGGGAAAGTGACATAATCCTCATGGACCACCTGAACCCTTGTTCATTCTTCATCACTGATCGAGTAAGGTGAGAAATAAACCACCTAGATAGTAAAGGTATGCAGCACATAAGAGTTCCTCTCGCCTTTGTAGTACAGGTATGGAGAGAATGTAAGATGTCCCCAAGTAATGTAGGCACTGGATTGCGAGTCAAAAATATGTTGATGGCGTATATGTCTATGAACTGGTCTGGATTAGGGAACAAAACTAAACCATAGATTAATAAGGCCAAGATCTCCTCAAAAGCATCATAGCTCATAGCCTTCAGGAACACTTGATCTTTTTCCATCAATACCTTAGCAAGGATACCCTTAACTCCACTTCTTGTTTCTAGGACAATGTCTGATTTCTTCAAATGTAAGGCTGCAACAATGACTTCAGGTTTAGGCTCTTTTTCCAAGCATGTGAAAGGTCTCTGATCAATGATAGGTATACCCAATAGCTTGGAGAACTCTTCCACTGTAGGAACCAGCTGATAGTCGGGGAATGTGAAGCAATGATGTTTAGGATCAAAGAACTCAAACAGGACACTCATCATGTCTTCATCAAATCCTGAAGTAACCAAATCAAGTAGGTGACCATGCTTCTTGATGAACTGGGAGTTTTCAGAAACTTGAGAGACCAATTCCTTAAGCTTAGAAGGTATCCCTACAAAGTTGATCCGGATAGTATTCCTACGAGCAAAAGCCATGACCTTCAACAAAGAACAAAGATAAATCCTTTGGTCCTTGAAATGGTTAGTGAAAATGTTATGCTTATGATGCATGACGATGTTATGATATTATGCTCAATCACAAATATGTGGCACACACAAACAAATCACACAATAGCCCTAGGTTTGAAGGCTTGCATGAGGTTTAAAGGTAAGTACCCTCCCCTGAAGTTTAAATGGTTCATCCTGTCCTATAAAGTAACCGGGTTATAAGGGATCTCAATATCATTGATCCTTCCCAAGGGTGGTTGTTCAGTAGGCAACTTACTTGCCAACCAAAACCCTCCAAGTTTAGGATCTCAATAAGTGTAGCATCGAGTATCAACCAACTTCAGTCTTCACCAAAGCCGACTATCTCACTACTTTCTAAAGGCCAAGATGGGATGACTAAGGTTCTAAAAGTTAGTTAGTGTATTGACAACATATGGCAGCCCCATATTATCCTCAACGTACTTAAGGAACATAAGCACCAACCAAGAAGTCGCACTAACTATGGCCACCAGATCAACCATATCGGTATACGCCGTATAGTTTCCTTGGTCTATTGCCATTTACCTAAGGTACACTAGATCCGGGTTAGGATCTTTCACACATAAATCCCAACAAGTAATATAAAGCAAACAAAGCAAACAATTTAAAGTGATCTAATTCCTAAGGGTACCCCTCTTTTACTTAGTAACTCCCCAGCAGAGTCGCCAGTTCTGTAACACGGTGGGAGAACTGACTTTCTATAAATGTTGCGGATAGCAAGAGTCGCCATCGAATTTTATTTTATCCAAAAGTAAAGGACATAAAAGAATAGGAAAGACCTATTTTAAAAGACTTGAGTTCGGGGGGTAGGTTATACAAAGGGAAGGTGTTAGCACCCTTTATATCCATGGTTATCCATGGGCTCTTAGTTACTTAGCTCACTTTGTTTGTTTGCAAGAGTAGTGTGTGATTAGAAAAATTTCTTTAAGTACTTGGTAATGACCCTCGTATGGGTGTATACAAAGCCTAGTTTAGAAATTGTGAGGTGTAAAAGTAATTTTGAAAAGTATGAGCAAGTAACTATGAGGTACCTACCCTAGATTAAGTCTTTCGTGTTCTCGTATGTTCTCTCAATGGTAAGACTATCCTCATTATTAAGGAATAGGTAGTCATTACCTTGGATGTTTAAAGGGACGGGCGTAGGGTCATCGTATAGTCAATGAAGGCAACTTAAGGGGTATCTTTAGCAATTCATAGGGACTATCATCCTTTATTCGAAGGGACAAGATCATTATTCCGTAGGCAACCTCGAAGGGACTTGATCTTTTAAATCTGTAGGGACTTGATGATTTATACGTGAAGGGACTTTGCTTAAGACACCCCTACATTCGAGGGACTTGACCATTTTATTTTAAGGCAACCAAGAGGAATACCCTAGGAAGTGTGAGATGACGATCAAAGATCGACTTACGTGTGTGAAGGTTTTTATTCAGATATTTATCTTATTTTAAATTAATTTTCTAAGTTATTTTAATCACATATAAGTTATGCACACCCTAAGGTTACTAACCATACAATAAAAATAATTACAAAAATAAAGCAAAGATATAAAATAAACCTATTACATGACTTTAGCAATTACATAATAATAAAAATAATAATGATAAATTTAATAATAATAAGAATAATAATTAAACAATAATCACATATTAGTAATAATAAAATGATAATAATAAAGTTTAGAAAAATAAATAAATAAAGGAAATAAGAATTTAACAAGAAAAATTAATGTTAGAAAAGTTTTATAAATTAATTAAACAATAAGTTTAATAATAATAAACAAATAACAAATTATTTACATATTAAACATAATAAACATTAATAATTTAATTAGGGTTTAGAAAAATTAGGTTAATTTTTAGGGTTAGGATAAAAATTAGGGTTAAGAAAAAATTAGGGTTTTTAATTATAATTAAAATACATTATTAATTTATTTACAAAAATACATAATAATTATACATAAACATATTATGAAAATTAATACAAATAATTTACATTTAAGAAAATAATTTATGAATTTTAGAAAATATGAAGTTTTATGAAAATATTATTGGTTATTAAGAAAGTTTTATTTTTTATAAGAATTTAAATGAGTTAAATAATATAAATAAACAAATAAATATGAAAAATTGAAAAAAATTACAAAATACCTGGGGCTGGGATTCGAACCCACGCCCTAGGCTTTCACACTCTTGGACCAACATCACTACCACCAGGCCAGCTGCGCTTGGTGAACATATGATGAGCATTGATCTTTATATATTAAACCTGCAAAATAAAAAGGGATTTTGAACAAAATGAATAACCTGGGGATCGAACCCAGGTCGTCTGCCTCATACGCGCACATGTTTACCACTACGCCACTTGCTTCCAACTAATATAAAACACAAAATGTTAATTAAATAATAAAACTAAATTCAAACTATGAAATTCGCGCGCGCAGTCATCTTCTTCCTCCAGCCATCACATTAGGCTATAGTGACACTTTATCCGTCACTAGAGCTTATAGTGACAGACTTTCTCCGTAGCTACATGTCCTGGAAATTCAAAAACGCAACATACACAATATAAATTCATTCTAAGGGTTCAAATCAATCAATACATGTCCTCTAAGTTCAAATAGGTCCATAATTTGGTCTGAAATTACTTATTTCGTGAAACCCTAATTCATGGTTTCATGAACCCTAAAAATGGCGTTTGGTCGTTCCTGCATCAAACATCAAATCAAACCACCCAGAAACATTGCAAACATCAATATAAACAATAATATGTAATCAAATTCCATTTATATAGCTTATATAGGCAAAATTGAAAATCAAAATTCCAAGCTCAAAGTTGGATTCGGTTTATGCATTCAAGGATGTTTTTGATGATGTAAATGATGCAAATAGGTTCAATGATCATCCAACAATGTATTGCAACATTTATTTGATCTTGAAAAGGTCTCTAGATCAAAAACCGAATGTGAATTTGTTTTGAAAAATTTGAAGTTGAATGGTGTTCATGGAGGCTCTGAAAATCGTCCCTTGAGCTTGCAGCTTCTTTGTGAACTTATAGTGATGTGAATTAGGTCAAGACTTTGTGGATTTGTGGGCTTTCTTGAATAACTCGAGTATGAAGAAATCTCATGATCAAAATATGTGAAAAATCAAATCTTTGTATGCCAATCTAGTCTAGCACGAATTTGGATCAGATCAATCATCTCTAAATAATGTTTATGACCTTCTAGAACAAGAATCAAATTTAAATATTGAGTTTTCATATTTTATTTTAATTTAAGTTGATTTTTAATGAATAAAATCAAAATAAATAAAAAATAAACTATAAAAATCTGAATAAATGATATTTGATTCGTGCATGATGTCATGGTATAGATTGGGTCATGAAAATGCAAGCCCATGTGAAAAGAATTGGTACTAAGACCCCTTTTGCTCAATAAACCTCTCAAAAATTTCCCAACATTGCAAAGGCACAAATCCCTCAATTTTAAGGCCATGAAGGTGTTCTTGGAAATTTTAGAAAGCTTAGGGAGTCCTCTAACCAACCTCTTTGGTCTCATGTCCATATCTTTTACCATTTTCAAATTATGCCCTTTGGAAGATGTTGACTTTTAAAATGACCTATAATGTCTTAGCTCATACCTTCCAAATGAAGCATTTTTGGGCTTGGCTTGTGAGACACAAAGTTTTAGAGAATTAAATTTCCTTCAAAATGGGATTTGAATGGAAAATTTTTGATGAAGCATATGAAAGTTATGGCTGGTCAAAGTTCAGTTGACTTTTCCTGTGAAAACCCTAATTTAGAAACTCTTGATTCTTGATGATCTGAAACTTCCTTGATGAATCATGATCAATCCTTGATCAAATGATGAATTTTACTTCATATACTTGATGTTGGCAAAAAATCATGGAGTTTGACTTTAGTTTGACCACAGTTGACCTCAGTTTGACTTTTTAACTACTTTGACTGATTTTAGCCTATCTGATCATTTGACTGAGCAAACCTTTTGGGAAAGCCTTGAAACTTGACATAGGGATTCTTGAAGACATATAGGATGCTATGAAGCTCACTTGAAGCCTTAGAAGTCCATTTATCCTGATGAAATCCAAAACCCTAGTTTAGGATGCATTGCTTAGGAGGATGCTTTGTCTGAGGGGATTATCACACTTTATGACTAATTGTGAACCTTGTGAACCTCTTGAGATACCTTGTGAACCTCTTGGGACACCTTATTACACAATGTCTTGTCGAGGTGAGGGCAAATTTTGGGGTGCAACATATGGTCATGAGCCATTTCTCGGAAATGGTGAATGTATTATTGCTATTCGGCTTTGAGAGTCCGTGATGTTTGACCCGAAGCACACCCGTGAGACTGGGAGGGGTTTACAGGTTTGCAGGAACCCTCAACCTCATCATACCTCATTACCAGTACAATCCTATGATTTGATATGGCTACATGGATTTTAGAGTTATTAAGTCATTTGATATCTGATTTGGGGCTTATTTGAGACTGAGTTCTTGTTCATGGGGCTTTATTCAGAGGATTTTGGTTCTTTGTCACTTGGGTCCAGTATTCACTATCCAGACAGTCTCAGTTGTTGATCATATGCCTTCATTGCATTTGCATCGCATCATACTTGCATTAACTGTTTATGTTTCCATTTCAGGTTATCATTTATCCATTGTACCCAGTTCTGGTATTCATTATTTCTCCAGATGACAGAAGTCCAAGAGATACCCAGGAAAAGGAATGCTCATTACACTTTCCCGCAACCAGAAATTTAGGGTATTCAGAAACTAGTGGGCTTGATGAGTGACAAGGTTTCAGATGATTTCAGAAGCCGGTATGGGAAGATCGTGGGTTACATGAATAAACCTACTGTTAATCAGAGAGATAACCTTCACTCTTTGTTGCAGTTTTATGACCCTCAGTTGAGAATTTTTGTGTTTTCTGACTATGTCTTGGCTCCTACTATGGAAGAGATTTCTGACATCCTGAAGATTCCTATCAGGAATGGTGTTCCCTATTATGCTGTAGAGAAGTTTCCCCTATACAAGGATATAACAGGTGCTTGTCATTTGATTATGCTTAGAGTGAAGATGGAGTTGGAAGCTAGTAAGGGGAAGGGATTTACTCTGGATTTTCTTATCACAGAAGCTCATGTGTTTGCTTTGGGAGGAAAGTGGTTAGAATTCAGTGCATTGTTAGCATTAATGGTATATAGGATAAGTCTATTCCCAGGAGAGAAAGGATGGGTAAGCTTGGAGGCTATCACCATTTTCATTAAAGAAAACCCAGTGCCTACGCTGTTGGGAGACTTTTACTTTGGTGTACATCACAAAAATGAGAAAAGAAAAGGGTACGTAAATTGTTGTGCTCCATTGTTTGCGGAGTGGTTTTCTAAGAAGCTTCCAAAGTCAGGACCTTTCAAAGATCTTAAGCAAGATTGGAAGTGGGATAGAATATTGATGGGGTTAACATCTGATGATATAGCCTGGGGATGTAGCAGAAAATTAGTGGGGAAGGAGTTTATTACAAGGTGTGGTGAACTTCCTTATGTGCCTTTGTTAGGTAGGGAAGGAGTAATAAGTCATAACTCTGTGCTGTCTAGAAAACAATTTGGCTATCCACTGAAGGATCCTCCATCAGATGAGGAGATAGCAAAGACTTTGTATCTTCCGACTGAAGATAATGAGCATTTGATTATCCAAGTATCTCAAGCTTGGGAAACAAAGGTTAGGGAGGGTAAGAAAGAATTTGGAAAGGTGGACCCTAAGACATATCCCCTTTTTGCTGCTTGGATACAAGGTAGGGTTGACACTTTCTTCCTTCCATTTTCAGTTGAGGCTCCACTATATCCAAAAGAGGTACCTGTACAAACCATTATTTCTCTTGAAGATTATAAGAAGTTGGAAGCTCAATTGCACGAGGTTCGGGTAGAGAATTCTGAAATGGCTAGCTTGTATCACTGTGCCAATCATGCTAAAAAAGAAGTAGAAGAAAAGCTACAGAGGATGCAGGTTACCCTAGAAGCTAAGGAAAAAGAGTTTGCTGGGAGAGAAGCTCATTTTCAGAGATTGGGTTTAACATAATCAAAAAGAGAAGTGGAGCGTAAGAAGACTTTGAAGACTCTTAGAGAATCTCATCAATCCATTACTTGGTTATAGGGCCAAAGGGTATAGGAGCAGAAGAAGTACAAAGAAAAGGAAGAGTTCTTTGAGGTGCAGATGGCCTTCAAAAAAGAAGAGTTAGAACAAGTTCACAAAATACGAAGGGAAAAGACTCAGCAATTGGTACAGAGCCAGCTAGCCTTGGAGGAAGCAATGAAGGAGATTGCAGATCTTAAGCTGAGAGCAGGTTCCAAGAAGAGCCGGACAGGGGTGGTGGCTGCAGAAGAGGAACCTGAATCTTCCTTTAGCCTAGAGTTTTAGTTTATTATTATTTGTATCCAGACTACCTACAGGCTTGTTATAGGAGTCTTGCTTTAGCTTTTTGTTTTTGTATTGAATTGTAACCCTTTGGGAATTCTGTTTATGTTTGTGACTCTGGTTGTCGGTAGTTTGTTCATGTTATACAATGATACTTTCCAGTTACCATTTCTGAACGAGCAAAGTTGTTTGTCCGAAGCCATCAGGGTCTGAATACTCCTCAAAAGAGTTTGAAAAGCCAGTTTCCAAAAAGAAATCTGGAGTATTTTCTGTCAAAAATTCCAGAACTGGGGCATATTAATTCCTGAACATGGAAACATGAATAGTTACATTGCATGCATATAACGTGATTGTTTTTTTACAGGTAATTCTTCAGTTTTCTAACGTTTATGTCAATTTCAGGCACTATAGCTCCTAAGAAAGTTCAGAGACAGTCAATTGTACACATATACCCTACAAAGGTGAACAGAGAGAGAGAGCAACAGATCAGATGCAAGCGGATCTGGCTAACTTAAGGACAAGAATGGACAACTTCATGACCCTCATGGTTGGGATGGGTCAAACGCAAGAGTGCTTGCGCGAACTGGTAGAGAACAATCAAGCCAGGAACAATGGGACAACAGATGAAGGTAATCGCAATGGGGCTGACGCCCGTCACGTTGAAATCCCTGTGGTGCAGCCAGGGGTCACTGTTATCAATGATGGAGTGCATAACATGCAGATAGATGGGCAGGATGAACAGTTTACTTTGCTGGATGATGAAGAAGGCCATGGGGTTGACATGAATATGAGATTTGACGAAATGGCTGAGCAGATTCGCACCATTCAATCTCAGAGTTCTCTAGGGTTTGACATCACTGATCTGGGCTTAGTGCCAGGGGTGAGAATTCCCTACAAGTTTAAGGTCCCTACTTTTGATAAGTACAACGGTGTCGTACCTCGAAAAATACGATCCTAAAACAAACAACAAAGTCGCCACCTAATTCTATTTATTCTACGAGAGAAAAGGGAGATATAGATACAACCTAAAGGAAGGATAAGAAATGGTTTACGAAACCAAATTCTAAGTTCGGGAGTCGATTACGCAAGGGGAATGTATTAGCACCCCTCATGTCCGTTGTACTCAACGAGAACCTCTTAGCTAACTATGTGATTAAATGTTTGATCTTAAGTATTTGTTTTCTAAATGATTGTTAATATGTTTGTTCTTAAAGAAAAGTTTTTATTAGTATTAAGACGGAGAAAAGATTAAAGTTTTTTATTATTGTGATTTAAACAGAGAAATAATTAAATTTTTTATTAGGGTGCTCGCAAAGGATTAAAATCCCCATGCCTACGTATTCCCTTGTGCAATGGGAAAGTCAGAGCTCCGTAGTTCGTGTAACTACGGTTTGTGATTTTTATTGAACAGTTGTTTAAAACGCATTCTACTGCTAAGCGTTGGCTTATACGAGCGGTGGAGGCTGAAGCGCTAGCTTGTTGGCAAGATAGAATGATTTAAACAATGTTCATTTTTAGAGAAAAGTGTTTGACTTTGTTAAGGTGTTTTAAACGAAAGGGCGAATGGACCACATCGCGTGGGGATAGCCCATGAGTGATTGCATTCCAGAACGTGCGGAGTGCTAGACTCCGGAGTTCCGTCTTTCGTTGATTAATTATGAAAATGATTTAAATTGGTTGGTAAGTTTTTAAGTTGTTTTAAGTATGAAAGAGCCAATGAACTACATCGCGCGGGGCTAGCCCAGGAGTGATTCATTCTAGAACGTGCGGAATGCTAGACTCCAGAGCTCTATTCTTTCGTGAGTTAGTTTGCGCGATTAGATATTTCGAAAATACGAAAAAGGTGAATGGACCACGTTGGGTGGGGCTAGCCCAGTAGCGGTTCATTCTAGAACGTGTGGAGTGCTAGACTCCGGAGCTCTATTTTTCGTATTTAAATTTATAAAATAAGCAAGATATTTTGATATACGAACGGTGATTGAACCACGTCGCGTGGGGCTAGCCCAGGAATGATCCAATCCAGAACGTGCAGAGTGCTAGACTTCGGAGCTCTGTTTTTCGTATGTTAATTTGTAAAATAAGTTGGATAATATTTTTTAGACGTTTTAGAATTAATGTGTTTTAATAACAAAGGAGTGAACGAAACACTACGCGTGGGGCTAGCCCAGGTGTGGTTCGTTCGAGAACGTGCGAAATGCTAGACTCCGGAGCTCTATTCTTTGTTAAATTAATTAAGACACGCAAAAGTCATGCAGATGGCGATCACATAGGTGACCGACATACGTGTGTGCAGCGTAGGCGTATAGATTGAAAAAGATTACTCGGCGTTGGACCAAAGTATTTTATTTTTTGAAATGATTATTCTAAACATGTCGATACTTGTTTTTTATTTGACTACATATGACCATAATGCGAGGACATCATTCGAGTTCGTACAATGCGTATATCAACATCATATGATGAAACATTCAAACAAGGACAACGATTATCGAACACAATACCGATATTCATCACATAGCGAAACCGAACCAAAGGGTGTATAATTAATTAACTAATTAAAAAATGATTTTTAATAGAATTAATTAATTAATTGATTAATAAAAGAATTATTTCAAATAAATAATTAACACATTTTTATTTATTAGAATATTTAACAAAATAAATGAAAAAATGCATCAATAAAATGATAGTAAGAAAAAAAATGAGATAGATAAAACCAACATAAATTAGGATATAATAATATAGACATGGTTGGAACAAAAAAAAAGAGGGAAGTATGAAGGCCCCAACAGGGGGAGGCCTGTGGACTGGGGGAGTGAGTCAGAGAATGCAGGCCGGGTCGGAGCCGACCCGGTTCGACCAAAGAGGGTAACGCGGTTTAAAGGAAAAGCTTCATGAAGGAAACACTAGCGGCTAAACCTAATTCCACGAAAGAGAACGCTAACTCACCAAAAACTCTTCTCAAATCCGAAACCCTCAATCCCAAATTCATTCCTATTGCTAACAAAATCACAAGTTTAAACAAGCATTAAGATGAATTCAAGGGAAGAAAAAACACAATCATCAATCATACTTTCAAAATACGAGTAAACAATGATAAAGCTACCGATTCAAAGTGCTTTTAACAGGTGATCTGCTTCTTTCCCTGCGCGTCCTTCCACTCGTGATTTCTCCTTCGGATTGATTGATTTGCAACTTGTTTGATGCAGGTGTTCGTCAGTTGGGATCTTTGTTGCGGTTTGACTCACGATTCGGCGTTTCCGAACAATGATGAAATTAGTTACGGTGGTCATGAGTGATATGTTCGGATTCGAAACAGAGAGGTCACGGTGGGCGCTTCCGCATGACGACGACGCTAACAACTTTAGCGTTCAAAAGTCGAAGACGGTTGTGAATCGAAGGTTTCGAAAGGTGATGATGAAGGCGGAAGAAAATGCTAAAGGTGATTGAAGATCTGAAGAGGTATGGAGATTTGCATATTTTTTGAATTCTTTTTGGAAATCCTTTTTTTCTCTGTATGTTCTCTTTTGTGAAGTTTTCTATTTGGTTTTCTTTTCTTGATAACTTGCGGATGGAGCCCCCCTTTCGATTTTCAGCCTTTTTTTTGAAAAATGATGAACAGGAGGCGTGACTTTTGTTGTTGTGTTATTTTTGTGTTTGTATCCGCGGCTCCCCCCCTTTTTTTTCTTTTTTTGTGACTGATATATCAGTCCTTAAATATCCTTAGGTTATGGTCTTCTCTTTTCTTCTCCTCCGAATGGCTTGCTGATACAGTTTTTTAAACATCAAAGGTTTTGTTTGATAGTAATGATATGTCTCTTTCAACGCAGGTCTCGAAAGCATAGGGTAGAGAGTCTCACCTATTCTGGTTCAAACAAAACACAGGTCCTTTGTTGTTGACTCAAAAAGATGCCAATTTCCTGCTTATAGCAACCTGTCACTCTGTTTCTACAGCAGGCCTGGGCTCTGCTACAACATGTCTGAGGTTTGTGCTAGACATCTTTGTTGTATATAAAAAAAACTCTCTCTTTTTATGCTTAAAACAAACTTGTCCTTCCTAAATCCTTTTCCGATGAAGATTTGAACCATAAAAATGATTCTGTTTTGGTGAATTGCTTATAGTCAATGCCTTTCCTTTTTCGCAGTTTTTTTTCTTTCTATCTTGGTGTATCACAGCAGTAAGTTTGACATGTTCTTGTGAAAATTATAGATTGCAGGCGGGTACAATTTTTGTAAAGTAGAGAGCATGATAACAGAGTTTAGCATGTTGCAGAGTTTCTCACAAATACTTTGTCTTGGAGTATAGGTGGGGTTGTATCCTAGGCATTTGGTCCTCATTTGTTCCCTTTATTCAACAATTTTATTTATTGATTTTTTTGTGTGCGGTAATAACGGTGTAATGGGTGTTGTTACTTTTTCTTCAGCTTTTGCTTCAAACTTGGTCAATTGGGCCCAACTTTCTTGTATATTTTTTAATGAGATTTTGTAGAATTTGGTATGGTATTGGACTTGTATATTTTTTTGTGAATTTATGATAAAAAAAAAGGTTGAATAATGAACATAAAATAAAGTGGATAGTAATAAAAGAGAAATTATCTGCGAAATAACTAAAAGAGTAATGGATAATATTTGTGAATGAATAATAGATCGAAAACTGGGCTATAGATAGAACAACTATTGGAAATAATGGTTTGAAATTGAAATGAGGTAGGACTTTGAATAAAATTTCGAAATAGATAAAATTGGGACTTGAGATTTAAAAAAAAACATTTGGGATTGAATTTGGGCAAAAATAAATAAATACAATGCAATTGGAAATAATAAAAAAAGAGAAATGAAAATGGCTTAGAATTTTTGAAATAGATGTGGGATGGAAACTTAAAATAAATTTGAATTTGAAATTTTAGGAACAGAGATTAAAAATTGAATTTAGAAATAAAACTAAAAAATGAATAAAAAATAAAAAATTTAGAAATGAATAGAAATAAAAATTAAAATGGATATAATAAGAAAGGAAATAGAGAATGACTAGAAAAACTAATAATAGAAATTGAAATAGAATTAAAAAAAATAGGAAGTTAAGAATAGAATAAGGAAAAAGAAATAGAGCTAGAAATAAAATACAAAAATGAATTAAATAGTTAGAAATGAGAAATAGAAACTAAATTTAAAATGGAGGCTTGAAAGTGAAAGGAAATAAAGAAAATAAAATCATAAGTAACTTAAAAATGAGTTGAAAGTGACAGAAAAACAAAATTGGGAATTTTCCTTTAAGTGCAATGAAGGTATGATGAGAGCAGTTAGGGGTAAAATTTTGGGGTGTGACAGTTGCCCCTATTTAAATAACTTTACCAGATCGAATGAGTGATGCTAATCCTCATAAAATCGGAGTGAAAGGTATTTAAATATAGAAATAACCGAAAATTTTGCCCCTAAATGCAATGGCATGCTATGAACTTATGAGGGACTCCTGCTGGGGATATGATATGCGAGATGCAATGAAACCTAACGTGCTGATTTTATGATGAATATGCTGAATATGGTATGATGCAGATGAATGCAATGGTGATCCACAAAAACGCAAACTGAGGGTGAAGACTCACTAGGGATAACAATATGCTAGGGATGACAAGACAGAAACAGGGTGCATTCAAAATGATAGATCAGCAGGTTCAAGTGTAACTGCTGACACTAAGAATGACAGAAGACGGAAAACAAAACGTAAGATTAAAGACAGACTATCTGAAGTGATGAGTTAACAAGTTCAAGGTGGTTGCTGGGGATCCCAATGCAACGATTCGGTGATTGAGAAAAAATGGAAATGACATCGACTCGGCAGTCAGGAGATCAAAATAGCAGACATCGACACGACGGTCAGGAATAAACAAACATCGATACGGTGATCGGGAAATAAAGTAACAGACGTCGATACGGTGGTCAGGAATAAACAAACATCGACACAATGATCGGGAAATAAAATAACAGACATCGACAACGGTGGTCGGGAAATAAAATAAAAGACATCGACAACGGTGGTCGGGAAATAAATAACAGACATCGACAACGGTGGTCGGGAAAATAAAATGACAGACATCGACAACGGTGGTCGGGAAAATAAAATGACAGACATCGACAACGGTGGTCGGGAAAATAAAATGACAGACATCGACAACGGTGGTTGGGAAATAAAATAAAAGACATCGACAACGGTGGTCGGGAAAATAAAATGACAGGCGTCAACAACGGTGGTCGGGAAAATAAAATGACAGACATCGACAACGGTGGTCGGGAAAATAAAATGACAGAAATCGACAACGGTGGTCGGGAAAATAAAATGACAGACATCGACAACGGTGGTCGGGAAAATAAAATGACAGACCTCGACAACGGTGGTCGGGAAATAAAATAAAAGACATCGACAATGGTGGTCGGGAAAATAAAATGACAGGCGTCGACAACGGTGGCCGGGAAAATAAAATGACAGACATCGACAATGGTGGTTGGGAAAATAAAATAGCACGCGTCGACAACGGTGGTCGGGAAATAAAATAAAAGACATCGACAACGGTGGTCGGGAAAATAAAATGACAGACATCGACAACGGTGGTCGGGAAAATAAAATAACAGACATCGACAACGGTGGTCGGGAAAATAAAATGACAGACAAAAATCCAAAGTGGTAAATCAACAGGTTCAAGTGTAACTGTTGAGACCGAGGATTGGGAAACGAAAACAGTATTCAGGCAGTGGCTCTGTGCAAACAAACTGATACTGGGAGTAGCATGTGAAGCATTTAAAGATGAATCCCACGACTCTAAGCGACCAGCTGGCAAATAAGAATAAGTGTTGGAGTTTTCAACGAGATAAACGGCCAAACTCAGGGAATTCCTTAAATGAAAAGTCCAAAAAAAGAACTTTAGGAAATTGTCAGGAAAACACGGATGCGTGTTGAATTAAACGGTTTTGAATCTTAAGCAAACAACTTAAATATTTTTATGCCAATGATAATTGGGCTTAAAAGAAATATTGGTTGTACTAAGGTACATCAAGGAGGGCCTCTGCAGGGGATACCAGTGTTGCTGGTAAAAAAACCTTGGTCAACCACACTGCGGGGTACCAAACAACAGTGGACTTTAAAATAACAAGAGACAGTAATCTGGACTTGGAGTTAGACAGACGACAACTGGGGAGATACAAATGATTAGGTCAAATGCATATGATTGAGCATGATGCGAATGATCATGATATGCAAATGCTGACTCTAGGGATACAGAGAGCTTTGAAAAAACAGGAAAGAGCAGGATCTCAACGCCAATACTTAGACGAGCAATAAGAAAGATGCTGGGGAGATGCCTTCAAACTTGGAAATCGATGTTTGGTCCAAGGATCCATCCAAGAGTGCTACCAGCTTTTAATCCTCTATGGGGATTTCTGTAATAATGGCATGAGAGTGTTGCTGCAAGCCAGATGATTTTTTTTAGAAGACAAAAAATCTTTTAATCTTTCTAAAGTCAAATAAATTTGAATGTTTTCCAGTATGTTTTCAAAAATTGTTTAAATTTTTTTTTGTCATTTTCAGAGTTAAATTGTAATTCAGTAAAGACATTTTGCATAACAAAGAAAATAAGAAGCTGAAAGACAAAGTTTAAAGGCAAAGGTTGTATTTCATTCAAGAATGGTAGCTTGCCAATAGCAAAAGCTCCATGGGAAATTACAATTTGAAAATGGCAATGGGGAAAGGTCTACATTGAATCCAACGACCACTATAATCCCTAATAACTAAAACTGCCCAACACCTTGCTTCTGACAAGAGCGACTGGATTGATCTTCAAGTAATGATCTTCAGTAATGGTAAACACTATCTGATACAGTCAAATGTCTTTGTCCCTAATTTTTGCCTGGACCGCCCTTTCGGGTTTTCAATCCACCGGGACGCTCTTTTTTGCCTAAGCCGCCCTTTCGGGTTTTCAACTTAGGGAGCTCTATTTTTTTGTTTTTATCCCTAACTTTTTCCTGGATCTCCTTCATAGGTTATGATCCACCTGGATACCCATTTTTGCCTAGGTCGCCATTTCTGGTTTTCGACCTAGCGGGCTTTATTTAGGCATAATATTTTTTGACTGCATCAAAATTCACCGGGTGTTTCAGTTGTTCACCATCCATAGTTGTGAGGATTAGGGAACCTCTGGAGAATGCCACCTTTACAACATATGGACCTTCATAGTTAGGGCTCCATTTTCCACGCATGTCTTTGTGGACTGGCAAGATTTTCTTGAGTACAAGGTCTCCTTCTTTGAATTCTCGGAGACAGACTTTCTTGTCAAATGCTCTCTTGATGCGCTTTTGGTACAACTGGCCATGGCACATGGCGGTCATTCTCTTTTCATCAATGAGGTTCAGTTGGTCATATCTGCTCTGGACCCACTCAGCTTCCTCCAGTTTGGTTTCCATCAAGATTCTCAAAGATGGTATCTCTACTTCAATAGGGAGAATTGTATCCATCCCATACACCAAAGAGAAAGGGGTTGCCCCTGTTGAAGTGCGAACTGATGTTCTGTATCCGTGTAAGGCATACGATAACATCTCGTGCCAGTCTTTATAAGTCTTCACCATCTTCTGCAATATCTTTTTGATGTTCTTGTTCGCAGCTTCAACAACTCCGTTCATCTTCGGACGATACGGAGAAGAGTTATGATGTTCAATCTTGAATGCCTCACACAACTCTTCCATTGTCTTGTTGTTCAAGTTGGTCCCATTACCTGTAATGATTCGGCTTGGGATCCCATAGCGGCAGATAATTTGGTTCTTGATGAAACGGGCGACCACTTGCTTTGTCACATTGGCGTAAGAAGCTGCTTCTACCCACTTGGTAAAGTAATCGATTGCAACCAAGATAAACCGGTGACCATTGGAAGCTTTAGGCTCAATTTCCCCTATCATGTCGATGCCCCACATTGAGAAAGGTCAGGGTGATGATAGAACATTCAAAAGGGCCGGAGGTACGTGCACCTTGTCGGCATAAATCTGGCATTTATGACACTTCTTGGCATACTTAAAACAATCTGATTCCATGGTTAACCAGAAGTATCCAGCTCTCAAAATCTTTCTGGACATGGCATGTCCATTGGCATGTGTTCCAAATGATCCTTCATGGATTTCCCTGATCAATAAGTCTGCCTCGCGCTTATCCACACATCTAAGCAGAACCATATCATGATTTCTCTTGTAAAACACATTGTTACTGAGGAAGAATTTGGACGCCAATCTTCTCAGAGTCTTCTTGTCTAAAGTTGTTGCATCCGCCGGGTATACCTGATTTTTTAAGTAGTTCTTGATGTCATAGAACCAAGGTTTCTCATCAGTTTCTTCTTCGACCAGTAGACAGTAGGCTGGTGTAGTTTTTCGCTCGATTGTAATGAGTGGAGATTCATTAAGAAATCTGACTTGAAACATAGAGGCCAACAAATCCAAAGTGTCTGCAATTTGATTCTCTGCCCTTGGAACATGATGGAAAGTGACTTTATCAAAGTGTTTAATTAATTCCACAATGTGGGCACGGTAAGGGATCGACTTCTCATCACGGGTCTCCCATTCACCTTTGACTTGGTAGATTACTAAGGCTGAGTCTCCATATACTTCAAGAATCTTGATTCTGGTATCAATTGCAGCTTCGATACCCAAAACACATGCTTCATACTCTGCAATGTTGTTTGTACATTCAAAACATAATCTGGCTGTGAAGGGAGTATAACCACCATCAGGATTCATCAAAACAGCTCCCACACCATGCCCCATGTAATTAGAGGAACCATCAAACATCATCTTCCAACGGGATCCTGGCTCTGGACCTTCATCCAGACCTGGAACTTCACAGTCCTTTATCAACATGATGTCCTCGTCTGGGAAATCGAATTTCAAAGGTTCATAATCTTCAACAGGGTGATCAGCAAGGTAGTCAGACAAAACACTGCCTTTGATAGACTTCTGGGTTACATATTGGATGTCGTATTCAGATAACAACATGTGCCAACGGGCGAGCCTTCCTGTCAACGCAGACTTCTCAAAAATGTACTTTATTGGTTCCATTTTCGAGATCAACAAAGTAGTGTGACAAATCATATACTGCCTGAGACGTCTGGCAGCCCATGCCAAAGCACAACAAGTCTTTTCTAAAAGCGAATATCTACTTTCACAATCTGTGAACTTCTTGCTTAAGTAATAAATGGCATGCTCCTTGCGACCGGTTTCATCTTGTTGGCCTAATACACAACCCATAGATCCCTCAAGTACAGTCAGGTACATGAAGAGAGGCTTCCTTGGAGTAGGTGGGATTAAGATAGAAGGTTCCTGTAGGTAAACCTTAATCTTCTCAAAATCCAATTGACAATCAAGACTCCACTCAATTGCTTGATTCTTTCGAAGCAACTTGAATAAAGGCTCACATGTAGCAGTCATGTTAGAGATAAATCTGGAGATGTAGTTCAGTCTTCCAAGGAAGCCTCTGACTTTCTTTTCTGTTTTCGGAGCTGGCATCTCTTGAATTGATATGACCTTGTCCGGATATACTTCAATTCCTTGCTGATTAACAATAAAACCAAGTAACTTTCCTGATCGGACACCAAAGGTACACTTAGTTGGATTCAGACGCAGTTGGAACTTTCTGAGACACTCAAATAACTTCAGGAGATGACTCAAATGATCCTCCTCACTCCGTGATTTGGCAATCATATCATCCACATAAACTTCTATTTCTTTATGCATCATATCATGGAAAAGGGTGACCATTACCCTTTGATAAGTGGCTCCTGCATTTCTGAGACCGAATGGCATAACCTTGTAACAATAAGTGCCCCATGGTGTGATGAAAATAGTCTTTTCCATATCGCCAGGATCCATCTTGATCTGGTTATTGTAACACCCAAAAATTTGCCCTCATATTTATAACTTAGCTGGCTTACGCTTCACATTTATTTGTGCTCGCTCGCTGGGTCATGACATTAAATCATGCAATACATCGGCTCCTAAGGCATGGGATCAATGCCATATGGAAATTAGGGTTTATTTCTCTAAGTTAGTTGATCTTTGAGGAACTCAATCCTAAAGGTTGTTCATCGGCGCGCCAGGCTCATTGTCAAGCTAAAATTAGTGTTTTACTCATGTTTAAGATCAAGGATATCTCATCAATTAAAGATTAGCGGATTAGGGTTCTCGCGCCAAGTTAACTTGGTCGCGCATCATTTCACATGTCAAGACTTATCATTATCAAAGGATTCATTGTGATTGAGGCACTTCAGTTGTTGCTTATGGCTCGATTCGGGAATAATGTTTTCAAGTGAGTAAGAAAGGCACGATTCATGGATCATCATCTTTGGTTTGGGTTCATCATGGCATTATTCGTACTGTAAAAGTGGTTCATTCAAAGTCTCCATTTGAGCTAAGGAGAAGTGTGTGGTCATTGGTTTTATTTAGAAATTCTTTGTCTAAGTTCATCACTCAAATCCATGGTTCACCTGGTTTAAGTCCATCCTTGTTTCTAAAACACTCCATTGTTCATTTTATTTTTAAGTCATATATTGTCCAATGACCAATTAAACTCCCGTCATAATTCATTTACTTCTACCCGAGTCAATATGTCATTTTAATCCATTTTTCTTCAAATTGATTATCCAAAACTAATATTCATTTAACTTTTTCTAGATACCATGGTCATTATTACCCAAGTTGAGCTAATATTCATTTCCAATTTCTTCTCCATTAAAAATTCAATATCCAAACCATAAAGGTCAATCATCATCATGCCCGCCTTCGATGTTTTAAGATTTGATTTTTCAAATTCATTAATGTTTGGGCCGTAGTTCAGCTTATATTAAATATCTCAATGCTTCCCTTTAATCACCAAAAATAATATTAGTCTTGAATAATTCTAGACTAGAAATGCATTTATACCTTTGTTCATTACTTTGACATAAAGATGTTGCTCCATCATACGGTTGATATATTCTAAATGTAAGTTTTTTTTAAGCTCAATGATTTTGCTAACATAAATTGTCATTGGAGGGAGTTGAATTTCAAAGAAGATAAGCTGAAGCCAAACATGGATAAAGCAAAAAAATCCAATGGCAGGAATCATGGACATGGTGATTACAAGATCAAAAAAAATATATGACAGGAATAATTCAAAACCTTTCTTTTATGAATATCTAAAGTTAAGTTACATGATCAGTTACAAAAAATATGTAAATGAAGAAAATAGATAAAATATATTTTCAGGGAAGGAGGCTTTGTTGACATAATTAAATTAGAATCACTTCTTAGTTCCTACCCAACCTATCCAAATGCTTCTGATGCTTCACTTCAGCTGCCTTATTAACAGATTCCCTTTTCAGTGCCCTCTTTGCACGTCTTCCTGTCATAACTTTTGGACAAACACTAATCACCACCAAAATGGATCCACATCTTCATATAACCTGAAATATCGGAAGATCATCAATTGGCAATAACAATTTCAGATTCAACAAGAAAAGAAAAGTGTCGGTATTCAAGTTTAATGATAATCTGAATAGGTTTACGGTGAACTAGGCGACATCTCATCATCCGTGTTTCAAATCTAAGCCGAGGCCCGCGACATATACTAAATAGAATTGTTACAGGGTTCGCATTCATTCGTCACTAACTAACAACATAGCAGAATTGTAACTAACCGTAACTGATTCGCAACAGAAATCATTAACTAACTTTAACAGAATTCTAACAACCCCTAACTTAAACTAACCAACTTTACAGAAAATGAAAAAAACTCACAACTGAATTCAGTTAGGCTTCAAAAGAAAAACAAAAATCATCACTAGAAACTTCCAGAAATATAACCGAGTTTCTTAACTAATTTTACCAACAGTTATCAAAGAACACTCACCATTCATCATCTATAAGAAAGGGATTCGTCAGCGTGCATAAGGGTTGGATTTCTCGAATTCTTTCACCCCCAATTCACCCTTCATCTCCAATCTCTGAATCCTCTCTCCATCAATCATTCTTCAGCCTCACTTTGCTTCATTCTCCTTTCTTCTCTCTTTCTTTTTGCTCCCTCTCGCTCTCATTCACGCGGCATAACCGTCAGTTCTTCTTCCATCTCCTTGTAGAGCCTCAAACCTGCAAAGATGAGAAGAGTGATTCACAATGAGTTTGTGTGATTCACTGCTTACATGAAAATCATGTAACAAGACCAACAAACAGAAGAGCAACCAAAGCTTCAGTTTTCCCTCAATCCAATCACCTTCATTACCTGCAATTCATCGACACTAAACCTGCAAGATCAAAAATGTTTTCTGTGTTACCAGACCTTCAACAATACGCACACGAAAAATTCAACAAGCAAGTGCAATGAGAAGAAGGACGACATCATTCAATAATATGTGCAGAAGGTGAATTGAATAGGAAGACGCATAAGAGGATCAAACGTACCTGAGATTTTTCGATCTTTCGGTTTCGACACCGCAACGAGAGCTGCATCTTTCTCGGTATCATCTTCAAACAATTCGACAAAAGAAACTCTCCTCCAGAACTCTTTTCAGACGTCATTCCTTATCACTTTCAAAGGATTTCGTCTCCGCGATTTCGATCATCGTCACGGCCTTGCCGACTTCATCAACATTTCTCGCCGTCGCGTCAACGGTATGTGCCTGGTTCCTTCTCGTTCGTAGAATACTTCATCTAGGGTGTGTAGGCTGGGATTATGAGAACAAGCCCCTTGATTCTGAAGGTAGTTTAGCAATCTTGGACTTTCAAATTAGGAAAGGAAGTCGAGTTAAGTTTTTCTTCCGATTCGGATTGAAGTTAGGTTAGGTGAGATAGTGATGCAGGTTACGAATAATGCGACGGCGTCCATTGATTTCCTTCTCTGGTAGCTTTTCCATGCTTGCCGCCGCTAGGGTTTCGAAGCTTAAGAGAGAGAGTTAGGGTTTTGTTGTTAGAAAAGATGAAGCCGTTGAGAGAGAGAGCCATGGTGGTGGATCGGGCTAGGGCGGAGAATAGAAGGAGAGGGTTTTTGTTGATGTAAGAAGAAGAAGACGAGGAAATGATTTAGGTGGCGGCGGAAGGGCAAGACGGTGATGGTGAGGCCGGCGGCGGTGATGAGAGAGGAAGAAGAAGGGGCGTGCGGCTTGAGGAAGAGGAAAGAAAAAAGTTTAGGGTTCCAATTTGTGTTATTCTCTTTTTCTTTTATTCGTATTGTTTTTGTTTTTGTTTTAAATTATAAATAGTTTAATTAGGAATTCAATGGAAATTAAGAGAGTTTAAGAAGGTTAATCACTATAAAACTTAATTAGTTAATCTCTATTTTCAGAACTTTGATGAGAATAAGTTCCTGCTGTTGGGCCTAGCGTAAATTGCTATCTGCACCCCGCGGGCAAGCCCATATGATATTTCTTATTGATTATTCCTGCTTTCCTCACCTCCCTCCTATTTCTTTCCTTTTAATATTCTATTTTATATAGTTTCAAGATTAATTCATGAAAAATATGAAAATGCACAAGAAAATTCCCAAAAAATTATATTAGCTTTTTAATGTAATTTAGAAATTTTCCATATTTTTACTTTCTAAATTTTGTCATTTTTCTATTTAATTTCGATTTTTTAAGTTAATTGACTTATATTGAATTTTCACTTGGATGCATAAAATTGTATAATTATTTTAGACCACTTCCCATAATATTTTCTGCCCATTCTTTTTGCTACTATTAAAGGACAAGTAGAAGTATCTATAATATTTTTTGGTGAATTTGTAGGACATTTTTGCTATTGTTTTGGTAATATAATTTGTGTAAATTTAGGATTGAACTTTAGTTAGGTTTAAGCGATCATTTGCCTTAGTTAAAATAAGATTTTTTTAGAGATTTTTTAACACAATAATATAATCAGGTTGAAGACCTTAGGAATTTAATTTCATATTTTTTTCATGACTTTTAATATTTTTTGTCATTTTAATTCATTTCCATCATATTGTACATATTCATGGTTCATAGCATTTACTAACTATTTGTTTTTTTGTGCAAGGTGTTTTGCAAGGTTTGGCTTATGGACTTGGATATTTTATGCTTCAATTGTGTTTTATACTTTGTGTATTTTGTGATTGTAATAGCTTAGAATTTGTATGCTTTTATAATTTCCTTAATTAGGATTAGAAAGGATAAAACGAATCGATAGAAAACCAAATTTTCAAAAACAAATGAAGTATTCGATCCAACGTCGAATATACTTTCAAATAAATAAATAAAGTTATATTATTCTAGGGCTCCACGATCACCTTCGTTCCACTCCATTCAACCAATATCAAACCTTGTATGTTTCATACCATAAGTCGTGTGTCTTAGCACCACGCAACCGACCCACACACCTCATTGTTTCATCCCGTTTACATTTCATACGTTTTACCCACCATGACCTAGGAGTACCCTATTGCTCATTAGTGACTTATGTTACTTGCATGTTTAGTCTTATATTTTTTGGGTAGATTCAATTGCAAACCTCACTAACCATAGGTTATCCATGAATTCAAACTAACATAGGGTAAGTCTAGTTTCCCTTAGATTTTTTCCTTTTATAACTTGAGTCTCTTCTCATCCTTAAATAAAAGTCAAAAAACACTTAATAAAGGAAAAAGGTGTACAATGCGCCACGAGCCTTAAGCTACACGGGAAATGATTAGTGGAGGTCTCCTTCACTCTTCTAGGATGCTTTACAAACGTTCCATTGGGGGCGATCTTGGAAAGTATTCGCTCCTGTGTCATAGTCTTTAGTGTTGTACATTCAATAAACACAAATCCAAAACATTTTCTTCTAAAAAACAACAAACCAAGAAGTCACGTCTTCTTTCTCATCTCATACTCTTTGCTGACGAACATGACTTGTCTCGACAGTTCAAACAGCGATACGGTAAACACCCTCGTGTCAGAGCCGGTAACACCTGAGCTAGAGCTATGGCAACGTCATCCTAAAAACCACAAACGAGTGTAAGCCTTAGTTAGACGAACTACGGCGTCTCTGATCCTCATTTATCCCGATGAGGTACGTAGGCAGTGGGGTAGGGCCCATTCGAGCACAATCTTTCTTTTTCCCTACATTTTCCCATTTTTCCATTTCATTTCTTTTCTCATTTCCATTTCATTCCAGATAGCCATTCTTTCAGTTAAACAGCATATTATTTCTCACCCTTTGAAAACAGACTTTTAAGCGTGGATCCCGTCGGGTACGGCGGATGGATTGGGGTGCTAATACCTTCTCAATTCGTAACCGACTCCCGTATCCAGATCTTTGGTTCGCAAGGCCTTGTCCTTTCCTTCTTCCTTAGGTTTGTGCAACATTACCTTTCCCATTCCTTTGGGATAAAAAATGTCTGGCTGGCGACTCTAACCTTCTTTCGCGCCACTTTCGCGTTTGTACCAGGATGAAAATCCCGGGAGCGACAGCTGGCGACTCTGCTGGGGACTTTCAGAAATTCTAATCTCCCCTTTGAGAGTCAATCCTAGCGCTTGTCTGTTGCTGTTTTCTTTGGGTGCTTATTCATTTGTTGTTATTGTTTTAGTATAGCTTTACTGTTTTGTTTACAGTTTATCGCTTTCCTTTACAGCTTTATTTACAGCTTTCTGCACATTATTTTACTGTCGCATATACTGGCATATACTGTACTGGCTGTTCTGGTTTTCCTTGGCGGGATGGGATTATTGTGAGATTAGCCAAATACCCGGCTTGAGTATACACATAGGATTTAGAGTGGGCAGTCGTGTGGCTTGCGTGGTCTTGAGCACGTGTAGTTTTCACGAGTCCCACACCCAGATCAGGCTCTCTTGGGATATGTTCTATACTGCCTAGGCAGACCATAGAATATTCTCACCTGAGCTGCTAACACTGGGAACCGATCATCGAGGACCTTAGTGGAAACAACCCTCTCCAGTGGTGACAGTGGCAGACCACATTTCGTGGCAAACCCATTCGCACCCGAGGGCCCACTAGGAAATCGCATAGGATGACCTTGTTCTCTCATAGGAACCTAGTTAAAGCAACTGGTCGTATGACGGTAGTATTGTACCCTTCGGGATGAATGTACTATTGTTTCTCGACTTCAGTGCTTGAAGCCGGGAACTTATGAGGGATGCTTGTTTTTCCGGAATTCAGCTGAGGCCTCCCTGAGTAGTACATAATGCCAAACCGATTCCCTGATTTGGTCATGAGCCATTTCTCAGAAATGGTGAACGTATTATTGCTATTCGGCTTTGAGAGTCCGTGATGTTGACCCGTAGTAGCAATACCCGTGAGATTGGGAGGGATTTACAGGTTTGCAGGAAAACTAAACCTTCAACCTACCTTGTTCTTGATACTTGGGTTTTCTTCTACTTATGATCTGGTGTTCTTGATAGTCGGTATTCAAGCAAAATCAGAGGACAGTACAACAGTGCCCAGTATATGCAGCAGTGATCACATACCATTGCATTGCATCACATCATCCGCATACTTGCATTCCTAACGCATGTTTATTCATTTACAGGGCTGCATATTACATCCTTGATTCCGGTTGTGGGTGTTGATCTATGAGCATGGAACCCAAGAAGCCGACCAAGTGTATTATCTCCTACAAGGTTTATCAGCCTGTTGTGAAAGAAATTCTCAAGGTGAAGGCTTTAGCTCCTCCAGAAGTTCTGAATGTCTTCAAGCAGGATTACGGGTGGATTTTGTATTTCATAGAGCCTATCAGTGATTATGCTTTCAGAGGGATGCACACCTTGCTACAGTTCTATGATCCACAACTTAGATGTTTCGTACTTTCTGATTTCGTGTTGGCACCTACATTAGAGGAGTATTCGAGCATCCTGAGAGTTTCCGTGAAGGACTGTGCACCATTCTTTGGGACCAAGATTGATCCTGATTTCAAAGATGTAGCAACTGCTCTTTATTTGAGCAAGTCATTGTTGGAAGACCGGATTGATAGCAAAGGAGGATTCCGAGGATATCATTTGAGTTTCTTGTTAGGTGAGGCTACCAAAGCAGCTGAGGCAAAAAGTTGGAGTACCTTCAATGCGATCCTAGCTTTGTGTATCTATGGAATCACTTTGTTCCCGAACATGCCGAACTTTGTGGATGTTGATGTTATTCGCATTTTCATAACAAAGAATCCTATTCCTACTCTCCTGGGTGATCTCTACCACTCTGTGCATTATAAGAATGAGAAGCGAAGGGGTGGAATGTTGAATTGTTGCGCGACTGTATTCTACAAGTGGTTCACACGCTTTCTTCCACAATCCGGAGCTTTTGAGAGGACGAAGAACACTCTTGAATGGTCGGAAAGATTGATGGGTTTGCAAGCAAAGGACATTGTATGGGTTAATCAGGGTTTGCGGTGCATTGACGTTCTTCATAGTTGCGGAGGATTCCCTAATGTTCCATTGATCGGGAGGAAAGGGGGAATTAATTACAACCCTTCTCTCACGATTAGACAGTTTGGGTATGCCTTGAAGGAACCACCAGCTGCTGTGGACATCACAGAGTCCTTGTACTTCCAATCCACAGATGGATTCGAGATTGCTCAGAAAGCTTCTAATGCTTGGCATAGTCGAAAGACAAAAGGGAAGAAGACTTTGGGAGTAGGTAATTGCCGAATGTATCCACCGTTTGCAGAATGGTTAAGAGAACGGGTTGAAGTGTTACTATTACCATTTGAGCCGGCGCCTCTTCTATATCCCACGGTCATTGAACAACCTACCACAGTTAGTATCGAAGAGTTCAACAAGATGAAGACGGAAAGAGACGGTTTGTTAAGGGAGAATGCACAGTTGGGTCAGGAGCTTGCTAAAGCTAATCACGCTAGACTTGAGATTGAGTGGAAAGCTCAAGAAGATGCTGAGAGGCATGCTATTGAAAGGAAACAGTGTGAAATTGAGTTGGCTCGGTGTGAGAGATTCGAGTTTGCTACTAGGAGTTCTTCCAAGGAACACATTGACACTAGAAGGCAACTGGATCAGAAGACCTTGATGTTTGAGAACATGAAAAAGAGACATGCTGCTTACAGGATCAAAAGAGAGGAACAAGACAAAGCTCAAGTTGAAAAGATCGCGAGTAAGCTAAAGGAGAAAGACGAAGAGATGGCCGAAAAGTTGAGGGGAAAAGATGAAGAACTTGCTAAAGCCCGAGAAGAAGCTGCCTACTACAAGCGGATGATGATTTGCTATCAGAAGAAGCTGAAGAGGTTTGAAGACAACCAGGTGCAGACAAAGGAGCTGGTAGAAGTTCCAAAAGCAGGACCGAACATTGACCCAGATCTAGATGGAGGATCGCATTGACAAAGACATCTTTCTGTTTGTTTGTTTGTTGTAAGATTACCATCAGGATTGTTGATGGAATCTTTTTTATCATTGTACTTCTGTTTGAATCCATACTTTTGGTGTTTTGACTATATTAGCAAAGTTCTTATCATAAAAAGGTCTCTTTACTATCATTATGTGTTCTCTCACTTTGTGATCACTGACACATCTGACACATTTGCAAAACACATCGGCCTTCGTATTATTGGAATTGTTTGGCACGTCTGCTACACACACGCACCTTATGTTATCAACACCGCTTATTATTCACAGCAAAAAGAGCTCCTGTCTTCATCAAACTCACAAAACTGGAATCAGGGGATGGGATGCCCTAAAAGTGAATCAACATGCCATAGCATTCATTTCCTGCATACCATATTCTTGTATTTTTGCAGGTTACCCAGGGTTTCTAACTTATTTGATTGCAGGCAATATAGCTGGTCAACGCATTCACCGATATCCGACCAAAAAAAACCGAGTAAGGATGGCTGATCGAGTGCAGACCGATCTCAATGAGCTCCGACAGAGGATGGATCAGTTTATGGAAATGATGACTGGCATGGCCCAGAACCAGGAGCGTCTCCGGTTGATGGTTGAGCAACCTCATGGGAATGTTAATACGGGAACACCAGCTGAGAACGTGGATTCTAACGCTGCCCGTAATGGAGAGCCTCATCCAAATAGGACCGCAACACGTAACGCAGGTTTAGAAGACAATCAAGAAGACCAGTTCACTCTACTGGATGCTGATATGGGTAACATGAATGAGATCAACAATCGCAGGTACGAAGAGCTATCAGAGAAGATCAAGGCCATGGAATGTCAGAATTCCTTGGGTATCGATGTAACCAGTCTTGGGTTAGTACCAGGAGTCAGAATCCCTCCAAAGTTCAAGGCACCATCGTTTGACAAGTACAACGGCAGCACGTGTCCTAGGACTCACATTCATGCGTACTTCGGAAAAATCTCGGCTCATACTGATGACGAGAAACTTTGGATGCATTTCTTCCAAGACAGTTTATCTGGAGCTTCGTTGAGCTGGTACATGAAGCTGAGTCGGGTCTCTATTCGAAGTTGGAAAGATCTAGCTGAGGCATTCCTCAAGCAGTATCAATACAATATTGATATGGCTCCGAATCGTACTCAGTTGCAGAACTTGTCTCAAGGACCTAAAGAGAGTTTTAAGCAGTATGCCCAGAGGTGGCGTGAGTTGGCCGCACAGGTTCAACCTCCCTTGCTGGATCGGGAAATGGCAGACATGTTTATGGGCACCTTGCAAGGTGTTTACTTGGATCGTCTGGCCGCCTGCCCGTCCATTGGTTTTTCCGATATTGTCATTGCTGGAGAAAGGATAGAGAATTTTTTGAAAATGGGAAAGATCCAGGATGCAAGCAGTGCTAGTTCTTCCGGTGTGAGAAAGCCTTTTGGCAACGGCCAAAGAAGAAGAGAAGGCGAGACGAATGCTGTGTATAAGGGCCGAGACAGAAGTTATTCTCAAGGTTACTACCAAACGGCTGCAGTGACTATTACTCCACAGGTTCAACAACCACGACCACAGGTTCAACAACAACAACTACAGTTTCAACAACAACGACCACAGGGTCAGCAACAACAGGTACAGAGGCCGTTCCAAGAAAGAACAAGAGCGAGAAACCGCAGACTCGACCCCGTCCCATGCCCATATGCTGTATTGCTTCCAGAGCTGCTAAAGTTGAACTTGGTTGAGCTTCGCACCATGAGACCTCCCGCTCCTGACAATCTACCTCCGAATTTTGATGCTAACGCCAGGTGCGAATTCCATTCAGGTGCCCAGGGGCACAGTATTGAGAAATGTTGGGCCTTTCAGAACAAGGTACAGGACCTAGTTGACTCCAAGGCGATCAATTTCGCTCCTCTCCCAAATGTACTCCATAATCCGATGCCTAGTCATAATGGAACCGGTGTTGCGGTTATTCTACCAGATGGTTCACGTTAAGCTGAAGTCTTCGAGCTGATCACCCAGGACGCCAGGGTATTCATGAAGCAAATAAAGCCAGCAGTATTCAAATACTCTCAGTGATGGCATGTATGAGATTGCCTTTCTTCATTGTTCGTTTTTCATCCCTATTGAGGGGAACTACGTCGCTCTGATTCTTCATTGGTCATCAGTCAATGGAGATACGTAGGCAGAAGATCGTCAGGTCTTTCCGAGCAAACTTATGGGGCAACTTTACTCCCCAGCTTCACTCTTTCCTTCAGATGTCTCGCGTCAGAGTCAGAATAGCTAGAAGAGGAAGTATTACTGCCATGGTTGGGCATGCAACTGCAAATTGAAGATTACAAGTCTGTGAAAAGAGCTTTTTGATCGTTGAAAGTATCCAAGACTGACAGGTCCAGACGGAGCCAAGCCTCCTCAACTACGGCAATATTCAGTTTCTTTACTGCATTTCCATTTGTAGTTTCTTTTATATGCTAAACATTTGTCTACATGTATGAATTTTGTTTGCTTTGAATGTTAGCAATAATAAAACTCACATGTTTTTCTTGAAGTAAATTCATTTGCATTCCCTTATAATTTTGCATACGTACATCGCAATACCAATTGTCATGCTTAAATTCTATGAGGGAGGATGACGAAACAAAAACGCAATATCTCTGAATTGTGTGCTCTCAAATAGGACCCTGTTGACGATGTACAGGCATTGTTTCAAATCCTAAACACTGGAGATATAAGGAAGATAGACCCTCGTTAACCCCTTTGAGCCTTGAAGTAGGAGTTTCTTTTCACATAAAAAACCCTCACATGTAACCCAGGGGCAGGGTAGATGTCAGCTAGTCAGACCAAGCATTCAAACTTTTATAAAGAAGTGTATCTGAAGATCCGTTGCATTCTACTATGCTAATCAAGAGGTCCAAAGACCCGAAACCACAACGGTTATCCAAGTCAAAAGGTCCAAAGACTGACAACCACAATGGTTATCCTTCGTCGACCACAAAATGAGGCAGTCACAACCCTCGCGAAGCAATCAAGACAAACAATGTCACGCGACTTGTTCAAAATACAAAAGAAAAGAAAAGAAAAGGCCCGCTAAGTCGAAACTTGAAAACAAGCGACTTAGGCAAAAGTTAGGGCATCCCGCTGGGCTTCACAATCAAAGATTCACAAGAATCAGTCCAGGCAAAAGTTAGGGATAAGCAAAATAACGCAAAAGGCGAAAGACGGAAAAGGATTACATAAGAAAGATCCTCAAATGAGAACAAAGTCGTGTGACACAGACACGAAAAATAGAGGAGTGACTGACTCTCAACAATAACCTGATTGGTGCTTGAACTAATAGTAGCAATGGTTCCTCAATCAACACGAAACCCTTATGAAAGGTGAATGCTTGTGAAAACTAGCTGAACATAGGAATGGAGAACATCACGAAGAGCGGGGGGGCACAAATAAACTTCGAGCCTTTATCCTTTGTTTCTATAACCGTGAACCAGGCCACGATATAACCCTTAAAAGTCCTAACTGAAACAGGTTTAATTTGAGAGCGTATTACCACGAGACCGCGTTCCTGACTCCTATGAGTTGTGCTAAAAGACGTTTGTTGGTATTGCATGTGCATACTCTCATTCAAAATAAGGTCATATCTTAACCAGTGATTCTCTCACGAAGGTTAAACGATCCATTTTCAAAAAACTTCAAGATTAACATGTTTGTTGAATTAGGATTTTCATTCTAAGAATAAACATTTTCCCACTTGCATACATTTGTTGAGCATCATAAATGGTTCACATGCGGAAATTCAATTCAGAAGCTCAAGCTTGCCAGGTTGAGAAGTCTAAAATTTCTGAAAGACTGTCACGTCGAGGTGCACTTTTCTGAGAAAGCTTCATTGAGTAAGGACTTTCCCAACCAGTCATGGTAAGAGCCAGCTAATCCGAGGCAGTCACGTGAAGCAATCTCGTCAAAATTAGAGTACTGAGCCAATCCGGGGCAGTTATGTCGAGCTATCTCTTCAAATTTCAGTCAAACTGGGGCAATCACCTCGAGATTCAAATCTCTCCAAGAGCAAAGATTAGTCAGTCAAGAGCAAAACTATTCAAGTACTCATACTGGGGCAGGCCACCCTAATAGTACGAGAATTCATTCTTTCCCGAAGACAGACGATCAGAAGCATTTACCCGGAGTCTAGAATACCGTGGTTACTTGTCAAGTCAACTATCTCGTTCAGCACTTCTGACAGATACAAACTCATCCACATTGGCAATGGTTACCTCCTCAGCGAGGTCATTACATTGATTCATGCAGTCGTTGCAATACCTAAGAGTTTAAAGACGCCAGGTCTTTTTGTAAAATCCTCTTGAGGTAAAATCCATACGGAAGCAGCTGATCCCCAGCCCGAGACAACTTGAGATCTTTCCTCCTCAGCAGGATGTGTCTCGGTTTCTAGTCCTCCCCAGCAGGTCCATAAGAGTGGATATTCCTTAATAATCAAGGTATCCTCGGGCACGACCCTTAAATCTAAAGGTCCAATTTATTTTTGGCAAAGGTGATGATTCGGACAGATGAATTATTCACGCTCCTCTCTGATAGAGATGTTATCCCCACAGGGCTTCTTGATATCGAATTCGCGATCATTGTGTTTCCCCACAGAGTCAACAGAGACTCATCACTTCCGCGTCAGGAATTTCTTTTACATTCACACCAGTTCATTAACAATACTCAAGACATAATATCCCCAGTGTCATGGGGCAACATGCCGTGCAAATTCAGCATATGTAAAGTCCAGCCGCAGACTGGCCAAAGTCCATCTTCGGGTGGCAAATTTCAAAGTCCAGCCGCAGACTGGCCAAAGTCCATCTTCGGGTGGCAAGCTTCAAAAGTCCACCCGCAGTGTGGCAAATCTCAAAAGTCTCCCGTAGTGAGCAAAAGTCTCCCGTAGTGAGCAAAAGTCCCCGTAGTGGGCAAAAGTCTCCCGTAGTGAGCAAAAGTCTCCCGTAGTGAGCAAAAGTCTCCCGTAGCGAGCAAAAGTCTCCCGTAGTGAGCAGAAGGTCCACCCGCAGTGTGGCAAATCTCAAAAGTCCCCCGTAGTGGGCAAAAGTCTCCCGTAGTGAGCAAAAGTCTCCCGTAGTGAGCAAAAGTCTCCCGTAGCGAGCAAAAGTCTCCCGTAGTGAGCAGAAGGTCCACCCGCAGTGTGGCAAATCTCAAAAGTCTCCCGTAGTGAGCAAAAGTCTCCCGTAGTGAGCAAAAGTCCAGCCGCAGACTGGCCAAAGTCCATCTTCGGGTGGCAAGTTTCAAAAGTCTCCCGTAGTGAGCAAAAGTCTCCCGTAGCGAGCAAAAGTCTCCCGTAGTGAGCAGAAGGTCCACCCGCAGTGTGGCAAATCTCAAAAGTCCCCCGTAGTGGGCAAAAGTCTCCCGTAGTGAGCAAAAGTCTCCCGTAGTGAGCAAAAGTCTCCCGTAGCGAGCAAAAGTCTCCCGTAGTGAGCAGAAGGTCCACCCGCAGTGTGGCAAATCTCAAAAGTCTCCCGTAGTGAGCAAAAGTCTCCCGTAGTGAGCAAAAGTCCAGCCGCAGACTGGCCAAAGTCCATCTTCGGGTGGCAAGTTTCAAATGTCTCCCGTAGTGAGCAAAAGTCCCCCGTAGTGGGCAAAAGTCTCCCGTAGTGAGCAAAAGTCTCCCGTAGTGAGCAAAAGTCTCCCGTAGCGAGCAAAAGTCTCCCGTAGTGAGCAGAAGGTCCACCCGCAGTGTGGCAAATCTCAAAAGTCTCCCGTAGTGAGCAAAAGTCTCCCGTAGTGAGCAAAAGTCCAGCCGCAGACTGGCCAAAGTCCATCTTCGGGTGGCAAGTTTCAAATGTCTCCCGTAGCGAGCAAAAGTCCACCCGCAGCGTGGCAATTTCCAAAGTCCACCCGCAATGTGGCAAAGTATTTTGAAGTCCAACCGCAGATTGGCGAAAGTCCATCCTCAGGATGGCATCATATCACAAGTCCACCCACAGTGTGGCAAGTCGGTAGCCATCTGACGTCACCCAAAAGGCATCCCCCGTTTATGACCTCACCATCGTAATTATATCCACGCAGAGTTCATTCGGTTGAATTTATTTTCCTGTTCTTCTGCCGCAGAGTGCAAATTTTCTGGTTGTTTCTGATATTCAATCCCCGCATACTTCAAACGTCTGAAAGCAGCTGCTATCATCCATTTAAGTCTACAGTGATTGAATAGGGGCAGCTGTAACACCCAAAAATTTGCCCTCATATTTATAACTTAGCTGGCTTACGCTTCACATTTATTTGTGCTCGCTCGCTGGGTCATGACATTAAATCATGCAATACATCGGCTCCTAAGGCATGGGATCAATGCCATATGGAAATTAGGGTTTATTTCTCTAAGTTAGTTGATCTTTGAGGAACTCAATCCTAAAGGTTGTTCATCGGCGCGCCAGGCTCATTGTCAAGCTAAAATTAGTGTTTTACTCATGTTTAAGATCAAGGATATCTCATCAATTAAAGATTAGCGGATTAGGGTTCTCGCGCCAAGTTAACTTGGTCGCGCATCATTTCACATGTCAAGACTTATCATTATCAAAGGATTCATTGTGATTGAGGCACTTCAGTTGTTGCTTATGGCTCGATTCGGGAATAATGTTTTCAAGTGAGTAAGAAAGGCACGATTCATGGATCATCATCTTTGGTTTGGGTTCATCATGGCATTATTCGTACTGTAAAAGTGGTTCATTCAAAGTCTCCATTTGAGCTAAGGAGAAGTGTGTGGTCATTGGTTTTATTTAGAAATTCTTTGTCTAAGTTCATCACTCAAATCCATGGTTCACCTGGTTTAAGTCCATCCTTGTTTCTAAAACACTCCATTGTTCATTTTATTTTTAAGTCATATATTGTCCAATGACCAATTAAACTCCCGTCATAATTCATTTACTTCTACCCGAGTCAATATGTCATTTTAATCCATTTTTCTTCAAATTGATTATCCAAAACTAATATTCATTTAACTTTTTCTAGATACCATGGTCATTATTACCCAAGTTGAGCTAATATTCATTTCCAATTTCTTCTCCATTAAAAATTCAATATCCAAACCATAAAGGTCAATCATCATCATGCCCGCCTTCGATGTTTTAAGATTTGATTTTTCAAATTCATTAATGTTTGGGCCGTAGTTCAGCTTATATTAAATATCTCAATGCTTCCCTTTAATCACCAAAAATAATATTAGTCTTGAATAATTCTAGACTAGAAATGCATTTATACCTTTGTTCATTACTTTGACATAAAGATGTTGCTCCATCATACGGTTGATATATTCTAAATGTAAGTTTTTTTTAAGCTCAATGATTTTGCTAACATAAATTGTCATTGGAGGGAGTTGAATTTCAAAGAAGATAAGCTGAAGCCAAACATGGATAAAGCAAAAAAATCCAATGGCAGGAATCATGGACATGGTGATTACAAGATCAAAAAAAATATATGACAGGAATAATTCAAAACCTTTCTTTTATGAATATCTAAAGTTAAGTTACATGATCAGTTACAAAAAATATGTAAATGAAGAAAATAGATAAAATATATTTTCAGGGAAGGAGGCTTTGTTGACATAATTAAATTAGAATCACTTCTTAGTTCCTACCCAACCTATCCAAATGCTTCTGATGCTTCACTTCAGCTGCCTTATTAACAGATTCCCTTTTCAGTGCCCTCTTTGCACGTCTTCCTGTCATAACTTTTGGACAAACACTAATCACCACCAAAATGGATCCACATCTTCATATAACCTGAAATATCGGAAGATCATCAATTGGCAATAACAATTTCAGATTCAACAAGAAAAGAAAAGTGTCGGTATTCAAGTTTAATGATAATCTGAATAGGTTTACGGTGAACTAGGCGACATCTCATCATCCGTGTTTCAAATCTAAGCCGAGGCCCGCGACATATACTAAATAGAATTGTTACAGGGTTCGCATTCATTCGTCACTAACTAACAACATAGCAGAATTGTAACTAACCGTAACTGATTCGCAACAGAAATCATTAACTAACTTTAACAGAATTCTAACAACCCCTAACTTAAACTAACCAACTTTACAGAAAATGAAAAAAACTCACAACTGAATTCAGTTAGGCTTCAAAAGAAAAACAAAAATCATCACTAGAAACTTCCAGAAATATAACCGAGTTTCTTAACTAATTTTACCAACAGTTATCAAAGAACACTCACCATTCATCATCTATAAGAAAGGGATTCGTCAGCGTGCATAAGGGTTGGATTTCTCGAATTCTTTCACCCCCAATTCACCCTTCATCTCCAATCTCTGAATCCTCTCTCCATCAATCATTCTTCAGCCTCACTTTGCTTCATTCTCCTTTCTTCTCTCTTTCTTTTTGCTCCCTCTCGCTCTCATTCACGCGGCATAACCGTCAGTTCTTCTTCCATCTCCTTGTAGAGCCTCAAACCTGCAAAGATGAGAAGAGTGATTCACAATGAGTTTGTGTGATTCACTGCTTACATGAAAATCATGTAACAAGACCAACAAACAGAAGAGCAACCAAAGCTTCAGTTTTCCCTCAATCCAATCACCTTCATTACCTGCAATTCATCGACACTAAACCTGCAAGATCAAAAATGTTTTCTGTGTTACCAGACCTTCAACAATACGCACACGAAAAATTCAACAAGCAAGTGCAATGAGAAGAAGGACGACATCATTCAATAATATGTGCAGAAGGTGAATTGAATAGGAAGACGCATAAGAGGATCAAACGTACCTGAGATTTTTCGATCTTTCGGTTTCGACACCGCAACGAGAGCTGCATCTTTCTCGGTATCATCTTCAAACAATTCGACAAAAGAAACTCTCCTCCAGAACTCTTTTCAGACGTCATTCCTTATCACTTTCAAAGGATTTCGTCTCCGCGATTTCGATCATCGTCACGGCCTTGCCGACTTCATCAACATTTCTCGCCGTCGCGTCAACGGTATGTGCCTGGTTCCTTCTCGTTCGTAGAATACTTCATCTAGGGTGTGTAGGCTGGGATTATGAGAACAAGCCCCTTGATTCTGAAGGTAGTTTAGCAATCTTGGACTTTCAAATTAGGAAAGGAAGTCGAGTTAAGTTTTTCTTCCGATTCGGATTGAAGTTAGGTTAGGTGAGATAGTGATGCAGGTTACGAATAATGCGACGGCGTCCATTGATTTCCTTCTCTGGTAGCTTTTCCATGCTTGCCGCCGCTAGGGTTTCGAAGCTTAAGAGAGAGAGTTAGGGTTTTGTTGTTAGAAAAGATGAAGCCGTTGAGAGAGAGAGCCATGGTGGTGGATCGGGCTAGGGCGGAGAATAGAAGGAGAGGGTTTTTGTTGATGTAAGAAGAAGAAGACGAGGAAATGATTTAGGTGGCGGCGGAAGGGCAAGACGGTGATGGTGAGGCCGGCGGCGGTGATGAGAGAGGAAGAAGAAGGGGCGTGCGGCTTGAGGAAGAGGAAAGAAAAAAGTTTAGGGTTCCAATTTGTGTTATTCTCTTTTTCTTTTATTCGTATTGTTTTTGTTTTTGTTTTAAATTATAAATAGTTTAATTAGGAATTCAATGGAAATTAAGAGAGTTTAAGAAGGTTAATCACTATAAAACTTAATTAGTTAATCTCTATTTTCAGAACTTTGATGAGAATAAGTTCCTGCTGTTGGGCCTAGCGTAAATTGCTATCTGCACCCCGCGGGCAAGCCCATATGATATTTCTTATTGATTATTCCTGCTTTCCTCACCTCCCTCCTATTTCTTTCCTTTTAATATTCTATTTTATATAGTTTCAAGATTAATTCATGAAAAATATGAAAATGCACAAGAAAATTCCCAAAAAATTATATTAGCTTTTTAATGTAATTTAGAAATTTTCCATATTTTTACTTTCTAAATTTTGTCATTTTTCTATTTAATTTCGATTTTTTAAGTTAATTGACTTATATTGAATTTTCACTTGGATGCATAAAATTGTATAATTATTTTAGACCACTTCCCATAATATTTTCTGCCCATTCTTTTTGCTACTATTAAAGGACAAGTAGAAGTATCTATAATATTTTTTGGTGAATTTGTAGGACATTTTTGCTATTGTTTTGGTAATATAATTTGTGTAAATTTAGGATTGAACTTTAGTTAGGTTTAAGCGATCATTTGCCTTAGTTAAAATAAGATTTTTTTAGAGATTTTTTAACACAATAATATAATCAGGTTGAAGACCTTAGGAATTTAATTTCATATTTTTTTCATGACTTTTAATATTTTTTGTCATTTTAATTCATTTCCATCATATTGTACATATTCATGGTTCATAGCATTTACTAACTATTTGTTTTTTTGTGCAAGGTGTTTTGCAAGGTTTGGCTTATGGACTTGGATATTTTATGCTTCAATTGTGTTTTATACTTTGTGTATTTTGTGATTGTAATAGCTTAGAATTTGTATGCTTTTATAATTTCCTTAATTAGGATTAGAAAGGATAAAACGAATCGATAGAAAACCAAATTTTCAAAAACAAATGAAGTATTCGATCCAACGTCGAATATACTTTCAAATAAATAAATAAAGTTATATTATTCTAGGGCTCCACGATCACCTTCGTTCCACTCCATTCAACCAATATCAAACCTTGTATGTTTCATACCATAAGTCGTGTGTCTTAGCACCACGCAACCGACCCACACACCTCATTGTTTCATCCCGTTTACATTTCATACGTTTTACCCACCATGACCTAGGAGTACCCTATTGCTCATTAGTGACTTATGTTACTTGCATGTTTAGTCTTATATTTTTTGGGTAGATTCAATTGCAAACCTCACTAACCATAGGTTATCCATGAATTCAAACTAACATAGGGTAAGTCTAGTTTCCCTTAGATTTTTTCCTTTTATAACTTGAGTCTCTTCTCATCCTTAAATAAAAGTCAAAAAACACTTAATAAAGGAAAAAGGTGTACAATGCGCCACGAGCCTTAAGCTACACGGGAAATGATTAGTGGAGGTCTCCTTCACTCTTCTAGGATGCTTTACAAACGTTCCATTGGGGGCGATCTTGGAAAGTATTCGCTCCTGTGTCATAGTCTTTAGTGTTGTACATTCAATAAACACAAATCCAAAACATTTTCTTCTAAAAAACAACAAACCAAGAAGTCACGTCTTCTTTCTCATCTCATACTCTTTGCTGACGAACATGACTTGTCTCGACAGTTCAAACAGCGATACGGTAAACACCCTCGTGTCAGAGCCGGTAACACCTGAGCTAGAGCTATGGCAACGTCATCCTAAAAACCACAAACGAGTGTAAGCCTTAGTTAGACGAACTACGGCGTCTCTGATCCTCATTTATCCCGATGAGGTACGTAGGCAGTGGGGTAGGGCCCATTCGAGCACAATCTTTCTTTTTCCCTACATTTTCCCATTTTTCCATTTCATTTCTTTTCTCATTTCCATTTCATTCCAGATAGCCATTCTTTCAGTTAAACAGCATATTATTTCTCACCCTTTGAAAACAGACTTTTAAGCGTGGATCCCGTCGGGTACGGCGGATGGATTGGGGTGCTAATACCTTCTCAATTCGTAACCGACTCCCGTATCCAGATCTTTGGTTCGCAAGGCCTTGTCCTTTCCTTCTTCCTTAGGTTTGTGCAACATTACCTTTCCCATTCCTTTGGGATAAAAAATGTCTGGCTGGCGACTCTAACCTTCTTTCGCGCCACTTTCGCGTTTGTACCAGGATGAAAATCCCGGGAGCGACAGTTATATCCTGAAAATCCGTCCATGAAGGAGAAAACAACAAACTTAGCAGTGATGTCAACCAAAGTATCAATGTGCGAAAGAGGGAAATCGTCCTTTGGACTGGCTTTGTTCAAATACCTATAGTCCACGCACATTCTAACCTTGCCATCCTTTTTGGGGACTGGTACGATGTTAGCTACCCACTCAGGGTACTTTGCAACTGCGAGGAATCCAACATCAAACTGTCTTTTGACCTCTTCTCGAATCTTCAGAGCCATGTCTGGTCTTGTTCTTCGGAGCTTTTGCTTTACTAGCGGGCAATCTGGTCGAAGCGGCAACTTATGAACAACTATGTCTGTGTCCAGACCGGGCATATCCTGATACGACCATGCAAACACATCCACATACTCTTTGAGAAGCTTGACCAATCTTTCTCTGACGTCTGCCCCAAGTGTTGTACCAATCTTGACTTCCTTCTTGTCTTCATCAGTGCCAAGGTTGATGGTCTCTACCTGCTCCTTATGTGGCTGAAGATCTGTGTGCTCATGCTAAACTAATCTTTCCAGTTCTTCGGGAATGTCACAATCTTCCTCACTTTCATCTTCCGCTTGGTAGATGGGCGAATCAAAGTTAGGAGAGAATATAGAGTCATTGGATTCAACAGGGTTTTCATTTGTTCTGCATATGGGAATGATTTGCTTTTATTAAAGTGAAAAATAGAGAGATGCAAGAAAAACTTTTTATTGGTTTTGAAAGATTGCCATTTTCTTTTAAAAGTGAAAAGAGAAAAAACAGTAAATAAAACAAGACAGGAATTTAACAAAATGCCTTCATTGATTGAATAACTTGAAAATGAGAAGAGGCCCTACAAAATGATCCTATAGCCTTGGGCAGAGCTAGGGAACTTTGAAAACACTTAAAGAAAACAAATAAATTACTTTGACAATGGAAAAAATTCTGGGATCTCAACTGCCTCCCAATTGCCCAAAGCTGTTTCACACTGATAAACCAAATGATCCACATCTTCATCTTCAACATCCCCATTAATTGCATTGATCTGGTAGCCGGCACTGGAAAACACCTCTTGAATGGTCTTTGGACGTCCTTTGACGGAGGTTGACGCTCCTTCCTTCACATGAGTTGGTTTGTAACCCAACCCGTAACGATCTAGCTTCTTCTTGACTTCAATTACATCACCCCAACCTTCATGGCTTCCTTCTTCGATAGTGGAAATGGTACTCTTCAGCGACGCAAAAGATGGAATGCCCTTCCCCTTTGGCTCCTCTACCTCCATAAGGACTACATTGGCTATCTCCAGAGCTTGGAAAGCAGTTTCCAAAGCATCTTCATCAGCCTCAATGTAACTAAAGGAAGAAAGGTTGCTGACCATGAGATCTTCTTCACCAGACATAATTACCAGCTTATTATCGACCACAAACTTCATCTTCTGGTGTAAGGTAGAAGTGACTGCCCCAGCAGCATGGATCCAAGGTCTTCCCAGCAAAAATCTGTAATTAGGATTAATGTCCATAACCTGGAAAGTGATCTTGAACACCTGTGGCCCAATCAAGATTGGTAAGTCTACTTCTCCAATAACAATCCTCCTTGACCTATCAAAGGCTTTCACAATCAGTGCACTGAGCCTCATCTCTGCCCCTTGATAAGATAACTTGGCAAGCGTTCTTTTCGGTAAAACATTCAAAGAATATCATGTATCCACAAGAACTCTTGCTAAAGTATCCTCCTGACATTTTACAGATATATGGAGAGCACGGTTATGGTACAATCCATCCTTTGGAAGATCCTCCATACTGAAGCTGAGATTATTACATGCAGTGATATTGGCAATGACTCCATCAAACTGATTTACAGTTATATCATGCGTAACATGAGCTTGGGCTAGTAATTTCTGGAGAGCACCTCGATGGCCGGTGAATGCATAAGAAGTGATAAGATAGATATTTTGGAAGGCGTTTGATGTAGCTGATCAATAACCTTGTAATCACTCTTCTTAATGATTCTGAGAAACTCTGCATCCTCTTCTTCCAAGACCAACTCTTTATCCTTGTTGTTAACAGCGGGAATGACTTCTTTAGGTGGAACCAGTGGAGTGGTATTGATTTGCTGAGTGTAAACACGACCACTGCGAGTTAATCGACTGGCCCCTGCTATGTCGGCACTTGCCACTTTTGAACTTTCTTTCTGACTGGCCTGCCCAAACTTTTGATGAACCCCACCTGTATCATACTTTCATGGAACTGCTTTGGTATCTTTATAAAGGAAAGGGTTACTCATTTGCTCAATTCTCGGTTCGGGCATATTGAAAATGGGCACCACAGGTTCTGGCATATTAAAGATGGGTTGAACTCTTGGGGACTCAGGCAGGTTGAACATTGGCACCAAGGTAGAATCAGATTTAGGCAAGTTGAAAATGGGTTCAATCATTGCCACTTCATTCCTCTTCACACGACCGCTTACTTGTAAAACACCCAGATTAATCAAACTTTGAACATCTCTCAAAACCAGTTCACAACCCTTTGGATTATTCGCACAAGCTTCACAATTCTTATGACAGTTCTTCAACATACTGTAATACCTCAAAATTTGCCCTTGTATTTATTCCCTCTGTTGGCTCATTATTTTGCATTCATTGGCATTTCTCATCAATTCCTTAACATCGTAATAATGCATTGCATGGATTCATAAGGCATGTGATCAGGACCCAGGGAAATTAGGGTTTCATACGTTATCTGTCATAGATTGAAATGATAAAGGATATTCATTGGACGATGATTCCACTTCAAATGCGGTTGTTCAGTTGTGTTCCAATTCAGATGGACGTTGGACCTAATTTAGGTCAAGCAATAAGAAGATTGCCTCATTTGCAAGTTATGTGTGCTTGTGGTTATCTTTCAGGCGGTGTGTTTCAAAGTCCATTGTGTACAAAGTTCATCAGCTTACCAGGCAATGGTTCATGCATTGAGTTTGGATTCAAAGATGCAGGTTTATCACGATGACACTTAGAGTGTGATTTATCCAGAAGATCGGTGATTTTTGTGGAAGCAATACAAAGTTGGTTGGGGTCAAAGTTTCATGGCTATGTGCGTATTGGTGATAATTGGCTCGTCCCACAGAGTGCCAAATTCTACATCCGTTTCTAAATCGTTTTATCCCAATTATCCATTTAATCCAATTTCTCCGCCATTATCCATCTTACGTCGCATCTATTATTATTTTTATCCATTATCTGATTAGCAGCCAAATTTCAATATCCATTCATCAAATCCATACTCGTAACCCATGTTTCTATCCATTTTGCTAAATTCCCTCTGCTATACATTTACCTAACCATTTCATATTAACCAAATTTTCATTCTTTTAATCCTTCTCCGATTTTATTAATTCCATTATCCATTTTATTATCAAACTAACTTCTAGACCCATTAGGTTTTTTCCATTAACTATTTTCACAAATCAATTTCCAAATCCATTCCAAATAAACTTTCTTTTCTATCCATTTAAACCACACGTGAACCACATTTTTCTCCAAATTCATCCCAATCATTTTTCTTAAGCCCATTTTATTATTCTTCATAGTCATTGGAACCATAGTCATTACTTATTCTTTATCTCAGAAGTTCAAATTCATTAAAGGGCCAAAGCCATTTGAGAACCATCTCACAAAAATCCATTACAAAACTCAGTCATAAAATAAATAAAATTGTTTCCATTACCAAACTCAGTTACAAAATGAATAAACTTGTTTCATTTTTGTTGATCACACAACACAAATAGCCCAATCCAAAAAGCAAGCAAAGATTAACAACAAAACAAACTGTTAACTAATTATATAATACAATTATGGTTTAGTTCGTTCTTGATGCTGTGAAATCAATTCATTCAATTCGATTCATTTCGGTTCAATTCGGAAAAGATGATGGATGGAATAAGCAATAGAGGCATGTTGTATCATGAGGTACAGGAATCGAAGCTTTGTGCTGCTCATTGCGTTAATGCTGTTCTTCAAGCATCCAGGTTTTACAAAAGGCATTGGAGGTGTGGGATCTACAAGTCATTCCTCTTGATTCTCCAGTTGCCGAGCCGGCCCAGGTTGATCCCGAGCTGGAAAATGCTGTCATTTGTCATTTGCAAGGTCATTGGTTTTGTATCCGCAAAGTCAATGGAGAGTGGTATAACTTCGACAGTCTTTATGCAGCTCCACAGCACCTTTCCAAGTTTTACCCTGCAGCCAATCAGAGGGTAATCTTGTTACATCTCAGGCGGACAGCATTTTAGAGAATTTGGCTGACCAAAATATTGCTCAGGAGAAGCCAATTAAACCTGACTTCTTTCAGGGAGGCAATAATCGACCAAAAGCCAAGCTTTGGAGACCGGTTAGCCTGCACGGGACTAAAAATCCGCTGCCACTTCAAAGTGTGGAGACAGATGCTGATGGAAGAGTTGATCAGAATTTGTCTGTTCAAAATAGTTTAAGGCCGTGTATTATAGATGAGGTGATATTTTCGTGTATGAAAAGAATGAGTCCAACGGAGCAAAACAAAGCACATACCGAAAAGTTCGTCATCATCGTCTATTCACCTTTATGGACTCAGTTGTTCTAATGACAGCTTCAATCGGATCTTCAAAAGCAGTTGTAAAAAATTGTACAACAACAAAGGGCATAACAACTTTTCAAGAGAACTCAACACCTTCATAACCTCTCACCGATCTGTCATAACCCTGCATAAAGCCAATGCTTGAACAAAATTCTCTTCATAATCCTGGAACTCACATTGAAGCTGATCCTGCGAATCATATAAGATGATCAGACTGGAGGCCAAATAACATTCATAAAGCACAGTGGAGAAAAGCAAAAAGGGGTGAAGTTTGGTTACAGTTACAGTTGGTTCAAAAAAAAAAAAACAGTTACAAATCAGTTGTAAAGTCTAACAGAATCATAACTGAATTGAATGAGTTGAACTTACCTGAAGCTTCTAGATTTTTCGATGATCAGTGCCTATATATCAGAACCAATCTCCATCATATTCTTCTGCTTCGACAATCTTCACACAGTATTCTTCCCACAAATTTTCACAAACACTTCACCATTTTTCAGATTCTCCACCCTTCATTTTTTATTTTTTCGGATTTCACTCCAACCTGCTTCTTCTTCAACTCCCCAATCTTCCCAATCTGAATTTTCTCTTCAACCATTTCAACCTCAATCTCCATTCCTCATTCAATCTGAATTTTCTTTCTCTCCACCATTCTCCTTCTTTAGTTCGAATCAATTCCTTTTCTTCTTCAGTTTCCCTTCACTGCTTCTTTTTCAGCACCCAAATTCTATCTTCATCATGGTGCATCAACCTTTCATCCTCAATCTTTGACCTGCACAGAGTAATAATTCCAATCATTTAGCATCCAAAAATTCAATAAGGATAGGGATGAAGGCAGGAATGTGAAGGGTAAAGAGGAAGGTCTCATACCTCTTCGGCATTATCGTCATCGCGCATCGATATCATCACTCGGTGTTCGCATTCATTGGTCTGTATTTCGTGAATTTCCCAGTTAGCAGCCAGAAATTGCCACAAACATTTCAAACCTGCAGGAATCGAAACGAGAGTCACAGCGTCAACAACACGCAAGATTCGAAGCAGGACAAGAACGAGAAGTGAGATCTAATCGTATACCTGAGTCGTAACCTTGGAAATCGTCTTCAACGTCTCCTTTTACATCAATTGTCATCGTCGTCAAGATCCCGACCTCGCCAAAGAAGCCGACGCATCCTTCGTTCGCCAATCAACGTCTTTCATCGTCGTCGAAGCCACAAGGTACGAGTCCATCACCTTGTTCTTGCTGTGTTTCTCTTCGATTTTCGGCATATGAGAGTGGGAAAAGTTGATCTCGAATTTGAGAGAGAGCAGAGATTAGGTCATTCTTTTGGTTTTGTTCGAACTGAGTAGTTTGGTTTCATGGAGGTGTTGAGGTGCGATTGTCATTTGAGGTTGAAGGATAAGAAGGTGGTAGCGGGGAAGACAGAAGGGTGTTGCGGCGGCGGCCTGGGGAAGAAGAAGGAGAGGCTAGGGTTTGTGTGAGGCAGATTTAGGGGAAGATGAAAGTTTTGAACGTGTTTTGATTATTTGGTGTATTATAGTTTGATTATAAATTAATGTTGGTATTAATCTTGATTTAAATTAGGGTAGTTAACATTAAAAGAGTGTTATAAAAAACAATTAAATTAAGTTAATGAATTAAGTTAATGAGTATTATGAAAATGAAAAAAAACGTTAAGAATTATTTAATCAGCATTAAAATTCAAATAACCCCATTAATTATTTTCTGATTTTGTTATTAATATTAATTTCATGGATTTAGTGAGATAAGATTGGGCTTGAGGATGTTGCTATTCACACCCCTGCGTAAGCCCAATGAGAAAAACAATTATAAATAAATGCTAAATGCACCCCCAAGCAAGCCTGCGGAATGGGCCTAAGTATTGTTTCTATTGACACCCTCATCTAGAGCCCAAACGCGAAAATAACAAGGAAAAAGCTTCTGTTTGCACCCCCTCTCAATTTCTTGCATTCTGGGCTTAGATATTGCTGCTAACACCTCCCTGTTTCAGGCCCATATGCGAAGAACATAAAGAATTTTGCTAAATCCACCCCATGTTATTTTGTTTAGAATTTAATTTTTAATTTTCATTAGGTTAGAAATAATTCCAATAAAAATAACAAAAAGAATTATAAAATTCCCCAAAAATTCCAGTAGGTAAATAAGTCAATTTAGAAATTTGTGACATTTTTATTTTCTGAATTTTTGTTATTTTTAATTTAATTCTGAATTTTCTTGTAATTAGCTTTTATTGGATTTCTTTTAATTATGCTGGATTTTGTTCATTTTATTTAAGTAACTTCCAGCAACTTTTTTGAGCCATTCTTTTTTCTGTAATTAGAGGATTTATAATAGTTCTTAGGATATTTTTAGTGGATTTTTTAGGGCCTTTTATCTTAGGTTTCAGTGATATAATCCTTAGGAATTAGTAGTTAATTCTTAGTTGGAAATAATTAATTGTTAGGCATAGAAAAAATAAGATTTTTTAGAGTCCCTCTTAGTATAATATTTTAGATAGTGGTAAGACCCTATAGTTTAAGTTTCACAATTTTTCTAGAAGTTTTAGTATTTTTTTAGAATATTAGTTTTAGGCTTAGTTGTGCATAATTCCCATTAGTTTAAGTCATATAAATAATGTTCAAAAAATAATAATAGTCTAGATTAGATTTAACATTTAAATTTAATATTAGACTTAGGTTTAGTTTAATTCGATTCTTAGAATGAATATTAAGCTTAGCTTAGTTTAGAACTTAGGCTTGAAAGTTCATTTCACTTAGAAGTAGAATAAATAAATAGACTCTTTTTTTTATTCATGTCATTAAATGCATTTTTAGAATTTTATTTTCTTATGGTTAATTTCATTGTTTTGCTTCATTTGATTTTACAACTTGTATAGGTTTCCCCATTGTTCTTAGAATCAACTTAACTTCATTAAGAAGTAAGTTGAATTCTAGTAGTTTTTAAGTTTCCATCAGGAATAGAAAACTTCACAAACCATTAGGACCACTTTGTAAATACATAACAAAATTAGGATTGAGTCTTAGTCCCTTAGATTTTTCCTTTTTCCAACTTGAGTCATTCTTTCTCCCTTCAAAAGAAAAGTAATAAAACACTTAATAAAAAACCGAACAATCTTGTACGACACGAGACTTTGTTGCGGAGTGCTTATACGCGTCCTGTTTCGGGGCGAGGTGTAAATACTTCCCGCGATGGATAGGTCTTAGTACAAGACTGTTCACAAACAAATTCAAAATACTTCTCATAAAATACAAAAACAAATAACAAGCGACTATCCTGCGGGAACTTCTCTTCTCATCTCATTCACTCACAACGCGAACTCGCGACGACTTGTCTCATTTGCAAGACGGTAAACGCACTCGTACCAGACGAGCCTGCAACACCTGAGCATAGACATAAGCAGTTCCAGCATAAAAAACACAAACAAATAGTTCCCGCCTAGGTTAGGCGAACTACGTCGACTCTGATCCTCATTATCCCGATGAGGTACGTAGGCAGCGGGGTAGGGCCCGTTCGAGCACATTCTTTATTTTCCCTACATTTCCCCCTTTCTTTCCATTTTCTTATTTCAGTTCCCTTTCTCATTTTCAATTCCATTTCCAGTTAGCGGTTTTATTCAGCAGCATTCGTATTTTCTCACCCTTTGAAACAAACAAGCAAGCGTGGATCCCGTCGGGTACGACGGACGATCTGGGGTGCTAATACCTTCCCAGGTCGTAACCGACTCCCGAACTCAGATCTTTGGTTCGCAAGGCCTTGTCCTTTCCTTCTTCCTCAGGTTTGTGCAACATTACCTTTCCCATTCATTCGGGATAAAAATGTCTGGCTGGCGACTCTAACCTTTCCGCGCCACTTTCGCGTTTGTACTAGGATGAAAATCCCGGGAGCGACAGCTGGCGACTCTGCTGGGGACTAACCTGATTCTTCCGGTTTCCCTTGTAGAGTCAATCCTAGCGCCTGTTTGGTTTTGTTTCTTTGGGTGTATATATGTTTGTTGTTGTGGGCTTTAGTTTAGCTTTATTGTTTTTCATTTACAGTTTTACTTTACAGCTTTACTTTATCGCATTTATTTACCGCTTTCAGTATTTTATTTTCCATGCATCATATTATACTGGACTGTCTGGCTGTGCTGGTTTTCATTTTTTCTGTGGGTTGGGAGTTACTGTGAGATAAGCCAACTACCCGGCTTGAGTGCACCATAGGATTAGCGTGGACACGTTGTGCTCGCATGGTTACATGATGAGTGGTGATGTGTTCCACACCCAGGTTGCGACTGTCTTGGGACTATTCTGTGTGGGGGTTCTTCCCCACTTCAGGATACAACCTTGATAGTTATGTGCAGCTGGGGGACCGATCATTGAGAACCTTAATGGAAACAACCCTCTCCAGTGATGACAGTGGCAGACCACATTTGTTGGCAAACCCACTCGCATCCGAGGGTCCATTGGGAACTCGCATAGGATGGCCTGGTTCTCTCATAGGAATTCAGTCAAAGCAAACTGTTCGTACGACGATAGTATTGTACCCTTCGGGATAAATGTACTATTGTTTCTCGATTCAGTGCTTGAAGCTGGAGACCTGTGAGGGATGCTTGTTTTTCCGGACTCAACTGAGACCTCCCTGCGTAGTACATAATACCAAACCGATTCCCTGATTTGGTCATGAGCCATTTCTCGGAGATGGTGAACGTATTATTGCTATTCGGCTTTGAGAGACCGTGATGTTAACCCGAGTAGCACACCCGTGAGATTGGGAGGGGTTTACAGGTTTGCAGGAACCCTAAACTTCAACATACCCGCTTTGCCAGTGTTATTTTATGATATTATCTGGTGCTATATGGTTCTTTGATTCTGAGATCCGGGATTTCTATTCAGAGAGATTGTTACTGTGATTACCATGGTGACCCTGATATTGTGACTGTTATTATGACTCTCCACAGACACTCGGCTCGTTGTTCAATTTCAACACCATCAGTGACTATGCTATTATGTGATCCAGTTTTACAGTTATTGGGTTCTCAGTTATGGGGTTCTATGCAGAGATGGTGCTACTATTATGGTTTTATTCAGACACTTGACTCATTGCTCAACACCGGCACCAGCATCAGACCATTGATCACATGCTTGTTGCATACATGACATCATAGCATTTCTACACACATGTTCAGTTATTTCCAAGGATCACATATCTGAATCATACCATTGGACTTTTTCTATGTCAAAACTTGAATCAAAGCAGATAGATTCCTCAGAAATAATTGAACATGACATTTGCATACATCCTTGCATTCTTGACAGGTGTTCAGAGACAAATTCTTTTCCTGACTTGATTTCTCATCAGAATGGACAACTTGAATCACAATCATCAAGGTATATATTTGAAGCAACTCCGGGCGGAGGTAATCGAAGGAATACCCAGCTGAGGCCATTCAGGGCAGAGGTATAAGCTTTATTTCAAAACCAGAAACTGCTGAAACAGGAAGTCAACCAGATGAAGACTCAGATGAGCTTGGTTATGGAAATTCTGAACAAAGCTATTTTCATCCCTATTGAGGGGAGCTACGCTGCTCTGATTCTCCATTGGTCAATGGAGATACGTAGGCAGGAGATCGTGCAAGATCTTTCCGAGCAACCTTATCTATTAACTTTATCAACCTTTTCCCTCCATATGTCATTTGTCAGCATCCAACCTGAGCTTCCCAAGAGAATCCTAGGGGCAGAGAAATAAGGGTAAAGGCCAAAATAACTTGAGAAGAAGTTTGATCATATTCTGATGACGTACGTGCAATAAGTTTCCTCATTTACGCAAATTCGGAGTGGTTGAGCTAATTGCATCAGGATCATCTCCAACAAAGCTTCCTTTGGGGTTTCAATTCCAAGTATGATTACCATTCTGGGGCACCTGGCCTTTTAATTGAAGATTGCAAGTCTTTCAGAGGTAAAGATGAAGACAAGGTCCCGAATTTGATCGACTCAAAGGTCATCATGCCAGGAAGTCTGCTCACATATTGAAGTCTCCTCATCAAATGGGTCTCCCAATTTGCAAAGGCATCTTCAGAAGCAATAAGTCCATACGGAGTCAAGTCTCCTTGATGACGGCAATGTTCAGCTTCTTTACTGCATTTTCATTTGTAGTTTATATTGTTTGTTTAAAAATTTGTATGCATGCATGAAACTTATTTGTTTTTTGAATGATAACCATAATAAAATGCACATGTTTTTCTTGAAGTAATCCATTCGTATTCACTCATGATTTTGTGTATGTGCATTGCAATACCAACTGTCGTGCTTAAACTCTATGAGGGAGGATGACGAAATGAAAACGCAAAAATCTCTAATTGTGTGCTTTTGAGAAAGACCTTGTTGACGATGTACAGGCATTGTTTCAAATCCTAAACACCGGAGATATAAGGGAGATAGACCCTCGCCAACCCATTTGAGCCTTGAAGTAGAAGTTTCTTTTCGCATGATAAAAAAAAACCTTGCATTTAATCCAGGGGCAGGGTAGGCGTCAGTTAGTTTGATCGAGCATTCAAATTTCAAAAGGAGTGCGAATCTGAGGATCCATTACCTTTCGTTGTACCAAATCAAGAGATCCAATGACCAGAAACCACAAGGGTTATCCCAATCCAGAGGTCCAGAGGTCGGATACCACAATGGTTATCCCTCAGCAACCAAGAAGTGAGATAGTCACGACCCTTTCAAAGAAATCAAGACAAAAAGTGTCACACGATTTGTTCAAAAAAGAATTAAAAAATGATGAGAAAGCCCGCTAAGTCGAAACTTGAAAACAAGCGACTTAGGCAAAAGTTAGGGCATCCCGCTGGACTTCACAATCAAAGATTCACAAGAATCAGTCCAGGCAAAAGTTAGGGATAAGAAAAATAATGCAAAAGCGAAAGACGAAAAGGATTTCACAAGAAAGATCCTTAAAAAAGAACAAAGTCGTGTGGCACAGACACCAAGGATAAGAGGGGTGGCTGGCTCCCAATGACAACCTAATTGGTGCTTAAACCGTTAGTGTAATTGGTTCCTCAACCATCACAAAACCCTTTTTGAGAGGTGAATGCTTGTGAAAGCTAGCTGAAAATAGGAATGGAGAACATCACGAAGATGGGTGGGCACAAATAAATTTCAAGCCTATATCTTTTGTTTCTATAACCGTGAACCAGGCCACGATACAACCCTCAAAAGTCCTAACTGAAACAGGGTTATTTTTGAGAGCGTACTACCACGAGACCGCGTTCCTGACTCCTATGAGTGGTGTTGAAAGATCTTTGTTGGTGTTGCATGTGCATGCTTTCTATTATTCAAAAAATAATAATTAATGTCGTATCTTAACCAGTGATCCGCTCACAAAGGTTTGCGACATCTTTTTCAGTAAAACTTCAAATTTTACATGTGTGTTGCATTAGAATTTTCATTCTAAAAAATAAACATTTTCTGCTTGCAAACATTTGTTTGGCATCATAAAAGTCCATGTATGGAATCTCAGTCCAGAAGCTTAATCTTGCCAAGTTGAGAAGTCTGAATCTTCCGAAGGACAATCTGTCGAGGTGTACTTTTCAAGAAAACTCCATTGAGTAGGGACTTTCCCAACAGTCGTAGTAAGAGTCAATTAATCTGGGGCAATCATGTCGAGCAATCTCTTCAAAATACAGCCAAGCTGGGGCAATCACTTCGAGATTCAAATCTCTCAAAGAGCCATTAGTCTGAGGCATGCATTCAAATTTCAACCAAACTGGGGCAGTTACTTCGAGATCCAATCTCTCAAAGAACAGTCGGTCTGGGTGTTTTCTTCAAAGCACGGTCAGTCAGAGGTGATCACTTCAAGGCTCGTCCTGGGGCAGGCCACCCCAAAAGCATGAGAAGTACTCTCTCCCAAATACGGTAAGTCAGAAGCACCTATCCAAAGTTCAAAATACTGGGGCAGAATATTTCACGGTGATATGAGGTCTTTCATGAATCCTCGCGAGGCAGATTGCTTTCATATCATGCAATTTGTGGCAGTTATTTCGAGATCCAACGAATCTCTCCAAGAGTTTGAAGACACTGAGGCATTTCGTATGTCATGTTTTCTGTAAAATCCTCTTGAGGCATTTTCTTCCGATGGACCTTAGTCTGAGGCGAGTTGAAAATTTCAGAGAACCATTATTCAATCATGGTTAGTTGGCGATCTATCAACCCAGAGGCTGGAAGCAAAGCCATTGTCAACACAGTACTTCAAGAGTTATTTCATCAGCAAGCTTCATTGATCAAAATTCCTTAGCAAGTCTCATTAGACAATCCCTTCTCCAGTAGTGCGGCAAATGGAAGATTACTTCTTGAGCAGAAGGATATCATCGTCTCTCATCCCCGGCATGAGACGCCTTACATCTCTCATTCCCAACATGAGAGGATTTATCTTTTATCCCCAGCAAGTGGCAACTTGAGCTCTTATCTTCAGCGGGAAGCTTTATCATTGACATTATCTGTCATCCCCAGTAAAGTGGAAGTTGAAATCTCTCCCAGCAAGGCAGCAGAATGTGGGTGTCATCCCAAGTATAAGCTTCCCTTCAGACAGGGGCAATCCTCAACAGTACAAGGAGTTCTTTCCTCCCCAGCAAGGTGTTTCCTCAACAGTGTCATGCCTTTGGTTCTCCTCCAAGTCAGGAGGTCCTCACCTCCCCACCAGAGTACAAGAAGGGTCCATCTCCAGCAGGGTCTTGGCTCTAATCTTAAAAGTCCAATTTATTTTTGGAAATGGCGGTTGTTCAGAGCCGGTGTATCATCGACAGCTTTCCCCGCAGGGTTGTCTCCTCCTCATCAGGATTAACAAGATCAATGCAGTGATCATCGGTTCCTCCCCAGTCAAGTCATCTGGGATACCCGCAGTCTCCTTATCAGGAGATCTCTTTGCATTTGCATACGCATAATCATCATTACATTTGCATCCTCCAAAGCGTAGCATTTCCATCGTCATGGAGCATTACGCCATAAATTCAAACATATGCATGCCAGCATGGGCCAGTTTTGAGGTATATTACATAAGACCCGTTACATCTCCAATCAGATTGAAGTGTTCCCCACAGAATGCAACTTCGTTTCCCAGGGTGGTTACTTCTACCAAGTCTTGTTGTTATCCCCAGTTGAGTCTTGTTTCAGTACAACAGTCTCATTTTTTCGCGTCTCCGTTTCAGTACAACGGTCGCGTCTTGGGCTCTCATTTAAGTACAACGATCCCTTTCCTTTCGAGTCTCCATTTAAGTACAATGGTCTCTTCTTTGAGTCTTGTTTCAGTACAACAGTCTCATTTTTTCGCGTCTCCGTTTCAGTACAACAGTCGCGTCTTGGGCTCTCGTTTAAGTACAACGATCCCGTTCCTTTCGAGTCTCCATTTAAGTACAATGGTCTCGTCTTTGAGTCTTGTTTCAGTACAACAGTCTCATTTTTTCGCGTCTCCGTTTCAGTACAACGGTCGCGTCTTGGGCTCTCGTTTAAGTACAACGATCCCGTTCCTTTCGACTCTCCATTTAAGTACAATGGTCTCGTCTTTGATTCTTGTTTCAGTGCAACAGTCTCATTTTTTTTCGCGTCTCCGTTTAAGTACAACGGTCGCGTCTCGGGTTATCATTTAAGTACAATGATCCTGTTTTTCTTGGTTATGGATCGGTTGATACCATCTCCATGTTAGATCGGTTGATCTTATTTGAGTTATGAATCGGTCGATATCATTTCTCTTCGAGTTGTAAATCGGATGATATTACATTCTCGCTTTCCGGGGTGGATCGGTTGATACCATCTTCATGTTAGATCGGTTGATCTTATTTGAGTCATGAATCGGTTGATATCATTTCTCTTCGAGTTGTAAATCGGATGATATTACAGTCTCGCTTTCTGGGGTGGATCGGTTGATACCATCTCCATGTTAGATTGGTTGATCTTATTTGAGTCATGAATCGGTTGATATCATTTCTCTTCGAGTTGTAAATCAGATGATATTACAGTCTCGCTTTCTGGGGTGGATCGGTTGATACCATTTCCGTGTTAGATCGGTTGATCTTATTTGAGTCGCAAATCGGTTGATGTTGCGCTAAGTCCTGTTTCGATAACAGGCACCTTCGGTTTGGCTTTGATTCGCTCAGCAGTCACAGTAATTGCATTGATTCTATTTCCACCTGGTTCTATTATCGCCACCTATTCAGAGGTCAAAATCAAAAATATATAAATAAATAAATGGGCGGATGACATTGTTATTACCCTCAGTGTGCAAATTTTCCGGTTTTATTCGAGTATTCAATCACTCCATACCTTGAACGTCTAAAAGCTTTTGCAATTATTCATTCAAGTCTGCAGATGATTGAATAGGGGCAGCTGTAATACCTCAAAATTTGCCCTTGTATTTATTCCCTCTGTTGGCTCATTATTTTGCATTCATTGGCATTTCTCATCAATTCCTTAACATCGTAATAATGCATTGCATGGATTCATAAGGCATGTGATCAGGACCCAGGGAAATTAGGGTTTCATACGTTATCTGTCATAGATTGAAATGATAAAGGATATTCATTGGACGATGATTCCACTTCAAATGCGGTTGTTCAGTTGTGTTCCAATTCAGATGGACGTTGGACCTAATTTAGGTCAAGCAATAAGAAGATTGCCTCATTTGCAAGTTATGTGTGCTTGTGGTTATCTTTCAGGCGGTGTGTTTCAAAGTCCATTGTGTACAAAGTTCATCAGCTTACCAGGCAATGGTTCATGCATTGAGTTTGGATTCAAAGATGCAGGTTTATCACGATGACACTTAGAGTGTGATTTATCCAGAAGATCGGTGATTTTTGTGGAAGCAATACAAAGTTGGTTGGGGTCAAAGTTTCATGGCTATGTGCGTATTGGTGATAATTGGCTCGTCCCACAGAGTGCCAAATTCTACATCCGTTTCTAAATCGTTTTATCCCAATTATCCATTTAATCCAATTTCTCCGCCATTATCCACCTTACGTCGCATCTATTATTATTTTTATCCATTATCCGATTAGCAGCCAAATTTCAATATCCATTCATCAAATCCATACTCGTAACCCATGTTTCTATCCATTTTGCTAAATTCCCTCTACTATATATTTACCTAACCATTTCATATTAACCAAATTTTCATTCTTTTAATCCTTCTCCGATTTTATTAATTCCATTATCCATTTTATTATCAAACTAACTTCTAAACCCATTAGGTTTTTTCCATTAACTATTTTCACAAATCAATTTCCAAATCCATTCCAAATAAACTTTCTTTTCTATCCATTTAAACCACACGTGAACCACATTTTTCTCCAAATTCATCCCAATCATTTTTCTTAAGCCCATTTTATTATTCTTCATAGTCATTGGAACCATAGTCATTACTTATTCTTTATCTCAGAAGTTCAAATTCATTAAAGGGCCAAAGCCATTTGAGAACCATCTCACAAAAATCCATTACAAAACTCAGTCATAAAATAAATAAAATTGTTTCCATTACCAAACTCAGTTACAAAATGAATAAACTTGTTTCATTTTTGTTGATCACACAACACAAATAGCCCAATCCAAAAAGCAAGCAAAGATTAACAACAAAACAAACTGTTAACTAATTATATAATACAATTATGGTTTAGTTCATTCTTGATGCTGTGAAATCAATTCATTCAATTCGATTCATTTCGGTTCAATTCGGAAAAGATGATGGATGGAATAAGCAATAGAGGCATGTTGTATCATGAGGTACAGGAATCGAAGCTTTGTGCTGCTCATTGCGTTAATGCTGTTCTTCAAGCATCCAGGTTTTACAAAAGGCATTGGAGGTGTGGGATCTACAAGTCATTCCTCTTGATTCTCCAGTTGCCGAGCCGGCCCAGGTTGATCCCGAGCTGGAAAATGCTGTCATTTGTCATTTGCAAGGTCATTGGTTTTGTATCCGCAAAGTGAATGGAGAGTGGTATAACTTCGACAGTCTTTATGCAGCTCCACAGCACCTTTCCAAGTTTTACCCTGCAGCCAATCAGAGGGTAATCTTGTTACATCTCAGGCGGACAGCATTTTAGAGAATTTGGCTGACCAAAATATTGCTCAGGAGAAGCCAATTAAACCTGACTTCTTTCAGGGAGGCAATAATCGACCAAAAGCCAAGCTTTGGAGACCGGTTAGCCTGCACGGGACTAAAAATCCGCTGCCACTTCAAAGTGTGGAGACAGATGCTGATGGAAGAGTTGATCAGAATTTGTCTGTTCAAAATAGTTTAAGGCCGTGTATTATAGATGAGGTGATATTTTCGTGTATGAAAAGAATGAGTCCAACGGAGCAAAACAAAGCACATACCGAAAAGTTCGTCATCATCGTCTATTCACCTTTATGGACTCAGTTGTTCTAATGACAGCTTCAATCGGATCTTCAAAAGCAGTTGTAAAAAATTGTACAACAACAAAGGGCATAACAACTTTTCAAGTGAACTCAACACCTTCATAACCTCTCACCGATCTGTCATAACCCTGCATAAAGCCAATGCTTGAACAAAATTCTCTTCATAATCCTGGAACTCACATTGAAGCTGATCCTGCGAATCATATAAGATGATCAGACTGGAGGCCAAATAACATTCATAAAGCACAGTGGAGAAAAGCAAAAAGGGGTGAAGTTTGGTTACAGTTACAGTTGGTTCAAAAAAAAAAACAGTTACAAATCAGTTGTAAAGTCTAACAGAATCATAACTGAATTGAATGAGTTGAACTTACCTGAAGCTTCTAGATTTTTCGATGATCAGTGCCTATATATCAGAACCAATCTCCATCATATTCTTCTGCTTCGACAATCTTCACACAGTATTCTTCCCACAAATTTTCACAAACACTTCACCATTTTTCAGATTCTCCACCCTTCATTTTTGATTTTTTCGGATTTCACTCCAACCTGCTTCTTCTTCAACTCCCCAATCTTCCCAATCTGAATTTTCTCTTCAACCATTTCAACCTCAATCTCCATTCCTCATTCAATCTGAATTTTCTTTCTCTCCACCATTCTCCTTCTTTAGTTCGAATCAATTCCTTTTCTTCTTCAGTTTCCCTTCACTGCTTCTTTTTCAGCACCCAAATTCTATCTTCATCATGGTGCATCAACCTTTCATCCTCAATCTTTGACCTGCACAGAGTAATAATTCCAATCATTCAGCATCCAAAAATTCAATAAGGATAGGGATGAAGGCAGGAATGTGAAGGGTAAAGAGGAAGGTCTCATACCTCTTCGGCATTATCGTCATCGCGCATCGATATCATCACTCGGTGTTCGCATTCATTGGTCTATATTTCGTGAATTTCCCAGTCAGCAGCCGGAAATTGCCACAAACATTTCAAACCTGCAGGAATCGAAACGAGAGTCACAACGTCAACAACACGCAAGATTCGAAGCAGGACAAGAACGAGAAGTGAGATCGAATCGTATACCTGAGTCGTAACCTTGGAAATCGTCTTCAACGTCTCCTTTTACATCAATTGTCATCGTCGTCAAGATCCCGACCTCGCCAAAGAAGCCGACGCATCCTTCGTTCGCCAATCAACGTCTTTCATCGTCGTCGAAGCCACAAGGTACGAGTCCATCACCTTGTTCTTGCTGTGTTTCTCTTCGATTTTCGGCATATGGGAGTGGGAAAAGTTGATCTCGAATTTGAGAGAGAGCAGAGATTAGGTCATTCTTTTGGTTTTGTTCGAACTGAGTAGTTTGGTTTCATGGAGGTGTTGAGGTGCGATTGTCATTTGAGGTTGAAGGATAAGAAGGTGGTAGCGGGGAAGACAAAAGGGTGTTGCGGCGGCGGCCTGGGGAAGAAGAAGGAGAGGCTAGGGTTTGTGTGAGGCAGATTTAGGAGAAGATGAAAGTTTTGAACGTGTTTTGATTATTTGGTGTATTATAGTTTGATTATAAATTAATGTTGGTATTAATCTTGATTTAAATTAGGGTAGTTAACATTAAAAGAGTGTTATAAAAACAATTAAATTAAGTTAATGAATTAAGTTAATGAGTATTATGAAAATGAAAAAAAACGTTAAGAATTATTTAATCAGCATTAAAATTCAAATAACCCCATTAATTATTTTCTGATTTTGTTATTAATATTAATTCCATGGATTTAGTGAGATAAGATTGGGCTTGAGGATGTTGCTATTCACACCCCTGCGTAAGCCCAATGAGAAAAACAATTATAAATAAATGCTAAATGCACCCCCAAGCAAGCCTGCGGAATGGGCCTAAGTATTGTTTCTATTGACACCCTCATCTAGAGCCCAAACGCGAAAACAACAAGGAAAAAACTTCTGTTTGCACCCCCTCTCAATTTCTTGCATTCTGGGCTTAGATATTGCTGCTAACACCTCCCTGTTTCAGGCCCATATGCGAAGAACATAAAGAATTTTGCTAAATCCACCCCATGTTATTTTGTTTAGAATTTAATTTTTAATTTTCATTAGGTTAGAAATAATTCCAATAAAAATAACAAAAAGAATTATAAAATTCCCCAAATATTCCAGTAGGTAAATAAGTCAATTTAGAAATTTGTGACATTTTTATTTTCTGAATTTTTGTTATTTTTAATTTAATTCTGAATTTTCCATTAATTAGCTTTTATTGGATTTCTTTTAATTATGTTGGATTTTGTTCATTTTATTTAAGTAACTTCCAGCAACTTTTTTGAGCCATTCTTTTTTCTGTAATTAGAGGATTTATAATAGTTCTTAGGATATTTTTAGTGGATTTTTTAGGGCCTTTTATCTTAGGTTTTAGTGATATAATCCTTAGGAATTAGTAGTTAATTCTTAGTTGGAAATAATTAATTGTTAGGCATAGAAAAAATAAGATTTTTTAGAGTCCCTCTTAGTATAATATTTTAGATAGTGGTAAGACCCTATAGTTTAAGTTTCACAATTTTTCTAGAAGTTTTAGTATTTTTTTAGAATATTAGTTTTAGGCTTAGTTGTGCATAATTCCCATTAGTTTAAGTCATATAAATAATGTTCAAAAAATAATAATAGTCTAGATTAGATTTAGCATTTAAATTTAATATTAGACTTAGGTTTAGTTTAATTCGATTCTTAGAATGAATATTAAGCTTAGCTTAGTTTAGAACTTAGGCTTGAAAGTTCATTTCACTTAGAAGTAGAATAAATAAATAGACTCTTTTTTTTATTCATGTCATTAAATGCATTTTTAGAATTTTATTTTCTTATGGTTAATTTCATTGTTTTGCTTCATTTGATTTTACAACTTGTATAGGTTTCCCCATTGTTCTTAGAATCAACTTAACTTCATTAAGAAGTAAGTTGAATTCTAGTAGTTTTTAAGTTTCCATCAGGAATAGAAAACTTCACAAACCATTAGGACCACTTTGTAAATACATAACAAAATTAGGATTGAGTCTTAGTCCCTTAGATTTTTCCTTTTTCCAACTTGAGTCATTCTTTCTCCCTTCAAAAGAAAAGTAATAAAACACTTAATAAAAAACCGAACAATCTTATACGACACGAGACTTTGTTGCGGAGTGTTTATACGCGTCCTGTTTCGGGGCGAGGTGTAAATACTTCCCGCGATGGATAGGTCTTAGTACAAGACCGTTCACAAACAAATTCAAAATACTTCTCATAAAATACAAAAACAAATAACAAGCGACTATCCTGCGGGAACTTCTCTTCTCATCTCATTCACTCACAACGCGAACTCGCGACGACTTGTCTCATTTGCAAGACGGTAAATGCACTCGTACCAGACGAGCCTGCAACACCTGAGCATAGACATACGCAGTTCCAGCATAAAAAACACAAATAAATAGTTCCCGCCTAGGTTAGGCGAACTACGTCGACTCTGATCCTCATTATCCCGATGAGGTACGTAGGCAGCGGGGTAGGGCCCGTTCGAGCACATTCTTTATTTTCCCTACATTTCCCCCTTTCTTTCCATTTTCTTATTTCAGTTCCCTTTCTCATTTTCAATTCCATTTCCAGTTAGCGGTTTTATTCAGCAGCATTCGTATTTTCTCACCCTTTGAAACAAACAAGCAAGCGTGGATCCCGTCGGGTACGACGGACGATCTGGGGTGCTAATACCTTCCCAGGTCGTAACCGACTCCCGAACTCAGATCTTTGGTTCGCAAGGCCTTGTCCTTTCCTTCTTCCTCAGGTTTGTGCAATATTACCTTTCCCATTCATTCGGGATAAAAATGTCTGGCTGGCGACTCTAACCTTTCCGCGCCACTTTCGCGTTTGTACTAGGATGAAAATCCCGGGAGCGACACATACCCACCTCTACTAACTTCGCATGGAAGTCTCTAAGCGAGGTTTTGATCTCTGTGGCGTTGAAAATCAAATCTTCGTCAGACTCGTCAATAATGGCATTTATGGACCCATGTTTGGGTAGAGGATTATTTTTGACATTCGGACCAGTATTTCCAAATGACAAAATGTTTTTATCCATTAAATACTTCACAACATACCTCAAAGCAATACAATTTTCCAAATCGTGCCCTGGAGCACCTTCATGGAATAAATAGTGGGCACTTGAGTTGTAACCTGGTGGAAGCGGGTCTGGTGGAGGACCCAAAGGCCTTGGAGTAACCAAGCCTTTCTTCAGTAGTGAGGGATACAATTCAGTATAGGTCACAGGGATCCGAGGATGGGGAGGCCTTCCTCCTGGTCTTCTATTCTGAAATTTGGAATTCGGATGAGGAGCTGGAGTCCTCTGCTGGTAGGCTAAAGCATTGGGCGCTTGTTGATAGCCTGAATTGTTGAGCATTGGTTGATAAGCTGGGATCACTGGAGCCGCTTGCTGGTACATCGGTACTACTTGAGTTGGCCGATACATTGGAACTTGTGGATTATATGACGGTTGAACTGCCGCCACATAAGGATGTTGAACATACTGTGGTGGATAGGCATATTGCTGTTGAGCCACAGGTGGAGGCCTCTGCCAAAGCTGATTTCTCCTATGACTAGTCATTACTGCATTTGTCTCGCCCTCTTTCTTTTTGTGGAAATTGCGGGTAAATTTCTTGACATTGTTTCCACTACCATTGCTGGAGCTACTGGATGCACCACTCATTTTACCATTCTTCATACCGAGTTATTCCCACAGCCACAAAATCAGAGAAGCTAGCAGTTATGCTTCCCACCATTCTCTCAAAGAATTTTGGTCGCACCGTGTCAACAAACCAATCAGCTAACTCTTTTTCAGTCAACGAGGGATCTACCTGAGAAGCGGTCCCTCTCCACCTTTGAGCATATTCTTTAAAAGATTCAGAATCTTTCTGGGACATACTCAACAGCTGCCTCCTATCGGGAGCAAGGTCCATATTATACTTGTATTGCTGGATGAAAACATATGCCATGTCTTGAAAACTGCGGATCTTTGACTGATCTAGCGTTAAATACCACTTGGAGGAAATTCCCTTTAGACTATCTTGGAAGCAATGGGTCATTAATTTGTCATTGTCCACCTGCGCAGCCATTCTTCGATAGTACATCAAGAGATGATTCTTAGGACAAGTTGCGCCCTCGTACATCTCAAAAGTGGGTATCTTGAACTTTGGAGGAATTACCAGTCCAGACACCAGACACATCTCTCTAGCAGCAGCCCCAAAGATCTGGTCACCTTCAATTGCTCTTAAACTTTTTTCAAGGGTATCAAAATTCTCTTGCATCTTCTCATGTTTCTCATTTCCATTCTCATACATATCTGGCACATCATACACCTGAGGGTCGTTAATGTATGGTTAAGCACGGGTGTGCACAATATCTGGTGTAAAATTAGTAACCACGTGATTCTCTTCGGTAGTCAAATGAATAATCTGCTGAGCAGTAAATCCTTAAGGGGGAGGCACAAAACCTTGGGAAGGAAATACAACACCTTGAGAAGAAGGTGCGAAACTTTGAGAAGCGAAACCTTGGGAAGGAGGGAAGAAACCCTGAGCAGCAAGTCCTTGGGAAGGAGGAATAAAACTTTGAGAAGCAAAACCTTGAGAAGGAGGTACAAATCCATGAGGAAGCCCAAAAGGAGGCCAAGTTACAGGGGTAGTCACCGATGGCGTAGGCTCAGTCGTTGCAGTGACAATCTCAGACACCACAGTCTGTTGGGTATCTAATTTCGCTCGAATGACTTGCGGCATTTCCATCATCTGACCCATATTTCCACGAAGGTCAGAAAGCTCTTCATTAACTTTCTCCATTTCTGGGTCTCTATCGGCCATCTTCTTCTTGGCCTGAGCTCGGGTGGAATACTTGCGTGAGATCCTCAGTGTGACAGCTGGAAAGGAGTTGACGAGAATGATTTTTTGACAAATGCAAATGCGGAGATGCACTCATGAGTAAAAATGCAAATGCTTCAAGGGACTTCAGAAGTTATTGCAAAACATCAAAATGGGTAAAGTTTTTATTATTGTGATTTAAACAGAGAAATAATTAAATTTTTTATTAGGGTGCTCGCAAAGGATTAAAATCCCCATGCCTACGTATTCCCTTGTGCAATGGGAAAGTCAGAGCTCCGTAGTTCGTGCAACTACGGTTGTGATTTTTATTGAAACGTTGTTTAAAACGCATTCTACTGCTAAGCATTGGCTTATACTCGTGGTGGAGGCTGAAGCGCTAGCTTGTTGGCGAGATATAATGATTTAAACAATGTTCATTTTTAGAGAAAATTGTTTGACCTTGTTAAGGTGTTTTAAACAAAAGGGCGAATGTACCACATCGCGTGGGGCTAGCCCAGGAGTGATTGCATTCTAGAACGTGCGGAGTGCTAGACTCTGGAGTTCCGTCTTTCGCTGATTAATTATGAAAATGATTTAAATTGGTTGGTAAGTTTTTAAGTTGTTTTAAGTATGAAAGAGCGAATGAACTACATCGGGTAGGGGCTAGACCAGGAGTGATTCATTCTAGAACATGCAGAATGCTAGACTCCGGAGCTCTATTCTTTCGTGAGTTAGTTTGCGCGATTAGATATTTCGAAAATACAAAAAAGGTGAATGGACCACGTTGTGTGGGGCTAGCCCAGTAGCGGTTCATTCTAGAATGTGCGGAATGCTAGACTCCGGAGCTCTATTTTTCGTATTTAAATTTATAAAATAAGCGAGATATTTTGATATACGAACGGTGATTGAACCACGTCGCGTGGGGCTAGCCCATGAATGATCCAATCCAGAACGTGCGGAGTGCTAGACTCCGGAGCTCTGTTTTTCATATGTTAATTTTTAAAATAAGTTGGATAATATGTTTTAGACGTTTTAGAATTAACGTGTTTTAATAACAAAGGAGTGAACGAAACACTACGGGTGGGGCTAGCCCAGGTGTGGTTCGTTCGAGAACGTGCGGAATGCTAGACTCCGGAGCTCTGTTCTTTGTTAAACTAATTAAGACACACAAAAGTCGTGCAGATGGTGATCACATAGGTGATCGACTTACGTGTGTGCAACGTAGGCGTATGGATTGAAAAAGATTACTTGGCGTTGGACCAAAGTATTTTATTTTTTGAAATGATTATTATAAACATGTCGATACTTGTTTTTTATTTGACTACATATGGCCATAATGCGAGGACATCATTCGAGTTCGTACAATGCGTATATCAACATCATATGATGAAACATTCAAACAAGGACAACGATTATCGAACACAATACCGATATTCATCACATAGCGAAACCGAACCAAAGGGTGTATAATTAATTAACTAATTAAAAAATAATTTTTAATAGAATTAATTAATTAATTGATTAATAAAATAATTATTTCAAATAAATAATTAACACATTTTTATTTATTAGAATATTTAACAAAATAAATGAAAAAATGCATCAATAAAATGATAGTAAGAAAACAAATGAGATAGATAAAACCAACATAAATTAGGAGATAATAATATAGACATGGTTGGAACAAAAAAAAAGGGAAGTATGAAGGCCCCAACAGGGGGAGGCCCGTGGACTAGGGGAGTGGACGGAGAATGCAGGCCGGGTCGGAGCCGACCCGGTTCGACCAAAGAGGGTAACACGGTTTAAAGGAAAAGCTTCATGAAGGAAACACTAGCGGCTAAACCTAATTCCACGAAAGAGAACGCTAACTCACCAAAAACTCTTCTCAAATCCGAAACCCCCAATCCCAAATTCATTCCTATTGCTAACAAAATCACAAGTTTAAACAAGCATTAAGATGAATTCAAGGGAAGCAAACACACAATCATCAATCATACTTTCAAAATACGAGTAAACAATGATAAAGCTACCGATTCAAAGCGCTTTTAATAGGTGATCTGCTTCTTTCCCTGCGCGTCCTTCCACTCGTGATTTCTCCTTCGGATTGATTGATTCGCAACTTGTTTGATGCAGGCGTTCGTCAGTTGGGCTCTTTGTTGCGGTTTGACTCACGATTCGGCGTTTCGAACAATGATGAAAGTAGTTGCGGTGGTCGTGAGTGATATGTTCGGATTCGAAACAGAGAGGTCACGGTGGGCGCTTCCGCACGACGACGACGCTAACAGCTTTAGCGTTCAAAAGTCGAAGACGGTTGTGAATCGAAGGTTTCGAAAGGTGATGATGAAGGCGGAAGAAAATGCTAAAGGTGATTGAAGATCTGAAGAGGTATGAAGATTTGCATATTTTTTGAATTCTTTTTGGAAATCCTTTTTTTCTCTGTATGTTCTCTTTTGTGAAGTTTTCTATCTGGTTTTCTTTTCTTGATAACTTGCGGATGGAACCCCCCTTTCGATTTTCAGCCTTTTTTTTTGAAAAATGATGAACAGGAGGCGTGGCTTTTGTTGCTGTGTTATTTTTGTGTGTGTATCCGCGGCTCCCCTTTTTTTTTTCTTTTTTTGTGACTGATATATCAGTCCTTAAATATCCTTAGGTTAGTGATAACACTAAAATTCACCGTATTTCTGACTCCGATTTCGCATGCATTCTTAGCTTTTATTGTTATTTTGTTATGTTATTACTTTGTTTTTCTTTGGTTTCATGTTTTCTTTGTAATCGGGGCCTAAATCGAGAAAAGGAGCGAAAAAGGAGTGGAAACGGACGAAAACCAAGAAATTCAGCGTTTTACACTTACGACATCCACCATGGCGGGCGCCATGGGGTCTGCCATGACGTGGCCACGTCTCAAGACCACTCCACAACTGCCAAGACCCACGATCCCCACTCTTGCATTCCCCATTAGCCTCATGGCGGGCGCCATGGCCTTGTGGCGGGCGCCACAAGGCAAAAACTTTTCCCTCCACTTTTTAGTGGAGGGGGCATCCTGGTCTTTTCCTGCTTTTTGTTTTCCTATAAATAGGACCTTAGATTTTCGTTTTTCTTCATCCAAACTTAGAATCTCTTAGGCATATATCAGTTTTAAAGTAGTTATCATTCCACATCGGGGTGTTACTGCAATCGAGTGATCGAGTCTGTATACGTCTGTGTGATCGAGTTTTGGAGCACTCTGAGAGGAAGTTAATCCTGCCGCCATTTTAATTCCAGTTCGTATTTTACTTTTCCGCATTGCTTTACTTTCATTTATTATCCGCACTCGCACTTTATTTTATTTATTTCCTGCACTCGCTTTACTTTATTTATTTCCCGCACTCGCTTTACTTTATTTATTTCTCGCACTCACACTACTTTTATTTACTTTCCGCACTCGCTTTAAATACCTTTATTTCTCGCACTCACACTACTTTTATTTACTTTCCGCACTCGCACTACTTTTATTTACTTTCCGCACTCGCACTAAATTACTTTTATAAAAAATTATAAAAAGAACTTTTACTTTACTATGTCTAACTAAATCCATAAAGGCTAGAATGTAAGGATCGTAATTGAACCAGTAATCCGTACAATTGTTCGTGGAAACACTTAAGGGCTATTTTATCTTTCAATTTAAGTAATTGTTTTTAACTATTTCAAAAATAGCCAAAAGCGCTTTGTCTAGTTCATTAGGAGTTTTTAGATTAAAAAGAAAAGAGATTTTAAAACGATTTTCGGACGCGTTATGAAGTTTAATAATATCCAGAAAATCCAACCAATTTGGGATGCATGATTAGGAAAAATCAGTTCGATATGAATAATGTGTATGATAAATATATGGATCACAATGAGAATGTGAATTGGTGTTATATGATCCAAAATAATCATGCTAGGCTAAGGGCGGTGGGATGCTTATGGCTATCATGCCATAACATGCTTGCTACAAAAGCAAGACTGTTGAAGTTTGGCATGATCCAGGATGACAGATGTGAGCTTTGTAGTGTCGACTATGAAACTATTGGGCACTTGTTGTTTGACTGCAGGAAAACCAAAGGAACCTGGGTCTAGGTTCTGAACTGGTTGGAAATGGATCATCAACTGAGACAATGGAAGGAAAAACTCCAATGTCTTATAAAAAATACTCATGGGATTTAAGAGTAACATCCTGAAGATTGCTATTGCTGGAACAATATACGATGTTTGGAATTATAGAAATAAGACAATTTTTTATACTATAGAAAAAGAAAATAGTGTAATTAGAAGAATAAATGATTTCATTTTGAATAGAGGGTGGATGAGACCCAGATATAAGAAACATATTGCTAAGTTTATAATGTAAAATTTAATGTGGTTTATCTTGTATTTTAGATTTTGGATACTATTTAATAGTTAATTTGAAATATAAAATTTTTTATTAAAAAAAATATTTTATATATCAATTAAAATATTATAGTAAAAATTATATTATTTAGTGCATAAATATATCAAATAAAATAGATAAAAAATTGTCCAGTGCATCAACCAACAAATAAAATACAAAACAAAAAGTTATAATACAAAGCAAAAAATTATCTTATACTGTTATATACTCTCTAATACATCTAGTTCTTATTATTTCACAAATCAAACGGACACGCAGTATTTTTTTTTCTAAGATTGTGAAAACTAATTTGTCATAAAATAGTATATATTTTTTGTTTATCTATTTTTAAAAAATAAAAATAAAAATAAAATACTGCTTTGTAGCAAACTTGTTACAGCTGTGTCCATGGTCTCTCTCCTTTGAAATCCTCTTTTGAGTTAAGCCACAACTGAAACAAGCAGATCGAACTCCCAATTCACCACTTGCTGTTGTTGACTCTAGTCAAGATCCGATTTTTATCCCAAAACACCATGAGCGTCATCGACCTTCTAACCCGAGTTGATTCCATTTGCAAAAAGTACGACAAATACGACCTCGATAAGAACAAGGATGCCAATGTCACCGGCGACGATGCTTTCGTCCGACTCTACGCCTCCGTTGACTCCGACATTGAAAACCTACTTCAGGTTGCCTCATCAAAAAATCACAAATTCGTGCCCTAATTTATGTTTTCTAATTGTAAACAGACTCAATTGTTTTTATTTATTGATTTTTTATTTTTTGTATGTAGAAAGCAGAAACCGCTTCCAAGGAGAGAGGGAAGGCATCTGCTGTAGCAATCAATGCGGAGATTCGTCGTACCAAGTCTCGGTTGTTGGAGGAAGTTCCCAAGTTGCAGAGGTTGGCTGTCAAAAAGGTTGTTTTTTTGTTTTTTTTGTTTATTTTGATCTAAGTAGTTTAATAGCATGCAATGATTTAAGTTAGTGACTGGATATTTGAATGATCCATGATCTAATGTATTAATAGGTAAAAGGGCTTTCGTCGCAAGAGTTTGCTGCCCGTAATGATCTGGTTCTTGCATTACCAGAAAGAATCCAAGCTATCCCAGATGGGACTCCTGTTGCGCCAAAACAAACTGGTGGCTGGGCAGCTTCTTCTGCCTCACGCGCTGAAATTAAATTTGATTCGGGTAATTGAAGCTATCTGTGTCTCTCATCGTTGGCTATAGCATTTATATTGTTTTCTTTTTGGGTTAAGGATCAGCTCCATTTGTTATGTGTGAATGATTGAAGCGTCTTATTTACAGATGGCCGATTTGATGATGAATACTTCAAATCAACTGAGCAATCAAGTCAATTCAGACAGGAATATGAAATGCGTAGAATAAAACAGGTAAGTAATTTTTAGCAGTTTTGTGAGGTTTGTGGTGTTCATTATTATTACTCTTGTAATAGTTTCAACTTCAAAATCTAATTGGACGTTAACTTTTTAGGATCAAGGTTTGGATATGATTGCAGAAGGGTTGGATACTTTGAAAGACATGGCACATGATATGAATGAGGTAAGTTGTCGTTTACTTTTTATGTCTTCCCTCATGTGGCTGCGTGTTTGTAATACTTCATTTATATGATGATATAGGAACTGGATAGACAAGTTCCCTTGATGGATGAGATCGACACTAAGGTGAGGTTTTTCAAATTTTGCATGTTCTTAAGTACAGTTCTAACAAAGCCCGAGAGCATGAAAATTTATGCTTTTGAAGTTTAAGTTAAAAAGTTGAAATAATATGATGCAATTGTTTGTCATTTTTACAGGTGGATAGGGCATCATCTGATCTTAAGAATACTAATGTTAGACTTAAAGACACAGTGAATCAGGTTATCTAACTACAACTCATTTGGTCTTAGGTTTCCATTCATTTCATTTTTTATTGGTGATAAATTTGTTTCCGAATCTTATATGATTTTTGGGTTTTATCCAGCTTCGATCCAGTCGAAACTTCTGTATTGATATTGTTTTGTTGATTATAATTCTGGGAATTGCTGCCTACTTATACAAGTAAGTCACTCGTCTCTTTTCAGTTTTCATAAATTTGATAGAGCTCAACACTTCTTTATGAATTTCAAATGTAAATTTAAAACTTAGACTTCCTATGGTAACCTTAAGCTGCATCTTAAACCAAATATTGTGCACACCATGTTACCTTTGTTTCGAGCATAATTTCATTTTGTTCTCTCTGTCTTATTTCTCACACCCTTCTTTATTCTCTCATGTAATCTCATCATTTATTTTCTCCCCCTGTTATCAATTCTGGATAACAGCGAATCCGTTAAAAAGACAGCAGATAGGAGGGTGACCCTTATTTTGAAATTTAAACAATATTTCATGGTCAGACCAAAACCATACTGCTTGTTTGCAATTTTGTGTGAATGGGTGGGTAAGAGTCGGTCTCTGGTCAACAGTTTTTAAATATTGAGTAAGAATGGGTTGAAATGGCCGTGCTCAGTTTCGGGTAGCACAATCTAGCAGTGACTGTAACCGACTAATTTGAAGACTAAGAAATATGTATACTAAAAAGTAAAAGTCACTCTAGTTCAGTGTTATCAAATTGCCGCGCCATGGCCGCTAGGGAAGATATACATTGCAGTTTTTGGGTTCTCCGCAATGGTAAATATTGGTCGCTATTGCGGGTTTTTCCGCCATAATCCACAATAACGGCGCTGCAAAGTAGCCGGTATGGCGAGATTTTGGCTCTCCGCCATGGACCACCATCCGCGATCAACAACACTGCTCTAGTTTGATTTGACTAATGACAGAAAGCCTAGCCTCCAGCCTTATACTGTTACCTGTGCCTTTAGTTTTATCTCCCCCATTAGCATATGCCACATGTACATTGTTAATGTTAATGCTTTATTGACATTTGGTATTTTAATATTTTATTAGTGTTAGGCCTCTCTAGCGCAGTGTGCATCATTTATTAATCTTTCTAAAAAAAGAGAAATATCTTAGAATTTGAGTTGGACCCAACTCATTCAATCAAGATCAGCTTGTAAGGCGAGAGTCACCCAAATTTTATAAACATTGCACAAGCCATATTTGTAGGCAATGTGGGACTAAATCCACCCCTTCACACCAAACACAATGGAGATGTTGGAGGACTGCAATGAAGGCAATCCAATTGCCAAATTAGACGGTTAGGGGAGGACTGCAATGAAACCAGAATTTCCATCATCACACCCCTCATGCTCAGGCTCTAATGAGCTTGAAGCATGAACACTATGAGAAGCCTAGCAACAGATCTAGGATAGCCTCCAACCTTTATTTGCACCTCTAGTTTTATCTCCTCCATTGGTTCATGTGTGTTGCTAATGCTTTATTGACATTTGGTACTTTAATATTTTATTAGTGTTTTGTGTCCCATCATTTATTCACATCTCTGAAAAAAGAGAAATATCTTAGAATTTGAGTTGGACCTAACTCTTCCAAACAAAATCGCCTTATAAGGTGAGGGATGCCCAAACTTTATAAACAGGGTGCATGTCATATCTCTAGGCAAAGTCGGGCTAAATCCGCCTCCCCCTTCACACCAAACACAATGAATGACAACCTATCATTTATTTTCTCTTCACAATAATCATTGTATCCTTCCTTAACACTTTACCGAACTTGATATAATTAGGGGAAGTGCGCTTAAGGCATTCATTTCAAGTTAGAGGAGAAAGTAGTTTTTTAGTAAAGCTACTGATCGACGATATACGAAAGATAAAAGATAGAATAGAAATTTAAACATATTGATATGGAACTGTAGGTCTGAATATAGTAGATATCAGGCCGGGAGCCACTGATTTATCAAAAGAAAGTGCTCGGCAATTCGGTAGGCCAAGTCTTCCACACCATATAAACCCACTCGAATCTGCACTATAACTGCTACTAGCTATGCGTTTTGGTAAGACAATTCTAATTCTGACTGCTTTCTCCCAAAGGGATTCCTCTCTCCATTAACTCTATCAGGGAGTTTGGTCTCCGGCTAATTGTCGCCCCTTTGCTCAAGACTCTGTGACCACCCTACTCGGGGGTGGCAAACGGGCATGTCGGCTCCACCAACAAATGGTGGGACGGGTTGGAAACCTTAGGTCGACCCGTAAAAATGGCAGGCTAAACGGGTCCGATCTGTTTTGCCCCCTAGGGCTAAAAGTGGCAAACAACCATTCCCACCCCGTTTAGGCCTGCCCTCGCCAAAAACAGGGCTGGTTGGAAATCATGCCTCAGTCTGCCAAAAATGACAGGCTAAGCGGGCGGGCCCGGTGAGCACCGACCTGTTTTAAGTCCTTCCCAAGTTGCAAATTGTTGCCCCTTTGCTTAAGACTCCGTGTGACCACCCTACTCTATATGAGTCCTTCCCAGGTTGCTTCCCTGTCTTTTCATCATTTCCTTTCTTCCATAGCTAGTCCACTTCTCTTTAGAACATAGTTCATCTGTTCAAGAAGCAATGCCCTGCCGCATCATGTTATCAACATCACCCATCTTTTTTCAGCTAGGCACTTGGTTGTTATCAACATCACCCATCTTTTTTCAGCTAGGCACTTGGTTAAGACACACTCACATCTATTTCTGATCAGGTACAATGTACCATACAAGTAGATCAGGTGAGCCACACCTTTTGGGCTCCTCACATAAACCTTAGTAACTTTAGGCCTACGGTCCAACATCACGTTATTTGCAAACCACTATAGCCAAATGAATTTCTAGAAACTTTTAATGATGCCATCATTTCGAAGTAAGTTTGATCACTCGTGGAGATGATAATCATGTTATGATAGGAATTTTGATGATTTATCTGAAATCAGGTTTGTGCTTGTGTTTTTCATCTCTTCATTTGTTTTCTTCTAAATATAAAAATAGAAACTTGAATATTAATTAATTTCATTCTTACAATATAATAGCCTTGAAATTAATTAAATCCTGTCTGTACTTAAAAAAAAGAACACCCTTATATATTTGAGGCTTTATTAGCTAAACACTTGCATTACAGGTTAACCAGAACTTTTTTATACCATAGCATGTGTTTTGTAGTGGTGTTTGTCCCTCTTCCATGCTTTCTTGGCTTATTAAAATGACCTTCTGACTTGTCTCATGCTCATTTTGCAGTGTGCTTAAATGATATGATACGCGAAGACTATCAATGTATTTCTACGACACCTGTATTAATTTGAGAATATTGTGTCTGGATTTTATTTGATTGTTTAATTTTTATCATTGTGAAAATTTCCATCCCTCTTGAGAGATAGACTGTCCCAATGCCCTTTACAAAGAAGCCTGTGAATGTTGTGTTACACACCATGAATATGTTAAGTAGCTGCGGCTTGTTTTATGTACTTGTTCAGCGTTATACTTGTGAATCGATATTCTTGTATTTTATATAACATTATGCTTGTTTTATTATGGATACCGACAGATTAGTCTGCCTTATGTGACAAGGAATTGTTCATATAAACTAAAAAAATCCAAAGTTCATTGTCAAAAAGGAATTCAAAGGTTAATTCATGCAACCAGATATTTTAAATTGGTTGGAGTGAAACTTGTATTATTCTTGATGCACAAGTGTAGTAGTCATTGAAAAGTAACAAACTAAAGCATACCAATATAAAACTAAATGTATGTTTCTGAAAGACGTTGATGATGGGTTTAAGAATTCATGAAAATGAAAAGCATACATGATAAGGGATTAGGCAACTTGTTTAAAAAACTGAATTAGCTACATAATATTCAATATTGAGCTGGGCAACCGAGGTAAATACTCTCTCTCCATTCTTTTTTATTGGTCATTTTTTATTTGATGAAATTGAGTTTTCTGTTGTCAAACTTTTGTTGTATTTACAAACTCAAACAATTTAAAGTTGTTGAATTGAGATCGGTTGAATCCACATTTGATACATATTAGTGATTGCCTGAATGCGAAATTTCATTTACATTAGTGAATCGAAATCCACTTTTTATCCCATATCTATTTATAAGAGAAAATTTATTTTTTAAGTTTAATCGATTAGATATATTGATTATCTAATGAATTCAAAAAATAATCTTTCTCTCATAAATAGAACTAGAGAATAATACATAAATCATTTATAAATAAATTTTATAGATAATATTTTCATCCGGGTAAAAGACTTAAATTTTTAAATTTTAGGGAGATAATCTAAAATATTTATTTTAAAGGGAATAAATCAAAACATGTATATATTGCAGGGAATAAATGACTATTAATTATTATTATTATTATTATTATTATTATTATTATTATTATTATTTCTCTTTGCAATAAATAATTAAAAATAATTTTTGCAAAATAATAATTAATTTTGTATTAAAATTTTAGAACAACAATTGAATAAAAACAATTTTATTTTTCAAAAGCGACAACAAAAAGCCGCATTAACTTAAAAAGACATCTAGTGCATGTTTGGTTCTGTTTTTAGAAGAGTAAAAACCAATTTTAAAAGTGTAAAATTGATTATAAAGTGATTTTTAAGTCTTTGGTTCGTATAATTGATTCTAATCAATTGATTCTATTTTTAAAATTAATTCTACTTGAATTAGGATTTATAGCTTTTTTATATTGAAATTTATTGTTGAATTCATTTTTACATAAATATATTTAAATATAAATTAATTATATTCAATTTTTAAAATAAGTTAATTGTATTAAACTCAATTTTTAAAATCAATTATACTAAATTTAATTATGTCAAAATTAATTCCATCCGCTGCCAAACACACAATAACACTAGCTAGCTAGTTAGAATTGTATATAGGACTATGAATATTAATGAGCTTGGTGCTCCACATTCCACAATTTAAGAATTCACTCTTGTTTAGACATAGAAAAATTGTTTGAAATAGGTGTGAATAAATAATATTACTCCCTCCATTTTCATATACACACTTATTGCATGTTGGTTTGACATCAAAAATAATTTTAAGGGCATAAAATTGTTTCCGAAGTGATTTTGAAGTATTTGATTCTTTTAATATAGAATTAATTTATCTTTAGAATTGATTCTACTTAAAATTATAATCTGTAATTTGTAATTTCTGAGTTTAAACATATTTTTTACACTAAAATTCTTCATTCAATTCACTTTCACATAAATATATCAAAATTTAAATCAGTTATATTAAACTCAATTCTATTAAATTCAATTTCAATTTCACTTTCACTTTCATCTTCATCGCGAATCCAAATATACATTTAAATAAATAATATGTTTGGATTCACATTTGAAACATTCAACTCATTTCTACATAGATTTATTAAAACATAAATAACTTTACTCTCAACTCACTTTTAACTAAAATAAATTTTACAGAAAAACCAAACGCAATCAATTTTAAAAAAGTAATTAATTTAAGATTAATTTTCTTTACTACATAATCAAACACACAAGGTTCTGAGTTCTAAGCAAGGATTTCCGGGTCCCTAAGTCCCTTTTAATAAGCATCATTTTGTATAAATAATAGTCCCTCCGAGCCTTTTCATAAGCACCATTTTGTGGATAGAGGTAGTAGAAAACAACGTAGTTTTTGTTTGGCATGAAACGAATCTTGCCCAACAAGAAGTGATGAACTTTACACATGGGGCTTTTTGGCAAACATGAGTGGATTTCACTAGTTGGAAGGATTCCACAGTAGCCTGAGTTAAGCAATTGAAAAGTGAAACTGGAGTTACTTGTGTCAGAGTTCAGTTCCTTGAGATGCCAATATTGTACCATATTCTGCTCACAGTCAGTCTACTTGGATTATTGAAACAAAAGGATAGATTTATATAACTGTTCAATTATGATAAAAGTAAAATTTCAGTTATATGATCTTGCATAATTGGTCTAACTGCGTTGCAGTGGATTTAGCTTTATGGATGAAAAGTTAATAGTGTATTTTGAGTGGTTTCATCTTTTGAGCAAGTTACTAGACAGAAGTTCAGAAATATAACTTACCATATGTATACCAGCCGGGAGATTTGATCAAATAAGTTAAGAAATATAACTTACCATATGTATACCAGCCGGGAGATTTGATCACAAAAAACTTAAGTTTGATTCTTTACTATGTGTTTTCTATTTTTTATTTATTTAAAAGTTGTTAGAATTATAAATATCAACAATTTGTTTAACATTAATGCATACATATAAATAAATGTTACATTGTTTTCTAGAATGACCTTTTGTTATAGCATTAGTCTTACGATTGAAGTCTCTGTGCTGATATCAACCTCCATCATGTTACCACCTCATATCGTCTCCTCAATTAGGGAGGCATTGTACGTCATGATGGAGCAGATCAAGAGATTTGCAAAGAAAAGATCAAGAGATTTGCAAAGAAAAGTGCCTCAGGATCGAAGACAAATGATGTAAAGGTAGAATGGTGATATGAAAGACCAATTCTAGGGCTCCGAGACAAGGTAAAGGTGGACGGTGTCCCCAACAAATGGTTTCCGTCGATGATAACGACCAAGGTAGAAAATCGAGAAGTATTGAGAATCCTGATCGATGGGGGAAGTTCATGTGACATAATGTACACCAAGCTCTTCGAGGGTTTGAGAATAAATAAAAAGAGAGATTATCACTTTATAAGGGCACAACGCGTTAAACGATTCCATAACTCATCCTTGGGGCAGTATAAAATTAACAGTCTCTATGGGAGAAGGATAAGACAAAAATGAAATAAGTGTACAATTCTTGGTGGTGTAATGCAAAAACCTCTACACTTGCATCATCAGGAGACATTTCTTCACGATACTTGACATTGTCGTTTCGACCGTCCACCTAAAGATGAACTACCACAACATCTATGACGAACCAATTACCATCCAGGATGATCTATATGGAGCCCGCTCGATATATGAAACACTTTTTAAAGATTCAACTGTAACAACCCTCTGATAAGAAAGGAAGGTGAAAAGGACCATTATTCCCAACTAGAGCTGACCAGATATTAACACAAAATATTTTGATGCACGCTTGAATGAAACCACAACGAATTACAAGTGCAACCTCCCTACTCAAGCGAGGATCAAAATTCCAAGGCCAATTCCAGATGAAGAATTTATAGTTGTCCAACTCAACTAAAACTCTGTCAGAATAGTAAAGATATGAGCCAACTTCCCGACCCCAATATAAAGATACCTCATAAAATGCCTCAAAGCCAACATCCACCTATTTGAAATTTCCTTAGATGTAATGAACGGAATTGACCCATTCATGGTTGTCATCAGTTGAATATCAACCCCTCCACCATATACGTGGCCCAAAGAAGGAGGTAACATTCCTCTGTAAAATATGAAGCCACTAAAAGCATAGTTTAGGGACTTCTGCAAGCTAATTTCATTTTTGAATAAAATTACACCGAGTGGCTGTCTAACACCATCCTAATTAAAAAAAAATCAGGTAAATGGAGGATGAACATTAATTACACAAATCTCAATAGGGTGTGCCCTGAATATTTATACCTATAACCCAACATCCATAGTTGGTAGAAAATTTGGCCAGGTACAAGTTGTTGTCATATATGGACGCCTATTCCGGGTACACTTAAATTCTTTTGTACGATGGAAACATGAGAAAGACCGCCTACATGACGAAGAACACTAATTTTCGCTACAATGCCATACCCTTTGACTTAAAGAACGCAAGTGTTGCGTACCAAAGAATGATGAATAATAATTTTGAAAGAGAAATTAGTGAAAACCTAGAATTATAGATGGACAATATGATTGTCAAATCCAATGACTCACAATCATATAACAAGTTGTAAGAACAAGAGTTGTCTCTGCATTCCATCTCTATGTTTTGATGATGACAAAGGAGTATTTATGAAATAACCATTTTATGTTCTGATGTTTGTTAAAGTGCAGATCATGAATATTATATATATTAAGATCAAACAAATATTATGAATGAGTATGCAAATCCTAATATGCGACGTTACTATGTGTAACATTAGTCGCATGCGTGCTGAAGAAGCGAGTGTGCTTCTGAATCTGAACACAATCAGAAAGATCCAAGGATGCGGATGTTGCATTGGCAATGCTCTTGTGGATGCTGTTCTGAACGTGATTCTGATCAGATAGCGAAGCAAAACTTCTAAAATTAATCTTTTGAAGAAATAAGTTCTGAAGATTCGGATGACTAAAAGTTCTGAAGACTTAACGTCTGAAGACCAAGTGCCTGAAAGATTCTGAAGACTTATGAGTTCTGAAGATTAAGATTCTAAAGAACTAAGTGATGAAGACTCTGAAGACAATGTTCTATGCGAACAAAGTTCTGAAGACTCAAAGACTTAGAATTCTGAGGAATGGTTCTGAAGAACAAAATGCTGAAGACTCTAAAGACAATGTTCTATGTGAACAAAGTTCTGATGACTCTAAGAGTTGAAGTTCTAATGACCATAGGTTTCAATCCAAGTGCTGAAGTCTTGAAGGACATAGTTCTATGTGAACATGTTATGAAGACTAAAAACTTAGGTTCTCTGAATACCCAAGTATCATTGTCCCTAACCCATGCTTCATTCATTGATTTATAATCAGAAGCCTCTGAAGTTCAGATGAAAATGTTACCGTTGGCAAGCATAGTACAAAGTATGATAATGCTTTATCTCACTACCTCTCCACTATATTTGAATTGTGGAAAAGGACAATACATGGTTGTACTATTTGATTCCTTGTGTAATAGATTCCTCTGTAGCCGAATTGGGTTGTAACAACTCTTTTATGTTTGGATATAAAAGGAAAACATCACATGCTTTGTGATGTTGTTGGTTCATATATAATCCTTGCTGATTTCTAATGGAAGCTCAACCACATGCGTTGATGTTGATTCCTATTTAGTTTAAATGAACAACCACACTCTTGAGTGTTGTTGATTTTGAATAGGAACTCAACCAGGTTGTTGATCCTCAAATTGAAATGCTTTTATGCGAAGTAATTATGGATACAACCATTGATTTAAGGGTTGATACCTCAATTGTTGCATATCCATGATCATAACAACAATACAAAAATCTGAGAGTCTGAGTTTGTGTTGCTATATCAAGATCAACATCTACAACAACAACAACGACCAACCATTGATGAACTGAAGCTGAAGAAGAAGAAATCAATAAGTCATCAATCAACACCAAATACATCATCTTGGATCTCATTGAAGATCATAAGCAATGATTTATTGCTCGTAGCTTGCTCATCAATGAAGATGAAGAATTCTGAAGATACAATTTGAATTGTAATATTATGAACATCTTAGAATCATTTAGTTTGCAAGGAGATGATTTCTCATCTTGCTGTAACTCTAAAGAGTTACTTTTTACTTAAATAGAGGAGTATATGCTTGCAAAGAAGCACCCCAGTTAGCTTTGGTATGTCAATTGTACCTAATGAATTCATTCTCCTCAAGTAGACGTTATATCTGGTAGGATCCCTGAACGATCTAGTTGTGAGTTGAGATGAAATCCTGACAGAGGTTCTGCTTGGTCAGTGAATTTTATATCTAGTTGGATCCCTGAACAGTTCATTTTTGAAGTCACAGAGGTTATGTGTAGTTAGTCACAGAAGGTTGTCGTGCAGGTTCCTCCTCAAGTACACGTTATATCCTGATGGGATCCTTGAACAATCTAGCTGTGAGTTGAGATGAAATCCTGACAGAGGTTCTGTTGGGTCAATGAATTTTATATTCGGACTCTGAATGGTTCATTGAGTTAGTCACAATGCGGATGTGCGATTGTAATCATGGATCTTGGTTATATTGGATTAAGTCCTTGTTTTAGGCGAAATCACCTTGGAGGGTGGACTAGACTAACTTGAGAAGTTCTCAAGTGAACCATGATATATCGTGTGTTCTTTACTCTTGCTTTATGATTTTATTTCTTTATGTTTTTGCAACGCATTTATAGCATAGCTTGACACAACTAATCAAAGTTAGAAAAGTAGCCAAGAGTGAAAACCTCAATTCAATCCCCCCCATTTCTTGTGTTTTTCTCGCACCTTCAATTGATATCAGAGTTCGGTTCTGTTATTGATGGATATTAAACACTTAATAATGTCAGATGAAGATACATTATTGTATGTTGAAAATACCTGAGGTGAATCCACTTACAATTTCACTCATATCAGTTGATGATATTAAGAGGATACTGAATTGTAGCCAGATGGATTACATTTGAGTAAGTCATTGATTTGGTGGAATCAGCTGACAAGATATATTCTTCAGACAAGGTTATATATATGTTAAATGCTTATCTTAAATATGATTGGTTGATCAATGTATTTTTCTCAAGAATCAAATCAACAGAAAACAAGAAATCTTGTTTGCTGAAGATTATTTCTTAATGGGCATGGGATGTTTTCAAGAAACAAATTAGTTAACCCTTGAATTTCTCATATTAAGCTCATTGGAAGTTTTTCTGAAGTGAAAAGGATGATTGTTAAAGTATGATTTTGATTCATAAAGAACTTCATGCTGAAGTATGCAAAAGAAGTCAGAAATCATAAACAAAGGATGTCAAACTATGAAAATGATTTTTGTCAAAACGTCCAAGACCTAACTGATTCAACAATTATAAGATTCAATGCAGATTGAATGATGTCTCCTTCACTATGCTTATAGACAAAACTTTGTGTATTCAAAAGAAGAAAGCTTAGTGGTTCCTCGAGAACTTCATTAATGGAATATCATGAGAACTTGATGGAAGTAACTCTGATAATTAAAGTTCTGTAAAATTGAGTCTATATCTTAATTGAACAAACTAAAATTGTTCAGGATGTTATCCAACATTCTACTCAGAAATTCATGATGAATGAATTATGGAATCAGAGATGTTGGGAGAAAAGTCATCTGTTCTGAGTTAAAAGAATTTAAGTCACTGATATTATTCACCTTGAAGAAATTAGTAGATATTCTTTTCAAAAGTAGATAAGCTGTTAATCCTAGTTGAACTAACTCTGATCAAGTTAGCTTAGTATTGCAAGAACAAGATTGTCCTCAAACTTGTCTAAGGTTTGTTGATACTTGTATCTGAGAAAGATTCGCATATGTGCAAGGAAGCAGAATCAGAAGATCAGAAGATGTCAATTAATTCTCCCTAGCACATAACCTCTCAAAAGTTATGTTCAAACTAATGGAATTATTGATATTCTGATAGTAAGTCTCTTGTCAAGAACTTCTTGATAAGAAGATGAATGTTCTGATGATAAGGACGCTGCAAGAAAAACCTTCAGAAGTTCAAAGATCGTTTCTGATCTGAAGACTAGTTCTGATCATCAAAGCTCAAAGTCAACATTCAGAAGAAGATCAACCTTCAGAACTTAGATGAAGAAAACCTGGTAAGAAGCTCTGCAAAAGTCAGAAGTCAGAATTAGAAAGGAAATGTCATTAGAAGGCAATCTTAGTGAATAGAGTCAAAATCAGAACGGTGAAACAATCTGACAAAGAGCCAACACATAAGATCCTAAGTATGATTTTCATAACTAGATTTATTAGTTAATATGGGAATATTTCCTAAGTAACAATGCATGCATGTCATTAGTTAAAAATATGTTATGGTTTTTGAAAATTCACATTTCCTTATGCATTATTAAGTCATAATAACAACTGGTTGCATGACTAGCATAGTAGGATAACCATCTACACACATATCATTAAATGCATATAATTATAACTAGATAAATATTAGAACTCAAATCATTCATGTAAAAATAAACTGTTTTGTTTTTCATTAGTGTCTGTGTCAGCCGTTTCCGGTAACTCATAAGAATACATCAATTCGTATTCTTATATCCGGTTCAATGATTATTCTCACTTCGATACTTCTACTACTCGTGGTCGGTATCAATTTTGATGAAATGTTTACTATTCCAAAGCGTCACACTTTTATTGACAGAAATTCTTTCTCCACCCTAATTATTCCCTAAATAGGAGCATTTCTCTTCTTATGTCTCACTAAACTTCTCAGATACAGATCCTCATTCTTTTCCTCATTTCAAACATAATTCTCTCCATTCTAAAACCGCTGTCAAAATGTCTTCCAAAATCATTCATGGAAATATCTCTGATCTAGTAACTCTGAAGGAATGCACTATGAGTTCAGCCTCTATAACTGAACAAGGGAAACACATGATTCTTTATGGAATTATAGCTCAAGATTGGGAAAGCTACTTCAACATGCTGGTTGGACTTGTCTACCTTGAACTTTTGACAAAATTCTAGGCAAATGCTAGAATCTTAGAGATCGACCTTTTCTGCTATGTTGTTCTATATGTAGTTGCAGGACATCCAATAATGGTAAACACAAGCATCATCGCTCAAGCTATTGAGTGCAATGAAGAAGGGGTCATACTTGAGGACTTCTACGATGATGGAAGGTTTGCTGGGTACATGAATGCCATCTACGGAAAAGAGGGTGATGTTGCTCATCCTAATACTCTCACTCCTGAGACGAGAAGTTGGTATAACATCTTGATAACCAACTTAAGACCTAGAGAAAGAGGGACTAAACGGATGTCAAGCATGGATACGCTTCTTATTCTTTTCCTAATCTCCAGGATCATAATTAACTTGGCAAAAGCCATATTTCTTCATTTGAAAGAAGAAATCCTCACTTCCAGAGACAAGTTAACTTATCAAGTGCCTTTCTGCAGAGTTATATCTCATATACTTAAACTCCAAGGAGTGATTGATCACTGCACACACAATGGAATGGCAACAAAACATTGTTCCGAGTCTTGTCAACCTTTGTTCTTTGGTGTCTAGTATATGAAACTAGTTCTATAGGATTTTATTTCTAAATCCTGGTCATGTTCTCAAGATTCACTAAATCAATGAAAAATGTTTAGTTTGTTTTATTATGAAGTGTTTATTTAATTCTTTTTAATTTCCTTGAGTTAAGTTAATGTTTTGCTATTCTATTTTGTTCATTAAGTTTAATGAATCTATTTTCTGTAAAACGTTCTTGATTTATATGTGTGTGTGCTCTACATAATCTTAACTGTGAAACATTCATATGCATTAAATTAGAATCATTAATATATTAACAAGCTTAAAATGCTCTAACTTTTTGATGATGTCAAAAATGGGGAGAAATAGAAATATTATTTTGATAAAATAACCTTAAAAATGCAAACTCAAGCAAATCAAATGATATAAACTGTTTACCACTAATGTTTGATGTTTATCCAAGGAACTTAACAAGTTCACTAGGCATTCTTAGAAACGTGTTATGATAAGATCCAAGAAAGAATATTTGGATATGAAGATCCAAGAAATATGTTTTGTCAAGACAAACTCTGATACTCTAGAAGTATAGTGTTTTGTACTTGAATAACTATGAAGAAGTTATGATAGACCAAGTAGTAATATTGCATTTGGTATCAGACTAAGAACAATCATATGGTTCTGATAGTAACAAGGTTCTGAGATGAAGGCTTGTGTTCTAATCAGACTCTGATGAGTATAGGGAAGTAATAATTCTCTATCATATGTTCTGAATAACTCAAAATTTGTATTTTGTAAGTCTTGGAATCAGGAGGAGACTCTGAACAAGCATTAATAAAATTTTGGGGATAACACATTCAGGAGGAGTTGTTGCTCGAAAAAACTCTAAATATGTTCTCACTAGTGATTACCCGGTTATTAGTCTCTTACGTTTGGTGATTGCATGTATAAAATGTTCTGTCAAAATACATGGTTTTGTCATCATAAAAATGGGAAAGAACTAAGTTCTAATCAGATATGTGGTTCTGATCAGATAGTGAATCGAAGCTTCTGAAATTAATCTTCTGTAGAAGTAAGTTCTGAAGATTATGATGACTTGAAGTTCTGGAGACTTAACGTTTGAAGACCAAATGCATGAAAGATTCTGAAGACTTACGAGTTCTGAAGATTAAGATTTTGAAGAACTAAGTGCTGAAGACTCTGAAGACAATGTTCAATGTGAACAAAGTTCTGAAGACTCTAAGACTTAAAGTTCTGAAGAATGGTTCTAAAGAACCAAGTACTGAAGACTCTGAAGACAATGTTCTATGTGAAAAAAGTTCTGAAGACCATGGGTTTCAAGCCAAGTGCTGAAGTCCTGAAGAACATATTTCTATGTGAAGAAGTACTGAAGACTAAAAACTTAGGTTCTCTGAATACCCAAGTATCACTGTCCCTAACTCATGCTTCATTCATTGATTTATAATTAAAAGCCTTTGAAGTTTAGATGACAATGTTACTATTGGCAAGGATAGTACACAATATGATAATGCTTTATTCCACTACCTCTATACTATCTTTGAATTATGGAAAAATACAATATGTGGTTGTACTATTTGATTCCTTATGTAACAGATTCCTCTATTGTCGAATTGGGATGTAACGACTCTTTTATGTCTGTCTATAAAAGGAAAAAATCACATGCTTCATGATGTTGTTGGTTCCTATTTAATCCTTGCTGGTTTCTAATGGAAGCTCAACCACATGCGTTGATGTTGTTGATTCCTATTTGGTTCAAATGAACAACCACACTCTTGAGTGATGTTGATTTTGAATAGGAACTCAACCTGGTTGTTGATCCTTAAACTGAAATGCTTCTATGTGAAATAATTACGGATACAAACATTGATTTAAGTGTTGATACCTCAGTTGTTGCACATCTATGATCATAACAACAATACAACAATCTGAGAGTCAGAGTTCGTGTTGCTACATCAAGATCAACATCTACAACAACAATGAGACATTGATGAACTGAAGCTGAAAAAGAAGAAATAAACAAATCATCAATCAACACCAACTACATCATCTTGGAGCTTATTGAAGATCAGAAGCAAGGAGTTGTTGCTCGTAGCTTTCTTATCAATGAAGATGAAGAATTCTGAAGATGCAATTTAAATTGTAATATTATGAACATCGTAGAATCATGTAGTTTGCAAGGAGATGATTTCTCATATTGCTATAACTCTTAAGAGTTACTTTGTACTTAAACAGAGGAGTATATGCTTGCAAATAAGCACTTTAGTTAGCTCCGGTATGTCAATTCTACCTAATGAATTAATTCTCCTCAGGTAGACGTTATATCTAGTAGGATCCCTGAACGGTCTAGCTGTGAATTGAGATGAAATCCCGGCAGAGGTTCTGCTTGGTCAGTGAACTTTATATCTAGTTGGATCCCTGAACGGTTCATTATGGAAGTCACATAGGTTCTATGCAGTTAGTCACGACAGGTTTCCGCGCAAGTTCCTCATAAAATAGACGTTATATCCTGATGGGATCCCAGAACGATCTAGGCGTGAGTTGAGATGAAATCCTGGAAGAGGTTCTGTTGGGTCAACGAATATCTGGAAGGATCCCTGAACGATTCATTGAGTTAGTCACAGTGCGGTTGTGTGATTGTAATTATGGATCTTGTTTATAGTGGATTAAATCCTTGTTTAAGGAGAAATCACCTTGTCGGGTGGAATGGACTAGCTTGAGAAGTTCTCAAGTGAACCAGGATATATAGTGAGTTCTTTACTCCTGCTTTATGCTTTTATATCTTTATGCTTCAACAACACATTTATAGTATAGTTTGACGCAACTCATCAAAGTGTGAAAATGAGCCAAGAGTGAAAACCTCAATTCAATCCCCCTTTCTTGTGTTTTTATCACACCTTCACAAGCATCTCATTAGAATATCGAGATGTTTCCGATAATATAACATGAGACTTAATCCATAGGAATTCACCTTCAAAAATAGGATTGTAAAATTCTTCTGATTTTATTTGACGAAAAGGGGTATTGAAGCCAATCACGATAAGCGAAAGATGATCATAAAGATGGAGACTCTTAATACAAAGAAGAAGATAATGTATTTGAATGATTCCTACCAATCTTAATAGGTTCATTTCAAGATCATCCTAACATACACTTTTATTCTACAAGCTAGTGAGGAAGGATATAAAATTCAAATGGACCCCATTGTGTGAGCTAGCCTTCATATTGTTAAAAAGTACCTCATCTTCATCTCTAATACTATCTAAACCCTTGGTTATAGTAATTTAATCCCTTTACCTTGTTATGTCTACGCGATCCTCATTAAAGAGGTGGGCAGTGTGCAAAGCTTATTATACTTAATTTGAAAAGAACTAGTTGGCTAAAAATGCATTACCAGAAGATTGAGAAAATCACCTTAGCATCAATCATATTCTCAAGGAAGTTACGATGTTATTTCTCGATGCACGCCATAATAGTTTAGACAGATAACCTCTCAAGTAATTCTTCCACATCACAAACTTAGTAGGACAAATGACGAATGGTCTATCGAAAATTTCAAGTTTTGAAATTCTAGTATCAGATATGAGATATCGAAAGAGATGTCGCGATTTTAATATCTGAAAATTGACAAGGCAAGTAAAATATAAAGTAAAAGGACCATAACACAAAAAATTGTTAACCCAGTTCGGTGCAATCACACCTACTCTGGAGGCTACCAAGCCAGGGAGGAAATTCACTATAAGCAATATCAATTCATAGTTAAACCTACAGTTTACACTCCTCACTTAATCACCACCCAATGTAACTTCTATCTAAGAACACTTAGATAAGATACACCTCTCACTCCCCCTCAATCACACATAGTGATATGCAAACAAGAATCAAATAGAAACAAAGAGACCCTTCAAAACACAAATTGATCTTGCTTAAAAGCTTCAATCAAGAACAATAACACTCATGCTTAAAAGCTTATAATGGACAAAATAAAACTCAATTAAAATTAGTACAATTCAAACATCTAGGTGATGTATGAATGGCTCACAATGAATAAGACAACACAAAACCCTAACTCTGAGTGCGCTTATTTACAATCTCTAATTTCTCTAAACCCTCAATTAAGTTTGCACCACTTTAAGTAGAGAACGATCTTCATGGACTTGGGCAATGAAAACAATCATAAAAGATTTTCATTAAACACTGATTGAACTTCAAATCTTCTAAAACCAAACTTCCTGAAAAAGGAGCATCTGAACCTTCCAAAACAACACAAATTCTCTAATATTATCACCGATAAAATGCACAATAAATCACTCAACATCAACACACTAAAGATGATTGTACAACAGATAAACATAACATTCTAACTGAATGTTCTGTTATCACTTGTCAGAACTTCTAACTTGACATCATGAACAGATTCCTGCAACAACAGAAACACACATGCAAAATGCTTAGAACCACATGTCAAGACATCCATCATGACATCTTGGGGGTAATATATTGTTTTATCAAAATTTCTGCCAATCTCAGAACTATCAATCTCACCCTTTGGCAAATTTTGGCTAAAACAATTTAGAGCAACCAACATATAAGAGAACACCAGCAGTAGAAAAAAACAAAAGTAGATAAGTACAAGTTAGAACAACTAGTTAGACATTAGCCATAGCTCTAAACACAGACAAAATAGTTCTCCCCCTCAAAGACATAAAAAAGGAACACTCCCCCTCAAACCACAACTAAGGAATCAAGACCAACAAAAACAAATATTACTCCTCCTTTTTAACCACAATTATACAAACTAATTAAACATAGTCATCTATTAAAGAGTAACCAAAAATCAAAAAGCATAAAAGAATACCAACCAGAGCCATCCATAAGAGAAAACCAAGAACTGAGTGCAGAAACCATGTCATAGGGATTACAAACCATGCTCATACAGAGCCAAAACAAAAAATTCTGAACTACAGTAAAAAGAAACCAAAAACATTCTAAAACCACAGTCAAATAGCTAAATCACTTGTCTTCATTATAACTTAAACTACCATCATCAATATCAACATCAGAACCAGAGTCACACTCAGCAGAGCCTTCATCATCAACATTGTCTTCACCATCAGAATCATTTTTCTCAGCACTTGTATCTTCCAGCTCCTTGAAAGAATCTTTAAGCTTAGAAATAACATCTAACTTGTTGACAAGTTTACTGTTAGAAGATGTTCCAGAAGATGTCACAGTAATATCAGGGACTCTTGCTCCTAGAAACAACATATAGTGAAAGGATAGAGCAGTCTCTCTCTAGCAAACAGAGTCAGTGTCAACAAGAATCCCATGGTAGTGATTTAAGATGATTCCACAGAGAAGAGAGGGAAAAGTTATAGGAAACTTCACATCCAGAGTACCTGCATGCTTCAAAGTCTGTTCAAAGATATAAGAACCATAATCAAACTTAGTCTTTCTCCCAACAACATAAATGAATCTTCCCAGCCCAGTTGCAATGGTTGAGGTGTGGTTGGTATGCACCCAATTGGCAACACCAATTATATGTAGCCTTGCATACTTCACACTAAGTATAGAAGCAAAAAGTTTATTCTTCATAGGCCAAGCTTTGACTTGGTTAGCAGTTATTTCTTTACACACTTGATTATTAGTGACTTCTAGTTCAGGTTGAGCATTATTACTTCTACCCAAATAGTGATTGATCATAGTAGGAGAATAGCTAACATCCTCTAACATATACTCTTATGAAATCCTTAGACTCCCTATTAGCACAATCTTTAGTAAGGTTGACAATAAACTCTTTCACCAGAATCTCATAGCACTTGGCAAATCGAGTAACAATTTTCAATAGACCATTAAAGGATATAAGTTCCATTACCTCCTTGCATTCCAAATCATCATTCCCAAGTTCTCTTTCAAGATCCAGCCTTGTTTGGTAGACATATTTCCATTTTCTCACACTAGCAGCATAATGAAAGGATATATTATCCAGAGGAGCATCAAAAACCTTTACCACAGTCTTCTTCGTAACATATTTTTTCACAGGTGTGATGTCCTGGACATCATCTTCAACATCATAATCAGAGACAAATTCAACTCTAATCTTCCTCTTTTTGGTCATCACTTTACTCAAGGATTTTGATGATCCAATAGTAGTTTTCTTCACAGGTGTGATGTTCTCAACATCATCTTCAGTATTGTACTCTGATTCAGAATCAGACACGATAACCTTCCTTTTCTTCGTAGCATCATTGTTCCCAGACTTAGGAGGACTAACAACCTTCTTCTTGATACCTTTAACAAGGTAGATTTCAACAACAGATTTACCCTTTCTCTTCTTCAATCTCTTGGCCACACTAGGATTGACATTTATCAACAACGCATCATCAAATGAGACATCATCCAGATCAATAATGTCTTTAGAGTTATCTGTCTTTATTTCAGTAGACTCAGAAACCACATTCTTCCTAGCAGAAGATGTTTCAACATTAGTTCCAATATCATTTAGCATAGAGCTAGCAAGCTTGTGCAAGTTTTCATTATTAAAACCCTTCTCAGAATGAGAGGAGTTAACACCAGCATCAGGAGGAGGACATGCACCCACAAAGAGAGGTGTGGAAATTCCAACAACATTGTGTCCTTCATATAAAATTCTAGTAACAAATTTCCTGAGAGTCTTATCCACATATGCACTACCCTCTTTGTATTTGTTATCAATGGATGAATCAAGAGGGGTATTTTATGGGTTACCTTTAGACGAGCCTCCAGAAGCTTTGATAGGAGCAGTTCTGGACTTCTTCACATCACCATCACCATAAGGAATCATGGAGAGAGGAGCCACATCCAGAGCTTCATCAAAAGAAACGTTCATTTATGCCCTAACCATTGACACAAAATCAGAGGATTTTGAGGAAGGGGAAGTCTGTTGTTGAGACATCACAAGGTGTGAGAGGGTGTGTTTCGTGAGACTACACAAAGGATTTTTGGAGGTATGAATAGTGAGGGAGTGGTTGGAGTGAGAACTAGTGAGATTAGGGTAGCGTGTGATAGACAACCAAGGAGAATCTTGCAATGATTAAGGTTGATAGTGGTGAGATATTTGTTGGAAACACAAGTAAAGATTAAAGACATTTTCATATAACATTAAATTCCTTTTTAATTTTTTTAAAATAAATGGACCCTTCAATGCTATTCTCACACGTTGCTAATTGCTATAATCTCTTAAATATACAGATTCCTAGTTTCCCCCTTAAATTTGCATCCAAAGTTGTAGTAGAATTGTCAGTCAATTGCTTCTTTGTAGTCTCACATTCTAAGACAATCACCTTGTCTTCGGCAAAATTTCTTATAAACTGATGACAAAGATCAATGTGTTTGGACTTGTTAGGCTTTTTGGAGATGTTTATAGCATTCATATTGTCACAATATAATGTCATGACATCCTGTGTGACATTATAATCAACCATAATTTGTTTCATCCACATCAATTATGAACAACTATCTCTAGTTGCTATGTGCTCAGCTTCAGCTATAGACAAAGAGACACAATTTTATTTCTTAATAATCCAATCTATAACATTGTTCTTTACAAATAAGAAATCTCCTTATTTTCTCTTCCTATCATCAATAATAGCACTAATACAACTAAGACTCATCATCTGTATAGGTTCCATCAAGTCCCTATGAAGAAGTTTCACTACCTTTAAAGTGGTGAGATGTTCAATCTTCTGGTGTGACATCTTGGTTTACTCTCCAATTTGGCATTCATTACATGCCCTTCCTTCTTCTTTTACTAGAATACATCTCGTGGAATGGCTAGAATCTTTAGGAATCAGTAAATAATAGTTGTCTTTAGATCCGACTCCTTTCATGATAACTTCACTCTTTTCATCAGTAACTAAGCATTCAGATTTAGGGAAGTTGACATTGAGCCCTTGATCACATAGTTGACTGATGCTAATCAGGTTGGCAGTCAAACCTTTGACAAGCAGCACATTATCAAGACTTGGGACTCCTGAACAATTCAACTTTCCAACCCCCTTGATTTCACCCTTGGCTCCATTACCAAATGTCACATAGCTAGTGGAGTGAGACTTGATGTCCACTAAGAGATTTTTAATTCCAGTCACGTGTCTAGAGCAACAACTATCAATATACCAGGCCTCTTTATCTACAACCATGAAAGAAGTATGAGCTATTAGACTAGTAGCATCAACCCTAGGAATACATTGCTTTTTGTTCATAGGGATGTTTTGATTAGCCTTAGTTTGGAAGACATGCTTAGGGAATCCATATAATCTGTAGCAGAAAGGCTTTATATGACCAAAGCGCCCACAATAATGACATCTCCATTTCTGAATTTTTTTTCTTTTGTAGTTTCCTTGACTTCTGTCATGATGTTGATACATTTGAATCAACACCTTTGGTTTTATCTTAGAGTGAACAAGATCTGAGATATGTTCCATTCCTCTATTAAACCCTAGACCAGTCATATTTCCAATTAACTTTCCAACTTGTAAAATCACATCTAAAATATCTGAACTACTGTTCAGCATCCTGACAAACTTGGTCATTTGATCAAGTTTAGAGTTTAGTAATGTTACCTTATTCTCCATCTTGGAGATAGTTTCAAGATGTTCTTCCTTTTCAGCCTCCAGTTGGATTATGAGTTTCTTTTTTTCTTACATTGTTGACATACTTCTTCACTTCTAAGACACAACTTTCTGTAGGAAACTGCCAGTTCTTCAAAGGTTAACTCATCATCACTAGAATCTTCATAAAAAATATATCTTCCTGTCAGAGCAATATCATGTTTTGAAGATTCTCCTTAAATCTCACTTTCAGTATCCTCATCAGACTAAGATACAACTTGACCCTTATTTTGTTTCTTAAGGTAGGTAGGGCATTCAAATTTAATGTGACCAAAACCTTAACATCTATAACATTGCATTCCTTTGCCTTGATCAAAGTTCTCTTTATCTCTCGTTTCTCTATTGATATCAGATGTGATGTTCTTGACATTTGGTCTTGTCTTCTTCTCCATCCTTCTCATCACTTTATTAAACTGCCTTCCAAGAACCACTAAGGAATTTGATAGGCCTTCATCAGTATCCAAATTACATTCTTCTATTCCATCTTTAGTGTTAGAGACAAGAGAAATGTTTTTATTCTTCTTGTCAGATCTGTCATTCAGGCCTATCTTAAAAGTTTGAAGAATTACAATAAGTTCATCCATTCTCATCTTACTAATGTCATGAGCTTCATCTATTACAGTGACTTTCATATCAAATATCTTTGGCAGAGATCTGAGAGTTTTTCTTACTAACTTCTCTTCAGACATTGTTTCTCCTAGAGCAATGAAGGCATTAGCTATTTCAAGAATGTTCATATCAAAATCATGAATGCTCTCATCATCTTTCATTCTCAAGTTTTCAAATTTAGTAGTGAGCAACTGAAGTCTAGACATTTTTACCTTAGAAATACCTTCATGAGTAGTTTTGAAAATATTCCAAGCATCTTTGGCTACAATACAAGTGTTAATCAATCTGAAGATATTTTTGTCAATTCCATTGAATATGTAATTCAAGGCTTTAGAGTTTCCCAGAGCAAGATCATCTTATTCCTTAGACCAGTCCTCTTCTGGCTTCAATTCTATTGTATCCTTTCCATCTTTGTCCTTCATAACAGGATGTTCCCATCCTCTCAGAACAGTTTTCCAAGCCTTGTTATCCAAAGACTTCAAGAAGGCAACCATTCTTGGCTTCCAGTAATCATAATTAGTTCCATCCTAAATGGGTGGTATATTCACAAATCCCACCTCCTTGTCCATTATACAAGATAGTAACTTCTCTAGATCTCCCCTAGATACAGAGCAGGATGCCTGCTCTGATACCAATTGAAATCCTGGTATCAAATATGAGATGTCGAAAGAGATGTCACGACATTAATATCTAAAAATTAACAAGGTAAGTAAAATTTAAAGTAAAAGCGCAGTAACACAAGAAATTGTTAACCCCGTTCGGTGCAATCACACCTACTCTGGGGGCTACCAAACTAGGAAGGAAAGCCACTATAAGCAGTATCGATTCAAAGTTAAACCCACAATTTACACTCCTCACTTAATCACGACCCAATGCAACTTCTATCTAAGAACTCTTAGATAAGAGACACCTCTCAGTCCCCCTCAATTACACACAGTGATATGCGAACAAGAAGCAAACAGAAACGAAAACACCCTTCAAAGACACAACTTGATCTTGCTTAAAAGCTTCAATCAAGAACAATAACACTAATTCTTAGAATCTTAGATTGGACAAAATACAACTCAATAAAGTCAGTCCAATTCAAACATCTAGGTGATGTATGAATGGCTCACAATGAACAAGACAACACAAAACCCTAACTCTGAGTGCACAACTTTACAATCTCTAATTTCTCTAAGCCTTCAATTAGGGTTGCACCACTTTAAGTAAAGAACGATCTTCATGGACTTGGACAATGAAAAAATTCAGAAAAGATCTTCATTATACACTGATTGAACTTCAAATCTTCTAATACCAAACTTCCTGAAAAGGAGCATCTGAACCTTCCAAAACAAGAAACATGCTCTAATATTATCACCAATAAATTGCGTAATAAATCAATCAACACCAACACACTAAATATAATTGTACAACAAATAAACATAACATAACATTCTGACTGAATGTTCTGTTATCACATGTCAGAACTTCTCACTTGACATCACAAACAGATTCATGCAACAACAGAAACACACCAGCAAAATTCTTAGAACCACATGTCAAGACATCAGTCATGACATCTTGGGATAATATATTGTTTTATCAAAATTTATGCAAATCTCAGAACTATCAAGTTTGATATCTCATCAGAACCTAGAAAAACCCTAAGATTTCAAAATTTCGTTGACTTCCTTGAAGAAATGACCTTGACTATTATATATTAGTATACATAGTGGAATGTATTCACATGTAAATCATTGAATATTAGGGGATACAATGAAGGACTCAACCTTGAAAGTGATTCATGCTTGGCAGTCAAAGTATCCTTATGCTTAAAATCCTCACTACCAACAAGCAGGTTGAGTATGAAGCCTTAATTGCTGACCTCATCATGGATTTTGAAAAGGGAGAAAATGAAGTCAAAATACACACAAAGACCATTTGATGCATAAATATGTCATCATAGTAAGAGACAATTTAACCTTGTTTAGGTCATATGAGACCATACATATGCCTCAATAGAAAACATGAGGGAAAATGTCATGTCCAAGCTTACGAGCAAAATCATAGAAAGTCAACCATTGCTTCATAAAAAAAGACATTAGACAAGCCCAACAATGAAATATCATAGATGATAATGGTTGTAACCCACATTACCACCAAACCTTTGTGTGTGGTGTTGATTATAACATATTTGCAGTTTGGATATTTACCGACCAACCTTGTAAAAAAAGAGCATGCCCATATCAATCATATGAGGAATTTAATACAAAATATGCATGTCAACCCCTTTATTAAAATGATTGGAAGTGGAACAAGTTTCATATCTTCTTGTCGATGTCCATGAAGGTATATCTGGTAAGCACCTAAGAGGAAGAACCCTCCCCAAACAGATAATCTTAGTTGGATATTACTAGCCTTCGATGGTTCAAGGACCTAAAACTTATATTAATAAGTGTGAGAAGTGTCATAGGCATATGTATGTCAACCTCACTCCCTTATCCGACCTCATCACGCTGACTTCACCATGGCCGTTTTCCTAGCGGGGTATGGATTTTCTTGCCCCTTTCCCCTTAGCTCTCGGGATACTAAAATTTTATATGGTAGTCATGGACTATTTTACCAAATTGATTGAAGCATAATCCTTGACAAAGATCTCCACAACCAACCTTTAAAGGTTCTTTAAACGGAATATCTTTGTGAGATACAACATTCTCAAATAGATTATCTTTATCAACGGGACCCAATTCTTAAACATAAATATGATTTTTTTTCCAAATATCTCATGATAAACACCATTTTAATTATGTAGAATACTCTCTTACAAATGGCCATGATGAAGCCACCAAACAAGTTCTATTGAGAGGACTGAAAAAGACGACTGATGCGATCTAAAGGAAATTGGGCAAAGGAGCTTCCAAATGTTTTCTGGGTGTAACACCATTCCATAAATAGGGAGACACCCTTAAATCTCACTTATGACACCAAGTTAATTATCTCAAACGAAGTAGGGGGACTCATATGGGGGATGTATATCATTTGCAAGAAGATGAAAATTATGAAGCCGTTGGAAAGAGGTAGATCTGTTAGACGAAAGAATATGATTAATGTCCCTCATGAAAGGTGTCATCAAATAGGCAACCTCTTCGTAGTAAAACATAAAAGTCATGCCTAAAAGCTTCCAAATCAGTTATCTCGTACTACATAAGGTCGGAGTTGGAGGAAGAAATTCCAATAAAAGAAAATTGGCTACTACTACTACTACACGATAATGGTCGTATCAAATCCGAGACAGTAAAGGAAAATGAGCTTATGCCATTGAGATCCTCCTAGTGGAACTCCTTCTAAGGACCTGAAGCGATACCAAATTGAAGTGGTATTACAAATTGATCATTTTTCTGTCTCTATATATGTTGAGTACTTATAAAAATTCACAAGTGTAATATTTATTAGAAAATTAATGAAAACATATTTCACTATGTTACATTGGCATTATAACTTTCATAAAAGACAATACAAAGCTGGAATACCATAATCAACGTCAACAGAAACAATCAGAAACAAAAGTTAAGAACTTCCAACCTCTGGCGAGACGACTACAAACATTTAAAGGTAGTATAAAAAACACCGGTGGAACACTGCACTAGGTGCACCCCACTTGGTAGAAATCCACTGTAGAGAACAAATGGCGGAGCCTCAATTATGTTAGACTCAAACTAGGTTCTCACTTGGGGGAAGGGAATAGGAACATACCTTTAGCTGAATGCAATCCCCATAGATGCCATATGTCGATAAGGGCGACTTTAAAGACGATCATATAAAAAATTAGAGAAAAAAATATTCATTGTTAAAGATAAAAGACAAAATACATGTTTTAGTCCTTTAAGTTATTTAATAGTACCATTTAGGTCCTTTAAGATTTTTTTTGTAATGGTTGGGTCCTTTACGTTTTAAAAAGTTTACATAGTTAACCTTTTTTTAAAATTTCCATTAGAAAAAGTATATGTGGCATTGACGGTGCTTAGGTGGCAGTTAAGTTAGATGAGTTGATAAACACAAATCAATAAACCTTAATCCCCATTTATAAACACAATTGAACACATAGAACACATATTATTGAACCATAATCCCCATCTTCTCATCTCCCTAGTTCCATTAACCTAATCTCTCATAAACCTTAATCCTTAATCCCAAAACCAAATCAATATGATTTAAAGAATTAAAACACATAAATATAATTATCAAGCCATACAATGATGAACAAGAAGCAACAACAGATTGGAGATGAAAAGCGGGTGACGTCGCAGCGTGTTGGAGGGCTTTCGGCTGGTCGAATATATTTCTTCCTCTGAGTTATGAATGATGATGGTTCTGGTTTAAATTAGTTGGTGAAATTGTGCGATTATCATGTTGTTGTTATTGTAAATTTTTTGATTATGTATTGCTTGGTTTTGTTTGTTTGAAGCAGTCAAAATAACTTGTATATTCAATGATAAATGCTTAATCTTTGTTTACTCATAAACCATGTTTATTGGGTTCTTGGTTAGAGATGGATGAAATTAAGAATTGTGACAAAATACTTTGATTTGGGGAGGCCATTGATGGATGAAATTAATCTTGATGAATTCCACCACTACTACCTTGGGAGGCGTTTGATGCACTTTTGAGTTTTAGGGTTCAAAGATTTTGATTTGGGGATTTACTTAACAAATACATGAATATTGTAAAAAGCCATCACACCTACCAAATCATCAAACCTAAAAGCCAAATCATCTCAGTTAAATTCCACCTCAGTTCGGTTTTTGCCACATCTGAATTTTTGTAACGAAACTTTAAAAAAGGGAAACGATGCAAACAATTTTAAACTTAAAGGATCTAATTGTCACAAAAAAACTTAAAGGACTTATTTGGTACTTTAAAATTACTTAAAGGACCTCTAGTACTATTTTTCCAAGATAAAAGGATGAAACAAAATCATTCTTAAAGATGTATAGCGAAACCAAATCATTCATATATATAAAATGATGAAACACAATCATTCGCAAAGATAAAATGATGAAACAAAATCACCCATAAATATAAAATGATGCAACAAAATCATTAGTAAAGATAATATGTTGAAAAAAAATCATTCATAAAGGCAAAATAATGAGAAAAATCTATTCATAAACTTAGTGACAAATCAAAATCATTCGGTTCTATATTTACAAAATTATGCCAAAGGCCAGGGCCATATATGGAAACAACATACACAACAAAATCAACTGATCATGGATACATTACAAAAAGGCAAGAAAAGTAATGACTAGGAATCTAAATTTTCGCCAAGAGTCACCAATTTTTCTTCCATGACATTCTGCTCAACATTGAATTTATCTTTGGGGATTTTAGGACACAACAATTCCACCTAGTTCAGGGTGTTATCAAAGGAGAAGTGCATCACTTAGCTGACAACATAGACAACATTTTCATATTCCCTTTTCAACTTCTCCAACTGCTCTGTAAGACACTTTACCTCTTCCTTATGATACTCCTTTGCACCCATCAAAGAAGCATCCATGTTATCCATAGTCCGATTTTTATTTTTGAAGGGAACTTTAACCTTATTGAGAGCACCTTAAAAACCATATTATTATGTATGAACATCGCCTACAATTTTTTACTCCATTAACCCCTCCAGATGTTTCACCTTTGTAGAAAGTGAAAATGGGGCACCATGCTCCTCTACCTCCTTCTCAGCAAACACTGAGATGCCATTCGTGTAAGTAATTTCCTTATAAATGTTGTCACTTTAAATGACGATAACATCAACATGCTTTTGAAGTGTCTCCCTCTATTTTCTCAGGATATATGGGGGCAAAACTTCCCTCTTTTTCTAAGTGCCAATGGAAAATAAATTGGCCACCCAATATAAGTGGTAGGACATATTATTCATCATTTCCATTTTACTTAATTCATTCATGCGAGTAAAATATTTATCACCCCTCTCTAGGAAGATATCCTAGATGTCTTTGGTAGATTGAGAACCAATGATGAGAAGGAAAAAATACATAGAATATGAGATCATACTTTTCCTTCCCCTATAGTCAATTTCCAACTTGACACGCCCCCATCCCGAGCCTATATGTGTCCTACCCTCCTTGAACACAACTATCATCTTTCTTATGTATAGAATGGTCATCACTTACCACCTACGATGAAAATTGGCCTAAAACATGATTTCTCAGGTGGTCACTATATTTCTTTCTTCATGTTTTAGAGTATGGGGACCCAGGTCATTGCTCTCTCCGACATGAATTAGTGTCAGGATATTGTTGTTGACCTCATTATTCGGTATCTTTAATCCTATAGGATTTCCTCCACAGTTTGTTTAGCGAAGAACGCAGGGAAATGTTATTGTCAAGACTCTTTTTTATCATGATCAATTTATTGAGGATACTCATATTGTCTACAATACAAAAATAAAAGATGCAATAAATACATGAGTAGTACTAGAAGTCATACATAAAGTAAAAATTCCTTTCGTCACCAAATATCATTTTCCTTTATTCTTTAGTGGCCGCCTCGACCAATAAGTGCATTTCTATGTACCGTTTCTGTAACTTCCGTATTTAATTAAATATTATTGAGTATTTTCCAAATATTTGTTGAATATGTTGAATAAGTTGTTTGAGTTGATAAGTTGATAATCAGGTAAATAGTCGATTTAGTCGGGAGAAACGAAGGAAATCGAGCTAAAAAGCCAGTTTTTGAAGGAATTACACATGTGGCACCCCACGTGGCGGGCGCCATGGGGTATGCCATACGTTGGATAGGACTCAACTTCTAACAACTGCCACATCTCTCACTTCTTTCCAAATGGGTTCATGTGGCGGGCGCCACCTTCACATTTCATTTCCCTCTTAAAAGAAGTTGGGAGGGCACTTCAGTCTTTCCTCTCTTATGCCTTAACCTATAAATAGATGGCCTCTTGTTCATTTCTCTTCATCCAAACTTAGCTACAACACTTAGGCATAAACAATCATGAATTTGTAAGTGATAATCTTCTCATCTTGGGAAGTTATTACATTTGTGTAATCGAGTTTGGAGCACTTAGTGGAAGTTAATCCTGCCGCCATTTTCATTTCAAGTTATTTTCCAGTTGTTTTCAGACACCAAGCCCCTGATTGGAGCATGTTTCTATTTATAAATTCTGATTTTACTTTCATTTAATTTTCTGCACTGCTTTTACTTTATTTACTTTCTGCACTACTTTACTTTATTTATTTTCCGTACTCGCTTTTACTTTATTTATTTTCCGCACTCGCTTTTACTTTATTTACTTCCCGTATTGCTTTTACTTTATTTATTTTCCGCATTTCTTTACTTTCAAACCTTTTTATCCAAAAAGAATTTACTTTGATATGACAAAATCCAATATGTTTATTTACATTTCCATGTCTGGATAAATCTAAAAAGGAAAGAATGTAAGGATCGTAGTTAAAATAACATTTCACACAATGCGTCGATAGAAATGCTTAGGGGCTATTTTGGTCTTTAATACAAGTTTTCCGCACTTTAATTCTGTTGGGTAAGATCGAAAGCCGTCCAACCTTTAGTAAACTTGTTTAGTCTTAATTGTTCAAAGGAAGCTACAACACTTTGTTCAGTTAAGTAGGAATTTTTAATACTTTAGAAAAACAATTTCAAAAACAATTTTGGACGCGTTAGTGGGTTTAAAATCCGGTTCGTTTGAACCTCTTTCGTTAAAATTTTCAGATCAAAATACTTTTCAACTTAGTCAAGAAACTATATTTCTTAAAAAAAAATGTTTATCACTTTAACGCAATGCGCGCCTTTTTATAAGTGACAATAAGAGGGTTTGTTTAAAGGTTAAACTCGGCTCTGGATACGTGAAAGTGACAATTCCCATTAAATTAGTTCTTTTCACAAAGTAGTAAACATTTCCCCATAAGTAGTTTTATTTACATGCATTGGAATGTTATCTGACTGTGTGAATTACATTCAAGCCTGTTGTTTTAACCAAATTTACATCTTCGCACTTTATTTTACTTTAATTTTACTGTGCACCCTTATAACCCCTGTTTTTACTTGCGTTAGATAAACATCGTAATGATAGGATTTAATAGATTGACGTTTGGTCTCTGTGGGATCGATAATCTTTTATATTACTCTGACGCGATTCATATACTTACGAAAAATCTGCATCAGTTGTAACGCCTCATATAATAAATACCTAGAATATCATTATACAAGAGTTTTATTGGTACTTACACCATCATAAGTGCCTAATAGTACAATTCACATTCTTGACCAATTCTAAAAACAATACAATCTATGGTGCAAGACATGGAAATTATACTAAAAATAAAATACTAAGATCAATACAATATCCATTATTGTACAAAGATAAATACACAACGGAAAAACTAAATCTATGCTTCTCTTGAAACATCCCGAGCATAGCTCCACTTGAAAATCAACCTGCAAAAGAAACCTGTAAAACAACAACAATAGAGGGGGTGAAATATCAACATCTCAGTGAGTTCCCTATCTTAGAGTTCTCTCGGCTCTAAAGGTTCGAATCTAAGCATTCCGCAAGATCTCTGGTTACTTCTCAATAAGTAACCAAAACAATATGGAAAACATCCATACAACACTCTTAACACCTTACGTGGGACTCAATGGAATACCCACCGTAAGTGTTATCAGCAAGACTTAAGTCACTACCTAATTCTTTACGGATGCTTCCCGTGGGACTTAACATAACCCACCTCAAGACTTACTCAAGACTTCACCGGCAAGCCTTCCCGTGGGACTCAGTGTAATATTCATCACAAGCCACTACCATGCTTCCCGTGGGACTTAGTGTAATACCCACCACAAGCTTAAACCATGCTTCCTGTGAGACTTATTGTAATACCCACCACAAGCCTAAACCATGCTTCCCGTGGGACTCAATGTAATACCCACCACAAGCCTAAACTATGCTTCCTGTGGGACTCAGTGTAATACCCACCACAAGCCTAAAACTCGACAAGACTTCCCGTGAGACTCAGTGTAATAACCACCACTAGTCACTACCTGCCTCACCAACGATTTTTGCATCAACCTAGGGTAATCCTAAACACTTCACAATTCATGTCTTTTGTTTTCCAATAGCTCCTAATTTCTTAACTAACATAATCATGGTTAATTAGAAAAGTCGGGTAAAAGTCGGCATAAAATAATATTTTCGGTCATAAAAGGTACAACATATTATTAGCTTCAAATCGATATAAAGTTCAGTTAAATCAGATAAACGACGAAGAAGTTATGAATTTTTAAAAGTATTAAAAATAGTATTTTTAATCGGCATAAAATAAATAAATATTTCCACTTCAAAAGTAATATTTCCTCTACCATTGGATAGTACGTTGTCATAGCTTTCCAACGATATAGAGTTTTCCTTAATCAGATACCCGAGTAAAAAGTTATGAATTTTATAAGAATTAATATTTTCCAAAACATATAGGGTTAACAGGTTAACCCATATGGTTAACCAGTCTAAATTCCACTTCCAGTGGCATTTTCAAGGCCCGTTAACAGGTTAACGCATATGGTTAACTGACAGCCAGTAGCAATAAATCCTTCGTTTTAACACTCCGAACTCCAACTAAAACACACCAAACCTCAAAATGGTTTTAAACAGATATTACTACACCTATTACCAGCATACCCATGCATTTTATCGGTATTTCAACCGTTCAAACTCTTGATTCTATAATTTCTAGGATTATGCCCTAAAACATCAAGAACACTATAACTTCTAGATTGAAAGTTTCTATCTAGAATCCACCTTGCAAACGATGAGGAGTTTGATGAAGATGATGAAGAAGAATGATGATGATCCAAGTCCTCTAGCTTCAAGCTTTTCCTTTCCTCCTAGGGTTTCCTTCTTCTTTCTCTTCTCTTTCTCTTCTTCCTTTTCTTTCTTTCTCGTTCTTACTAACTTTCTCTCCTTTTCTCTTTCTAAAACTAATACAACAATATAAATTATACTGATATAACTTTAGTTAGTTACAACCGGTCCAAATTGAGAGTATCCAAAAATTTATCTGAGTCAGATATTTAATAAAACCTCTGAGTCAGATAATACTAATTAATTAATTTAGGTTCGTCAGTTGCTCTAATTATTTAAGTTGAAAAACTCTCATAGCACACCAGAATCCTATTAAACTTAATTAATATTATCCAGAGCATTTATTAAAATACGGGGTATTACATCAGGGTTCAAATTTTATAGTCGGGAATACGATAATTGGTATGTAGGATTGAAATTATATAATTTTCTACTGTGTGGTGTTGATTTGTGTTGATGATTTATTATTGTTTTTGTGGAAAAACTGTGTGGTGTTGATTTTATGTTGATGAATCGTTTTTGTGGTAAATGATTTTTGCAAACCAGAATCTGGTATTGAACATGGAGGAATTGAGTTGAAATTAGGTGTAAGGCACCATCGAAAATAATACTGAAAATGGAAGAAATACTGGAAACCGAATTATAGCAGGAAATGTGGAAATTTTTTGGTGACGGGTGCCACCAAGGAGAGGTGGCACACGCCACTTATGTGGGGGTGGCCACCCATGTGATATGTGGCACAAGCCACTTAGTACGTGATGGGAGCCACATGAAAATGTGGCACTAGCAGAAGCCACATGTGGATGTGGCGCAAGCCAGCTAGTGGGTAGGAGCCACACATGAAGGGTGAAGCAAGCCACCTGCTAGGGGTGGGAGCCACTTGCCTCTTTTTGTTTAGTAGCATACTTATTTATTTAATTTAGTTGTGGCATTGATTAATTAATTAATTGTTATATACTTAGTTAATTAGATTAAATAATAAGTAGTATTATGCAAATGAATTAAAATAATATAGTAGCGTTTTAGAAACATTAGTGGTAGGTTTTTGATAGAAAATGAGAGATTATCAGATACTGGTATATGGTATCAGAACTAAATTTTGATGACAATAAAATTGGTAGCAGTAAAGTGTATGTATCAGTAAGTTAAAACTTAATAGAATTAGTGTGATTTATCGTTGGAAATAGCAACGGGTAAAATAATGCCGATCTAGTCGAAATAGTGAAATTAGCCGTAAGAAATTAGTTGTCCGGAATTAATTGAAATTTTTTGGGGTAGTTTGTATAAACTAGTAGGTGATTTTGGTTGATTTATTTGGTTGGAATCTAGTCGAATACGTGGATTTGAAGGTACTGCTGAATAAGTGTTTGTCCCGATTTATGGGTATATTTGAGTTGTAAGTCTGATGACAATGTTGATTTAAGTTGTTGCATTTGATGCATATCTTGTTGTCATTGATGTATGCTATTCATAATTTTCGCATACATTGAATTTTCTAAGTTGGAGCTAATGCTCAACCATGTTGGCTTGGATTGGAAAAGAAATAAAAGTTGAAGTTGAAGGCTTATGCCTTGTTGTTGCCTCGATAAACTGTACTTTCTAAGTTAGGAGTTCTACTCCAATGGTACCACATGCATATGCATAGTTGAGTCGCATTTGAGTTGCATAATTACATATTTTGTTGATTGTTGTTTTGTTGTTGTTGGATAGTAGTGAAATTGTATGATTCTAGTCTAATTTATTAATTATCATACTTCTGTTTATATCTTTCGATATCTCACAACATATGTTTGAATGTTGTACTCTGTTGGTAATATGCAGGTAATCTAGAGTAGAGCTGCTTACCTTGGTAGATTCAAGTCAGTGTTATCGCTCTGATACGTAGCACTCAGGGGGATAACACATGTTTCTTTTGATGTTGGATTTTAATATGTTGTTGAATTTTAGTTACTTTCGTTAAAGATTTGATGTTTTTAAGTGGTTTCGAAGTTGAAAACAAGTTGTGATATTTTAAGTTGAATATTATGAATCTGCTGCGTTGTAATAAAGCATTTTCTTTAAAGACTAATTGGGTGATTTCATGTTGTTATTTAAGTTGAAATGTATCATTCCATCTGTGTTGTTGAAATTTTATACTCTGATTTTATGATTAATTACCGGGTAGAAATGAGGTGTTATATTAGTGGTATCAGAGCAGGTCGGCCCGTCCGGCCAAGTAATCGAGTTGTAGTTTTGTTTAACAATAGTGTATTGTTAACTAGTGCTAACCTTTGTTTATGTTGAAGTGCTAATTTGAGATGACTAGAAGGAACGATGCTGCAATGGCTGCTGCGATGCAAGCAATGGCTCAGGCCGTGCTGAATTTTCCGAACGCTGGTGAGGATGTTGGATCTCGTAGTTTGGAGACTTTTCAGAGAGAGTATCCGCCTATATTTAAGGGTAAACATGAACCTGATGAAATGTTGGTATGGTTGAAATAGATTGAGAGAATCTTCTGTGTGATGGACTGCACTCCAGCGCAGAAGGTTCGGTAAGGGACTCGTATGCTGGCAGTCGAGGCTGATAACTGGTGACTAGAGACTCGTGAGAGATTGGATGCTGTAGGTGAGGAGAGTAAATATCTATTTGTGATTTCTGATTGAATCTTCTAGATCTTTAAATCAACACCTCTTTAAATCAGCGCCACATATGATTGCATAATATCTCCAAAATATTTTACATCTATTAAAATATAACAGCACCAATCACACTAGCTCAGGACAGGCACAATGTCGTATGCAATGTCGTATGACATCTTATTCGACATGTTCCAGAACATAAAAGACACCTCCAAGATATTCTCATCAAAGTTAGGACTTCTATCATTAGCTCCAGAATATCTTCACAATTAGAACCAAAAGGACTCTCATTGAAAATACCTTGAAGAACAAATCCACCTTGAATCTCTTAGTCCTTTAAAAATGCTCCACCTGTGATAGCATAATATAGAATATTCCGCATAACTCAATATTCTGCATAATTCAAATCATAAACCCATCACTCCAGCTCCACAGACAAAGATGTCATAACATCTGTCTTTGACATCTGTCTGTAACACATGACAATAATACTGTCATGACAGTTGCAGATGTTTCAACATCTGGCTCAGTATCTGCCAATTATTATAGCCTCATATGTACTGATGTCTGTGCCACCATGTCAGGACATCTTGTTTGACATGTTCTTCCAGAATCTAGACCATGTTAATTTAACATATGGAACTTCTTATTCAACATGTTCCAGCCATATTAGTTTTTCCAAACATAATGCCAATAATAAAATCATAGAATTAACACTATTAATTTTAGTACTCTTCTACCATCTCCGGGTTTGCTATGGAGATTTTAGGAAATGCAAAGCCACAACCAACTTCCGTGATATCAATCCTAAAATGGTTGGCTCCCTTATCTTCCTCCACATCCATTTCAAGGTCTTTCACATCCTAAATAACCTCCGATTTTTTGGCATCCTATTCGGAGTTCCCCACAACCTCAAAACTATGACTAGTATCTATAAAATATATAGAAAGATACCTCGCCTCTAAAGGAGGCACTTCCAATACTTTTGGGTTTACCACTCCTGTTTGCAAAGAAGCATCACTTATATCATTCCTACTAGACAAGTATACAAAATCAATGTTTGAGTTTCCTATCTTGGCCATGACTTGAAATGAATGAAAACAACTGAAAGGATAGATAACTATGACATTATTTTGAGAAAACTACTGAGTTTAAGTTGAAGGAACAAAGACAAAATCACCAGTGACCCAAAAATATTGTACGAGCAAGGATAAAGGTCGTAACAAACAATAGAAGATCACTTGCAAAGCAAATATTATAAGGTGAAATTAAAATACAAAGCTTTGTTGGAAAAGGAGCGAAAATAGAGCCTAATGACGCTCAACCTCTTTTTATAGGTAACCAGGGGTTGCAAGTCTACGGCCAGAATATAGTAGAATACCAAAAGGCGGGACCAACGTCCTAAGGTTAAACTTGATTCTCTAATGGAATTTGAGTGCACTCAAATGCTATAACGGTGTTGTCAGGTTCTTACCATATGAGCTTAGGGCCACATGGGGAAGTTACACAATGAATTATTCCAATTACAAGATAATAATTTAATACGCGTGTTCGTGAGATCACCTACCCCACTCAACCAATCTTCGACTCCAACTCTAAGGTGGGGATATGCTCGGATACTTCAGGGCAATTTAGAAGAAAGGTCTTGAGGCCAATCTTAGTGCTTGTGTCAAATCATGACTCCATACGTGACATCAAGAACTTGGGGGATAATTGTTTTGGGCCGACCAAAAAGCTCAATAAAAGCGACCCAATACAAAAATGTATATTCCAATACTCTCTCACATCAAACCGACGATCAAGTGAACTCTTGCCTAGATGCATACCATAATCAATTTTCTTGCTTATCTTAAGTAGTTGGATCCTATTCAACTTTCTCCCACAATCCACGTCACAATCACCATGAACGATTTTAAATCACCAACTATATATAAGCTCAGTTTTGATTCATAACAAATATAATTTCATTCACTTGATCTTACAAAGTTACACTTCTTTGATTCAAATAACTTAAGCGTTAAAGTGCTAATTTTTCCGACACACCATTACTCCACCATATTAGAGACCCATACCACTGTATCAAAAAACTTCACGTTAACATATCATCACTCTTCTGTTACACACCAAAATAAAATGTATTTTAACTTTTCTTAAAACATTTTTTCTTTAAATTATAAACATTAAACACTTTGATACTTTACACTTTTTTCGTTATGGATTTGGTCCCTTAAATTATCATTCGCTTATATAAATAACACATTTAACATTATAACTTAAATTAAAAGATATTTAATTTTTAATAAAGGGTAAAATAATAGAAAAAAATCACGACCCTCCAATTAAATTATTTTGTAACATCGATATAGAAAGTAAAAAATGAAAATGTTTATAGAAATTAATAGGACCGTAAATAATGGAACAATTTGGTTAGAAAAGAAAGATGAGCATAAGCTAAAGTGTTGTTAGTATTTGGCGTTATTCCCACCATACCAACACCGTATAGTTCTACTTCCAAGAAAGAACATGCATACAATGAAGCTAAAGAGACATAATAAGACCGACATGACTCTGCTATTTGGTTTCTTCTTGTTGGAATTTACCAACTCCAATAATCAACTTAATGTACAGGCTGTTTTGACATTACTACCATACAGTATGCCTCTGACCTCTGTATTTGAATCAATCATTGAGCCATTATAGTCCAGAAAGAAGCCCCACTCCCACAGCTCTTGCCATCTGTTTCTTTTTTTCCCTCTCAAAATTTCATGTCAATAAGGTTAAGACTTGTGGACAATAGGGTTTTTAGAATTTATGGAAATATTTTACCGACATCTGATATGTGTGTGTGAAGTATGAACACATTGTGAGCACACATACTTTCTCCTGGCTGATAGTTATGTAAGAAAAGTAAACAAATATTTAGACAACCAATAGAGATACTTATTTGTCAAAGACATGATTAAAGAAAAGGTCAGAGTTGCCTGGTGTAATACTAGCTGGATTTAAAATGAGGGCGTTTAAACTTTTTATATATATTGAATTACAATTTGATCTAATTCATTAATATAAAATTGGTATTTAAAGATGAAATTGTCCAAACTTATAAACACAACATATCCAATTTCGCTTATTAAAAAAAAAAAAAATCACTAAACAATATGAGACCGAAGTGTGAACGGTGCCTGAAATTCAAGAAATGATTTAAAATAAACTCTGATATCATCTTAAAATGCGTGGGTTGGATCTTACTCATCCCCACAAAACTGACTTGAAATGTGAGGATTGACTCTGCTTATAAACACAACACAATCAATATCTCTAAGCAATGTTGAACTAAATACACATTGTTAAGTCCACCACAATGAAAGGGTTGAAGGCTACAATGAAAGCAAGTCAAATGACACAATTTAGGTGACTAGAGACAGACCGCAATGAAGGCGGAAATTACAACAATACATATTTATAAATAAAATGAATATTCATGATGAGTGTGTTTACCCCCAAAATTGGTAAACAAACAATGATCATCTGAAGATACCAAAATACCCTCAATTACTCGCAGGATCGACCAGATTGATCCTAGGACACATGCTAAAAGGTTTATGATTTGTAGTGTTTTGGGAAAAAATGTCTTGAATCCTTTGACAAGATCCAGAAGGTGTTCTGAAATAAAAGAAATGAAATAAAAGCAAAGACTTTTAAAGTAAATAAAGAAAATGTTGCAGGCATGTAGGGTCTGAATGTAGACGAATTTGGTGGTGGAGTTTGAGAGTTTGCCCCAATATACTCTAACACTGGTTGAATATAGTATATATTAACTATTTCTCCTGGCTCCGTCGAAGGAGTTGGTTCTGACACCACACTTGGTGTTGTTGAAGCCCATGGCGAAGGGTTGGAGACTGAGATGGTCTCACTCCACGACACATCTTATGTATTCATACTACGAATATTTGAACTGCTCACTTGTTGCCATCCTCCTTGTATTTCTTCTTCTTGGTATATAATGATCTGTACTGGCTACTTTCCCACTTTTCAAATGCATGCAACAACAGTAACCGTTTTTTCGACCAGTGTGCACACGTAAAAGAAGTTACAAAAACAAAGAAGTTATAAAAAGGAAGTTATGAAAAAGAGAAGTTATAAAACTTCTAAAAACCGTTTTTCAGCACTGTCCCACTAGGCGTGCCAATTTGTTTACCCCCAAAATTGGTAAACAAGCGTTGGTCCACTGAAGATGCCAAAATATTCTCAGTTACTCGCAGGATCGACCAAATTGATTCTAGGACATGTGCTAAAAGGTTTATGATTTATAGTGTTTTGGGAAAAAAAGGTCTTGAATCCTTCGACAGGATTCATAAGGTGTTCTGAAATAAAAGAAATGAAATAAAAGGAAAGACTTTTAAAGTAAATAAAGAAAAAGGAAAGGCTTGAAGGTTTAAAGGAAGGATAAAAACAAGACTTGAAGGTAAATGAAAGTTAAAAGGGCAAGGCAAAGAAGTTTAAATGACTGAAATTGTAAAGGAAAGGTAAATGCAAGACAAAATGTTAAAATGCTGAAGAAGTAAAGGGCATGAATTGTAAGTGAAACACATAAATTGCTTGAAAAATAAATAACTTTGAAAGATAAATGCTTTAAGATAAAGGGTTTAAAAGATAAATGGTTTCAAAGGTAAATAACTTGAAGATAAATTAACATTGAAGATAAATTGGTGGTGTTTACATCACGTACATTCTCACTGCACTCTTTTCTCTACACACTGATACTTTGAGTGTTACGGAGTTACTAATACATATGATTTCCACACACTTATTCTAACACTAGACTAAACTATTTATATACATTACAAAGTAACCGTTTTTGACGGTTTCTTCCTAAGACTATCCAAAGATGATGACACTTGTCCCACTACATACTGAAGAAGCTTCATCTTGCGCCACTTGTCCATGTATTTGAATTGAAAATTACATATTTTCCCTCCAAGCTTGAATGTGCAAAACCCATGTAACTGCCATCTTCTTCGAATGCATGGCTGGTCTAATCATATCAACACTTAGAAAATATTCTAAACTCAGAATTTCTCTATGTACATAACCTATTGGTGGATTCCTTCGACTCTCATCCCTTAATGAGTAAGGTCGAAAAGACCTAATTTCAGCTTATAACAAGAAAACTATTTTCTAAGCCAAATGACCTCATTAATGCTAGCGTCGAAATTTGGAGATAACAAATTTCCCCCAAAAAATGTTCTTTTCGATCATCTTGATGAAAAGATCATTTTTTGATATTCATCATTTCCACGCCAACTTTGGTTAGACGAAAGTATGGTTAGAACAACCTAACCCACGTTCTCACAACTGTTGTGATTCTCCAACCATGCGCATGGCGTCATGTCATAATGGAAAAAATTCCAAAAGTCCCATCAGTCGTATCTGATGTTTCCTGATCATGAGTTTTTTCTTGAAACAATGCGCCAAAACGTCTTGCATTAACTGCTACCTCAACGTATCTGATCCCAAGTGCCACATGTCCCACCACTTCACATCTGCATTAAGTGGCTAGACTTCACAACTTCTCATTTCCTACGCGTATAAACACATCCTTCAGCAACACAAAGAAACTTTTCCAATCTCTTGCAAACTTTGTCTCCTTCTTGCTAAAATCTTCTTCTTTTCTTCCAAAAACCCTAAAAAACCTCCATTTTCATTCCCAAAAAAGGTGTCCTCTAAGGCTAACACCTCCCAGAAGAAAAGTAAGAAAGCAAAGGCTTTCACTTTCGAGCAAGCTCTTTCATCCTTCAACAACCTCACTGAACCCAAGACGGTTAAAAGTCGTCAATTTGTACCAGAACCTAAGGACGCTGAGATAAAAAGTTTATACAACTCTCAGATAATGATCCCTTTCACCATCAATGAATGTCCTTACGCTTTATCTGGACCTTTGGCCAAGGTTGATAACACTGATGAAAGACTAGCTGAGTTCTTTCCTTGCTTTCATAAATCTCAACCCTTAGGGCACAAAAATCTCCCCAAAGATGATTTTTCACCTAACACACCTCCTTCCAATCAACTAGACTTAAAGTATCTTTATGATGGAACCAGATTGATTAGGGCTGTAAGCCAATTCAATGATTTTGATCTTTGGATGGCTAGGATGGAAAAAGTGAAGGCTGAACACTGGAAAGCCATAGGGATCTATGATCTGTTGATGTTGTCAAAGACACATATCCCTTACTGCTTGAACCTTTTGGTTGCTTCCCTATACTTCTGGGATTGCACCCATTACACTTTCCATCTTCCTTGTGGGATGGTTACCCCCACTCTCTTTGATATAGCCGCTATCGCAGGGCTTCAAATCGATGGTGTGACGTATGACCCCTGTGTTGATGCTGAGGATACAATTGGCTTTATGAGTCTAAGATAACATACACTCTCTTCATCAAACATCACTCCAAACCAAATGATGAGAATGTTTCTGACAAGGAGCACATTTCCTTCCTCACCCTCTGGTTATCAAGATACGTATTATGCACCAAGTCTTTGCAGGTGGCAAAAAAATACTTGCCTTTGGCAAACCAGCTCCACAACAATAGAGGGGTTTGCTTGAGTGAAATAATCTTGGCCAACCTCTATGAATCCATCAGTGAGGGGGTGGCTCAACTGAGTGTTGCACCCCAAATTTTACCCCTAACTTTCATTCACACATTCATCTCATCATTAGCACACCATGGTACATACTCAAGCATGTAGATTTGCGAAGATGTGAAGGAGAGTTTGTGGTTTTGGAATTGGAGTTTTGATTCGATTGTTATTTATTCTTGTCCTAACTCAAGTGTTGAGTTTGACCTAGTTTATTTGTTTCATAGTCAAAATTGTGTGTTCTCCATACAAGCGTTGGATGTTGCTTTGTTCGTGTTCTAAAAGGATAAGTTGTTAATCCCAATTAGAATCATTGAGTAGAATGGTTCTCACCTTGTGATGATTTTTGTAATCCTTCTTTTGTTGGTCACTCATAGAACTCTTAGTGACCTTCCTTCCCGTAGCATCTTCAGGATGAGTGTAGCCATCGACTACCATGTACCATAGATCTACATCATAGCTAAGGAAAAAATTTCTATCATATCCTTCCAATAGTCAAATTTCTCGCCATCGAAGATCGGTGGTTTTGCACTGTAGTGGCCTTTCTCATATGTAGTTGAAGATGAAGTTGAAGTAGTTGAAGGGTTGCCAACCATGTTTCAAGAATAATAACTCACACAAATACTGGATTGGTATTGACATGGTGAAGTGTATGATAACCTTTTATCAACAAACAGAGAGGAAGAACATGCTAATTTATCCTGGTTCACTTGTCAACCACAAGCTACCTCCAGTCCACCCGTCAAGGTGATTTTTCCTTCAACAAGGACTTATTCCATTATAACCGTAACAGATTACAATGCACATAACCTCTGTGACTGACTGCACAACCAACTCATGTGACTTACAATCGTCACTGCATAACCAACTGATGCGACTTCCACAATACATAGCCAACTGTTGTGACTAAAAAGCATTAAGACTCACTGTCCTAGTATTCCTAAAGCTTCTGACCTTCACTCGGTCCTTTAGGTAATACAAACAACAATTTGCAAAAAGGTTCTTTTTTACAATAGAGTGCTTCTAAATAAGCAAAGTAAACACAATTAAGAGCTTTTGAAAATATGCACTAATGATAGAGATTTTTGCTTTGTAAGTGCATTTAAAAGATTACGTAGTCTTGTGCATTTGCCTTTGAGAGACAATCCTTATATATGCGCTTGACAAAAATATACGTTGCATCACAACTGGCCTGAGGAATGTCGTTACTGATGGTGAAAAATAGTACACACAATTGTCCTTACGTACCACCAAATCAAGGTAGTATAATTGTTAGTGTAATGAAGTGTATTTATACTATTGTACTATTCCCACTTATTTGTTAATCCTTATCTTCTGATCTTCAGAGGATTCTAGTTGATAGATGTTTGAAGCATGAGTAGAGGAAAGGATAACTCTCTTAATCATTAATCCTTGTCTTCAGAAATTCAGAGGCTTCTTGATGAAATATGATTGAAGCATGAGTAAAGGAAATGATTGTTGGGTCTTCAGAATCTCAAGTCTTCAGTCTTCAGAACCTTATTTACTCAGTACCATATCTTCAGAACTTTAACACTTGTCTTCGAAACCCTTATTTTTCATAACTTCAAGTCTTCAGAATCTTCAGAACCTTTTTCACTCAGAACTAGGTCTTCAGAGTCTTTAGCACTTGGTCTTCAGAACATTAAGTGTTTAGAGCTTCAAGTCTTCAGAGTATTTCTGCATTTAGTCTTCAGAACTCCAAGTCATTAGAATCTTTAGCATTTGGTCTTCAAAAATAGCCTATCAGAGTCATGCTCATCCAGAGTGAGAATCCTAGAAAACATTGCAATAACTACATTTGTTTTCTCAAGATCTTTTTGATGAGGTTGTACAAGACCAGTCTTGTTTTCTTTTAGTGCATAAGCGAATATTATCATGTCATAATCACTGGTTCTCATGAACTCCCTCAGAGTCAAAACCTGTTTGCCAAGAATTTCAGTACAACAACCGTTAGAGTATCAAAATTGATTTCACACAAATACTTTGTTGATATTATCAAAATATAAAGATATTAAGTAGAACCAAATCTTCTTCTCACACACATGATTATCACAACAACCAATACATCATTAACGCACGCCAAATTCATCAAGAATTTCCCATTATAACATCATAACATCATTAACAGGAATACAACATCTAAGGAAGGAAAAAGGAAGATGAAAGGAAACAAAACAAAATAAGTACTCATGTTCGCCAGGTGCTTTCCCGACGAAATTTCTCTTTCGCCCAAGGCTCGCCCGACGAAACAGGGGTGAATCATCCCTCATTAAAAATCCCGTAGCACATGTTTTCCAACCTTCGCTCGCCTCTCATTTTCCCGACAATGCTCAAGTGGATTTGGTAACGCCCGACGAGACATACCTTTCGCCCGACGAAAGTGTACGTACAACAACTCTGCAGTTGCGTTTTCTGCACAGTCCAGACCCCAAAACTTATTGCGAGATCAATACCACACAGTCTAAAATGCACATAAATCACATGATTCTCATAATACAACAACACACATCAATTAAAACCTACTATAACACGAAACCACAATCCAACAATCAATTTATGCAATATACACATTATTACGAACATCGACATACAACTTCATTTCTTCACCAAAAACAATCAAAACAATTAGAGAGATCCATAGAGATGAACCTAATGAATTATCCACCCTCATACATATATTATTCACCCCTTAAGTGATCAAAGAACTCCACCCTTACCTTAAAGTTCTTCCAAAACTTCAACCTTATGAAATGGAGATTCTTCCTAATTCCTCTTCCTTGCCCGAACTCTCCTTCTTTTTTTTTTCTTTCTATTTTTCACGTACCGACAACTTCTCACATCTTATTCTCATTTTTGGGCTATTATATTATATTATATTATCATTATTATTATTATTACTAATATCCACTTATTAAAATAATAATAATAATAATCAATATTTTAATTAATTTAATATTATTCAACAAATATTATAATCAACCAAATATTACTAATATAATTAATTAGTACTACTCTCCACACACCAAATTATATATAATTGGTCACACACCCCTAACACCTTAATCTCTATAACTCTAAGGTCACTACCACATACTAAGGACAACTCAAACACAACAAAAACTCACATAATCACATACATAAACACAACATCATAAAATTTTAATTATGAAAAATAATTAAAATAAATCGGGGCGTTACAAGCATTACTTAGGATTAATCATACGCTAGTATAATGGATCCATGGTATTGGGCTTGAGGCTCTCATTTATATGAGTTTATGGCATTCTATTCTTATATTAGTGATGACACTCTGTCATCATGTAATTTTATCAAGCATTTATATATTTTTGATAGTTTTTAGTAGTTTATATTTGAGTTTTATGAAGAAATATGAAGAAAATGATGAAGTGAGGAAAAAAAGCAAAATGTGGAAAAAGTGAAGAATTGTGAAGGAAAAAAAATTCATTTTCAACATAATTTGCATCATGACATCTATCTGATAATTTGATCATATTTATAATGTAATAACTCGAAATGAGACAAAACTTTATGAATTGAAAGATAACAAAGAGATCTACCTAGTGGAAAAATCATGGGCATGATGGGTTGGCTTTTTTCACACTTTATTTCTTTCTATTTATAAGAGAAAAAGAGGAGAAAATGTGTTACATATTTTAGAGAGGAAATTTGACGGAAAGGAAATTATGAAGATTAAAAAGTGGAGTTTTCAACCCTTGAAGCCCTCATTTTTCATTGATTCTCATATATTTCTCATATAAACTCATGGTAATCATTTGTATAACTATAAGTAGATAATTTACTCATGATTTGATTTTGTTAGACGAAACTGATTTGATCTGTTGAAATATATAGTTGAATTTGTACTATTTTTATTGATTTGATATTCTAGTTTTTATTCAATTATCTTTGATCTCCGTGCTATTTATGTGTTGACGAGCATATGAATTGAAATTAGTTTCATTGGATTACTAACTCTAACATTGTGAACATGAAATATGATAATTGTTCAAACTTAGTAATTAATTTAGAAATAAATAGTTATAAGTTTGTGATCAAGATATCACCGGGAATTCTTCCTTGTTAATTGAATTTGCTTAAGGAATTAGGGAGTTTTCGTTAAGGAAAGTGATTTATACACCAAAGAATAACATATAACGGCCGTGTTAATTTATCGTAATTCTAGAAAATCACTTTGAGAAAATAGACGTAATTACCAGCAGTGACTATTAGTGGAATCTAAACGAAACTTGGTTGCTTTCTAAATCTCGTATCTTATATAAATTTTATTTGCACAATTTACTTCGCAAAATGATCTTAAAAATCCCTCAATATTTACTTTTAAAAGCACACTAATAATCTTGTTAAAATAAAGCAATTCATATAAAGACAATCTTATATTTTTATTACTTCGAAACAATTAGTCCACTTTCTAATTTCTCATTAATTAGTCCACAACCTTCTAAGCATTAAGCTTATAAGGAAAAAATACTTAAAAATGTCACTTTCGTCCATCAACTCCTTAGCTTGGGGTATGTAAGAGCGAAATACTTAAGAGAATTATATTGCTTTACCAACCTCCAAAAAAATGAGGATTGCAAGGACAAGATGTTTCAGGCGAATTCTTCTATTAAGCAAGGTTGTTAGTTTTTTTTTATGTGTTACACTTTATTTATTAATTTTAATTATTACTCATGCAGATCATTTTGCTGGATGGATCAAGAGGTGCGTATCTGTGTTGTAATGTTTATAAAAATTTATAGTTATATTATTTTTAACGTGAAGATAATGTCATCATATCCTATTAAGTGTCATATTTAAACATCATTTATGTTTTTGAGAAAGTATTTATTGCCTAGTTTTCTTTTTTCCCGCATTATCCCTACCTTAGTTTATGTTTGATGATACTTGAGATATCTCTTTCTCTATTCAAATGACATAATCAAAAACCATTTCAAGAGTCTTCACCCACAAAATCATTTGACGATATTACTTGAAAATCACGTATATCTACATTTTCTTCCTTTTTTATGGTAACAACACATCTCTTAGGGATGTGATAACCAAAAAAGAAATATATAAAAAATGGAGTTATTAAGCTCTACATCACAATTAAAAAGAGTATACTTTTCTCACTTAAGAGTATACTTCTCTCCGTTTGTTATTATCAAATAGGCAATAAACTAAGGAAAAATAAAATAAGAAACACATAGAACAAATACAACACATTGAGAAAGGAAATAAGAAGATGGAAAATAAATACTTAAACTATTTTAATCCATGCATGATTGATTTAGAAATCCTAATTCAGTTCTTATAAAAAATATTATTTTGAAAGAGGTTTTATAAAAATATCTTCTAGTTGATTAAATGAGACAAACTAAATTACACCATCCCATTTTTCGACATAATACCTAACGAAATGGTGCCTAATCTCAATATATTTAGTCTGATTATGAAGTGTCATATTTTTAGTGAGGTTTATGGCGCTAGTGTTGTTTCATGTTGTAAACACCCCAAATTTTCCCTCTCACTTTTATCACATCTTGACTTATGATTATCATCATTGCATAGCCTATCATCACATTTTCACATTGCATATCCAGCCTTCAGCATTTCATCTACATAACTGCATCTAAGGTTTGTGATCTGAGCAATCCAAGAAGTAATCTGAGCAATCTCCAAGGTCTTAAAGCATGCCAAGAGGGTCCTTAAGTAGTCTATGATCATTTTATGCCTCCATGGATCATTTAAGGTCAAGAAATGTCAAAGCACTGCAGAGGTATGGAAGCTAAGTTGGGGCTCCTACACAGATGACCTAAAATTAGGGTTTTGGTTTTGAAGGCCTTACACCCAAAAAGTTTGGTCATTCTTAATTCTATTGGTCCATATATGTTATAAGGAGCTTGTGTATCAAATTTCATGGAAAAATTCAATGTGGAAGTCATTTGATCAAATGGTAACTTCTTGAGCAAGAAAAGTCAGATTATGGGCATCTTAGGCCCCCAACAAGGGCTCCAAAGGGTCATCATCATCAATTTGAGGTCCTACGATATTTATTTGATCATTGGAATGCTTGGAAGTTCACAAAATTGAAGAAAAATCAACAAAGCCAAAACTTGCATAAAATGGAAATGACTTGTAATGTAAACTTTCTATTTTGGAAAATATTTTCAACCTCCTCTTTCTTGATCAAAAAGGTTTCAAATGAAATTTCTTCAAACATGAAAGTTGTAGATTGGATCCTCCCATTTTCAAAAAGTACAAGAACTCATTCTAATTCATCCTAGAACTCAAGTTATGACCTTGCAAAGTTGGCAAAAATCACATAATTTCAAAGTTCATGTCAAAGAGGGATTTTGCATATTGGCATTTTCAAGCATTCACATGACTTCTAATGTGCACAAATATGTTACAACATGTCAAGGCAACTTCAAATGATCAGAATTGGCCCAAGAATTTGGAACTTTCATGGCTTGATACATGAGAAATTCAACATGACCAATTTTGCATAAAGCTTGCTATCCCTTCATCTATGCATTACGACTGCATTTCGTTGATCCAAGGGCCTTGCATGAAGAATGCTGAGGCAATCTATGCTAAGAATCCCTTGCTGCATTGACCCATACCTCAAGTACAAAGAAACTTGACTTTTTGCATTTTCTCCCATACCAATCACACAGTGCCACACCCACTCTACTGACCAATGGTATGGCTTCTACACACCCTCATGGCTATAAAAAGGCAAGCTTCATAGCTGTAAACAACACACAAGTTCAGAATTAAGAAAATCCTCAAAAACTTCATGCTATCGAATCTCTCAATCTAGCCAGCAAAAACCACAAATTCTTTCACCAATCAACTCCATATAACCTCAGGAACAATTCCCACCCATCACCATAGCCAGAAACAAGCCCAAGCCAAAACACGATTTCTGCAACTTCATAATCAAAACTCACAAAATAGCCACTGCAAGCTCCATTCAAGCATCTCAATAGCCTTAGGAGGTCAAAGGGAGTTGGTTTGCACAAGAGGAGGTCCCAAAAATCTGCATTTTGAAGAGCTCCATCTCAGGTAACCATCATGAACAATTTTTCCAGAAGCATTCTTTCTTGTTAAAATATGAATCTACATGCTTCCCTAATCATGCTGATATGTTTAGAATTGAAAATGAGCAAGAAATGAGTATGATATTGATGTTCTGAAACTTTGACCTAGAAATTTGTTTACTTCGATTCAGCTTAATGATGCATGATAAATGAATTTTGTTTGTTGATTAGTGATGTATGATGTTAGGAGAGTGTTTATGGGAAAGAAAATTGAAGTTTAGAATCTTGTGTAGGATTCTGGAAATTTTGGTTGCCGGAGAAGATGATCGGAGCTTATCTCCGGTCACCTGAAAGTCATTAGGGTTTGTTTTCCAGTTTGAATCTCAGCCCTTGGATGTTGATTAGATTAATGCATGGACGACCCAAATAATTCATTTAAACCCTAATTTCACTTAATTAAATTAATTACAATTAATTAGTCAGATTAAATGGTAGCCCTTGGATAGCGCGCGTAAGCCTAGTTCAAACCACAACCCTTGATCCCTCATACCTCAAGTCTTGATGACTCTCATCCTGGGCCTTTGATCTCATCAATTTCGCATCTGAACCATCCATCTTGCATACTTTGCATTTTATTTCATTTTATTTTCTTCATTTATTTAAAAATAGTAAAACATTTTATAAAATTCTGATATTTTGCATCATTGTTCAATTTAATTTTCAGAAACCAAAAACATTTTTATTTTTATTTTTTCATCAAAAATAGCATTTTTAAATAATTTAATTGTATATTTTAATTAATTGAATCCTTTTAATTAATTAAAAATACGTTTAAGTATTTAAAAATCACCAAAAAAATCAGAGAGCTTTTGTAACATTTAGAAACATTTACAAACTCATCCCACAAATTTCTTTTTGGTTTTGATCAAACTTTGCCAATTTTCTTTGAATTAGGGTTTCTAAATTTCTTATTTTTCAACCCTAACTTCAAAAATTCATAACTTTCAAACCAAAATGAGTTTGCATTTGATTCTTTTTGCAATCTTTCACATTTGACCTCTAGTTTCTAAATATATTTTTGTCTCATTTTTATCTTGCACTTTCAAATTGTTTGGCCTTTTTCATTGAGAAGTATCCAAAACCCTAGCAAATTTTAGGATGACCATAACTTGAATTTGGTAAACCTTTAAACCTCCCCCTTGTGATGGTATTCTCATGAGTGCTTAGGGTTCCTTTGGATGCAATTTCAATTTTTTATCATGTGATTTGCTTGTGCTTTTGAGTTTGTACATATCTTGGTTTTAAACTAACTATTTCAGGTGCATTTGGTAAGTTGTTTAGGATGTGGATGTGCATCCACATCCAACCTCTCCTTATCTCTTTATTCTTATGCATCTTACTCGTGCTTGAAGTGAATCTCATTCACTTATGTTCTCTCTTGTTCCTAGGTTACTTAACTTCTTCATGAAGTAAGTAACCTAATCCTCCTCCTCCTCTCTCTCTCTCTCTCTCTCTCTCTCTCTCTCTCTCTCTTCATCTGCTTCTCTTCCTTGGTGGCCATCTGAAGACTTCTCTTGATGCCTCAAAAACCATAGGAACATCCAAGCATGATAACTTTAGGTTTGTACATAGTCCCCCCTAGTTTTTACCTTTTGAGTCTCCTTGAGTCTCTCTCTCTCTCTCATCTCATAATCAAGGCTAAACAGTTAAAGTTTTGGGACTCTGAATTAGGGTTATGCCTCTATCCTTATCTTAGGATGGAGTGTATAACTTTGATCCTTAGTGCTAAACCTTTAAGTTGTTTTCACCTTCAATCAAAAATACCTAATAATCATTAAAGACTTAAGCTTGTAACTTGGGCCTTATATTAGGGTTACATCTCCGCCTGGTGATTCAGAGGGACTAACCCCAGTGTTCAATAGACAAGTCCCCCTCATGCTAAAGCCTTGCAAACATAAAAAACACTTCTTCATCTCACCTTTAATTAAAATCCACTTTAATAAAGGCTTGTTATATAGTGATTTTAATCCCTAACCATGGATTAAGTTGAGTTATCTTCCTCATCTTAAGTGTTCTCATCTATCATCCTTCTCTTAGGATGGTGTAATGAGTTCACTAATCCCTGATTAAAGATTAAACTCATTACTTAAAACACAAAAAAATCCAAAGAAACACTTAGTAATTACAAATGGGTTAATGATCTTAATCCTGCATCATTAGGGTAATTAAGTTGAGACCTTCATCTCATACTTAAGTGGACTCATTATCCCTAATCAGGGAGGATATAATGAGTTTACAACCCTTTGATTTAGGCTTAAGCTCATTATCTTACGTAAAACACAAAAAATAGTCAAAAACTGAAAACACAAAAACAAACAATAAACGTCTCCTCCGGGATTCTTTTCTCATCATATTCACTCTGAAAACGAGAACTTGCTTCTTTCATCTAATGCAAGACAGTTAGCACTCGAGCCAGACGAGTCATACACTTGAGCATAGATAAGCAAGCAGTTCACAATAAAAGCATCTAAGTCCCTTTGAGTCGAACTACGGTGTTCTGACTTCCTCATTGCATGAGAGGATACATAGGCATAACTTAACGGTTATCGAACAAAAGGCTCTTTGTTTTCCCCCTCTCCTCTTTCTAGCTTTTTTTTCTTAGCCTCAGTTTTGAGCACTCACTTTCTTCTTTGTACTGACACTTTGTACATCCTTTTCTCCCTAGCATTTATACACTGTTAGCACATACACTATCCCCTTTTAAACACAATCAAGTAAGCGTGGATCCCGTCGAGTACGACGGACGATGGACAATCTGGGTGCTAATACGTTCCCAGGTCGTAACCAACCCCTTTCTCAGTTTCTTTAGTTCGCAACTGTCTTATCCATCTCCTTCCAGGTTTATGAAACATTACCTTTCCTTCGGGATAAAAATGCCTAGTGTCGCTCCCGGATTTCCATCCTGGTACAAACGCGAAAGTGGCGAGGAAAAAAGAATAGAGTCGCCAGCCAGGCATTTTTATCCCGAAGAAAGGGAATGGTAATGCTGCACAAACCAGAAGAAAGAAAGAGGAAGGACACATGTCCTACGAACCAAAGAGACTGAGTTCAGGAGTCGGTTACGACCTGGGAAGGTATTAGCACCCAGATCATCCGCCGTACCCGACGGGATCCACGCTTACAAAAGAAAATGTTTCAAAGGGTGAGGGTATGAAAACTGCAACAAAAGAAATGAAAATGAAAAGAAACTGGAACTGGAAAAGAACTGAATAAGAGAACAAAGAGAAAAAATGTAGGGAAAATAAAGATTGTGCTCGAACGGGCCCTACCCCGCTGCCTACGTACCTCATCAGGATAATGAGGATCAGAGACACCGTAGTTCCCCTAACTAGGGGTAACAAGGAAATTTCTTGTGAATTAAATCTTGAACTACCTATGCCATTGCTCAGGTGTTGCAGACTCGGACGACGAGTGCGTAACCGTCTTGCAAAGTGACAAGTAGGAGCAAGTTCGCGTACGGAGCGAATGAGATGAGAAAATAATTTCCGAACGAAAGACGCTTGTTGTTTGTTTGTGTTTTTTTATGAAGCTTTTAGAGTGTGTCACAAGGAAGTGAACTCAAGCTCTTTGCCATGGAATGTGCACTTGTCACTACATTCCAAAATGGAATAATAGAACAAGCACACTCAAGTAAGGAGAAGATCCCCAAAACTTGAACCCAAAGATTAGGGCCTAAGCTCACTAACTTGTTAAGTTATTAAGTGTTTTTGGTATTTACAAATGAAGAAGTGTTTTTTATGCTTTTCTTGTGAAGAAGATACCTTGATCAGACTTGTGCATCACAAGGTAAACTTGTACTATCCCAAGATGGGAAGACTACAAGCATACCTCATGGGATACGGCTATGGATCAAGACATCACTTCAAACTTATTAAGATATTTTTTATGGTTATGAGATGAGAAGAGAAGAAGAACCACAAGGATCACAAAGGAAAAATTCTAAAGGGGGGACTAAATACTCCTAAGTGTTAACATGCATGGATGTCTTAAGGGTTAGTGAGGTTTCTATCCTAATGAAGAAGGAAGAAGAAGAGAAAAAGAAGAAGAGAAGAAGGGATGAGCAAGGCCTAAGCCCAACAACAAAAGAGTTAGCACAATAAACATAAGAAGAGAAAAGATTTGGAGATGTGGAACTCAATTCCCACACCTCACACTTACCATAGCCCCTGCAAGGTTAGTAACATGCATACAAGTGAAACAAAATGAAACAAATCACATGCCAACATCATACAACCAGAAGTGAAAGGACATGAACAAATGCACAATGCAAATGCAACTCAAAAGAATGAGATATGAAGCTTATAAGTCAAAATGATGCAACATGAACACATATGAAAACAAATGCACACTTAAGGAGATGCAAAGCAATAATGAAAAAACATGGACTAAATGCACAATATCAGAACCAAAACAAGATGAATAATGGCTTAAGAAGCCAACAAGATGAAGGGAGAGGTCACACAATACCAAACAAATACAAAATGGGAGTGAAAGAAGCAATGAGATGAAGTGAAAACACTTAAGGAAATAAATGACTCAAAAGGAAGCAAGACACAAAAATTCCTAAGACTCAAACCCTAAGCTAGGACCAGGAAGGTACCCACACCCCAAAGGAACCCCAAATGAGAAGAAGGAGTTGGCACAAGTGCCCTTCTAAGCTTATATGAGAGCTAAAGGTCCAAAGGAAGCAAAATGGGACAAGGTGAGAACAAAAATCCACATCAAATCAACCAAGCATCTAAAAATTCCACAACTCAAGTAAAATTATCTTCAAACATGGTATATCGATGGTCCAAAAGGATTGGAAATAATTCAGAAGCAAACTAGGTCAAAGGGAGGCACGAACACAAGCTAGGGTTACAAACTTCCATCACAAGTCAAAGGACTAAGACTCAAGAAATAAAATTCTAAAAATCCAGAGAAAATTCACATGGGAAATACAATGTCTTAAGAATCCAAAGCAAAAAGAATGGGATCAAAATTCAAAATATTGAAGTGTGTGGAAATTTGAAAAGGCAGTGCACTCAAAAAGAACTTAAAAAGAAGTTAAGTGAAAAAAATGATTTAATAATGACACGTGGAAATGGAAAAAAAAGAAAATAAAAATATGAGAAAATAAAAGAGACTTTAAATAAGACTCATGATTTGTTTTAGATTTTTTTAATGAAAGGAAGTATTTTAATAAAATAGAAACTAAACTGAATAAAAGAAAAATAAAAATAAGAAAAAGAAATTTAAATGAGAATGGAATGGGGTGTATATAGTAGGGTTTTGAACTGAAAATAAATGGGCCCAAAGCAGTGGGGGTGCGAAAATCAAGTGGAAGGCCCAGTTGTTTGCGCAGGAATATAATATTATGGTGGAAAATCAGTGAGAAAAATGAGGAAAAACCATGAGCCTTGGATTGATCAGACGCGCTAAATGGAAAGACTCATTAATTGACGTGGCATGAAGCTTACTTATGAGTGGCTGGAACATAGTTGTTGTGGTGTGTGCGTAAAACAATGTATTAAAATGAAAACAGAAATTAAAACGTGAGAGGGAGGAGAGTTAGGGCTAGGTGTCTCAATCCTGGACGCACGTAGGGAGGATCTAACGGCCAGAGAGTTGTCTTCCTCAACTCAAACCCTAATGTTCACAAACCCAGCTTCCGGTGACCGGAGCTAGGGCTCCGGCACCGGAATTCAAAACAGACACGCAAACAACAAAATAAATGAACAATCAACTCCAGATTAAGCAAATCAACATCACTGAATTCAAATATGGCCTCAAAATCACCTAAAACTCAATGAATCATCTGGATCGAAGCAAAACAACATTGACCTTCAAAATTGAAATTCATATAACTTAGGCTACAATGCACCAATTTCACATCTAAAATTTGCAGCATGATCAGCATGACACAAGGATTAAGAATCACACATACAATCTCATTTCCAGATCCAAAGATATCAGAGCATACCTGAGTTGTAGATCCTTCAAAACCACCAAGAAATGCTTCCAAAGCTGCAGATCTAACTCTTGTGATCTCCTCTTGCAAAATAAATGCAAGAGGAAGCTTAATGGGACCTGGATCTGAAGTTTCAAAGCAAGTTGCTTCTCAATGGCACCTCTCTATTTTTGTGCCTTAAGCTCAAATGAATGGTAGAATCTTGATCTATATCACTCACTGATCAAGAATGTGGAAGATATTTTTGAAGAATGTGAGAGAATGAAGAGATTTGTGTGAAAATACAAATGGTGCACAAATTTGGAAATGAGAGAATGAGAGAGAGATCTGGCTTGCTAAAACCCTAATTGTTTTTTGTATGAGGTCACAAACCCTTGCCGAAAGAATGAGATGAAATGCACGAGTAGGTCATGTGATTTGTGTGAATTTGCAATTTTTGCAACATGTGAGATAAGCATGCAATGCTCATGCTTCCTTGGGCCTCTCAGCATATGTGCAATTCATTTACCACCCTTGATTCAAATCCAATCAATCCTGGCCTTTAGATCCAAGCATCACACACTTCTCATGTTTTGGCCAATTTTGCATGTTTGGAGTGATTTTCTCATAGTGCACGAAAATGTGATTTTCTTTGGAGAAAAATGGTTCAAATGTGATGTATTTTAAATTTGAAACAAGTTTGAACCAAAACCATGTCTTGAAATTGAGTTTTGAAGCTTCTTGCATTTGGTGCATGCATGGAAATGTGAAATTTGCCCTAAAATCATGAAACTTTCGAAGATGCTAGACGAAAATCTATGAATCCCATGAAAATGTACTTCTACTTTTTGAAAATGGGAGTCCTTACCCTCCAACTTTCATGTTTGACTTTGGTCCATTTGAAGAATTTTTGATCATGTTAAGGCCATTTGAAAATTAGGGCAAAAGTTGCCAAATTTGGAAATTCCTTAAAACCAACTTTGTACCATTTTTGCAAAACCCTTAAAACCTCCATGATTCTTGAACTTTTATCATTCCAAACCTCTTATAACATTATAAGGACCCCTGTTGGCCAAAAAATTTGGGTTAGACCCCTTGAAATCACACAGTTGACTTTTTAAGGGCACAGTTGACGTTTTACTTCATCTGCAAGCAACTGAGGCATTGTCTGACTTCCACATGGAATTTTCTCATGAACATTTACACCTAGGATCCTATTAACATATAGAAGACTTTTCCCAAATGAAATGGCCAAAGTTGTGAAGTCTTGGTGCTTGAATCTCAAACCCTAATTTGGGTGCCTTGTATAGGAGCTTTGCCTTGTCCTGAGATCTCTGGTGATCATGCAATCTTCTGAGCTTTTGCCAATGGACTTAATCTTGTAAGTGGAGTATAGACTCACCATAGGACTTGTATACAACCATTGGGACCCTTGTCATGGCTTGAAATGCTTCAAAGACCTCCCCAGATGACCATATGCTTGATGCTAGGACATGAAGGATGTTATGCCTCATCTTTCCATACTAGGATGCTGAGAAAATGATATGTTCATGATGAATATGATGTGAATGATTCTTAAAATGAAGAGGGAAAATTTGGGGTGTTACACCTAGCTGGCGACTCTATTCAGCCTCAACCTCCAACATCACCGACAGTTCGCGTTTGCACCAGGATGAAAATCCGGGGAGCGACAGTTTGGCGACTCTGCTGGGGATCTTTGCAACCAGGGCTTCTGGTTATTTTGTGGGTTTATCCTAGCATTTGTTTGTGTTTATTAGGGGTGTTATGTGCTATTTGTGTTTATATGGTTTTGCTTTATTTACTGCTTCCTGTACAGCTTTACTTATTGCATTTAGTTTATCGCTTTCGTTTACTGCTTTTCGCATTTCATTCTTTATCATATCATTGTGCTGGATGTCTGTTTACCTTGATGGGTGGGGTATTCCAGTGAGAAAGGATCAACACAAAGGCCTGAGTGAAACATAGGATTATAGTGGTTTTGTATTCTTTCCCATTCCATTTCGGTCTGGTGCGGGAATATGAAAACACGGTTCAGACATGGGTTTCTTCTTGAAAACTATGTGCTACGGATTTCCTGTAGTGCTAGGGCTATCTGGGAAGCCTTCTATAGCTGGATGACCTTTTTAGATGACCTTCAGCATCTGAGGTGAATTAGAGGAGGACCCTTTATGATTAGGGTAAACAATTTACCTTCGGGTTAGAAGTGTTTACACTTCTCATAATAGATCCAAATCTGAGGATCCTTGTTCTAGAACAATACATGTGAGTGGGTTGGGTTGTTTACAGGTTTGCAGGAACCCTTGACCTCAACATACCTTGCTGCTGGAATGTGTTATTAAGGTTGTACTATTTTGGACTAGTTCTTTGAAACCATGGATCATTGACTCTTTATTTGAGTCCCCCACCTGGTTACTGGTTCTCAGACTTCCATCCGAAACTTTAGACACTCATGGATCCTACCAAAGGCAACTGATAACCCAACACTTGATCACAAACCCTTGTATATCATAAGCATACATCATATTGCATCATTTAACATTTGTCTATTTGATTTACAGGGTATCCATCTTCACTTGGTTTGGTTTTGACCGTTCTTCTGCTCAGCTATCTTCTTCAACACTCCTTCAGCTATCTTCTTCAGTTATCTTCTTTGGTTATCTCCTTCAGCACACATCTACAACATGGATTCAACCAGGAAAAGCAACATCACCTACCACTTCTTTGAGTATCCTCTAGCAGGCATTAGGCAGATACATGCTCTTATCACCCCTGATCATGTTCCCTTATTCAGAGAGCATTATGGTGGGATCCTGGACATGATCATGGATTTGGACACATTGCAGAGAAGCATGATTCATACATGTCTTCAGTTCTATGACCCTCTTCTATGTTGCTTAACTTTCCCATATTTTCAGATAGGACCTTTGCTGGAAGAATACTCTGTGTTATTGGGTGTCCCTATCAGAAGAATAATCCCTTTCAACCCTGAAATGACTCCTCCAAAGAATGAAGACATAGCCAAGGCATTACATCTGGAAGGGACCACCATTGATGAGCACATGACTTCCAAGGCTGGAATCCCAGGCCTTCATCTGGATTTCTTGATTACTCAGGCTACAAAGCATGCTGCAAAAGGGAACTGGGAAACTATGTGTGCTCTCCTGGCTCTTAGCATTTATGGTATCATTTTTTTTGCAGACGAGACTAAGTTTGTAAGCAATAATGCCATTCACACCTTCATGATAAGGAACCCAGTTCCCACCTTGTTAGGAGACTTCTACTACTCAGTTCATCAGAAGAATGAGAAACAAAGAGGAAGACTGGTAAGATGTTGTGCACCTCTCTTCTACAGTTGGTTGATGAAACATATGCCGAAGACGGAAACTTTCCTGAACCCACATCAGACAAGGAATTGGGCTAATATGATGATTGCCCTTACTTCAGAAGATATCAGGTGGTGTACTCAGAACACCAAGGGTCGAGACATAATAACAAGTTGTGGACAATATTAAAATGTGCCACTTATTGGATTAAAGGGTTGCATCAATTACAATCCTTTACTTTTCAAAAGATAGTTAGGGTATGCCTTAATACATCCACCTAGGGAGAAGGACTTAGCAGAGTCCCTTTATTGTGCTATTCAGAACAATCGTGCCATTATGCGACAAGCAGCATGGGCTTGGGACCATATACAGACTAAAAGGACTGCTATTCTGGGAAAGTGTAACAACATAGCTTATGCTCAGTACACTAAATGGTCTCGCATCAGAGGACATGTTACTTGTATCCCATTTACCCTGGAAGATGTACCAGGGCCATCAGTAGTTTAGCCCATAGCCACAGTCAGTATGGAAGAGTTTGAAAAGATGAAAGAAAGAAATGCCCAATTAGATGAAGCTTTGAAGAAGACCCTTTAGGAAAGGAATGATGGTCGTCTAGACATTGAGAGGTTAGAGAAGCTACGCATCGAGCATGTAACCAAGATTGAGAAGACTGAAGACTACATCAGAAAGGCCCGAGCAGGGGAACTTGTGTTGAAGAATGCATGCAAGGAAGCAAAGATTCAAAAGGCAAGAGTTGAGCATTATCTGGAAGAAAGCCAGGATAGATGGGTCAGGATAACTGAGGCTCGTATGATAGAAGACCAGAAGATGCAAGCCAAGATAAAGCAGCTAGAATCTAATGAGAAAAGAAACCAAGAAGCACTGCTAGCAGCTCAAAAGGAGATCTCAGAGTTGAAACTCCGGGCGGGGTTAAAGAGATCCAAAGAACAAGACAAGTATCAGAATATGACAAATGCCATTACAACCAGAAACCTTCTCATCAGGACCATTACAGAACACCCAGTGGGACCAGTGACTGATGCTCTCCTGAAGGAAGTCAGGGAGGATGTATATGGATTGGATGTTTGAGTTTCCTTGTATCTAGTTTTTTTTATCTTAGCTCACCATGGTGATTTTGTTTGTTTGACTCTTGAATTGATTGTATTTTGATTCACCATGGGAGTTTGTTTGTAATTCATGAACTATTTGTATTCTGGCATTTCCATCTGCATTTTGTATGGATATGAATTGGATTTCCTTATGGACTTCGTTTGCTTCAACATCTTTATCTCCTCCAAGAGGTCTGGAAGGTCAAAACCAAGAACCAAACCAGATGCCCTCTGAAGACAAATAGACATATTGCATTGCATGCTAACCTCATATCCATTGTTTTGCAGGTGTTTTGTTGTTGTTTTCTCACTCTGCTGATTGTTTCAGGAAATATTGCTCGCGGGAGAGTCTTTCTCGTCAATCGCATCCACAAATATCCAACTCGACACAACCTTCTGAGTCTACAAATGGACCAGCTACAGCAGGAACTTACATATGTGAGGACTCAGATGACTGATGTAAGGATAGAAGTGAGGACCCAGATGAATCAATTCATGGCTGTGATGACTGGGCTGGCACAAACCCAAGAAATATTGAGGGAGTTAGTCGAGCGACAAACTCCAGAAGATAACCATGTAGGCACTGGAGGTACTAGTAACAACGAGCACGAACAGCCGCAAACAAATCCACCAGAGTTTGGGCCCCACAACAACCCTGAAGTCAATGTTATTGGAAATACCCAGAGAAACACTGGAGATCGTATTCTACAGGAGGATCCTCAAGATGAGCAGTTTACAGTGTTAGGTGCTGGGGCTGATGAAGCTTATGATCGTCGTCTGGACGAGATATATGAGAAGCTGAGATCCCTAGAATCATAGAATTATTTGGAATTTTATGTGATGGATATAGGCCTAGTAGAAGGAGTAAGGATTCCTCACAAATTCAAACCCTCGTGTTTTGAGAAGTATAACGGTACCTCCTGTCCTCATACCCATTTGCAGTCTTTTCTGGGAAGGCTGAAGGCATACACCATGGATGAGAAGCTGTGGATGTTTTATTTTGAAGATAGTTTAACCGGGGCATCCAGAGAATGGTATTCACACTTGTCAAGGGCTACCATCAGGAACTGGAAAGATCTAGTTGAGGCCTTTATACGCCAATATCAGTACAATCTGGATATGGCACCTAATAGGACACTCTTGATGGGTATGTCTCAATCTTCAAGGGAAAGTTTCCGTGAGTACGCTCAAAGGTGGAGACAACTTGCTGCCATTGTCCAACCACCTATGTCAGAAAGAGAGATGGATGATATGTTCATGAATACCTTTCAAGGGACCTACATTGATAGACTTGCTGCTTTCTCTTCCACTAGTTTTGCTGACGTGGTCATAGCGGGAGAGAGAATTGAAAGTTTTCTGAAGATGGGTAAGATTTCTGACAACGGTGCTAGCTCCAGCCATGTGAAGAAACCTTTCTCGGGACCTAGAAGAACAGGGGAGACTAATGCAGTGCATGTTAGTAGAGGTAGACCCTAGTACCTGCAAAGATCAGTGGCCGCAGTCACCATTCCTACTCCAGCACCTCAACGACAACAGTATCAACAACAACAAAGATCTTACAACAATAACAACCAACAACAACGACCTTTCCAACAAATACCTTCTCAGGTTAATAGGGTGATTGATCCCATCCCGATGCCCTATGCGGTCTTACTCCCACAGCTATTTAAGCTTAATCTGACTGAACTAAGGACTTTGGCGCCACCAGATCCTTTGAATCTTCCAAGGAATTATGATGTCAATGCCAAATGTGCTTTTCACTCCAATGCACCTAGTCATTCAACAAAAAAGTGTAGGGCCCTTCACATGAAGGTCCAAGATTTGATTGATTCCAAAGCTTTGAATTTCGTACCTCCACCAAATGTCACAAGGAATCCGATACCAAATCATGGTGAGCCGAGCATTAATGCTATTGAGGAGGACCAACCAGCAATTCTGATTAAGGACATTGCAAATATTCAAACACCACTGGCCGAAGTGAAATCTCAGCTATTGAAGTGCCAAGTGTTTCCAGGTTGTGAAGCCTGTTGTGAAGCTTGCAAAGTTTCTACCAATGGTTGTGCAAATCTGAGGAATGGTATCAGCGGTCTTATCAGAGAAGTAATTCTATAGATCACATCAACGATTCCATCTTCTACAACTGCAACAAAAATCCCTCCTACAACACCAGTAAACATTATCTCACCAAAGTCTTCTACAACAACAACAAACACCACCAGTGACGACATCTCAACAGTTACCATTTACTATGATCCAACAACCATTCATGTTCCGGATTCTCTCAACAACAATTTTCAACAACACCTTCCTCAACATCAACAACTTCCTGCACCTGAACTATCTTCGATCAGACCTCCTGTCACCATCTACTATGATCCACAGACTATCATAACTCCTTCTTCTGCCGTAATTAGTTCGGTGACTATCACAATGCTTGGACTAGTTCCTTATGATAACAACAATGTCGTACCTTGGCATTATGGTTCGGATCTTTACTTTCAAGGAAGGAAGATCACTCTTGATTCCTCAATACCTGTACCACAAGTTGACAATGTTAGGGGAGGCGGAGGCTTCACTCGAAGCGGACGTCTCTTTACTTCACAGTTTCCCAGAGTTAATGCTGAAGCAGAAGCTGCTGCCAAAGCAAAAGGAAAAAGTGTGGTGCTAGAAGAACCTACTGCAAAAGAAACTCAGAAGACACCCTTTGATCAGGATGTAGACGAGTTTATGAGGATGATCAAAAGAAGTGACTACAAAGTGGTAGATCAGCTCCATCAAACACCCTCCAAGATCTCCATACTATCTCTGCTCATGTGTTATGAGGCTCACCGGAATGCACTACTCAAGGTCTTGCATGCAACTTATGTTCCTGAGGAGATCACAGTCAATCAGTTAGAAACGGTGGTCACAAATGTCAATACTAATCATGGACTAGGTTTCACCGATGCTGACTTGACTACGGAGGGGCGTAATCACAACAAGGCTTTGTATATCACTTTGGAATGTAAAGGGGATGTGTTATCTCATGCCCTTGTTGATACTGGATCATCACTCAATGTGTTGCCGAAGAAAGCTTTAGTCAAGCTGGAGTATGATGGTCTTGCATTCCGTCCGAGCAACCTAGTTGTCAGAGCTTTTGATGGTTCTAAGAGATCGGTTCTCGGAGAGATTGAGCTGCCCGTGGTAATTGGCCTGCAAGTTTTCAAAACTATCTTCTATGTGATGGACATACAGCCTGCCTACAACTGTTTGTCGGGTCGACCCTGGATTCATGCCGCTGGCGCAGTAACGTCGACCCTTCACCAAAATTTAAAATATGAGTGGGAATGCCAAATTATCACCATCTGTGGAGAATAAGACATCTTTGTCAGTCACCTGGCTACATACAAGTACATAGAGATGAATGGGGAGATCCATGAAACCATGAGTCAAGGTTTTGAAGCTTTAAACATTAACGAAGCTACAACTGAGGTGTTTGCTGCATCCCAGTAGGAAAGGATGGGCACCTCAATTGCTTCCTACAAACAGGCTCAGAAGGTTGTGGAAGAAGGGAATGCCCAAGGCTGGGGCAAGCTGCTGAGGGTGGAGATGAAAGAAGACAAATTCAATTTGGGTTACAGACCATCCCGACAAGTTCCAGAGGAGGCTGCTGAAGTTCCCAAGTTCATAAGTGGGGGAATGCTGACCCCGAATGCTGTCAACACTTTGGAAGACGAGGCTGAGAGCGACTACAACCTGGAAAGTTGGATCCGTCCAAGAGTCCCGGGCCAACAAATCCTCAACTGGTCTTCCCAGGAAATTATAAGGGTTACTGTTGCAGAGTAATTATTATTTTCTGTTTTAAGCATGCATCAAAGTCCCGCATCTTGCCCAAGATGTCGAGACTCATTTTGTAATAGGGCCATATGTATTTTGTGCAAATTGAATATTAATGAACAATGGACCTCTTTTTGCAAACAATCTTTTTCGCTCACTGTCTTTTCATTTTTGTTATTTTCGCACAAAACAATAAATGGAAATGTTTTTCTCAATAATAACTTCATTCACTTTTTCTAAATAAGATAAAATCAATCATTATAATGAACCAAATCTCAACCCTTGCAGAGATAGCCCTCCAGATTGCACCGACAACGACACTGCTATGACCTTGTGTGACTTCGACAATCTGATTAATCAAGCAGATGAAGGGGTTGGAGAAGACTATGGTTTACCTGAAGAGTTAGTCAGGTTATTAAGACAAGAGGAAAAGGTGATTGCTCCTCATCATGAGGAGGTTGAGACTATTAATCTTTGTATCGAGGAAGATGTGAAAGAGGTGAAGATTGGGGCCAGTCTGCAAGCTCCAGTAAAAGAGCAACTTATCAGTATGCTGCGAGAATATGTCGATGTGTTCACTTGGTCCTATCAAGATATGTCGGGTTTGGATACAAATATTTTTATGCACAAGTTGCCATTGAAAGAGGATTGTCCGCCAGTTAAATAGAAGTTGCGCCATACTCGCCCAGACATGGCCATGAAAATCAAAGAGGAAGTACAAAAGCAGTGGGACGCCGGTTTTCTTGCTGTAACTAGTTACCCGCTGTGGGTTGCTAACATTGTACTCGTGCCTAAGAAGGATGGAAAGGTGCAGATGTGTGTCGATTACCGAGATCTGAATAGAGCAAGCCCGAAAGATGACTTCCCATTACCTTACATTGATGTTTTGGTGGATAACACAACTCAGTTCTCGGTATTTTCCTTTATGGACGGATTTTCTGGATACAATCAGAGCAAGATGTCACCCGAAGACATGGAGAAGACCACCTTCATCACACCTTGGGGCACGTTCTTCTACAAAGTAATGTCGTTTGGTCTGAAGAACGTCGGTGCAACGTATCAACGGGCTATGGTAACATTATTCCATGATATGATCCATAAAGAAATTGAGTGTTACGTGGATGACATGATTTCCAAGTCCCAAATAGAGGAAGAGCATTTGGTGAACCTGTTGAAACTATTCAAGCGTCTGAGGAAGTATAAGTTAAGGTTGAACCCCAACAAATGCACATTCGAGGTGTGTTCTGGTAAGCTGCTAGGTTTTATTATAAGCGGAAAAAGAATTGAGGTTGATCCCGACAAAGTTAAAGCAATTCAGGAAATGCCTACACCTAAGACTGAGGAAGAAGTTTAAGGGTTCTTAGGTAGATTGAACTACATTTCAAGGTTCATATCTCACCTCACTACAACCTGCGAGCCCTTGTTCAAACTGCTAAGAAAGGAACAAACAGTCAGGTGGAACGACGATTGTCAGAAAGCTTTTGACAAAATCAAAGAGTATTTGCAAGAACCTCCAATTCTCATGCCTCGAGTTGAAGGAAAACTGTCGCTCCCAAAGATTTGCATCCCGGTACAAGTGCGAACGGTCGGCGAAAGGAGAGAATGAAATGAAGTGAATAGAGTCTCCAGCTAGGCATTTTTATCCTGAAGGAAAGGTAATGCTGCATAAACCTAGAAAGATATGGATAAGATGGTCGCGAACCAGAGAGACTGAGAAAGGGGGTTGGTTACAACCTGGGAAGGTATTAGCACCCATATTGTCCGTCGTACTCGACGGGATCCACGCTTGAAAGTTTGTGTTTAAAGGGGTAGTGTCAGTGCTATCTATGTGCAAAAGCTGGAAAAGAATACAAGTGTCAGTGCAAAAGAAGTGTGAAGTGAAGAGAAGGAGTGTCAGTGCAAAAGAGATGTGAAGTGAAATTGCTCAGGAATGAGACTTACAAGAATAATGCTGGAAGAGGGGGAATATACAGAGACTTTTGTTCGATAACTGTTAAGTTGTGCCTACGTATCCTCTCGTGCAATGAGGAACTCAGAACACCGTAGTTCGACTCAAAGAGACTGGAAGATAAATATACTGATGAACTGCTTGCTTGCCTATGCTCAAGTGTATGACCTATCTGGCTCAGGTGCTAAATGTCTTGCATTAGACGGAAGAAGCAAGTTCTCGAGTGTGAGTGAATGAGGTGAGAAAAGAATCCCGGAGGAGACGATTATTGTTTTTTTTTTGGTATTTTCAATATTTTATTGCTTTTTGTGTTTGTCATAAGTTAATGAGCTTAAGCCTAAACCAAGGGTTAGTAAACTCATCACATCTTCCCTCTGATTAGGGGTAATGAGAATACCTTAAGTATGAAGTAAGCACCTCACACTTAATCACCATGATTTAGGATTAAGATCATTAACCTACTTGTAATTATTTAGATGTTTTGGAGTTTTTGTTTAGTGTTAAGTAATGAGTTTAAGCCATAATCAAGGATTTAATGGACCCATTACACTATCCTAATAGAAGGATGATAGATGAGAACATTTAAGCTGAGGAAGGCTCCTCAACTTAATCCATGATTAGGGATTAAACTCATGACAAAACAAAGCCTTTATTAAAGTGGGTTTTAGTTAATGATAAGATTAAGAAGTGGATTTTATGGTTTGTAAGACAACTTGAGGGGGACTTGTCCATTAACACTAGGGTTAGTCCTTCTTAACCAATAAAGGAAGAATTAGAACCCTAATGCAAGGCCCAAGTTACAAGCTTATTGTCTTAGTGATTATTAGATGAATTGATTAAAGAATTTAAACACATTAAGGGTTTAACACTTAGGATTAAAGTTATACACTCCATCCTAAGAGAAGGATGCATGCATAACCTTAATCACAAAGCCTTAAAACCTTTAAGGTTTAGTCCCTGATTAAGAGATGAGAAGAGAAGACACAAGAGATGACACAAAGGTAAAACTAATGGGGGACTAATAAAACCCTAATTTTGATCATGCTTGGGTATTCCTAGGGTTTATGAGGCTTGCAAGAGATCTTCAGGCAAAGCCACCAAGGAAGAAGCAGATGAAAGGAGGAGAAGCAGAAGAAACAAGTCAACTTACTTCACTCAAGAAGATAAGTTGCTTGAAGAAAAAAAAGGTGAAGATGGGACATGAATGAGCAAGCTCACTCTAATACAAATGCAAAATGCAGCAATGGATGCATAAGAGAGATGAGAAGAGATTGTGAGAAGTGAAGGCAAATTCACTTCTCAAAGTAACTTACCACCTGAAAAGTTAGTAAAAGGAAATGAAAATGAAATGAAAATGAAAAGTATGCAATGATGCAAGCCAAAACTAGAAGCATGTTTAAGATGCAAATGATGCTAATAGATGATGTAAATGTATGTCATGAGATGCAAATGATCATACAAGTGATGAAGATGCAAATGAAGCATAAAGGAAGCATGAAATTTCATGAATACACATGGAATGTAATGAATGCATAACATGGCAAATGAGTGATGCAATGGTCAAACATGATTCTAATGTGTCCTAAGATGTCTTAGAAGTCATGTGAATGCATAAAATGTCATGGCAAGTTCATGAATGCAAGCATATGCAAGAGGGATGCAAATGAAGATACAAAATTAGGGTTATATGCAACATGGAAAGCAAAACTCAAAAACAGAAGCAAATGACAAGATAAAAAATTGAAAATGCACTCAAAGGGACCCTAAACCTATACTAGGTTACCATCCAAAGGGGGAGGTCAGAAGCTAACCCTAGAAGGAGTTATGAATTTCCTAAGTTTCTAGGGTTTTTAGGGTGATTCTCAATGTAAAATGCCAAACAAATTGAAAATGAAGGATAAAAATGAAACAATTTTTTTTAGAAACTAGAAGCCATGCATAGAACAATGCAAAAAGAATCATTCACAAACTCAACTTGGTTTAAAAGTTATGAATTTTTGAAGTTAGGGTTAGAAAATGAACCATTTTAAGAACCCTAATTCATTGAAAAATGTCAAAGCATGATCAAAACCAAAAAGAAATTTGTATAGTGAGTTTTTAAATGTTTCTAAATGTCTAAAAATGTTCTCTGATTTTTTTTGGTATTTTTAAATACTTAAATGTATTTTTAATTAATTAATTTTCATTAATTAATTAAATAAAACATTTAAATGATTTAAAAATATTTTCTTAATGCAAAAAATTAAAATAAAAATATTTTTGGGTTTTGAAAATTAATAAAATGTTTGATAAAAATTTTCAGAATTTTTGATGATTTTTACTATTTTTAAAAATTCGTACAAAAATAAATAAGAAAAATGCAATAAAAATTAAATAAATGAGAAGTATGCATGATGGAGGGACAAGATTGATTCTGGGTTTAAACTGGTTGACCACGCGCCACATCCAATTGCCCAAATTCAAATTTCATTAAACCTGATTAATTAATTAAATAATCCTAATTAATAACTAATGACCTAATCCTAACCATTCAATCACGCGCGGGAGAACTAATCTAAGGGCCCAGATTCAAACATGAAACCCTAACCCTAATTAACATTTAATCACTCTCAGGTGGCCGGAGAAGACCTCCGGTCATCTTCTCCGGCCAACCTCTCCCCTGAAAATTTGCAACTCACTCCCTAGGCCATTTCTGGAGCTCTAAAGCTCCAGATTCATTCCTTTCACTCCCCTAAGCTCAAATCCACCCTCAAAAACAATTTATTTTCACTCAATCTCAAGATTCGAAGCCAAGAACAAAAATGGTGAAACTTTCAGACAGACCATACATTCTCATTTCTTCATCATACTCAAAAATACAAAGTTCAGTGCACTCAGGGGAACATGCTTAACCATTTAATAACATAAAATAAAGGTTCTGGAAAAATTATTTCGCATGGCTACCTGAGATGGAGCTTTCAACCCTTGAGCTTTCTGGCTGCTTCCTTGGTGCAAGATGACTCCTATGACCTCCCTGAAGAAGCTTTGAAGCTTAGAAGACCTTGAGAATGGCTGGTTTGAGAGTTTGTGATCAACTGGTCAGAAAATCGTGTTTTGTTTGTGGTGTGTTTTTGGCTGTTTTAAGGGGTGGTTTATGATCAGTGAGTGATTTGAGAATGAATGGTGGTGTTTGTTTGAATAATGGATGGCTGAGTTATGAAATTCGAAGGTTTTTGCAAGAGGGGAGTTTTTTGTGAACTTGTGAATGCTGAGGATTCAGGCCTGGTTCTTGTTATGTTTGGCTTGCTTTAGGTTAGTATAAACAAATGCAATTAGTTCAAATAATGGTTGTGGCATAGTGTGATTGGTATGGGTGAAAATGCAAAAAGTCAAGATTATGTGTACTTTGAGGTATGGGCTGGTTCAGGCATGGTACAATGGGGTGTCTGGTGCATCAAGGATCAAGGATGGCCATGGAAATCACTTTGAGGCAATTCAGCATGTTTGTGAAAGGTTATGGGAGGTTTTGCAAATTTGACAAAGTTTGGCCCTTTTGAGATTTCTTCATGGGCAAGGCATGGAATTTTGAAATTCTTTGGGCAATTCTGAGTTTTAGGCATTGCATAATGTTTGTATGATGCTTAGAAGTCAATTTGAAGTCACAAAATGGCTTGGCAAGAGATTTTGCAAAAATCCCTCTTTGGCATGAAACTTGAAATTATGTGATTTTTGCCAACTTTGGAACGCCATAACTTGAGTCCCAAAATGAATTAGATCTTGTTCTTGTAATTTTTGAAAATGGAATGATCCAATCTACAACTTTCATGACCAACAATTTTTCATTTGAAGCATTTTTGGTTGAGAAAGAGGAGGTTGAAAAACTTTCCCAAAATGAAAAGTTTACATTACAAGTCATTTCCATTTTTGGCAACTTTTGGTTTTGCTCACTTTTCTTCAAATTTGTGAACTTATAAGCACTTCAATGATCAAATAAAGACCATATAACTTCAATTTTATGAAAAATCCCCTTTGGTTCCATGTTGAGGGGCCCCAGATGCCCTGATTTTGCTCTGACTTGCTCAGGAAGTTACCCAGTGATCAGATGACTTCCACAATGCATTTCTTCATCAAAATTGGTATGCATGATCTTTATAACATATTGAGACCAATAGAAACAAGAATGGCAAAAAAATTTGGAGTTATGGCCTCTGAAACCAAAACCCTAATTTTAGGTCATCTATGCAGTTAAACCCTGACTCTGCTTCCATGTTTTGCCAGTTCTTGTGATTTTTGAATTCCTTGATCTTTGGAGGATATAATATGATGATTTAACACACATGGACCCTCTTGAGATGATTGAATAACTTTGAGGTGGCTCAGATGGATCCTGGATTGCTCAGATCACAAACCCTAGATGCAGATGAACTTGACCTAATGCAGTGAAGCAAAAATGCCACATGATATGCTATGATTATACTAATGCAAGTATGAAAGATCACAAGCCATGGTGTGAAATTAGTGAGGGAAAATTTGGGGTGTTTACAGCTTCCCCTATTCAAACATGAGTTAGCTGTGCAGGATGTAAGCGCCTGGCTTAACAGACAAACAAGATAACTTGTGGTTGAATACCAAAGACAGTCCAAAATTTGCACTCACTGAGGAGAAGAAGAAAAGGGATATAGATTGTAAGAGGGAAGTGTAATATGATTATAAAGTGCGGGCGATGGAGGATGACCATCGGGCAGAGGATGACTGCTGGGGATAAAGAAGTGACGGGTACGGCCGACATGCTGGGGAAATAAAGAGATCATGATGGGGACGACCATCAAATAAAGTAACAAGATTCTCTGGGGATTAAAGGTAAAGGCAGTGATGGGGACGACCATCAGGTTTGTAAAGTAAGGGTAAACAATGATGGGGACAGCCATCGGGTTGAAGAAATAAATGATGAGGGACGGTCATCAAAGGTGAAGGACGATCACATAGCAGGGGACAGCTACTCTATTGGGGATAAGGATGAGGGACGGTTATCCAAGGTGAAGGACGATCACCTGGTAGGGTACGAATGTTGGATAGAAAAGGTCGACGATGGGGACGACCATCAGATAAGCATGATGAAGGACGATTATCAAAAGGTGAAGGACGATCACCTAGCAGGGTACGACTGCTCTCAGGGTTTATCATGACATAGGACAAATGTCAGATAACAAGATCAACGATGGGGACGGCCATCGGGTTGAAGAAACAAATGATGAGGGACAATCATCAAAAAGGTGAAGGACGATCACCTAGCAGGGGACGGCTGCTAAAATATCACGACATAGGACGAATGCCGGATATAAAAGGGTTCCAATAATGGAGACTCCGCTGAGGGAATGATGAGGGACGGTCATCAAAAGGTGAAGGACGATCACCTGGCAGGGTACGACTGCCAAAAGTATCATGACATAGGACAAATGTCAGATAGAAAAGAAATTTTGCTGAAGACTTTGCTGGGGAATAGTAAACACAGACGAGTGTTTACATCCAAGAAATGAAAGCTATAAGTGTTTGACACTGTGTATAGATTAAAGACGCGAACGAGCATCCTTAAGACTACGATACGGACGAGTATCGGTAGAAACAAACGCTGATGCATGTTCAGAGATGATGATACGGACGAGTACCAAATGGTTAACAAAGAACACAGACGAGTGTTGAATCTGAGGGGAAATAAGTGGTGTATACAAGATACGAACGAGTATCTGTATGAGTAAGCATGAGTGAGACACAAATTAGTGTTCAACTTGCTGGGGAGAGTATGACACGGACGGGTGTCATAAGAGAAAACGTATAAGTTAAGAACTTATAAGTGTAAAAGGTAATCTGGTGATCTGTGGGGATAGGATGACATAGACGAGTGTCAAAATAAGTGTATTATAAACAAGTGTTTTGGTTTACAATAAGTGTTTAGGCAACCATGCTGGGGAATGGTGACACGAACGAGTGTCCAGAGAGTGTATAGATATCTATTTGTGGTTTATATCTGCAGGGGATGATATGACACGGACGAGTGTCAAGTGAGTATATATGAACATGTATTTATGAGAGAGAGTGCAAAGGGGACGCTTTGGCTTTCGGCTGGGGATATGTGAGATGATACGAACGAGTGTCGAGGAGAATAAGTTATGTATAAGTATCTGTTTGTAGAGTGTTCTGGTGACTTTCTGGGGAATGATGACACAGACGAGCGTCAAAAGGAGCATGTATCTGTATTTGAGGAGTGCAAAGGGACACTTTGGCGTTATGCGGGGACTGTGAGTCCATATATACAGTACTGATGGAATGTTGATATTTACAGGTGACTGATTCGAACCTGACTTGTGATTTATGCAATATGTTTGATTTTTGTTGTAATGCTCCGTATTAGACAAAATGCTACGCTCTGAGGGGAAATATGATGCGAATGCTATGATTATGCAAAAGATACCGATCCGGGACTCGGATCCCTGCTGCTCGTGGAGATTTCTGACTGATCTGCTTGACAAGATATCCCAGCTGGGGATGAGATCATTGGTAGATCTGATATATGGCTTTGCTTGGGGAAATAGGTCACTTGATAGACCTATCTTACTAATGAGGAGCCCAGCTGGGGATGCAGACGCTTTCGTCACTTTGTTGTGCAAGAAATTCAGTCATTGCTCTTCTGGGAGAGGCTGGAGCTCTGTGGGAAGATGGTCCCCTGTCTAGCACTCGGTCGGGGATGAAAAAAGATCACTGAACGATCTTTCTAGAGATTTCTTGTGGGGATCCTGCTGAGGATGATACTTGACAACTCAGTTGGGGATATGGGCACCTTCTGGTACTGCTCGGAAAGCCGTGCCGGGGAAGTGATGTCTGACAACTCTGATGGGGAGAGAGCATTTCCAGTGCTGTCTGGAAGATGTGCCGAGGAAATACTGATTTGGCAACTTTGCTGGGGAAAAACCTTTCATGCCCCACGTTGCGCTCTGAATTCCTGCAATCCTGTTATGACAACGAAACACACAAGTACCCCGAGGTATCCCTTACTGGATTCCATCATAGGAGTTTAGACACTCCCGAGAGTAAGTAATATATTTCCTGTAAGCATGTGATTAGAAAGGCACACCTGTTTTTATGCAAACATTATGTCAAGGATATCAGACATTTTCGCAAATGAAATAAAATGTATAAGACGAAATGTGACTGAAAATCTGATTTTATTAATTTGTGCACCTTGAATGGGCAAATACAGTCAAAGAAACAAATCCCCTGAAATGAGGAGATTGTTACAAATTGAGAAAAATGAAGGTGCTGACAATGTTGACGACGCTTTAGCGAGCTTTCCTTTTGCTATGACTCGTATGACATTGACGTTCTTCTTTATCTTGCTTTCTGAAGAAGGCTTATTCAGACCGATGCTTTAACCTTTCGGGTTTTCAATCCACCGGGATACCCATTTTTGCCTGAGCTGTCCAATGCGGCTTTTCAACTCAGTGGGTGCACAATTTTTCTTTATTTTCCCTTATTTTTGCCCGAGTCTTTATTCTGTTTTTGACTCTCTGGGATGCCCTATTTTTGCCTGCACTTACATTCTGTTTTTATGTCTAGCGGGTCATTTTTATGCGAAGTATTTTTTAACTGCATCTGAATTCACAGGGGACAGGAAATCTTCACCATCCATAGTAGTGAGCATCAGTGCTCCACCAGATAAAACTTTCTTTACTATGAATGGACCATCGTAATTCAGAGTCCACTTGCCCCTGTGGTCTGTATGAGGAGGAAGGAGTCTTTATAGCACAAGATCTCCTACTTGGTATTCCCGAAGCATGACTTTCTGATCGAAGGCTTTCTTCATTCTCTTCTGATATAACTGCCCATGAGAGATTGCGACTAATCTCTTCTCTTCGATCAGATTCAGTTGATTGTACCGAGAACGGACCCATTCTGCTTCATTCAGCTTGACATCCATCAATACCCGTAACAAGGGTATTCCCGAAGCATGACTTTCTGATCGAAGGCTTTCTTCATTCTCTTCTGATATAACTGCCCATGAGAGATTGCGACTAATCTCTTCTCTTCGATCAGATTCAGTTGATTGTACCGAGAACGGACCCATTCTGCTTCATTCAGCTTGACATCCATCAATACCCGTAACAAGGGTAATTCCACTTCAACAGGTAGGACTACCTCCATACCATACATAAGCTGATACGGTGTTGCCCCATGTGGATGTTCTGATTGATGTATGGTACCCATGCAAGGAAAATGGTAGCATTTCGTGCCAGTCTTTGTAGGTGACCACCATCTTTTGCACAATCTTCTTGATGTTCTTATTAGCTGCCTCAACAGCGCCATTCATCTTTGGCCTGTAAGGAGAAAAGTTGTGATGTTGGATATTGAAGTCCCGACACAGTTCTGCCATCATTTTGTTGTTCAAATTAGAACCATTATCAGTAATGATTCGCTCGGGCACTCCATACCGACAAATGATGTCTCTCTTTAGGAATCGGGCTACCACTATTCTAGTGACATTTGCATATGAAGCTGCTTCAACCCACTTGGTGAAGTAGTCAATGGCTACCAGGATGAATCTGTGGCCATTTGAAGCAGTCGACTCGATCTTTCCAATCATGTCAATGCCCCACATGGCAAAGGGCCAAGGTGAAGACATCACATTCAAAGGATTCGGAGGCACATGCACTTTATCTGCATAAATCTGGCATTTGTGGCACTTTCTGGCATAGGCACAACAGTCTGCATCCATTGTGATCCAGTAGTAACCTGGTCTTAGAAATTTCTTAGCCATTGCATGTCCTCCAGCATGGGTACCAAAGGATCCTTCATGCACCTCGTGCATCAACAAGTCTGCTTCTGTCTTATCAACATATCTGAGAAGTACCATGTCAAAGTTTCTCTTGTACAAAGAGCGATCAGTATTCAGGAAGAAACTACCAGCTAGCCTTCTTAATGTCTTCTTATCATTGGATGATGCCCCAGGTGGGTATGTTTGATCCTCCAAGAAGCATTTGATGTCATAGAACCAGGGCTTATCTTCTTTAGCAATGTCTACTGAGAATACGTATGCTGGTCTGTCAAGTCTGGATACTGAAATCCGAGGCACAAAGTTGGCAGCTTGAACTTTGATCATGGATGAAATGGTAGCTAGAGCATCTACAAACTGATTTTCATCTCGAGGGATATACTCAAGTTTGACTATGGTGAAGAAAGTCAGTAATCTCCTCTTTGGCATGAAACTTGAAATTATGTGATTTTTGCCAACTTTGGAAAGCCATAACTTAAGTTCCAAAATGAATTAGATCTTGTTCTTGTACTTTTTGAAAAGGGAATGATCCAATCTACAACTTTCATGACCAACAATTTTTCATTTGAAGCATTTTTGGTTGAGAAAGAGGAGGTTGAAAAACTTTCCCAAAATGGAAAGTTTACATTACAAGTCATTTCCATTTTTGGCAACTTTTGGTTTTGCTCACTTTTCTTCAAATTTGTGAACTTATAAGCACTTCAATGATAAAATAAAGACCATATAACTTCAATTTGATGAAAAATCCCCTTTGGTTCCATGTTGGGGGGCCTCAGATGCCCTGATTTTGCTCTGACTTGCTCAGGAAGTTACCCATTGATCAAATGACTTCCACAATTCATTTCTTCATCAAACTTGGTATGAATGATCTTTATAACATATTGAGACCAATAGAAACAAGAATGACCAAAAAATTTGGAGTTATGGCCTCTGAAACCAAAACCCTAATTTTAGGTCATCTATGCAGTTAAACCCTGGCTCTGCTTCCATGTTTTGCCAGTTCTTGTGATTTTTGACTTCCTTGATCTTTGGAGGATATAATATGATGATTTAACACACATGGACCCTCTTGAGATGATTGAATAACTTTGAGGTGGCTCAGATGGATCCTGGATTGCTCAGATCACAAACCCTAGATGCAGATGAACTTGACCTAATGCAGTGAAGCAAAAATGCCACATGATATGCTATGATTATACTAATGCAAGTATGAAAGATCACAAGCCATGGTGTGAACTTAGTGAGGGCAAATTTGGGGTGTTTACAAAGACCTCTAATAATGTACCTGACAGTATTAGACGAATCAATGGGGTGTATGTTGGGCCGACATGACGAGTCTGGTCGAAAAGAGTATGCAATATACTACCTAAGCAAAAAGTTTACCGAATGTGAACTACGTTATTCACTGCTCGAGAAAACTTGTTGTGCTTTAGCATGGGCTGCTCGCCGACTAAGACAATATATGTTGACTCATATTACCTTGTTGATCTCAAAGATGGACCCCGTCAAGTACATATTTGAGAAGCCATCACTTACCGGAAGGGTTGCAAGGTGGAAAATGATTCTAAAAAAATATGATATTCAGTACACCTCTCAAAAAGCCATCAAAGGTAGTGTATTGTCTGACTATCTGGCTGAGCAACCCATTGATGATTACCAGCCCATGAGATTTGATTTCCCTGATGAAGACATCATGTTCTTAAAGTCAAAAGATTGTGAAGAGCCTATTCATACTGAAGGTCCTGATCCAGAAGAAACATGGACTATGATGTTTGATGGGGCAATTAATTGTAACGGTCGTGGAGTTGGTGCAGTGCTTATTACGCCCAAAGGAGTCCATATGCCTTTCTCAGCAAGGCTCACCTTTGTCTGCACTAACAACGAAGCAGAATACGAAGCTTGCATCATGGGTCTTGAAGAAGCCATTGACCTCAGGATCAAAACCTTGAATGTATTTGGAGATTCAGCTTTGTTGATCAACCAAACTAATGGCAAGTGGTATACCCATCAAGAGCATATGGTTTCCTACCGTGACTATACGAGGAGATTGTTGACTTTCTTCACAAAGTCAAGCTTGAATACATCCCTCAAGATGAGAATCAGTTTGCAGACGCCTTGGCCACTATTTCATCTATGATCAAAGTACAGACTGCTAACTATGTACCTCGGATTTTAGTATCCAGACTAGACCGATCGGTGTATGTCTTCTCTGTAGAAGCTGTTACTGACAACAAACCTTGGTTCCACGACATTAAATGTGTCTTGGAGACTCAGACATACCCACTTAGGGCATCATCTAATGATAAGAAGACATTACAAAGGCTAGCCGACAGTTTCTTCCTCAATACTGATGGCTCCCTATACAAGCGAAACTTCGACATGGTCTTGCTCAGATGCTTTGACAAGAAGGAAGCAGACATACAAATGCACGAAGTACATGAAGGTTCTTTCGGTACCCATTGTAAACACCCCAAATTTGCCCTCACCCATTCACACCATGGCTTGTGATCATTTCATATGCATAAACACAACCACATCATCTCACATTTCATTTTTGATTCACTGGATAGTTTCTAAGTCATCTGCACCTAGGGTTTGTGATCTGAGCAATCCCAAAGCATCTTGAGCCATTCCAAAGGCAACCAATCAACTCAAAGGGGTCCATGTGTGATATTTCATCTCCTCAAAGTCAAAAATGCAGAGGAATCACAAGAACTAGGGTTTGAGTGGATGCAGGGCCAGCTTGAACTACACAGTTGACTGAAAATTAGGGTTTTGGTTTCAGAGGCCATAACTCCAAATTTTTTGGTCATTCTTGTTTCCATTGATCTCTATATGGTATAGGGAGTATGCATATCAATTTTCATGAAGAAATTCCATGGGGAAGTCATCTGATCAAGAGTTGACTTTTCAGACAAGTCAGTGTAAAATCAGGGCATCTGAGGCCCCCAATGACCCAACCAATGGGTGATCTTCATCATTTTGAGTGTATATGGTCTTTATTTGATCATGGAAGAAGATTGAAGTTCATAGAAATCAAGAATTTAGGGTTTTTGCAAATGTTGACTTTTTGGGCATAGTTGACTTTTCAAGAATGCATCATTTTAGGTCATTTTTCAAGCCTTGATTCATGATCCAAAAATGCTTCAAATGGAAAAACCTTGGTCATGAAAGTTGTAGATCTCATCTTTCCCTTTCCAAAAAGTACAAGAACGTGATCAAACTCTTCTTGGATCAAAAGTTATGGCAAGGCAAAGTTGGCAAAAATCACTAAATTTCAAGTTATGCACTAAATGGAAAACTTGCAAATTCATGTATCAAGCATTCTAGTGACTTCAAAGTGACTTCAAAACTTCATCACATGACCACATATGCCCTAAAAAACAGAATTGGCCCAAGGGATTCTTCATTGTTTGCCTTGATTTTCAAAAGTTCCATAAAGCATTTCCATAAGTGTGCAAAAAGAGGATTCTTGGCAAATCCATGCTTCAAGGAATTATGTGATCACTAGCTGATTTCTCAACATTGCCATGACTAAAAGAAGTGCCATGCCACAAAATTCAGCAAGCATTGTTTCATGTGTATGGCACAAAATCATGAGAAAGTACAAAGTTGTCAAGTTGCAAAAACTAGCATAGCTTGTCATCCACATGTTGCAGTCAGCCACAAGCAATCCAAGGGCTCTCCTCAACCCTAGCTGGAGCAAGACAAGACTTGAACCTGCTGCTGCCATGACCCATACTCTCAATGACACAAAATTGACCTTTTTGCAAAAGACTCCCATACTCTTGGCACAGTACACAGCCACCCTACTAACCTGCCTCACAGTCTATCCACACAAGTTGGAGACAATATAGCTAAGCATTGAGCATTGAAGCTGGCCAGAACACAACATTCACAAAAACTCACCACATTGCAACTTCTATCGAATCTGCCTCCACAGCCAAGAAACACTCAAACTTTCTTCATCATCCAACTCAATACACTCCATAGGCCTCAAACCACCAAAGCTCAAGCCTGAAACAAGCCTGACCTAAGCTCCACCATTCTTCACCCTCAGAACCAGTTCTCTTCGAATCTCACAAGCCAGCCATCAAACACCTCATCTTTCTTCACCAACAAGTCAATCACACTCAGAGGAGTCCAAACCACCCATTACACTGACCTAAAACAGCCTGTACACCAAGGTCATTCTCTGCTATATCAGTTTGGTAACCCTTGAAATAGCTTGCAAAACTTCATTCCAAGCCTGCCATTAGCACCAGGGGAGTCATTGGAGCTAGCTTGCATCAAGAAACTGCTCTGAAAGCCCAGAAACAGGAGTTGTCACCTCAGGTATGGTCATGAAACTTTCCTCTCAAAGCTTGGTTTTTAAGTTATAAATTGATTATTCATGTCTTACTGGTCATGGGGTTGGCTTCAGAATCAAAAATGAGTGAAAACTGAGCTTGTATGGTCCCTCTGAATTTTTGCCCGTGAATTTCTTTCCTTTCGATTCCTTTGATTCTTGGTGCATAAATGTTGTTTGAGCTTGGATTCGTGACCTAGGAGGTTAGAGGATCATTTGGGTGTGCTTGATTTGTAGAATAGTTGCTTGATTCGTGTTCTAGGGTTTTTGTGCAACCGGAGAAGATGACCGGAGCTCCTCTCCGGTCACCTGAGGGTGATTAACCCTAAACTCAGGTCATTATGGCCGTTTGAATGATGAGCGTAGGATCTGTAGACTTTGTTGACTTCCCGCTGCTTTGAATGGCCCAGATCAATCCCATTAACCCTAATCCACGTGTTAGGCTTAATTAATCACAATTTAATTAATTAAGTCAGAAGCTGTGTGGACCCTTGGATGAAGCGCGCAGTCAACCTTTTCAAACTCTGGATCAATCTCAGCCTTCCATTGTGCATACTTCAGTTTTATTCATTTTTAATTCATTTTCATTTCATTAAATTTGCACAATTATTTTAAAATAGCTAAAAAATCTTAAAAATTATGAAACTTTTTCTTAAAAGTTTTATTAATTTTTAAGACCCAAAAATATTTTTATTTTATTTTTATCATTAAAAAAGTATTTTTAAACATTTAAAAGATTATTTTTAATTGATTAATGAGAATTAATTAATTAAAAATACTTTTAGGTATTTAAAAATTACAAAAAAATTCATGAAATGTTCTAAGACATTTAGAAACATTGTCCAACCTTCAAACCAAATTTCTTTTTGGATCTTGATGCATTTTGAGAATTTTCCATTGAATTAAATCATTTTTTATGCATTATTTTGATCATATGTTTGAAAATTCATTTCTGCCTTTTGGTGAAGGTTGAGACATTGATTCTTTTTGCTTTGTGTTGAGTTTAGCATGTATTTTCAAAGATAAAAAGGCCATGAATTGTTCTTGCATTTCCTAATTGATTGGCATTTCTTTTGTTAAGAACCCTTAAAAACCCTAAAAACTTGCAAAATTCATAACTTGAGTTTGGTTGAGAGTTGAGAGCTCCCCTTTGGGCAGTAGATCATTATAGGCCTAGGGTTTCTTTGGGTAGCATTTTCCATTTTTTATCATGAGGTTTGCTTCTGTTTTGGGTTTTTGTTTGATGTTTGTTTCATAAACCCTAATTTGGGCTTTCTCTTGCATCCTCCTTGCATTCCCTTGCATAGCATGACTTGTCTTTGCATTTTGTGTATTCTTATGATTCATTTGACATCTTAAGACATATAGGATACATGTTTGATCATTGCATTACATATTTGCCATGTCATTTGCCTTGTATGCTTCATAACTTTCCATGTTCATTCATGCTCCTTAGCTTGCATCATTTGCATTCATAATCTTGTATGAGCATCTCCATATGTTGTATCATGTTCATAGCACCTCATAGCATCATAATCATCATCAACATGCTTCTGGTTTTGCTTGGTCCCATGTCATTTCATCTCATCTTGCATTGCATTGCTTTTCTTTCTAACATTTCAGGTGGCAAGTAAACTTGAGAAGTGAATTTGCCTTCACTTCTCATACCTTTTCTTTTCATCTCTCTTGCATCCATTGCTGCATTTTTGTTTGTGTATGAGTTTGAGCTTGCTCATTCTTGTTCCTCCTACTTTCTTTCTTCAAGTGACTTGACTTCTTGAATGAAGCAAGTCACTTTGCTTCTCTTGATCCTGTTCATCTGCTTCCTGGTGGCCTTTGAAGATTGTTCTTGAAAACCTCACAAACCTTAGGATCAACCAAGCATGATAATGAATTAGGGTTTTGATTAGTCTCCCCTCATAGTTTTTACCTTTATGTCTTTTTGTGTCTCTCTTCTCATCTCATAATCAGAGATTAAACCCTCAAGGCTCTAAGACTTTGTGATCAGGGTTATGCCTGTATCCTTCTTTTAGGATGGAGTGTATAACTTTAATCCTAAGTATTAAACCCTTAAGGTGTTCAAATCTCTTAATCAATTCATTTAATAAGTATCAAGACATCACACTTGTAACTTGGGCCTTGCATTAGGGTTCTAATTCTTCCCTAAGTGGTTAAGAAGGACTAACCCTAGTGTTAATGGACAAGTCCCCCTCAAGTTGTCTTACAAACCATAAAAAACACTTCATCATCATACCATTAAATAAAATCCACCTAATCAAAGGCTTGTTTTGTCATGGGTTTAATCCCTAATCATGGATTAAGTTGAGGAGTTTTTCTCAACTTAAACATTCTCATCTATTATCCTTCTTTTTGGATGGTGTAATGAGTCTGTTTAATCCTTGATTATGGCTTAACCTCATTACTCAACACTAAACAAAAATCACAAAAACATCTAAATAATCACAAGTAGGTTAATGATCTTAATCCTACACCAAAGGTGATTAAGTGTGAGAATCTGACTTCACACTTAAGGTACCCTCATTACCCCTGATCAGAGGGAAGATGTGATGAGTTTACTAACCCATTGGTTTAGACTTAAGCTCATTATCCTATGACAAACTTCAAAAAGCAATAAAAGACTGAAAACTCAAAAACAAGCAATAATCGTCTCCTCCGGGATTCTTTTCTCACCTCATTCACTCATAAACGAGAACTTGCTTCTTCCGTCTAATGCAAGACAGTTTGCACCTGAGCCAGACAGGTCATACACTTGAGCATAGGCAAGTAAGCAGTTCACAGTCAATTTCATTTCAGTCTCTTTGGGTCGAACTACGGTGTTCTGACTTCCTCATTGCACGAGAGGATACGTAGGCATAACTTAACAGTTATCGAACAAAAGTCTCTGTTTATTCCCCCTCTTTCAGCTTCATTCTTTTAGCCTCATGATCTTGAGCATACTCTTATCCTTACACTGACACTTTCATACTTCACATCATTATACACTTCACTTCTTTTGCACTGACACCTGTACATTCTTTTCCAGCTCTTTTATACACAAATTGCACTGACACTACCCCTTTATAACACAAATCTTTTAAGCGTGGATCCCGTCGAGTACGGCGGACAATCTGGGTGCTAATACCTTCCCAGGTTGTAACCAACCCCCTTTCTCAGTCTCTCTGGTTCGCGACCGTCTTATCCATCTCTTTCTAGGCCTATGCAGCATTGCCTTTCCTCCGGGATAAAAATGCCTAGCTGGCGACTCTATTCATTCTCCAGTGAGTTCACGGCTGTGCGTTCTCATTGTCCCTCTCGCCGACCGTTCGCGTCTGTACCTTCACCTGACCCTGTGTCATTTGTCGGGAGCGACAGCTTGGCGACTCTGCTGGGGAACCTTATACTGCAACCAGGGCCTCTGGTTCTTTTTGTGGGTTCCTCCTAGCGCTTGTTTGATTTGTGTTTATTGGGGTGTTATGTGTTATTTGTGTTTGTATATCTGTATTCATGTTTGCTTTATGTACAGTTGCTTTACTGCTTTCTTTATTGCTTTTGTATATATCATACTGTCATGCTGCTGGCTGGATCTGGTCTTTTGTTTTGATGGGTGGGTGTTCCATTGAGAGTTAAGGTCCTATACCTGGGACCTGAGTGACACCTAGGCTAGAGTGAATCATATTCTTTCCCATTCCATTTCGGTCTGGTGCGGGAATATGAAACACGGTTCAGATATGGGTTTCTTCTTGAGAACTCTGTGTTGCAGATTTCCTGCAATGCTAGGGCTATCTGGGAAGCTTGCTAAGTCTGGATGACCTTTTAGTATTGACCTTCAGAAACTGAGGTGAATTAGAGGAGGAATTGTTATGGTTATTGTAAACACTGTACCTCCGGGTTAGAAGTGTTTACACTTCTCATAACTGATCCAAGTCTAAGGATCCTTGTTTTAGATCATCACCTGTGAGGGGGTTGGGCTGTTTACAGGTTTGCAGGTACCTTGACCTCAGAATACCCTGTTACTGTGACTTTGTTAAGAATGCTCCATGTTGGACAGTTCTTGTGATTCTAAACCCTGGACTTGTGGCTCTTTATTTGAGTCCCCCACCCTGGTTACTGGATTTATAGACCTCCATCAGGAATTCTTGAACACACATGGATCTATACCAAGGCAGTTAATCAGATCCAGCTCAGTCACAAACCCTTTGCATATCATCTGCATTCATACTCATTGCATCATATTAACATGTGCTTATTTGTGTTTCAGGGTATCCACCTTTATCTGGTTTTGGTTTTGACCCCATCTGCAGTTTTGACCTGTCTCCATCAGCATCTTGCTTCAGCTTGTCAGCCATATACTTCAGTTACTTGCACTAGCCAGCCAGTGGCCCACTTCTCAGCATCTTCATCAGCACTTATTCTACTCAGTCCTCAGCACTCATGGCTCCAAAGAAAAGCAACATCACTTACCATTTCTTCCAACCAGACTTATCAGACATCAGGAGGATCCAAACCCTGATCACTCCAGAGCACATACCTCTGTTCAGAGAACATTATGGGGATATACTTGACTTGGTTATGGATATGGACCCATCTCAGAGAAGCCTAATCCATACCTGCATTCAGTTCTATGACCCCCCATTGAGGTGTTTCACCTTTAAAGACTTTCAGTTGGGACCCCTTTTAGAAGAATACTCAGCATTGGTTGGCTTGCCTATCAAGAGAGAAATTCCTTTCAATCCTGAAATGGTCTTTCCTAGCAATGGAGAGATAGCAAAAGCTTTGCACCTGGAACCTGTATTGGTTGAACAACACATGACATCTAAAGCTGGGATCCCTGGTTTTCACCTTGACTTCCTGATTTCTCAAGCTAGTTTGAAGGCCTCCCTGGGGGAGTGGAAAGCTGTTTGTGCATTGTTGGCCTTAAGTGTATATGGAATTGTGTTGTTTGCAGACGAGCCTCGATTCATCAGCAAGAATGCAATTCACTTGTTCATCCTGAAGAACCCAGTGCCAACCTTGTTAGGAGATCTCTACTACTCAGTGCATCAGAGGAATGAGAAGCAGAGGGGTAAGCTAGTAAGGATTTGTGCTCCATTATTTCATGCTTGGCTTCTCAGGCATCTACCCAGGACAGATGCATTTCTCAATCCTCATCAGCAAAGCAACTGGGCTAAGAGACTCACTGTCCTAACTTCAGCAGACATCAGATGGTGTACTCAGAGCACCAAAGGCAGAGATATGATCACAAGCTGTGGGCACTTTCCCAATGTGCCCTTAATAGGAGTTAAGGGAAGTATCAACTACAACCCTCTGCTGCTCAGGAGACAATTAGGCTATGCACTGGTTCATACTCCAAGGGAACAAGACCTGGTTGAGACCCTCTACTGTGAGAACAAGATTAGTTTGACTGTTGTTAGGCAGGCTGCCTGGGCCTGGGATCATGTTCAAACCAAGGGAATCACCATTTTAGGGAAGTGCAATAATGTGGCCTCAGTCCAATATTATGAGTGGTCCCATGCTAGGGCCCAATTCTCTGGATTGCCCTTCACCATAGAAGACAGGCCTGAGTCATCTTCAGCACCACCCCCTGCTACTATCAGTCTGGAAGAGTTTGAAAGCCTGAAGGAAAGGAATGAGAAGTTATCTCAAGCCTTACAGAAGACCCTCCGGGAGAGAAGTGAAGGTGTGAGGGAGATTGAAAGATTGGAGAAGTTGAGGTTGGAACACTTGATCAAGATTGAGAAGTCTGGAGAATATATCAACAAGTCTAAAGCTGGTGAGCAGATTCTGAAGAATGCTTGTAAAGAAGCCCAGTTTCAGAGAGCAAGAACGGACTTGTATTTGAAAGAGAGTCAGGCCAGGTGGGTCCGGATCACTGAGGCCCGTACTCTAGAAGACAAGAGAGTTCAGGACAAGATGGAGCAGATGGAGAAAGCCCTGGCAGCAGCCCAGGAGGAAATTTCAGAGCTAAAGATCAAAGCTGGAGTGAAGAAGTCCAGAGATCAAAGTCAGAACAAGAGGTTAACTGCAGCTGTTGCAACCAGAAACCTTCTCATCAGGAATCTCACGGAGCATCCGGCTGATCCTGTGACCGAAGCGCTTCTTAAGGAAGTTCGCGAGGATGAGTTTGGTCTTGGAGTTTGATTATTTGCTTGTTGATTGTTCCTTTTCATGTACTTTGCTTTTTGTGATGTATTTCGACCCCTTTAAGGGCTTGTGTTGTAAAATGAACAAGTTGTATTTGTTGCATCTTATGTAATATATTTGTGTTATTTCCATCTGAGTTCACTTCAAAAGCAACTTCAACAGCATCATCTTCAAGGGTCTGGAAGGGTCAAAACTGAAGGCCAAACCGGATACCTTGAGAGCAAATAAGCACAACTGCATTGCATGCTAACCTTTTTTCTGTTTTGTAGGTTTTGTTTTATTGTTTCTAACCTCTGTTGTGAATCTCAGGAATTATTGCTCGCCGCAGAGTATTTCCTCTCAACAGGCCACACAGGTATCCAACTAGAAACAACCTTCCGGGAATCCAGATGGATCAGATGCAGCAGGACCTTACGGAGGTCAGAAACCAGATGGCCAACGAAAGGTTGGAGATGAGAACTCAGATAACACAGTTCATGGAAGTGATGAACAACTTAGCTCAAAGCCAGGAGAGGCTCAGAACTTTGGTAGAAGGGAGGAATCAAGAGGAGCCCCATGTGGGGACTGCAGGCACAAGTAATAACGAAAGGGTGCAACCACATGTTACCCCCCCTGTGTTTGGTCCACATCTACATCCTGAGATTAACATTCCTGCAAATGTTCAAGGAACAGCCACTGCAGCCAGAGTACTTCAAGAAGATCCTCAGGAGGACCAGTATACAGTAATGGGTGCCGGAGAAGAAACATATGATAGACGATTGGAAGAGATAGCTGAGAAGTTGAGGTCCTTAGAATCTCAAAATTCTTTGGGTTTCGACGTTATGGACATGGGTTTGGTAGAAGGGGTCAGGATTCCCCACAAGTTCAAGCCTCCATGTTTCGAAAAGTATAATGGGACTTCATGCCCCCGGACTCATTTGCAATCATTTCTGGGAAGGCTGAAGGCCTATACAATGGATGAGAAACTGTGGATGTTCTATTTTGAAGATAGCTTGACTGGAGCTTCGAGGGAGTGGTATTCCCATCTGACAAGAGCAACAATTAGATGCTGGAAGGACCTGGCAGAGGCCTTCATCAGACAGTATCAGTATAATCTAGATATGGCACCCAACAGGACCCTCCTAATGGGAATGTCACAGTCATCTAGGGAGAGTTTCAGAGAATATGCTCAAAGATGGAGGCAACTGGCTGCTGCTGTCCAACCACCAATGTCTGAGAGAGAAATGGCAGATATGTTCATGAACACTCTTCAGGGAACCTATATTGACAGGTTGGCTGCTTTCTCTTCCACCAGCTTCGCAGATGTTGTCATAGCTGGGGAGAGAATTGAAAGCCTGTTAAAAATGGGTAAGATCTCAGACAACGGTGCAAGCTCGTCCAGCGGTACAAGAAAGCCTTTTGCAGGCCCGAGAAGAACTGGCGAGACCAATGCCATTCACACCAACAGGGGTAGGCCCCAATATGCTCAGAGGTCAATATCAGCAGTCACTATCCCTGCTCCAGCTCATCCACAGCCAGTCTATCAACCTCCTCAACAAAATTTCCAACAACAACCTCAGTATCATCAGAATCAATATCCTCCAAGAAACAACTACAACAACAACAATAGCAACAACAATCAACAAAGGCCATTCCAACAGAGGCCATCTCAAGCTAACCGAGTGATCGACCCGATCCCAATGCCGTATGCTGCCTTGCTGCCACAACTTCTGAAACTCAACCTGGTTGAGCTAAGAACGTTGGCACCTCCGGATCCCACCAGCCTACCAAGGAACTATGACTCCAATGCTAGGTGTGCTTTTCATTCCAACGCACCTGGTCGCAGTACGGAAAAATGCAGGGCTCTGCATATGAAGGTACAAGACTTGGTAGACTCCAAGGCTCTGAATTTTGCGCCTCCACCCAATGTCAACAAAAACCCAATGCCAAACCATGGTGGTCCTCGAATTAACGCAATTGAAGAAGACACACCGTCTTATTTCATAACCAGTGTGGATCAGATCAGGACACCATTGGTGGAAATCAAAGCTCAGCTCCGTGAAAACAATATATTTCCGGGGTGTGAACTGGGATGTCCCTACTGCAATATTTCATGGAATGGGTGTGAGGACTTGAGGAATGGCATTAACAGCCTTATTCAGAGTGGCCTACTTCAGATCACTACATCGTTTCCTGCAAACCCGACAACTTCATCAGCAACGGTTTCAGACCCTCCTACAACTGCAGCAACTAATGCTCCCAACAATTCATCAGCAACATCAACAAGTACTTCACCTGTCCTTCCAAATGATCAGACTTCAACAGTTTCTCCTGCTACAACTTCAGCTTCATTCCATTTCGAATCTCCAACAGCAACAACAGTCCTTCCAACAGAACCTCCTACAACACCAACAATCAATCATGAAGATGTCTCCACTGTTACCATATTCTACGATCCTGAAAATAACTCCGCCTACCATTCAGAAGGTGCTGCTCCCGCCAGAGCACCAGTTACAATCTTTTATGATCCACAAACAATAACAGTCCCTTCAGCAGCAGCAATCAGTCCAGTCACTGTCACGGTGCCTGGACCAGTACCATATGAAAGCAATAGGGCTATCCCTTGGCACTATGGCTCTGACTTGTATCGCGAAGGAAAAAGAATCACTCTGGAAACATCAGCACCTGCACCACAAGTAGATAATGTGGGGGGAGGCGGAGGCTTCACTCGAAGCGGACGTCTCTTTGCCTCACAAGTTCAAAGACCTACTGCCGAAGCAGAAGCTGCTGCCAAGGCAAAGGGAAAAGGCCCGGTGCAGGAAGATCCAGCTGCCAAAGAAACCCTGAAAACTCCATTTGATCAGGAAGTTGACGAGTTTATGAGGATCATCAAAAAGAGTGATTACAAAATTGTGGATCAGCTTCACCAGACGCCATCCAAAATCTCTATCCTCTCACTGCTTATGTGCTCCGAAGCCCATCGGAATGCACTACTTAAAGTCCTGCACGCAGCTTACGTGCCTGAGGAGATTACTGTCAACCAACTGGAAACCGTGGTTGGAAATGTTACTGCTAGCAATGGGCTAGGGTTTACCAATTCTGACTTGACAGCGGATGGCCGCAATCACAACAAAGCCTTGCACATAACCATGGAATGCAAAGGAGCTGTCCTTTCTCATGTGCTGGTGGACACAGGTTCTTCCCTGAATGTCTTACCAAAGAAGGCTCTGGTGAAGCTTGAATATGATGGATTGGCATTGAGACCCAGCAACCTGGTAGTAAGAGCCTTTGATGGCTCAAAGAGATCGGTTCTGGGAGAGATTGAGCTGCCTGTGACAATTGGCCCACAGACCTTTAAAACTATCTTTTATGTGATGGACATTCAGCCCGCCTACAGCTGTTTGTTGGGTAGACCCTGGATTCACGCCGCCGGCGCAATAACGTCTACCCTTCACCAAAAGTTAAAATTTGAGTGGGAAGGTCAAGTTGTCACAATCTGTGGAGAGGAGGACATTTTTGTCAGCCACCTGGCAACCTACAAGTACATTGAAATGGATGGAGAGATCCATGAAACAATGAGCCAAGGTTTTGAAGCCTTGAACGTCAATGAAGCATCTGCTGTATCTGGTACTCCAATGTCATCTTATCAACAAGCCCGGAAGGTTGTTGAAGAAGGAACTGCCCTAGGCTGGGGCAAGGTCTTAGCTGTGGAAGAGAAGAAGGACAAATTTGGGTTGGGTTACAAACCAACTCAACATCAAGCAAAGGCTGCTGCAGAGCCCGGTTTTGTCAGTGGGGGGATGCTTACCCCCGATGCTATCAACTGTTTGGAAGACGAGCTGGAAGAGGAGCGCAATCTGGAGAATTGGATTCGTCCGAAGATCCCGGGGAGCAGTGTCTCGAACTGGTCTTCCCAGGAAATTATAAGTGTTACTCGAGCAGAGTAATTATTATTTCCTGTATTTTTATATAGCATGCATCCAAGTCTTGCATCTTGCCCAAGATGACAAGACTCATTTTGTAACCAGGGCCATCTGTACTTTTGTGCAAACAAGATTAAATTAATGAAATATCAGACAATCTTTTTGCAAACGAGTCCTTTTCTTTTATGCTCACTGTTTTTCCATTTTTCTTTTTGTACAAAAATAAATGGCGGTGTTTTCAAAATGATAACTTCATTTCACTCTTTTCTAAAGCAAGATTAAAATCAATCACTAAAATGAACCAACTTAACCCTTGCAGAGAGTGCCTTCCTGACAGCACCGACAACAGCACAGCTATGACATCGTATGACTTTGACAATCCAATCAATCAAGCTGATGAAGGGGTTGATGAAGAATATGAGCTTCCTGAAGAGCTAGCCAGGTTGTTAAGACAAGAGGAAAAGGTTATTACTCCTCATCAGGAGGAGGTTGAAGTGATTAATCTTGGTACTGACGAAGACGTGAAAGAAGTCAAAATCGGGGCCTGCCTGCAAGACTCAGTGAAGAGACAACTGACAGATCTGCTTCAAGAGTATGTTGATGTGTTTGCTTGGTCGTATCAAGATATGCTAGGGTTGGACACCGATATAGTTGTGCACAAGCTGCCTTTGAGGGAAGAATGCCCGCCAGTTAAACAGAAGTTGCGCCGCACTCGCCCGGACATGGCAATGAAAATCAAGGAGGAGGTACAAAAGCAATGGGACGCCGGGTTCCTTGCTGTGACTAGCTACCCGCCGTGGGTTGCTAACATAGTACCTGTGCCTAAGAAGGATGGCAAAGTAAGAATGTGTGTTGACTACCGGGATCTGAACAGAGCCAGCCCGAAAGACGACTTCCCATTACCTCACATTGACGTATTGGTGGATAACACGGCTCAGTTCTCGGTATTCTCCTTCATGGATGGATTTTCAGGATATAATCAGATCAAGATGTCACCTGAAGACATGGAGAAGACAACATTCATTACACCTTGGGGCACGTTCTATTACAAAGTGATGCCATTCGGACTGAAGAATGCTGGTGCCACATATCAACGGGCTATGGTGACATTATTCCATGATATGATCCACAAGGAAATAGAATGCTATGTGGATGATATGATCGCCAAGTCCCTTACAGAGGAAGATCACCTGGTAAATCTGCTCAAGTTGTTCAAGCGTCTGAGAAAGTACCAACTGAAGTTGAACCCCAACAAATGCACATTCGGGGTGCGATCCGGTAAGCTGCTGGGATTTATTGTAAGCGAGAAAGGGATTGAAGTTGACCCTGATAAAGTCAAGGCTATTCAAGAAATGCCTGCACCGAAAACTGAGAAAGAAGTTCGAGGGTTCTTAGGTCGATTGAACTACATCTCGCGGTTCATATCTCACCTTACAGCAACCTGTGAACCCTTGTTCAAGCTATTAAGAAAGGAACAGACGGTCAGGTGGAACGAAGATTGCCAGAAGGCTTTTGACAAGATCAAGGAATACTTACAAGAACCGCCAATCCTCATGCCTCCAGTAGAAGGAAGACCTCTGATTATGTACTTGACAGTATTAGAAGAGTCAATGGGGTGTGTGCTGGGCCAGCATGACGAGTCTGGTCGAAAAGAGTATGCAATATACTACCTAAGCAAAAAGTTTACCGACTGTGAACAACGTTATTCACTGCTCGAGAAAACTTGCTGTGCTTTAGCGTGGGCTGCTCGCCGACTGAGACAGTATATGTTGACCCACACTACCTTATTAATCTCAAAGATGGATCCAGTTAAGTACATTTTCGAGAAGCCAGCTCTTACAGGACGGGTTGCAAGATGGCAGATGATTCTCACAGAATACGACATACAGTACACATCTCAGAAAGCCATCAAGGGCAGTGTACTATCTGAATATCTTGCTGAGCAACCCATTGATGACTACCAGCCAATGAGGTTTGACTTCCCTGATGAAGACATCATGTTCATTAAAGCAAAAGATCACGAAGAGCCTATTCACACTGAAGGGCCTGACCCGGAGGAAGAATGGACTATGATGTTTGATGGGGCTGTTAACATGAATGGCCGTGGTGTTGGTGCAGTACTCATTACACCTAAAGGAGTTCACATGCCTTTCTCGGCAAAACTCACTTTCAACTGCACTAACAACGAAGCTGAATACGAAGCTTGCATTATGGGTCTTGAGGAAGCCATTGACCTCAGGATCAAGACATTGACCGTATTCGGAGATTCAGCTTTGGTAGTCAATCAAACCAACGGGAAATGGTACACCCACCAAGATCATCTGATGCCTTACAGGGATTATACAAGGAGGTTATTGACTTTCTTCACAACAGTCAAGCTTGAGTATATCCCTCGGGACGAGAATCAGTTCGCAGATGCTCTTGCTACCATTTCATCCATGATCAAAGTTCAAGCTGCTAACTTTGTACCCCAGATTTCAGTGTCTAGACTTGATAGACCAGCATATGTATTTGCAGCAGATGTTGTAAAAGATGATAAGCCTTGGTTCCACGACATTAAGTGCTTCTTGGAGGACCAGATATACCCACCTGGGGCATCTTCCAATGATAAGAAGACTTTGAGAAGGCTTGCTGGGGGTTTCTTTCTGAACACTGATGGGTCTTTATACAAAAGGAACTTTGACATGGTACTTCTCAGATGTGTTGACAAGACGGAAGCAGATTTGCTGATGCATGAAGTGCATGAAGGCTCTTTTGGTACCCATGCTGGAGGACATGCAATGGCTAAAAAGTTGTTAAGATCAGGCTATTACTGGATCACAATGGATGCAGACTGTTGTGCTTACGCCAGAAAATGTCACAAATGCCAGATCTACGCAGATAAGGTGCATGTACCTCCCAATCCTTTGAACATCATGTCTTCACCATGGCCCTTTGCTATGTGGGGTATTGATATGATTGGCAAGATTGAGCCGACTGCTTCAAATGGTCACAGATTCATCCTGGTCGCCATTGACTATTTCACCAAGTGGGTTGAAGCAGCCTCATATGCAAACGTCACAAGACAAGTGGTAGCCAGATTTCTGAAAAGAGATATCATCTGTCGATACGGAGTGCCCGAGCGAATCATTACTGATAATGGTTCCAATTTAAACAACAAAATGATGGCAGAGCTGTGCCGGGACTTCAAGATCCAACATCACAATTCTTCTCCTTACAGGCCAAAGATGAATGGCGCTGTTGAGGCAGCTAACAAGAATATTAAGAAGATTGTACAGAAGATGGTAGTCACCTACAAAGACTGGCACGAAATGCTACCGTTTTCCTTGCATGGATACCGCACATCAATCAGAACATCCACTGGGGCAACACCGTATCAGCTTGTGTATGGTATGGAAGCGGTCCTACCTGTTGAAGTTGAATTACCCTCGTTACGGGTATTAATGGATGTTAAACTGAGTGAAGCAGAATGGGTACGGTCCCGATTCGAACAACTGAGTCTGATCGAAGAGAAAAGATTGGCTGCAATCTGCCATGGGCAGTTATATCAGAAGAGAATGAAGAAAGCCTTCGATCAGAAAGTCAGGCACCGAGAGTACCAAGTAGGAGACCTTGTGCTGAAAAGAATCCTCCCTCCTCATACAGACCACAGGGGCAAATGGACTCCGAATTATGAAGGACCATTTGTTGTAAAGAAAGTTTTCTCTGGTGGAGCACTGATGCTCAGCACCATGGATGGTGAAGATTTCCCGTCCCCTGTGAATTCAGATGCAGTTAAAAAATACTTCGCATAAAATGACCCGCTGGACATAAAAACAGAATGTAAGTCCAGGCAAAAATAGGGCATCCCGGCGAGTCAAAAACAGAATAAAAGACTCGGGCAAAAGTAAGGGAAAATGAATAAAAAATGTACACCCGCTGAGTTGAAAAGCCGCATCGGACAACTCAGGCAAAAATGGGTATCCCGATGGATTGAAAACCCGAAAGGGCGATCCATGCAAAATAAGGGAATAAGCGAACAACTGCATTCTGAGTTCGTCTGTATCACCTGCAACTTGGTAAGCTTCCAAAGGATCAAGCTTCAATCAGAATCAACTCTCTCCAGAAAGCAAGACGAGAAGAACGTCATTGTCATACGAGTCATAGCAGAGGAGGAAGCTCCTTGAAAGCGTCGTCAACACCGCCAGCACTTTATTTCTCAATTTGTAACAATCTCCTCATTTCAGGAGATATGTTTCTTTGACTGTATCTTGCCAATTCAGGGCACAGGAATTAATAAAATCAGATTTTCAGTCATGTTTCGTTTTTACCTTTATGTTTTGCAAAGAGTTGTCTGATATCTCTAAAATACGATTGCATAAGTACAGATGCCTTTCTCTAAAAATAAAAGAAAAAAAAACATGCTTACAGGGAATGTGATTATTCTCGAAAGTACTTAACTCCTATGACGGAATCCAGTAAGGGATACCTCGGGACCTTTTGTACGTTTCCTTACCGTTGCAGGATTGCAGGTATCCAGAACGCAACCTGGGGCATGCAAGTTACATCTCAGCAAGTTGGCAAATCGTTATCAACTCGGTCTATCCTCCACGTGGCACTGGGAGATGCCCACTTCCCCAGCAAAGTTGTCAAATCAACATACACTCAATCTCAGCATCTGAAATGCTTTATCCCCAGCTGAGTTGCCTTTTGTTGCTCTCCCCAGCTGAGTTGCCTCTCGCAATTCCCCAGCCGAGTTGCCATTCTTCCTCAGCAGAATGCAGAAATTAGGGAATAATCTCCCCATACCTTCCCCAGCCTCTATTCAGAAGAGCAACGCACGAAGAGATCACAACAGAGTGAAGAAAGCTTCTACAAACCCCAGCTGGGTCTCTCATTTATAAGGATATGTCAATCAGTGACATATATCCCCAAGCAGATGCATCATTAGATCTACCAGTGATCTCATCCCCAGCTGGGATGTCCAGTTCAAGCAGATCGACCAGAGATCTTCGCAGCGACGGGATCCGAATCCCGGATCAGTGCCCCCTTTGCATAATCATGGCATCCGCATCATATTCACCCCCCAGAGCGTAGCATTCCGTCTAATACGGAGCATTACGGCAAAAATCAAACGCATAGCATAATCATAAGCCATGTGATGAATTAACACTTGTGAATAATGAACTGTTCATCATCACTGTACAAAAATCCCCATCAGAGTCCCAGCAAAAGCAGCTGCCCTTTCAAATCACAAACACCAGTATATGTTCATTTTGGCACCCGTCCGTGCCATCTTTCCCCAGTAAAGTCGCCTGAACACCCTTTACTAACAAATCACCCTCATTACAGATACGTCCTGACACCCGTCCGTGTCATATCCCAGCAGAAAGCCAAAGAGGTCCTCTTTGCACTCACATGTACTTGTATATACACCTTTCTTGACACCCGTCCGTGTCATATCCCCAGCGCAGTCACTTACACCCTCATCACTCATATACTTGTTAATATTATACTCTTCTCTCTTGACACCCGTCCGTGTCACTTTCCCCAGCAGTTAAAACACTCGTCTATACAATACAATACTCACTACTCATGGTACACATATACAAATACTCGTCTGTATCTTGTATACATCATCACTCATATCCCCGCAGATCCGACAGTAGTCCTTGTTCTTTGTTAACCAGTTGGTACTCGTCCATACCATCATCTCAGAACATTGCGTCTAGTGTTTGTTTCTACATGATACTCGTCCGTATCATAGTCTTAAGGATGCTCGTCCGCATCTTTAATCCATACAACGTGTCAAACACTTATGTCTTCTTGGATATAGATACTCGTCCATATCTACTTTTCCCCAGAAGAGTCCTTTCAGATGTAACACTTGTCCGTGTTCTTTGTTAACCAGTTGATACTCGTCCGTATCATCATCTCTGAACATGTGTCATTTTGTTTCTACATGATACTCGTCCGTATCATAGTCTTAAGGATGCTCGTCCGCATCTTTAATCTATACACAATACCAAACACTTATACCTTTTGTTTCTTGGATGTAAACGCTCGTCCGTGTTTACTATCTCCCCAGTAGATTGCCAACAAATTTTCTTTTTATCTAACACTCGTCCTGTGTTATGATACCTTTGAGAGCAGCCGTACCCTGCTGAGTGGTCGTCCTCCACTTCTTGATGGTCGTCCTCCATCATGCTCATCCGATGGCCGTCCCCATCGTTGTTTTTAGCAGCCGTCCCCTGCTAGGTGGTCGTCCTCCACCTTTTGATGATCGTCCTTCATCACTTTATCCGATGGCCGTCCCCATTGTTGATTTTGGTTATCTGGCATTCGTCCTGTGTCATGATAAACCCTGAGAGCAGCCGTCCCCTGCTGAGTGGTCGTCCTCCACTTCTTGATGGTCGTCCTCCATCTTGCTCGTCCGATGGCCGTCCCCATCGTTGACCTTATCTATCCGATGGCCGTCCCCATCGTTGATATTTTCGGCAGCCGTACCCTGCCAGGTGGTCGTCCTCCACCTTTGATGGCCGTCCCCATCATATTTCTTTTATCCCCAACAAAGCAGCCGTACCCTGCTAGGTGATCGTCCTTCACCTTTGATGGCCGTACCCCATCAGCTGTTTATTTCATTTATTCTTTAACCCGATGGCCGTCCCCGTCTTGGTCCCTTTTCCTTTTAACCCGATGGCCGTCCCCGTCGTGGTCCCTTTCCCTTTTAACCCGATGGCCGTCCCCATCGTTGGTTACTTTACCTTTATGAACTTGATGGCCGTCCCCGTCATGTTTCATTAATCCTCAGAATTTTACAGCTTTATCTTGATGGCCGTCCCCATCATAATATCTTATTTTCCCCAGCTAGTCGGCCGTCCCCGTCTTAGCTTTACTTGTTTTTCCCCAGCTAGTCGGCCGTCCCCGTCTTAGCTTTACTTGTTTTTCCCCAGCTAGTCGGCCGTCCCCGTCTTAGCTTTACCTTTTTATCCCCAGCATGTCGGCCGTCCCCGTCATCGCTTTATTTCCTGCACTTTACCAGCATGTCGGCCGTCCCCGTCATCGCTTTGCTTCACATACCACTTTACCTAGCAGTCGTCCTCTGCTCGACGGTCGTCCTCCGTCGCCTACACTTTACAATATACTTTATTTTGCTTTTACAATCCATATCTCTTTTCTTCTTCATTCTGTGAGTGCAAATTTTGGACTGTCTTTGGTATTCAACCACAAGTTATCTTGTTTGGCCTGTTAAGCCGTCACTTACAACCTGCACAGCTAACTCATGTTTGAATAGGGGCAGCTGTAAACACCCCAAATTTGCCCTCACCCATTCACACCATGGCTTGTGATCATTTCATATGCATAAACACAACCACATCATCTCACATTTCATTTTTGATTCACTGGATAGTTTCTAAGTCATCTGCACCTAGGGTTTGTGATCTGAGCAATCCCAAAGCATCTTGAGCCATTCCAAAGGCAACCAATCAACTCAAAGGGGTCCATGTGTGATATTTCATCTCCTCAAAGTCAAAAATGCAGAGGAATCACAAGAACTAGGGTTTGAGTGGATGCAGGGCCAGCTTGAACTACACAGTTGACTGAAAATTAGGGTTTTGGTTTCAGAGGCCATAACTCCAAATTTTTTGGTCATTCTTGTTTCCATTGATCTCTATATGGTATAGGGAGTATGCATATCAATTTTCATGAAGAAATTCCATGGGGAAGTCATCTGATCAAGAGTTGACTTTTCAGACAAGTCAGTGTAAAATCAGGGCATCTGAGGCCCCCAATGACCCAACCAATGGGTGATCTTCATCATTTTGAGTGTATATGGTCTTTATTTGATCATGGAAGAAGATTGAAGTTCATAGAAATCAAGAATTTAGGGTTTTTGCAAATGTTGACTTTTTGGGCATAGTTGACTTTTCAAGAATGCATCATTTTAGGTCATTTTTCAAGCCTTGATTCATGATCCAAAAATGCTTCAAATGGAAAAACCTTGGTCATGAAAGTTGTAGATCTCATCTTTCCCTTTCCAAAAAGTACAAGAACGTGATCAAACTCTTCTTGGATCAAAAGTTATGGCAAGGCAAAGTTGGCAAAAATCACTAAATTTCAAGTTATGCACTAAATGGAAAACTTGCAAATTCATGTATCAAGCATTCTAGTGACTTCAAAGTGACTTCAAAACTTCATCACATGACCACATATGCCCTAAAAAACAGAATTGGCCCAAGGGATTCTTCATTGTTTGCCTTGATTTTCAAAAGTTCCATAAAGCATTTCCATAAGTGTGCAAAAAGAGGATTCTTGGCAAATCCATGCTTCAAGGAATTATGTGATCACTAGCTGATTTCTCAACATTGCCATGACTAAAAGAAGTGCCATGCCACAAAATTCAGCAAGCATTGTTTCATGTGTATGGCACAAAATCATGAGAAAGTACAAAGTTGTCAAGTTGCAAAAACTAGCATAGCTTGTCATCCACATGTTGCAGTCAGCCACAAGCAATCCAAGGGCTCTCCTCAACCCTAGCTGGAGCAAGACAAGACTTGAACCTGCTGCTGCCATGACCCATACTCTCAATGACACAAAATTGACCTTTTTGCAAAAGACTCCCATACTCTTGGCACAGTACACAGCCACCCTACTAACCTGCCTCACAGTCTATCCACACAAGTTGGAGACAATATAGCTAAGCATTGAGCATTGAAGCTGGCCAGAACACAACATTCACAAAAACTCACCACATTGCAACTTCTATCGAATCTGCCTCCACAGCCAAGAAACACTCAAACTTTCTTCATCATCCAACTCAATACACTCCATAGGCCTCAAACCACCAAAGCTCAAGCCTGAAACAAGCCTGACCTAAGCTCCACCATTCTTCACCCTCAGAACCAGTTCTCTTCGAATCTCACAAGCCAGCCATCAAACACCTCATCTTTCTTCACCAACAAGTCAATCACACTCAGAGGAGTCCAAACCACCCATTACACTGACCTAAAACAGCCTGTACACCAAGGTCATTCTCTGCTATATCAGTTTGGTAACCCTTGAAATAGCTTGCAAAACTTCATTCCAAGCCTGCCATTAGCACCAGGGGAGTCATTGGAGCTAGCTTGCATCAAGAAACTGCTCTGAAAGCCCAGAAACAGGAGTTGTCACCTCAGGTATGGTCATGAAACTTTCCTCTCAAAGCTTGGTTTTTAAGTTATAAATTGATTATTCATGTCTTACTGGTCATGGGGTTGGCTTCAGAATCAAAAATGAGTGAAAACTGAGCTTGTATGGTCCCTCTGAATTTTTGCCCGTGAATTTCTTTCCTTTCGATTCCTTTGATTCTTGGTGCATAAATGTTGTTTGAGCTTGGATTCGTGACCTAGGAGGTTAGAGGATCATTTGGGTGTGCTTGATTTGTAGAATAGTTGCTTGATTCGTGTTCTAGGGTTTTTGTGCAACCGGAGAAGATGACCGGAGCTCCTCTCCGGTCACCTGAGGGTGATTAACCCTAAACTCAGGTCATTATGGCCGTTTGAATGATGAGCGTAGGATCTGTAGACTTTGTTGACTTCCCGCTGCTTTGAATGGCCCAGATCAATCCCATTAACCCTAATCCACGTGTTAGGCTTAATTAATCACAATTTAGCCTTGGATGAAGCGCGCAGTCAACCTTTTCAAACTCTGGATCAATCTCAGCCTTCCATTGTGCATACTTCAGTTTTATTCATTTTTAATTCATTTTCATTTCATTAAATTTGCACAATTATTTTAAAATAGCTAAAAAATCTTAAAAATTAGGAAACTTTTTCTTAAAAGTTTTATTAATTTTTAAGACCCAAAAATATTTTTATTTTATTTTTTATCATTAAAAAAGTATTTTTAAACATTTAAAAGATTATTTTTAATTGATTAATGAGAATTAATTAATTAAAAATACTTTTAGGTATTTAAAAATTACAAAAAAATTCATGAAATGTTCTAAGACATTTAGAAACATTGTCCAACCTTCAAACCAAATTTCTTTTTGGATCTTGATGCATTTTGAGAATTTTCCATTGAATTAAATCATTTTTTATGCATTATTTTGATCATATGTTTGAAAATTCATTTCTGCCTTTTGGTGAAGGTTGAGACATTGATTCTTTTTGCTTTGTGTTGAGTTTAGCATGTATTTTCAAAGATAAAAAGGCCATGAATTGTTCTTGCATTTCCTAATTGATTGGCATTTCTTTTGTTAAGAACCCTTAAAAACCCTAAAAACTTGCAAAATTCATAACTTGAGTTTGGTTGAGAGTTGAGAGCTCCCCTTTGGGCAGTAGATCATTATAGGCCTAGGGTTTCTTTGGGTAGCATTTTCCATTTTTTATCATGAGGTTTGCTTCTGTTTTGGGTTTTTGTTTGATGTTTGTTTCATAAACCCTAATTTGGGCTTTCTCTTGCATCCTCCTTGCATTCCCTTGCATAGCATGACTTGTCTTTGCATTTTGTGTATTCTTATGATTCATTTGACATCTTAAGACATATAGGATACATGTTTGATCATTGCATTACATATTTGCCATGTCATTTGCCTTGTATGCTTCATAACTTTCCATGTTCATTCATGCTCCTTAGCTTGCATCATTTGCATTCATAATCTTGTATGAGCATCTCCATATGTTGTATCATGTTCATAGCACCTCATAGCATCATAATCATCATCAACATGCTTCTGGTTTTGCTTGGTCCCATGTCATTTCATCTCATCTTGCATTGCATTGCTTTTCTTTCTAACATTTCAGGTGGCAAGTAAACTTGAGAAGTGAATTTGCCTTCACTTCTCATACCTTTTCTTTTCATCTCTCTTGCATCCATTGCTGCATTTTTGTTTGTGTATGAGTTTGAGCTTGCTCATTCTTGTTCCTCCTACTTTCTTTCTTCAAGTGACTTGACTTCTTGAATGAAGCAAGTCACTTTGCTTCTCTTGATCCTGTTCATCTGCTTCCTGGTGGCCTTTGAAGATTGTTCTTGAAAACCTCACAAACCTTAGGATCAACCAAGCATGATAATGAATTAGGGTTTTGATTAGTCTCCCCTCATAGTTTTTACCTTTATGTCTTTTTGTGTCTCTCTTCTCATCTCATAATCAGAGATTAAACCCTCAAGGCTCTAAGACTTTGTGATCAGGGTTATGCCTGTATCCTTCTTTTAGGATGGAGTGTATAACTTTAATCCTAAGTATTAAACCCTTAAGGTGTTCAAATCTCTTAATCAATTCATTTAATAAGTATCAAGACATCACACTTGTAACTTGGGCCTTGCATTAGGGTTCTAATTCTTCCCTAAGTGGTTAAGAAGGACTAACCCTAGTGTTAATGGACAAGTCCCCCTCAAGTTGTCTTACAAACCATAAAAAACACTTCATCATCATACCATTAAATAAAATCCACCTAATCAAAGGCTTGTTTTGTCATGGGTTTAATCCCTAATCATGGATTAAGTTGAGGAGTTTTTCTCAACTTAAACATTCTCATCTATTATCCTTCTTTTTGGATGGTGTAATGAGTCTGTTTAATCCTTGATTATGGCTTAACCTCATTACTCAACACTAAACAAAAATCACAAAAACATCTAAATAATCACAAGTAGGTTAATGATCTTAATCCTACACCAAAGGTGATTAAGTGTGAGAATCTGACTTCACACTTAAGGTACCCTCATTACCCCTGATCAGAGGGAAGATGTGATGAGTTTACTAACCCATTGGTTTAGACTTAAGCTCATTATCCTATGACAAACTTCAAAAAGCAATAAAAGACTGAAAACTCAAAAACAAGCAATAATCGTCTCCTCCGGGATTCTTTTCTCACCTCATTCACTCATAAACGAGAACTTGCTTCTTCCGTCTAATGCAAGACAGTTTGCACCTGAGCCAGACAGGTCATACACTTGAGCATAGGCAAGTAAGCAGTTCACAGTCAATTTCATTTCAGTCTCTTTGGGTCGAACTACGGTGTTCTGACTTCCTCATTGCACGAGAGGATACGTAGGCATAACTTAACAGTTATCGAACAAAAGTCTCTGTTTATTCCCCCTCTTTCAGCTTCATTCTTTTAGCCTCATGATCTTGAGCATACTCTTATCCTTACACTGACACTTTCATACTTCACATCATTATACACTTCACTTCTTTTGCACTGACACCTGTACATTCTTTTCCAGCTCTTTTATACACAAATTGCACTGACACTACCCCTTTATAACACAAATCTTTTAAGCGTGGATCCCGTCGAGTACGGCGGACAATCTGGGTGCTAATACCTTCCCAGGTTGTAACCAACCCCCTTTCTCAGTCTCTCTGGTTCGCGACCGTCTTATCCATCTCTTTCTAGGCCTATGCAGCATTGCCTTTCCTCCGGGATAAAAATGCCTAGCTGGCGACTCTATTCATTCTCCAGTGAGTTCACGGCTGTGCGTTCTCATTGTCCCTCTCGCCGACCGTTCGCGTCTGTACCTTCACCTGACCCTGTGTCATTTGTCGGGAGCGACACCCATGCCGGAGGACATGAAATGGCAAAGAAATTGTTGAGATCAGGTTACTATTGGATCACAATGGATGCAGACTGTTGTGCCTATGCCAGAAAATTCCAGAAATGCAAGATCTACGCAGACAAAGTGCATGTGCCTCCCAATCCTTTGAATATATTGTCTTCACCCTGGCCCTTCGCCATGTGGGACATTGATATGATTGGAAAGATCGAGCCAAATGCTTCAAATGGTCACAGATTCATCCTGGTAGCCATTGATTACATCACCAAATGGGTTGAAGCAGCTTCGTATGCAAATGTCACCAGACAAGTGGTAGCCCGATTTCTGAAAAGGGATATCATTTGTCGATATAGAGTCCCCGAACGAATCATTACTGATAATGGTTCAAACCTTAACAACAAGATGATGGCAGAACTGTGTCGAGACTTCAAAATTCAACATCATAACTCTTCTCCTTACAGGCCAAAGATGAATGGCGTTGTTGAGGCCGCTAACAAGAACATTAAGAAGATTGTGCAAAAGATGGTGGTCACATACAAAGACTGGCATGAAATGTTACCATTCGCCTTGCATGGATACTGAACTTCCATTAGAACATCTACCGGGGCAACACTTTATCAGCTTGTGTATGGTATGGAAGCAGTCCTACCTGTTGAAGTTGAATTATCCTCCTTGCGGGTAATGATGGATGTAAAACTGGACGAAGCAGAATGGATCCGATCTCGTTATAACCAACTGAGCCTGATTGAAGAAAAGAGATTAGCAGCTATCTGTCATGGTCAGTTATATCAGAAACGGATGAAGAAAGCCTTCGATCAAAAAGTCATACCTAGGGTATATCAAGTAGGAGAGCTTGTACTGAAAAGACTCCTTCCTCCTCATATAGACCACAGGGGCAAGTGAACGCCAAACTATGAAGGTCCCTACGTGATAACTAAGGTTTTCTCCGGTGGAGCACTGATGCTCGCAACCATGGATGGCGAAAAATTCTTATCTCTTGTGAATTCAGATGCAGTTAAAAAATACTTCGCATAAATGACCCGCTGGACATAAAAATAAAATGTGAGTCCAGGAAAAAATAGGGCATCCCGACGAGTCAAAGACAAAATAAAAGACTCGGGCAAAAATAAGGGAAAAATTGAAAAAAATGTACACCCGCTGAGTTGAAAATCCACATCGGACAGCTCAGGCAAAAAAGGGTATCCTGGTGGATTGAAAACCCGAAAGGGAGATCCACGCAAAATCAGGGAAATAGAGAACAACTGAATTCTGAATTCGTCTGTATCACTCACATAACATGGCAAGCTTCGAAAGGACAAAGCGTTGGTCAGAATCAACTTCCCTTAGAAAGCAAGATAAGAAGAACGTTCAGGTCATACAGGTCATAGCAAAGGAAGATCGAAGCATCAACTTCAGCATTGCCAAATATAACTTTTATTTTCTCAATTTTGTAGCAACCCCCTCATTTCAAGGATTAGCTTCCTTACTGTACTCACCTGTTCAGGGCATACAAATCAATAAAGTCAAATATTAATTCACACTTTGTTTTGTACCTTTTTGTTTGCAAAATGTCCAAAGTTCGTAATACAATATTTGCATGAAAGCGTATAGGCCATTTTCAATAAATGCTTGTAGGAAATATGTGCTTTTAAGCAAACCTAACTCCTATGACGGAATCCGGTTGAGGATACCTCAGGGAACTTGTGCATTTCCTTTGTTTGACAGGTTACAGGTAATCAAGGCGGACAACCTTTCACATCATGGGGCATATCAGGCACTATATCCCCAGCCAAGCCGATAATCACATCATCAGAAGGGCTACTTGACGAAAGCATTTCCCCACGGAGCTTTTTATCCCCACAGAGTATCCCTCGCAAAGCTGATCCTCCGGCAGATTACTTCTCAGAAGTTCTCTCCTCCCCGAGCGGGATCTCCAAAGTCGAAATCACTTTTCCCCAGTGAGTGGCCAGATCTTCTCATCCTCAGCACTGGCTCCCCACAGAGTTCTTTCCCCAGAGTTCTGCAGAAAAGATCGTGCAACGATCCTTTCGCCCCACAGATCGCCCAGTGATCCGTTCTCCCAGCAGATTTTAGATCTCGGATCTCGTTTCCCTCATTTGCATAATCATAGCATTCACATCATTCCTCCCCAAACAGAGCATAGCATTCCGTTTAATACGGAGCATTATGACAAAAATCAAACATTTGCATGATCATAAGCCAGGTTCGAGCCAGTCACCTGCAAATACCAAAATCACTCCTCCAATAATATGCAAAAACTTATCCCCTGCAGATAAAAGCCAAAATGTCCTTTTTCACAATCAATACAAATACTTGTACATACTTATACACAATCCTTCTGATACTCGTCCGTATCCTACTTATACATAATTCTTTGATACTCGTCCGTATCTTACGCATCTCTCCAGCAGAATAACACTCGTCTGTGTTCCTTGTTCAAATAGTTGATGCTCGTCCATATCATCTTAAGGACGCGTCAGCGTTTGTTTCTATCGACACTCGTCCGTATCGTGGGTCTAAGGATACTCTTCCGTATCTTTAATCTATAAACACTGTCAAAACACTTACCATTTTATTTTAGGGTTTAAACACTCGTCCGTGTTTATCTATCCCCAGAAGTCGCCAACAAAACAACTTTCTATCCGTCATTCGTCCTATGTCGTGATATCTTTTAGGTGATCGTCCTTCACCTTTTGATGACCATCACTCATCATATTATCCGATGGCCGTCCCTATCATTGATCTTCCTAACCGACATTCGTCCTATGTCGTGATATCAGAGCAGCCATCCCCTGCTAGGTGATCGTCCTTCACCTCTTGATGATCGTCCCTCATCATTTTTTTTGATGATCGTCCCTCATCATTTTATCCGATGGCCATCCCCATCGTTGGTCTTCCTAACCGACATTTGTGCTATGCCGTGATATCAGAGCAACCGTCCCCTGCTAGGTGATCGTCCTTCACCTCTTGATGATCGTCCCTCATCATTTATTTTGATGACCGTCCCTCATCATTTTATCCGATGGCCATCCCCATCGTTGGTCTTCCTATCTGACATTCATCCTATATCGTGATATCTTTTAGCAGTCGTCCCTTGCTAGGTGACCGTCCCTCATCATTTATTTACTATTCACCCGATGGCCGTCCCCGTCGTGGTTTCTTTATTCTTCAACCTGACGGTCGTCCCTGTTAGTGCTTTTAAATCCCCAGTAAAGTCGCCTTTCTTTACCCGATGGCTGTCCCCGTCGCGGATTCTTTATTCCCCAGCATGATGGCCATCCCTGTCAGTGCGTTTCTCACTGTTTTATCCCCAGTAGTCGTCCTCTGCTCGACGGTCGTCCTCCGTCGCTATCATTTGATATTCAGTTTATACTGTCTATTACAATTTATATCCCTTTTCTTCTTATAATAAAGAGTGCAAACTTTGGACTGTCTTGGTATTCAACCACAAGTTATCTTGTTTGTCTGTTAAGCCAGGTGCTTACATACTACACAACTAACTCATGCTTGAATAGGGGCAGCTGTAAACACCCCAAATTTGCCCTCTCACTTTTATCACATCTTGACTTATGATTAATATCATTTCATAGCCTATCATCACATTTTCACATTGCATATCCATCCTTCAACATTTCATCTGCATAGTTGCATCTAGGGTTTGTGATCTGAGCAATCCAAGAAGTAATCTGAGCAATCTCCAAGGTCTTAAAGCATGCCAAGAGGTTCCTTGAGTAGTCTATGATAATTTTATGCCCCCATGGATCATTTAAGGTCAAGAAATGTCAAAGCACTGCAGAGGTATGAAAGCTAAGCTGAGGCTCCTACACAGATGACCTAAAATTAGGGTTTTGGTTTTGAAGGACTTACACCCAAACAATTTGGCCATTCTTGATTCTATTGGTCCACATATGTTATAAGGAGCTTGTGTATCAAATTTCATGGAAAACTTTAATTTGGAAGTCATCTGATCAAATGGTAACTTCTTGAGCAAGAAAATTCAGATTCTGGGCATATGAGCCCCCCAACAAGGGTTCCAAAGGGTCATCATCATCAATTTGAGGTCCTATGATCTTTATTTGATCATTGGAATGCTTGGAAGTTCCCGAAATTGAAGAAAAATGAACAAAGCCAAAACTTGCCAAAAATGGAAATGACTTGTAATGTAAACTTTCTATTTTGGGAAAGATTTTCAACCTCCTCTTTCTTGATCAAAAAGTTTTCAAATGAAATTTCTTTAAACATGAAAGTTGTATATTGGATCCTCACATTTTCAAAAAGTACAAGAACTCATTCTAATTCATCCTAGAACTCAAGTTATGGCCTTGCAAAGTTGGCAAAAATCACATAATTTCAAATTTCATGTCAAAGAGGGATTTTTGCATATTGGCATTTTCAAGCATTCACATGACTTCTAATGTGCACAAATATGTTAGAACATGTCAAGGCAACTTCAAATGATCAGACATGGCCCAAGAATTTGGCACTTTCATGGCTTGATACATGAGAAATTCAACATGACCAATTTTGCATAAAGCTTGCTATCCCTTCATCTATGCATTACAACTACATTTCTTTGATCCAAGGGCCCTCTATGAAGCCTGCTGAGGCAATCTATGCTTAGAATCCCTTGATGCATTGACCCATACCTCAATTACAAAGAAACTTGACTTTTTGCATTTTCTCCCATACCAATCACACAGTGCCACACCCACTCTACTGACCAATGGTATGGGTTTTACACACCCTCATGGCTATAAAAAGGCAAGCTTCATGGTTGCAAACAACACACAAGTTCAGAATCAAGAAAATCCTCAAAAACTTCATGCTATTGAATCTCTCAATCTAGCCAGTAAAAACCACAAAATCTTTCACCAATCAACTCCACATAACCTCAGGAACAATTCCCACCCATCACCATAGCCAGAAACAAGCCCAATCCAAAACACGATTTCTGCAATTTCAGAATCAAAACTCACAAAATAGCCACTGCAAGCTCCATTCAAGCATCTCAATAGCCTCAGGAGGTCAAAGGAAGTTGGTTTGCACAAGAGGTGGGCCCAAAAAGCTGCATTTTAAAGAGCCGCATCTCAGGTAACCATCATGAACAATTTTTCCAGAAGCATGCTTTCTTGTTAAAATATGAATCTACATGCTTCCCTGATCATGCTGATATGTTTAGAATTGAAAATGGGCTAGAAATGAGTATGTATTGATGTTCTGAAACTTTAACCTAGAAATTTGTTTGCTTCAATTCAGCTTAATGATGCATGATAAATGAATTTTGTTTGTTGATTAGTGATGTATGATGTTAGTAGAGTGTTTCTAGGCAAGAAAATTGAAGTTTAGAAGCTTGTATAGGATTTTGGAAATTTTGGTTGCCGGAGAAGATGACCGGAGCTTATCTCCGGTCACCTGAAAGTCATTAGGGTTTGTTTGCCAGTTTGAATCTCAGCCCTTGGATGTTGAATATATTAATGCATGGACGACCCAGATAACTCATTTAAACCCTAATTTCACTTAATTAAATTAATTACAATTAATTAGTCAGATTAAGTGGTAGCCCTTGGATAGCGCGCGTAAGCCCAGTTCAAACCACAACCCTTGATCCCTCATACCTCAAGTCTTGCTGACTCTCATCTCGGGCCTTTGATCTCATCAATTTCGCATCTGAACCATCCATCTTGCATACTTTGCATTTTAATTCATTTTATTTCATTTTATTTTCTTCATTTATTTAAAAATAGTAAAACATTTTATAAAATTCTAATATTTTGCATCATTGTTCAATTTAATTTTCAGAAACCAAAAACATTTTTATTTTTATTTTTTCATCAAAAATAGCATTTTTAAATAATTTAATTGTATATTTTAATTAATTAAATCCTTTTAATTAATTAAAAATACTTTTAAGTATTTAAAAATCACAAAACAAATCAGAGAGCTTTTTTAACATTTAGAAACATTTACAAACTCATCCCATAAATTACTTTTTGGTTTTGATCAAACTTTGCCAATTTTCTCTGAATTAGGGTTTCTAAATTTCTTATTTTTCAACCCTAACTTCAAAAATTTATAACTTTCAAACCAAAATGAGTTTGCATTTGATTCATTTTGCAATCTTTCACATTTGACCTCTAGTTTCTAAATATATTTTTGTTTCATTTTTATCTTGCACTTTCAAATTATTTGGCATTTTTCATTGAGAAGTATCCAAAACCCTAGCAAATTTTAGGATGACCATAACTTGAATTTGGTAAACCTTCAAACCTCCCCCTTTGGATGGTATTCTCATGAGTGCTTAGGGTTCCTTTGGATGAAATTACAATTTTTAATCATGTTATTTGCTTGTGCTTTTGAGTTTGTACATATCTTGTTTTTAAACTAACTATTTCAGGTGCATTTGGTAAGTTGTTTAGGATGTGGATGTGCATCCACATCCAACCTCTCCTTATCTCTTTATTCTTATGCATCTTACTTGTGCTTGAAGTGAATCGCATTCACTTATGTTCTCTCTTGTTCCTAGGTTACTTAACTTCTTCATGAAGTAAGTAACCTAATCCTTCTCCCTCTCTCTCTCTCTTTTCATCTGCTTCTCTTCCTTTGTGGCCATCTAAAGACTTCTCTTGAGGCCTCACAAACCATAGGAACATCCAAGCATGATAACCTTAGGGTTGTACATAGTCCCCCCTAGTTTTTACCTTTTGAGACTCCTTGAGTCTCTCTCTCTCTCTCTCATCTCATAATCAAGGCTAAACAGTTAATGTTTTGGGACTCTGAATTAGGGTTATGACTGTATCCTTATCTTAGGATGGAGTGTATAACTTTGATCCTTAGTGCTAAACCTTTAAGTTTTTTTCACCTTCAATCAAAAATACCTAATAATCATTAAATACTTAAGCTTGTAACTTGGGCCTTATATTAGGGTTACATCTCTACCTGGTGGTTCAGAGGGACTAACCCTAGTGTTCAATGGACAAGTCCCCCTCATGCTAAAGCCTTGCAAACATAAAAAACACTTCTTCATCTCACCTTTAATTAAAATCCACTTTAATAAAGGCTTGTTATATAGTGATTTTAATCCCTAACCATGGACTAAGTTGAGGTATCTTCCTCATCTTAAGTGTCCTCATCTATCATCCTTCTCTTAGGATGGTGTACTGAGTTCAGTAATCCCTGATTAGAGATTAAACTCATTACTTAACATAAAACAAAAATCCAAAAAAACACTTAATAATTACAAGTGGGTTAATGATCTTAATCCTGCATCATTAGGGTAATTAAGTTGAGACCTTCATCTCATACTTAAGTGGACTCATTATCCCTAATCAGGGAGGATATAATGAGTTTACAACCCTTTGATTTAGGCTTAATCTCATTATCTTACGCAAAACACCAAAAACAATAAAAAACTAAAAACACAAAAACAAACAATAAACATCTCCTCCGAGATTCTTTTCTCATCATATTCACTCTTAAAACGAGAACTCGCTTCTTCCGTCTAATGCAAGACAGTTAGCACTCGAGCCAGACGAGTCATACACTTGAGCATAGACAAGCAAGCAGTTCACAACAAAAGCATCTAAGTCCGTTTGAGTCGAACTACGGTGTTCTAACTTCATCATTGCACGAGAGGATACGTAGGCATAACTTAACGGTTATCGAACAAAAGTCTCTTTGTCTTCCCCCTCTCCTCTTTCCAGCTTTCTTTTCTTAGCCTCAGTTTTGAGCAATCACTTTCTTCTTTGCACTGACACTTTGTAGATCCTTTTCTCCCTAGCTTGTATGCACTATTAGCACATACACTATCCCCTTTTAAACATAATCAAGTAAGCTTGGATCCCGTCGAGTACGACGAACAATCTGGGTGCTAATACCTTCCCAGGTCGTAACCAACCCCCTTTCTCAGTTTCTTTGGTTCACAACCGTCTTATCCATCTCCTTCCAGGTTTATGCAACATTACCTTTCCTTCGGGATAAAATGCCTAGCTGGCGAATCTATCCAACCTCAACCTCCAACATCGCCGACGTTTCGCGTTTGCACCGGGATGAAAATCCGGGGAGCGACACATGTCATTGATACATTTTAAAGATTAACTCCCCAATTACTTAATTTTTCTTTCATCCTGATAACTTGTGCATAACAACTAGCCACAACGAAATATTCTCTTTAGTTATGGTTAATGCAACACTTTCTAGTTTCATGATATGCCAGGAGACAAGCGAATTTCCAAACCTATGACACATAATGCTCATATTTTTCGATTTTGATCCAATTTATAATCAGCAAAATTGGAACTAGAGTAACCAACTAAAGTATAATTCGTCCCTTTGGGGTATAATAAACCCATTAATGATGTAAAAAATGAGATAACTCATAATGTGTTTAACTATAGAGATGCGTGATTCTTTGGGTTTGCTTGAAAAATTGAATCTGACAGACAACTAACATAATATAGGACCAGATGCAGTAAGATAAAAAAGGTAACTGATTATAGCTCAATATTTGGTTTCATAAACTAACTTACATCCTTTGTTCTTATCTATATTGCATGAAGTACTCATTGGTTTTAAGATTGACTATGTTTTTTCCATGCCAAATCTTTTTAATAGCTTTACAACATTTAGCCTGTTCATGAAGGTGCATTTCTTTGATTGATGAACTTGTAACCCAAGAAAATACCAAAGCTCCCCCATCATAGACATTTCAAATTCATTTTGCATTATATTAGAAAAATCCCTGCAGAAAGATCATTAGTAGCATTGAATATAATATCAACGACATATATTTGTACAAGTAAAATGATATTCCAGGTTTTCTTACATTTAAGAATATTATATTTAGAGCTCCTATTTTCATTACATATGTTATCATAACTTCTAGCATTATTTTTAGGTTCATAATCTAAATTAACTTTATTAAAAGAGACACTTTGATTACCTAGGATGAGATTTAAGTTGTCTATTCTTTTGGTAAATTTATCAAATGTGTAATGAAGATATTAAATTTTATTTTCCAAAACATTGAATTGTTCATACTTAAAAGGCTTAAAAAGATTTTCATGGGAATGATAAGAAAAATAAGAAGAAAAGCTTTTAATTAAAATAATTTGGTTTTACTTAAGGCTAGGATTTTTCAAAAGAACTATGAATCGAACCGAACTGTCGAACCAAACTAAATTTGGAATAACTGAACCTAATGTTTGCTTAGTGAACTTAACCATATTGTACAAACAGTTCTAGAACCATATGAAAAGTCAACATAACCAAAATTGAAACTGAAAAATACTGCAAACAAGTTTTAATTTTAAAAAATATATCAAAACAATAATTTAATGGTCCGGTTTTTTAACAAATGATCTGGTTTGGGAAAACTTGTCTTTTAATGGTTCGATACAGTTCAAAATTTTGGAATGGTATACCAAACCAATAAATTTGGTTCTGTTTGGTTTTGAGTAAATTGAAACTGTTTGGTTTATTTTTGAGAAAACTTTTACTATGGGTTTGTTTGATTTTCTCAATGAACTGTACAATGAACAACCATATCGCAGGGTGTCTATTTCTTCCAAAGAACAGTAATTAGATAAATCTTATAATGTTGGTTAGAAAGATCCATAATAGATAACTTCTCATTAGGAATTGAGTCCCACATTTCATTTGAAATCTAGACCTATTTATATTGATCTTTAGCCTAATATGGGACAAGATCCATGAATTTTGTTTAATCTCCATGATGGACTATACAAATCAGACATTTGACCATTATTATATTCATGAGACATGTTTAGACATTTTGACATCATGCGATAAATTCCCATAAAGGTGTATCTTGGATAACTTGTCTTTAGGGTGGCTTATATGGTGTCCATGCTAGTTGAGGGCACTAACTTGTTTCATGCCTAGACCCGAACCTTTATCCTCGTACCAAACCACCAATTTCTAGGATGTACATAGCTCTCCAAGCACGGGGCCTGAAAGGGCGAAATGCTTAAGGATAAAACAGTCTCGCTAATCTAACTATGTCTTCCGACCAAGTTCTAAGTTACATACCTACTTATATAAGGCCTAAAAGGGCTAAATTCTTACGGGTAACATCGTCTAGACTGGCCTGATCATTCTACTTTGGTTCAATTATGATACAGTCATCATGAATCTTTGATCTATCATGTTATTATACCAAGTCCTCTATTGTTAAGCTTCTTAGCGCAAAGTTTCACCCTATTTCCAAGAAAATAATTTGTGCTCATTGGAATATGTTCTCTAATCCTCCTTCCTTTATCATATACAATAAATTAGATGCAAATTTGATGCCTGTAATGAGGGCCTCATGTATAGTTTTCCACTCACGGGGGACGTGCCAAATTTTTTTGGATATACATTGGACTTCTATGCCTCAGAAAGTGCTTTAACGCCTCACGATTACTTTTATTAAGATTTGTAATGCCTCATAAATCATAATTTCCATTACTACTAGAGTTTTTGGCCTTTCATATTGGTGACCCTTGTTGATCCAAAATTTTGGCTTAAATATAAATTTTCCTTATTGTTTAATCCTCTAAGTTTCATAAACATGTTGAACCTTCTTCCTCCTTATTTGATTATAATCTTCAAAATCCTTTGTCTTCAAGGATTCCTTTTCCCATTCTCCATCCAAGTATGGTGATCGTTTTCTTTTCCCTTTTATTCCTTACCTAATCAATTATAATGCTTTTGATTCGTGAGTGTGATGAGAATGTGAGGGTTATTTCACCTAAAAACATAACTCATAAGCATGCATTGTGGCAACAATGTATGGTAGTGTCTAGACACGCTACTAGAAAAATAGATTGGGAATTTATGGATAGATAGATAGAGAGAGATAGGTATATGGTGTTGTATTTGATAGCACTTCTATGAATAGTGACACTAACTCAATGTCTTCTTCCTCAAGTTCGACTGTGTTTGTCACATAGCATCCTGCCAACTTTTTTAATGACGAGGTTCTAAGTTATGACTCAATCTGCGTCAATTATATTTGGGTGAAAAACTTCTGAGATGAACTAGAATTGTCCAATACCAGTGAATAGATCGACATTATTTTGGAACCTTATGTCCCTAGCAAGAAAGTTTGTATGCGGTGACTGTTTATGTACCCAAAAAGTACTTCTATTTCTACCTCAACGTCATTGAAGAGTTTTATGTGGGTATTCCCTTCACCATCTTTCAATAAGAACTTTAAGAACTTTGAATGCCACCCCTTCTTAGCTTTATCCTAACAGTTGAGCATTTTCCCAAGAGTTTGATGTCATCTATTGGGGCCTCAATATCACACATACCATTAACATTTTATTTTCATTTTGAGTCTAGGGGGAATATAAAAAAGGTTGGATCTTAGTGTAGAACCTCAAATTTACCCTCTTAATTTTAAGCATCATAATACACCATTTGCATCATAAGCATATCATATATATAGCATTATAGCATAGAAAAATAAAGCATGACAAGCATCAAGCCCTAGCATGAGGCATATGGCCATCTGGGGAGGTGTTGAGGGCCATTTAAGCCAAGACAAGGGTTCCAATGGATTTGTGAGAGGCCTATGATGAGTCTAGACTCCTTTGGCAAGGCCAAGTTCATTTGCAAAAGCTCAAAAGATTGCTTAATCATCACAAGTTTCAAGACAATGCAAGGCTCCTAGGCAGTGCAACCAAATTAGGGTTTTGGTTTCAAGGGCCTTAACCTCATAATTTTGGTCAACTATTTTGGGCAATGTCTTCTATATGATAAGAGGTTCCTACATGTCAATTTTCATGGAAAAATTCCAAGTGGAAGTCAGTCATTGCCTCAGTTACTTGCAGATGAAGCAGAAAGTCAACTGAGCCCAGAAAAAGTCAACTGTGCCATTCCAAAGGGTCCAACCCAACTTTTTTGGCCAAATGAGGTCTATTCAATGTTATAAGATGTTTGGTGAGCTTAAAGTCCAAGAATTTTGGTGGTTTGAGGGGTTTTGGCAAAAGTGCACAAATTTGGTTATGGAAAAGTTACTATTTTTGGCTATTTTGACCTAAAACTTCACAAGGCCTTAACTTGATCAAAAAATCTTCAAATGGACCAAAGGTAAACATGAAAGTTGCAGAGTAAGGGCTGCCATTTTTACAAAGTACAAGAGCATTATCTGGAGATTTATAGATTTTTCTATAAGTCCCTCGAAAAAATGGGCATTCTAGGGCAAATTTCAAAATTTCAAGGCCAAGCCATTTGCACAAAGGCTCAAAAGTGGATAGTTTGCTATGCTATGTACAAAGTAAGTTTACACAATCAAAATGCATCTCATTTAAGTCATTTGGCTCAAAGAAAAGTGGCAAAATTCGTGCACATGAGAAAGTTCCATAAAACTTGCATTTTACACTTGGATTTGCACAAGGCATGACAATTGTGTGATAGCTTACATCCAAGGGCTGAAATTGCTTGCTGGGAATAATTGGTGGGATGGTGAATGCACATGCAAGAGAGGCCAGCAAATCATGAACTTGGCATGCTTATGGCACACTTGGGCCAAATTTGCATTTTCACAAAAATCAGCTCTCTCTCACTTGCATTTGATCTAACCCTTTTGCATTGCCATATATATTCCATAACAATCAGAATTAGGGTTAGAGGCAGCCAGAATACACACTCATTCTCTCATTCTCATCTCTTATGCAAAATTGCTCATTCTCCACAAACTCTTGCTACAAGAATCCATTCACAAAACTCTTGCTGGATTCTTGATCCTCATCACTCATAGATCATTTCCATACCATTTGTTTGGATTATTCTTCAAGAATCATTCATTTCCCATTTCTTGTGCACATTTGCATTTTGTGCCATAACTTTTGATCTAGGCAAGCTTTCTTCAATCCAAGACCATATTCATACTCCTCTCATCTCAAGGATCATTAAGCACCCATGGATCTAGATTTATAGTGAAGTTTGTTCAAGTGGCCATTTGAGGAGCTTTGAAGCACAAGGAAGCATATTGCTGGATTCACAAGTTTACAAAGCCTTAGATGCATTTATTTTGCATCTAAGGGGATAAGGAGATCATTTGCCATCATTTTATACCATTCTTGACTTCAAATTTTGAACAACACCTCAGGTATGCTCAAATTTCGAATCTCATAGAAATGTGTTTGGTTGTGTGTTTTAGAATCCTCATGTTGTGCTTGTTACAATGCTCTTTGTAGTTTGTGAAATGGTTGAGTATTTACAAAGTTATGTTGATTTAAAGTTTGATGGACAATTTTATTTTCATTCATATCTTGAGTTTCTTTGAGTTTTGATCCAATCCAAGCATGTATTCTTATTTAATGATGTTGGTTTGTCCATTTTGGAAGTTTTCATGGCCGGCCGTGGCTTAGTTTGAGATTTCGTATAGATAGGGTTAGGGTTAGGGTTTTGTTTCATTAATGGTGGTGAGAGTTTTAGGGTTTTCTTCATGAAGAAGAAGGTGCAGCCCTCAGCGCTATCTGCACCCCCCATGCTAGGCCCATGTTTCCTTTGAACTAGCGTGTTTACTCTTGGCACCCCCTTGGCCCATTTGTTTCATTTTTTATTTTTCTTCTTTACCAATTTTATGTCATTTGCTTTTGATTCATTTTAAATATTTCCTTAACTCTAAAAAATCCAAACAAATTCATATGCACTCCTTGATTCATCTAGTTTTTTATCATGATTTTTCCAGATTTTTATTTTCATCCCACGTGGCCAAATAAATTCAACATTGAGCATTGCTTTCTTGTGAACTCTCATAGACCAATCTGCCTTGTCCAATTTCTATTTTTCTCATACTTTAAGCTATGAACCCCATTCTTTTTGCATTCAAATCCTATGACACGCTACTATCTTCATGATTTATCTTGGATTTTTAACAAACGTCCTTGCTGGATTTTGCTTGAGTTACTTGTGCCTTAATTTTCAAAACCCTAAATGGCAATACCTTGCATCCTTGAGCTTCATTGACCTAGTTTGGTGCTGTATTTTTAAAAACCCTTTTGGATTCTCATTTCCTTGTGTTTGGAGAGTGCTTTGCTGGTTGGGTAGAATTTTTAAGTGCTTGGATCTTTTTCTTGGGTATTTTCTTCCTCACCTTGCCTTGTTTTGCATCTTTTGAGTCTTCTAGTCTCTTTTAAGTTTAGAAGGGCACTTGTGCCAAATTCTCTTCATCTTTTGGGGTCCTTTAGAGGTTTATGGTTGCTCCTGGTCTTAGCATAGGGTTTGAATCTCCTTGAGTCTTGGTGTTGGGTCTCTTTTATGTGCTTTATTTCTTTAAGTGTTAAGCATGCCTTCATTGCATTTGTTCACTTCCAATAATCTCAATATGATCTTGTGTTGCTTTGCTTATCATCTTGTGAACTCTTTGCCATGCCTATATGCTTGTGTAGCTTCTGACTTGTGGTTCATGCCTTGATTTTATGTTGTTACACTAACCTTGCAGGGGCTATGGTAAGTTTGAGATGTGGGAATTGAGTTCCACATCTCCATTTCTCATCTCTCCTCATATTGTTTATATGGATTAACATATTCTTGTTGGGATTAGGCCTTTCTCATCTCTCCTTTTATCTTCTTCTTCTCTTGAGATCCTTTTTAGGTTAGAAAGACCTCACAAACCCTAGGAACTCCATGCATGCTAACTTAGGAGAGAAACTTCCCCCTAGTTTTTCCTTTTTGCTCCTTTGGTTCTCTTTCTTTTCTCATCTCATAACTCTTAAAAAACACTTTAATAACTTTGAAGTGATGCATTGATCCATAGCCTTATTCCATGAGGTATGCTTGTAGTCTTCCCATCTTGGGATAGTACAAGTTTACCTTGTGATGCACAAGTCTGATCAAGGTATCTCCTTCATAAAAGAAAGGTCTAAAAAACACTTCTTCATCTGTAAATAATCAAAACACTTAATAAGTTAATGAGTTAGCGAGCTTAGGACCTAATCTATGGAATCAAGTTTTGGGGATCTTCTCCTTACTTGAGTGTGCTTGTTCTATTATTCCATCTTGGAATGTAGTGACAAGTGCACATTCCATGGAAAAGAGCTTGAGTTCACTTTCTTGTGACACACTCATAAAAAGCTTCATAAAAAACACAAACAAACAATAAGCGTCTTTCCTTCGGGAATTCTTTTCTCATCTCCTTTGCTCCGTACGCGAACTTGCTCCTACTTGTCACTTTGCAAGACGGTTACGCACTCGTCGTCCGAGTCTGCAACACCTGAGCAATGGCATAGGCAGTTCAAGCCTTAATTCACAGGCAATTCCTTTTTTCTCCCCTAGTTAGGGGAACTACGGCGTCTCTGATCCTCATTATCCTGATGAGGTACGTAGGCAGCGGGGTAGGGCCCGTTCGAGCACAATCTTTATTTTCCCTACATTGTTTTCTCTTTGTTTTCTTATTCATTTCTTTTCCAGTTCTAGTTTCTTTTCATTTTCATTTCTTTTGCTGCAGCTTTCATACCCTCACCCTTTAAAATAGTTTCTTTTGCAAGCGTGGATCCCGTCGGGTACGACAGACGATCTGGGTGCTAATACCTTCCCAGGTCGTAACTGACTCCCGAACTCAGTCTCTTTGGTTCGTAGGACCTGTGTCCTTTCTCTTCTTTCTTCTGGTTTATGCAGCATTACCATTCCCTTTTTTCGGGATACAAATGCCTGGCTGGCGACTCTATTCTCTTTCCGCGCGACTTTCGCGTTTGTACCAGGATGGAAATCCGGGGAGCGACAGCTGGCGACTCTGCTGGGGATCGAACCCAGAATCTCTGGTTCCCCTGTGAGTCTCTCCTAGCGCTTGTGTGTTGCTGTTTCTTTGGGTGATGTCTGTTTGCAGTGGCTTGTTGTATTTTATTGTTGTTTATTTACAGTTTTCAGTCTTTATTTACTGCATCATGTATATATGCTGGACTGTCTGGACTGGGTTTCTTTGGTGGGATGGGTGTTACTTGTTCTTGAGAGATATGATCCAAGTACCCAGCTCGAGTGCACCATAGGACTTAGAGTGGTTCCACTTTGGCCTCATGAGATCTTTTCATGGGGGTAGTAGTGAGTTCCACACCCAGGTTGCGATTGTCTTGGAAATGTCTTGATTTGGGGATCTTCCTCTCTCATTACATAACCCTGACAGTTATGTGCAGCTGGGGACCGATCACTGGGAACCTTGTGGAAATATCCCTCTTTAGTGATGACAATGGCAGCCCACATTTTGTGGCAAACCCATTCGCATCCGAGGGCCCACCTGGGGATCGCATAGGATGACCTTGTTTCCCGGACTCAGCTGAGGCATCCCTGCGTAGTATATAATGCCAAAACGATTCCCTGATTTGGTCATGAGCCATTTCTCGGAGATGGTGACAGTATTATTGCTATGTGGCTTTGAGAGTCCGTGATGTCTGACCCGAAGCCTTTTACCCGTGAGATTGGGGGGGTGTTTACAGGTGTGCAGGAACCCATGGCCTCAACATACACTCATCTGTTCAGTGGTTCTTGTTATGATCTTTGGTCCTGTGTTTATGATCCATGGTTCTATGATTCTATGGTTCCGGAATTGTGGTTCTGGAATTCTGGATTTCTTGATGCTGTGATTCTGAGATCTTCCATCAGAGAGTTGTGATTATCAGAGGGTGTGACTCAGTAAACTTTTGGGTTTGCCAGTTATTTAGAGGGGCCCTTGTCAGTGTTCCAGTTCAGATGGTCCCAGTTGGTCATATGCTTGCATTGCATTACATTTGCATTACATTTGCATTAACTATTTATGTTTCCCATTTTTCAGGTCATTACTCACATCTGTTCCCAGTTCTGGTATTCTTATCTCCATGGCAGAGATCAGAAGAGATCCGAGGAAAAAGAATGTGCATTATACCTTTCTTCAGCCGGAAGTTAAAAGTGTTCAGAGGTTAGCAGGTTTGATGAACGATCAAGTTTTAGGTAATTTCAAGAAAAGATATGGCCAGATACTGAAGTTTGTGGACAAGCCCACTGCAGACCAAAAAGACAGCTTGCATACCTTGTTGCAATTTTATGATCCCCTGCTGCGTTGCTTTATTTTTCCAGGTTACATCTTAGCTCCGACATTAGAAGAGATCTCCAGCATGCTGAATGTTCCGATCAGAGAGACATTGCCGTTCTACAGGTCAGAGGTTGTGCTCAGAGATGAGGACATAGCCAAGGTTTGTAGGTTGCCAATTGTTTCAGTCAGAAAGGCTCTGCAAAAGAGTGAAGGCAGAGGTCTACCCTGGAGTGTGCTTATCCCAGAGGCTGAGAAGTATGCTACCGAGGCTAAGTGGAATGACTTTGGAGCTTTGCTTGCATTAATGGCATATGGGTCTAGCCTGTTTCCTGGAGAGAAAGAGTTTGTCAGCTTAGAGGTGATCTCAATCTTTGCAAAAGGTAGAGGTGGTCCAGTGGTATGCTGTGCTCCTTTGTTTGCTGAATGGTTCGCTAGACAGTTGCCTAAATCAGGTGCCTTCAAGGATATACGAGACGAATGGAGATGGTCCAGGAGACTGATGGGATTGACTGAAGAAGACATTGCTTGGGGTTATGACAGGGATTTGCTAGGAAAAGAGTTGATGGTTAGTTGCGGAAGGTTTGCTGGAGTACCTTTGCTGGGAAGGAAAGGTGTCATCAGTTACTACCCAACATTAGCCAGAAAGCAGTTTGGCTACCCTTTGAAAGATCCTCCTCAGATGGGAATGTTTGCTGAATCTTTGTACTTTCCTGCTGACGGAAACAAAGAGTTAGTTCAACAAGCGGTCCAATCCTGGGCTCACAGGATAAAAAAGGGGAAGAAAGACTTCGGCCGAGTTGATCCAAAGACATATCCACCATATGTTGAATGGTTGCAAAGACATATCGAGTCAGTTCTCATGCCTTTTTCAGTCGAGGCTCCACTTTATCCCCGAGAGGTACCAAGTCAGAGCAGTACGATTTCCTTGGAGGAGTACAAGAAGCTAGAAGCTCAGCTGCATGAGGTCAGAGTAGAGAATATTGAGATGGTGAGCCTATACCACCAGGCCAATAGAGCCAAGAAGGAAGTTGAAGACAAGCTGCAGAAGCTCCAAGCCTCTCTAGAAGACAAAGAGAAGGGTTTTGCCGGTAGAGAAGCCTATTTCCACAGATTGGGTATGATGGAAGCTCAAAGAGAAGCTAAGCGCAAGGAGACTTTAAAGACTCTCAAAGGTGCTCGTCAGTCCATTGTTTGGCTGCAAGGCCAAAGAGATGAAGAGCAAAATAAATTCAAAGAGAAAGAAGAGTTCTTTGAAGTTCAGATGGCTTTCAAGAAGGAGGAAGTGGAGCAAGCCCATGCCACCCGGAGGGAGAAGACCCAACAGCTAGCCCAAAGCCAATTAGCTCTGGAGGAAGCAAGGAAGGAGATCGAAGAGCTCAAGCTGAGAGCGGGTGTCAAGAAAAGCAGGGCAGAGGTGGCAGATCCTGGGTTCTTAGATTAGTTGTTTATTGTTCAGGCTACCTGCAGGCTTGTTGTAGGAGTCTTGCTTTTATTTCTTTTGTCTTTATGTACTGACATGTAACCCTTCGGGGAATGTTTCTGGTTGTATTCTGAATTTTAGCCTACAGTGGTTTGTTCACGTTCAGTATTAATGTGCAAATTACCATTTTGAATGTGCAAGACTCGTTTGTCTGGATACTGCTAATGTCTGAACACTTATCAAAGAGAAAGTTTGAAAGCTAAGCACTGAAAGTGATTGTCTGAGATAGATGCCAGAACTGGGGCATGCCAAATGCTTAAGATTGGGAACATGGACAGTTACATTGCATTGCATATAACCTGTTTGTTTGTTTTGCAGGTGTTGTCTCAGTTGCTAACGTTCTTTGTGATCTCAGGCACTATAGCTCCTCGTAAAGTTCGGGGACAACCAGCAGTACACAGATATCCAACCAAGATTAATAGAGAACGAGTCATGGACCAGTTGCAAGCGGACTTGACAGATCTGAGACAAAGGATGGATAATTTTATGACACTAATGGCCGGCATGGGGCAGACCCAAGAGCGTCTGCGGGAGATGGTTGAGAATCAGAACAGGAACACTGCGGCTGCTGCTACTGCTGACAATCGTACCGGTGCGGGCGCACGTCAGGTTGAACCTCCTGTTACACAGCCAGGAGTGACAATAATCAATGATGGGTTGCACAACATTCAGATGGACAATCATGACGACCAGTTCACTCTACTTGATGAAGCTGAAGGTCAAGGAGCAGAGATGAACAAGAGGTTCGAAGAGATGGCTGAGCAAATCAAAGCTATTCAATCCCAAAGCTCTTTGGGGTTTGACATAACCGACTTGGGCTTGGTTCCTGGGGTCAGGATCTCGTATAAGTTCAAAGTTCCAACCTTTGAGAAGTATGATGGCACTACTTGCCCGAAGACCCATCTGCAATCATTTGTCGGGAGAATTGCTAATCACACAGATGATGAGAAACTTTGGATGTATTATTTTCAGGATAGCTTGGTGGGAGCTTCTCTTGAATGGTACATGAAGCTCAATAGGGTCAATATCAAGAGTTGGAAGGCTTTAGCTGAAGCCTTTGTGAGGCAGTATCAATATAACATGGACATGGCTCCGAAGCGCACGCAGTTGCAGCACATGGCTCAGGCGGCAAAAGAAGGTTTCAAAGAATATGCCTAGAGGTGGAGCCAGCTAGCTGCCAGGGTGCAACCACCCCTCTTAGAGGACCAAATGGCCGACATGTTTATGGGTACTCTCCCAAGTGTTTTTCTGGAAAGGTTGGCGTCTAGCTCGGCCACCAAGTTCAATGATATAGTGATTGCTGGAGAGAGAGTTGAGACTCTGTTAAAGATGGGGAAGATTCAGGACCCTAATACTGCTGGTAGCTCTGGAGGAGCAAGGAAAGCCTTTGGCGGACCTCCTAGAAGAAGAGAAGGGGAAGCTAACGTAGTATATGGTCGAGGCAGAGGCAGAGGTTATAGACGAGAATACGATCAGATAGCTGCAGTCACAATTCCCACTACACCAATTCAACCAGCTCAACAGGCTCTACAACAGCCTCAGCAACAACAGCAGCGCAACTATCAACAGAGACCGTATCAACAGAGGCAGCCACGCCAAGCTGATAGGGTTTTTGATGTGATCCCCATGACTTACACAGGTTTACTCCAGAGATTGTTGGAACTGAACTTAATTCAACTAAGGACCTTGGCTCCACCTACTGGAACTCTTCCTCTAGGTTACGACGCCAATGTTCGATGCGCTTTCCATTCTGGGGCACCCGGGCACTCGACGGAGAAGTGCAGGGCCTTGCACTATAAAGTTCAGGATTTGATCGACTCCAAAGCAATCAATTTTGCGCCGCCTCCGAATGTCACGAATAACCCCATCCCTAATCATGGGGGAGCCAGGGTTAATGCTATTGAGATGGAGGAGAGGTTAAACTTGGTGGAGAGGGTTGAAGAAGTGAAGACCTCCTTGTTGCTGGTCAAGGAGAGATTGTTGAAGGGTCAGGTTTTCCCGGGTTGTGGGCTCGATTGCGAAGACTGTGTTGGGTTGAAGAATGGTTGTGACAGATTGAAGACTGGTTTATAGAGACTGATGGATGATGGGCTGTTACAGTTCGTCAGGGCTGATAAGAGGACTGAAGAAGTGTCAACGGTGACCATATACTATGATCCTGCTGAAATGCCAGCACGAAGAGAGCCGGTTACTATTTATGTCCCGGAGGTAAGTCCCGTCACCATCACGGTGCCTGGGCCTATTCCGTATTCAGATGAGAAGGCTATTCCGTGGCATTACGGATCAGAAGTGTATGTCGGAGGACAGAAAGTGGAAGATAAGGCAGTAACCATGGACCCAGCTGTGGTGAATGTTGGGGGAAGTGGAGGTTTCACGAGAAGTGGTCGCTTATTCGCTCCCCAGACTTTGAGAGGAGACACTGAGGCTGAGGCTTCTGCTAAAGCCAAAGGAAAGCACATAACAACTGACGATAATGCTACTCCCGCTACTGGTCAAAGTACTTTCGAGAAGGAAATAGAGGAGTTCATGAGGATTATTAAGAAGAGCGACTACAAGGTAGTCGAGCAGCTAAATCAAACTCCCTCCAAAATCTCTATCTTGTCACTGCTGATGTGCTCACCAGCTCATAGAGAAGCCCTTTTGAAGGTGTTGTAGATGGCGTATGTTCCTCAGGAGATTACTGTGAATCAGTTAGAAGCTGTGGTGGGAAGTGTAAATGCGAGCCATGGTCTGGGCTTTACTGATAGGGACCTTACTATTGAAGGGAGGAATCATAACAAGGCTCTCCACATCACAATTGAATGCAAAGGGGCTGTGTTGTCTCACGTCCTGGTTGATACTGGGTCATCTCTTAATATCTTGCCGAAGAAGGCGTTATTGAAACTCAATGTGGAAGGGGTTGTTTTGAGGCCAAGTGATTTGGTGGTAAAGGCTTTCGACGGTTCTCGGAAGTCTGTCTTTGGAGAGGTTGAGTTGCCAATCAAGGTTGGGTCGCAAGTGTTTAAGAGCACGTTCTACGTGATGGACATCCAACCTGCTTATAGCTGTCTACTTGGTCGACCTTGGATTCATGCCGCAGGGGCTGTGAAGTCAACCTTGCACCAGAAGCTCAAGTACGTAGCGGATGGTCAAGTTGTGACTGTGTGTGGTGAAGAGGACATATTTGTGAGCCATTTATCTACATTTAAGTATGTGGAAATGGATGGTGAAATTCATGAAACCCTGTGTCAGGCATTCGAAGCAGTGAATGTTAGTTCCCTGAGTAAGGCTGAAGACAAAGAAGGTACGTCTATTACCTCCTACAAGCAGGCCAAGGAGGTTGTGCAATCAGGCAGTGCCCAAGGCTGGGGAAGACTACTGGAGCTGGAAAAGAAGGAAGACAAGTTTGGGCTTGGGTATCAGCCTGATGGGCTCGTCCGTTCATCAGACAACAAGACCATTACCTTTACTAGTGTTGGGTTGCTGGACCGCAACCATGTCTGTGCCACCAGTGAAGACGGAGATAGCGAGTGCGATCTGGATAATTGGATCCGCCCGTGTGCACCGGGAGAGGAGCTGCCCAATTGGTCTGCGGAAGACATCGTCGAAGTCACCTGGATCACAAAGTAATTGTTATTTGTCATTTTTTTTACATACTGCATGTCAAATCCTGTACTCTGCCCAAGGTACAAGGATCCATTGTATGGGCCTCCATGTTTTGAAAGCATTTATTTGTCATAAATAAAGGACATTTTTCAATCAAATCGTTCCTTTTCTTTCAATTTTAATTTTTTGCACAAATAAAGAAAATGGCAATGTGTTTTTTCTTGCTTTTGGTGTGCGTTTTCTTTAAACAGATTCTGAATAAGCACATCACTTGTGCAGTGTCGATCAACCGGATTCCATTGACAACTCTCCTGCTATGACTGAGCATAACTTCGACAATCCAATCTACCAAGCTGATGAAGAGATTGATGAAGATTATGAACTCCCTGAAGAACTGGTCAGGTTGTTGAAGCAAGAGGAAAGAGCTATTCAGCCTCATCAGGAGGAAATCGAGGTTATCAACATCGACACAGAAGAGGTTAAGAAGGAAATCAAGATAGGTGCCAGCCTGCAGACTGAAGTTAAGAAGGGGTTGATTGAAATGTTGCGTGAATATGTAGACATCTTTTCCTGGTCATATCAGGACATGCCAGGGTTGGATACAAACATAGTGGTTCATCGACTACCGTTAAAAGAATACTGTCCTCCTATTAAGCAAAAACTGAGAAGAACTCGCCCTGACATGGCGATGAAGATCAAAGAGGAGATACAAAAACAGTGGGATGCCGGGTTCCTCGCCGTGACTAGTTACCCACCTTGGGTAGCTAACATTGTTCTAGTGCCAAAGAAAGATGGCAAGGTGAGGATGTGTGTAGATTACCGGGACCTGAACAGAGTCAGCCCGAAAGATGACTTCCCTTTACCTCACATTGATGTATTGGTCGACAATACGGCTCAGTTCTCGGTGTTCTCCTTCATGGATGGATTTTCAGGATACAATCAGATCAAAATGTCACCTGAAGACATGGAGAAGACAACTTTCATCACACCCTGGGGCACATTCTGTTATAAGGTGATGCCATTTGGCCTGAAGAATGCTGGTGCTACTTATCAACGGGCTATGGTAACATTATTCCATGACATGATCCATAAAGAAATTGAATGTTATGTGGATGACATGATTGCCAAGTCCCTCACAGAAGAAGACCACCTGGTAAATCTGTTGAAGTTATTCAAGCGTCTGAGGAAGTACCAATTGAAGCTAAACCCCAACAAATGCACATTCGGGGTACGATCTGGTAAGCTGCTGGGATTTATTGTAAGTGAGAAAGGGATTGAAGTTGACCCTGACAAAGTTAAAGCCATTCAAGAAATGCCTGCACCAAAAACTGAGAAAGAAGTTCGAGGGTTCCTAGGTAGATTGAACTACATTTCAAGGTTCATATCTCATCTTACAGCAACCTGCGAGCCCTTGTTCAAGCTATTAAGAAAAGAACAAACGGTCAGGTGGAATGAAGACTGCCAGAGGGCTTTTGACAAAATCAAGGAATACTTACAGGAGCCTCCGATCCTTATGCCTCCAGTTGAAGGAAGACCTCTGATCATGTACTTGACAGTATTAGAAAAGTCAATGGGGTGTGTGTTGGGCCAGCATGACGAGTCTGGTCGAAAAGAGTATGCAATATACTACCTAAGCAAAAAGTTTACCGATTGTGAACAACGTTATTCACTGCTCGAGAAAACTTGCTGTGCTTTAGCGTGGGCTGCTCGCCGACTAAGGCAGTATATGTTGACCCACACTACCTTGTTGATCTCCAAGATGGATCCAGTCAAGTATATATTTGAGAAGCCAGCACTTACCGGACGGGTTGCAAGATGGCAAATGATTCTCACAGAATATGACATTCAGTACACATCCCAAAAAGCTATCAAAGGCAGTGTATTGTCTGATTATCTCGCTGAGCAACCCATTGATGATTACCAGCCTATGAGATTTGACTTCCCTGATGAAGACATCATGTTCATAAAAGAAAAAGATCATGAAGAGCCTATTCACACCGAAGGGCCTGACCCAGAAGAAGAATGGACTATGATGTTTGATGGGGCTGTTAATATGAATGGTCGTGGTGTTGGTGCAGTACTCATTACACCTAAGAGAGTTCACATGCCTTTCTCGGCAAAACTCACCTTTGACTGCACTAACAACGAAGCTGAATACGAAGCTTGTATTATGGGTCTTGAGGAAGCCATTGACCTCAGGATCAAGACTTTGACTGTGTTCGGAGATTCAGCTCTGGTAATTAATCAAACCAACGGCAAATGGTACACGCACCAAGATCATCTGATACCTTATCGGGACTACACAAGGAGGTTGTTGACTTTCTTCACAACAGTCAAGCTTGAGTACATCCCTCGAGACGAAAATCAGTTTGCAGATGCTCTGGCTACCATTTCATCCATGATCAAAGTGCAAGCCTCCAACTTTGTGCCCCAGATTGCAGTATCCAGACTTGACAGGCCAGCATATGTGTTCTCAGCAGACATTGTCAAGGATGATAAGCCCTGGTACCATGACATCAAATGCTTCTTGGAGGATCAAACATACCCACCTGGGGCATCTTCCAATGATAAGAAGACATTAAGAAGGCTAGCTGGTAGTTTCTTCCTGAACATTGATGGTTCCCTGTATAAGAGAAACTTTGATATGATACTTCTCAGATGTGTTGATAGGGCAGAAGCAGACTTGCTGATGCACGAGGTGCACGAAGGATCCTTTGGTACCCATGCTGGAGGGCATGCAATGGCAAAAAAGTTGCTAAGATCAGGCTATTACTGGATCACAATGGATGCTGACTGTTGTGCCTATGCCAGAAAATGTCATAAATGCCAGATTTATGCGGATAAAGTGCATGTGCCTCCAAATCCTCTGAATGTGATGTCTTCACCCTGGCCCTTTGCCATGTGGGGCATTGATATGATTGGAAAGATTGAACCAACTGCTTCAAACGGACATCGCTTCATCTTGGTCGCGATTGATTACTTCACCAAATGGGTAGAAGCTGCATCTTATGCCAATGTTACTCGCCAGGTGGTAGCAAAATTCCTGAAAAGAGATATCATATGCAGATATGGAGTGCCCGAGCGAATCATTACTGATAATGGTTCTAATCTGAACAACAAGATGATGGCAGAACTGTGTCGGGACTTCAAAATCCAGCATCACAATTCCTCTCCTTACCGACCAAAGATGAATGGTGCGGTAGAGGCAGCTAATATCAAGAGGATTGTACAGAAAATGGTTATCACTTACAAATATTGGCATGAGATGCTACTGTTTGCGCTACATGGGTACCGAACGTCAGTCAGGACGTCAACTGGGGCAACCCCTTTCTCTTTAGTCTACGGCATGAAGGCAGTCTTGCCTGTTGAAGTAGAAATCCCTTCACTGCGGGTGCTGATGGATGTCAAGCTTGATGAGGCTGAGTGGGTGCGTGCTCGATACGATCAACTATGCCTAATTGAGGAAAAGAGATTAGCAGCTATCTGTCATAGCCAGCTTTATCAAAGGAGAATGAAGCGAGCCTTCGACCAACGAGTACGTACTCGGGAGTACCAAGTAGGCGAGCTTGTACTCAAGAGGATCATTCCTCCCAGTTCAGATCACAGGGGCAAGTGGACCCCAAATTATGAAGGACCATTCATAGTGAAGAAAGTATTCTCAGGCGGAGCACTGATGCTCACCACTATGGATGGCGAAGACTTCCAATACCCTGTTAACTTGGACGCAGTTAAAAAATACTTCGCATAAAAGACCCACTGGACACAAAAACAAAATTATGGTCCAGGCAAAAAAAGGGCATCCCGGTGAGCTAAAAACAGAATAAAGGCTCGGGCAAAAATTAGGGAAAAATTAAAAAAAAATGTACACCCGCTGAGTTGAAAATCCACATCGGACAACTCAGGCAAAAAAGGGTAGCCCGATGGATTGAAAACCCGAAAGGGCGATCCACGCAAAATCAGGGAATAAGCGAACAACTGCGCTCCGGTTTATCTGAACCACATCACCGCTTCAAACAACTTGACCATATCAAAAAGGTAGAGATCAACCTCCTCATTCTCTTTAGAAGGCCGAAGACGGAACAGAAAGTCTTGAGGATATGCCAGTCATAGCAGGAAGGAAACCCTTTGGAATGTCATGCCATTGCCATTAGGATAGTTTCTTTTCTCAATTTTACAGTAGTTACCTCTTTCCAGGTGGTTACTTCCTGATGTAAAAGTTTTCCTATTCAGAGGACAATCAATAAAAAGAATATTCAGTCAAACACCGTGTTATGTTTATTTTGTTTACAAAAATGTCCTGAATTTTTGACAAATAACATTGCATGCGAAACATGTTGCTTTTCAAACTAATAAAAAATGACATTGCAGAGACACTTAACATCGCTTTGAGTGTCAGGTGACGGCAGATGAATAGATCAGCCTGTACCAATCTTGGTGCATATGTGTGTATTCTGTTATTACAGGATTTTTAGGTTATCACCGTATCCCCAAGCAGCAGAGGGTTATTATCCAAGTAGAGGTATTTCCCCGATAGAGCGCTTGTTTACAAGTGACTTATTCTCAGCAGGTATCTGAACACCTACACTCCCCAGAGGTCGGGTCAATCCCTAGCAGGAGTTAGTAGAAGTCTCCCATCCTCAGTAGAGTCAGAGTTGGGTGATCAGATCCTTAGCAGAGGTTCAAAGCAGTTGAACGAAGTATACCTCACGCAGAGTCGTCTTTCTTCTAGTGAAAGCCTCTCCGGAAAGCATCAGGTTGCCAACACTTTGTTTCCATCAGAGTTAAAAGTTTTGAGCCCCCAGTAGGCTGCCGGAATCTTCTCCCACAGGTCGCCAGGACTTCATTCCCCAGCCAGAATGGAATTGTCTGCTTCCCCAACATAATCAGCCATTGTCTGTGTTGATACTTATTCAGTGTTTGTTCGCACTCTTAGACACTTATATGATGATTCAGTTTGCTCATCCGTAGTCTCCAGAAGAACTAGCACTCGTCTGTGCTCGCATATTTATTTGATGCTCAGCCTCTTTCAGCACTCGTCTGTGCACTTTCCCCAGTAGAGTCTATATCTACTAGCACTCGTCTGTGCTCGCATCTTTATTTGATGCTCATCCTCTTTCAGCACTCGTCCGTGCCTTTTCCTCAGCAGATTCCTCTTTATTTGAGGTATTCCTCAGCACTCGTCCGTGCTAGCATCTTTATTTGATGACCGCCCGCAGCTCTCGGCAATCGTCCGTGTTTATTAGTTCTTTGAAGTTTTTTCCCCAGTGAAGTTGCCTGTACTCGTCTGTGCGCGCATCTTCATTTGGTGCTCGTCCGCATCCCTGCAACACTCGTCCGTGCATTTTATTTCCGACTCCTCTTTATTTGAGGCATATCCCCAAGAAAGTCGCCAGTACTCGTCCGTACTCGCATCTTTATTTGATGCTCGACCGCATCTCTTAGCACTCGTACGTGCTTGTTACTCCTTTGAAGATTGCTCGTCCGCATCCTTCGACACTCGTCCGTGCCTATTACTTATCTAGTACTCGTCTGCACACCCCGACACTCGTCCGTGTTTGGTATTTTCTTTTGAAGATCGTCTGAAATAAGTTGATACTCGTCCGTATCATTATCAGAAGCACTCGTCCGTGTTTCTTGGATCATCGTCCGGTACTCGTCCGTATCGTCGACTTATAACACTCGTATGTGCTTCTTTGATGATCATTCCAATGCTCGTCCGCATTGAAGAGGATGAAAATCCTGACGGTGGGATCGAGACGTCAAAACAATTCCCGGAACCTGCATAAGGGTTATCCGAAGAAGACTCGTTCGTCTTATTCCACTTATCTGCGTAAGGATTCGTGAAGAGGGTTCGTCTATCCTATTTTCCGGAACCTGCATAAGGGTTATCCGAAGAAGACTCGTCCGTCTTATTCCACTTATCTGCGTAAGGATTAGTGAAGGAGATTCGTCTATCTCAGGTTACTCTGAAGATTTTTAAGGGCTCGTCTGCTCTATGCACCTGGCGTCACAGGTCATTCGAAGACTCGTCCGTCTCATGTTTCATCAGAACCTCTGGTTTCGTTGGAAGGAGCTCGTCTGCTCGTCTCTCAGCTCAGTTGCAACGTCATTGGATTGGGTTTATTTCCCATTTCTTGTTTTCTGCATCAGAGCGCAAATTTCCGTTTTTCTTGGGTATTCAACCACAGTTTATCTTGAACGGTCGAAAGCGGAAGCAATCGTCCTTTTCAGATAAACAGTTGCTTGAATAGGGGCAGCTGTAGAACGTCAAATTTGCCCTCTTCATTTTAAGCATCATAATACACCATTTTCATCATAAGCATATCATATATATAGCATTATAGCATAGAAAAATAAAGCATGACAAGCATCAAGCCCTAGCATGAGGCATATGGCCATCTGGGGAGGTGTTGAGGGCCATTTAAGCCAAGACAAGGGTTCCAATGGATTTGTGAGAGGCCTGTGATGAGTCTAGACTCCTTTGGCAAGGCCAAGTTCATTTGCAAAAGCTCAAAAGATTGCTTAATCATCACAAGTTTCAAGACAATGCAAGGCTCCTAGGCAGTGCAACCAAATTAGGGTTTTGGTTTCAAGGGCCTTAACCTCATAATTTTGGCCAACTCTTTTGGTCAATGTCTTCTATATGATAAGAGGTTCCTACATGTCAATTTTCATGGAAAAATTCCAAGTGGAAGTCAGTCATTGCCTCAGTTACTTGCAGATGAAGCAGAAAGTCAACTGAGCCCAGAAAAAGTCAACTGTGCCATTCCAAAGGGTCCAACCCAACTTTTTTGGCCAAATGAGGTCTATTCAATGTTATAAGATGTTTGGTGAGCTTAAAGTCTAAGAATTTTGGTGGTTTGAGGGGTTTTGGCAAAAGTGCACAAATTTGGTTATGGAAAAGTTACTAATTTTGGCTATTTTGACCTAAAACTTCACAAGGCCTTAACTTGATCAAAAAATCTTCAAATGGACCAACGGAAAACATGAAAGTTGGAGAGTAAGGGCTGCCATTTTTAAAAAGTACAAGAACATTTTCTGGAGATTTATAGATTTTTCTATAAGTCCCTCGAAAAAATGGGCATTCTAGGGCAAATTTCAAAATTTCAAGGCCAAGCCATTTGCACAAAGGCTCAAAAGTGGATAGTTTGCTATGCTATGTCCAAAGTAAGTTTACACAATCAAAATGCATCTCATTTAAGTCATTTGGATCAAATAAAAGTGGCAAAATTCGTGCACATGAGAAAGTTCCATAAAACTTGCATTTTACACTTGGATTTGCACAAGGCATGACAATTGTGTGATAGCTTACATCCAAGGGCTGAAATTGCTTGCTGGGAATCATTGGTGGGATGGTGAATGCACATGCAAGAGAGGCCAGCAAATCATGAACTTGGCATGCTTATGGCACACTTGGGCCAAATTCGCATTTTCACAAAAATCAGCTCTCTCTCACGTGCATTTGATCTAACCCTTTTGCATTGCCATATATATTCCATAACAATCAGAATTAGGGTTAGAGACAGCCAGAATACACACTCATTCTCTCATTCTCATCTCTTATGCAAAATTGCTCATTCTCCACAAACTCTTGCTACAAGAATCCATTCACAAAACTCTTGCTGGATTCTTGATCCTCATCACTCATAGATCATTTCCATACCATTTGTTTGGATTATTCTTCAAGAATCATTCATTTCCCATTTCTTGTGCACATTTGCATTTTGTGCCATAACTTTTGATCTAGGCAAGCTTTCTTCAATCCAAGACCATATTCATACTCCTCTCATCTCAAGGATCATTAAGCACCCATGGATCTAGATTTATAGTGAAGTTTGTTCAAGTGGCCATTTGAGGAGCTTTGAAGCACAAGGAAGCATATTGCTGGATTCACAAGTTTACAAAGCCTTAGATGCATTTATTTTGCATCTAAGGGGATAAGGAGATCATTTGCAATAATTTCATACCATTCTTGACTTAAAATTTTGAACAACACCTCAGGTATGCTCAAATTTCGCATCTCATAGAAATGTGTTTGGTTGTGTGTTTTAGAATCCTCATGTTGTGCTGGTTACAATGCTCTTTGTAGTTTGTGAAATGGTTGAGTATTTACAAAGTTATGTTGATTTAAAGTTTGATGGACAATTTTATTTTCATTTATATCTTGAGTTTCTTTGAGTTTTGATCCAATCCAAGCATGTATTCTTGTTTAATGATGTTGGTTTGTCCATTCTGGAAGTTTTCATGGCCGGTCGTGGCTTAGTTTGAGATTTCGTATAGATAGGGTTAGGGTTAGGGCTTTGTTTCATTAATGGCAGTGAGAGTTTTAGGATTTTCTTCATGAAGAAGAAGGTGCAGCCCTCAGCGCTATCTGCACCCCCCATGCAAGGCCCATGTTTCTTTTGAACTAGCATGTTTACTCTTGGCACCCCCTTGGCCCATTTGTTTCATTTTTTATTTTTCTTCTTTACCAATTTTATGTCATTTGCTTTTGATTCATTTTAAATATTTCCTTAACTCTAAAAAATCCAAACAAATTCATATGCACTCCTTGATTCATCTAGTTTTTTATCATGATTTTTCCAGATTTTTATTTTCATCCCACGTGGCCAAATAAATTCAACATTGAGCATTGCTTTCTTGTGAACTCTCATAGACTAATCTGCCTTGTCCAATTTCTATTTTTCTCATCCTTTAAGCTATTAACCCCATTCTTTTTGCATTAAAATCCTAAGACACTCTACTATCCTCATGATTTATCTTGGATTTTTCACAAACTTCCTTGCTGTATTTTTCTTGAGTTACTTGTGCCTTAATTTTCAAAACCCTAAATGGCAATACCTTGCATCCTTGAGCTTCATTGACCTAGTTTGGTGCTGTATTTTTGCAAACCCTTTTGGATTCTCATTTCCTTGTGTTTGGAGAGTGCTTTGCTGGTTGGGTACAATTTTTAAGTGCTTGGATCTTTTTCTTGGGTATTTTCTTCCTCACCTTGCCTTGTTTTGCATCCTTTGAGTCTTCTAGTCTCTTTTAAGTTTAGAAGGGCACTTGTGCCAACTTATCTTCATCTTTTGGGGTCCTTTAGAGGTTTATGGTTGCTCCTGGTCTTAGCATAGGGTTTGAATCTCCTTGAGTCTTGGTGTTGGGTCTCTTTTATGTGCTTTATTTCTTTAAGTGTTAAGCATGCCTTCATTGCATTTGTTTCACTTCCAATCATCTCAATATGATCTTGTGTTGCTTTGCTTATCATCTTGTGAACTCTTTGCCATGCCTATATGCTTGTGTAGCTTCTGACTTGTGGTTCATGCCTTGATTTTATGTTATTACACTAACCTTGCAGGGGCTATGGTAAGTTTGAGATGTGGGAATTTAGTTCCACATCTCCATTTCTCATCTCTCCTCATATTGTTTATATGGACTAACATCTTCTTGTTGGGCTTAGGCCTTTCTCATATCTCCTTTTATCTTATTCTTCTCTTGAGATCCTTTTTAGGTTAGAAAGACCTCACAAACCCTAGGAACTCCATGCATGCTAACTTAGGATAGAAACTTCCCCCTAGTTTTTCCTTTTTACTCCTTTGGTTCTCTTTCTTTTCTCATCTCATAACTCTTAAAAAACACTTTAATAACTTTGAAGTGATGCATTGATCCATAGCCTTATTCCATGAGGTATGCTTGTAGTCTTCCCATCTTGGGATAGTACAAGTTTACTTTGTGATGCACAAGTCTGATCAAGGTATCTCCTTCATAAAAGAAAGGTCTAAAAAACACTTCTTCATCTGTAAATAATCAAAACACTTAATAAGTTAATGAGTTAGCGAGCTTAGGCCCTAATCTCTGGAATCATGTTTTGGGGATCTTCTCCTTACTTGAGTGTGCTTGTTCTATTATTCCATCTTGGAATGTAGTGACAAGTGCACATTCCATGGAAAAGAGCTTGAGTTCACTATCTTGTGACACACTCATAAAAAGCTTCATAAAAAACACAAACAAACAATAAGCGTCTTTCCTTCGGGAATTCTTTTCTCATCTCCTTCGCTCCGTACGCGAACTTGCTCCTACTTGTCACTTTGCAAGACGGTTACGCACTCGTCGTCCGAGTCTGCAACACCTGAGCAATGGCATAGGCAGTTCAAGCCTTAATTCACAGGCAATTCCTTTTTTCTCCCCTAGTTAGGGGAACTACGGCGTCTCTGATCCTCATTATCCTGATGAGGTACGTAGGCAGCGGGGTAGGGCCCGTTCGAGCACAATCTTTATTTTCCCTACATTGTTTTCTCTTTGTTTTCTTATTCATTTCTTTTCCAGTTCTAGTTTCTTTTCATTTTCATTTCTTTTGCTGCAGCTTTCATACCCTCACCCTTTGAAATAGTTTCTTTTGCAAGCGTTGATCCCGTCGGGTACGACGGACGATCTGGGTGCTAATACCTTCCCAGGTTGTAACCGACTCCCGAACTCAGTCTCTTTGGTTCGTAGGACCTGTGTCCTTTCTCTTCTTTCTTCTGGTTTATGCAGCATTACCATTCCCTTTTTTCGGGATAAAAATGCCTGGCTGGCGACTCTATTCTCTTTCCGCGCCACTTTCGCGTTTGTACCAGGATGGAAATCCGGGGAGCGACACTTAGGAAAAACTATGCATGGGAAAACCATCCTTTCTTTTTATAAGTCAAATAAATTCCTCTGGATAAAGGGTGATGCTCAGGGCTTGGAAGTCATATACGAGGAGGATGAGACATATCAGTTCCTTATTTATTAAACTAGTGATCCTACTTTGATCATGGGATATGATTCTAGAAAATTGAGCGTCACTGAGAGGGAGACAATTGAATTTTTAGAACAATTCTATACTATATGGGTGCGAGACTTGCTGAAGTACTAAGGCGACCCGGGTAAATTGGTAGATTTTCTTGGTATAGTGACTTTGATGCAATCCTATCTTTGAATTTATCTATACTTGGCTTCTGACTTTATCCTTTTTTTTTATTGTGTAGGGAAAATTACTAACACCAAATTATTCAATATGTCCCCTACCTCAATTAATCGAGCAATATGCTCGACTGTAGACTTAATGGTATCATCAAAGTCGAAATATATTATTTGAGTAAAAATAGAATAAAGACTATTCGAAACGTAAAGAAACTTGCAAGTAAAATGATTGAAAATAACCTGCATGTAGAAAATAACTTAGAAGTAAAATACTTATATTCATAAAAGTGGAACGCATACGTACATTACATTTCTCATTGGTTTCTCAAACGCTAAGATAATTTGATTTTGTAGAATTATGTGTAAAATTTCATACCCTTAGAACATAAAAAAAACATCTACTTATATACTACTCTAAAATAACTTCCTACAACGGCCGACTAAACATATCACACCACATATTTTCCTCCATGCAACCTCTGTCTTTGACATATTTCCACGTGTCCCGGAATAACTGCCTTATCTTATCAAATTCCAACTCATCCAATCAGATAAAATAACCAACTTAGGCATTTGGAATTTTCATTAAGTCTAAAATTTAACAAAGACTCCTTAGTCTCTTGCTACATTATTCGACCAAAGCTATTATCATATTTTGACGAGTCGAATTCCTCAAATAAACGTATGGTATTGATTGACCATCTTCGACTTCACAACTCATTATCACATTTTCTTTTGTCCTATCTGCCATTAATATTTGTGTCGAAAATTCGAGATAACAACTATATAACCTCCACCATGCGCCATTTCATGTATTCTCTCATTCACACACTCAAACTATTCTCCTACTCATTCACTGACTTGGAAGTTAGATTTCTATCCTTGCAAGTCCGCCCTACTCCATTGTAGCGAGAGTTCCACGTCGTAGCTCAAATCCACTAGATCTCTATGTATTTTTAATTCCAACACAAAATTTAAATTAAGTATATATTTAAAATATATAGTTAGATATTAAATAAAAACAAATATGCATATAAAAATATACTATATATTAAACTAAAGAGTGAGTGTGGCAGAATATAAACATTCTTACTCTTGCCTCCAACTTTGAATATTGGAAAAATATACATATGTTCTTGCCCTTAGTGAAAGTAGGTTTACTCAGCCAAAGTCATGATAATTTTAGATGGTGTGCCCGGTTTTTAATTTTGTTTTCATGCATAATAATATTTAGTGATATATATTATTCGGTGTTTTAAAAATTGGATTGAACAGGTCAATTGAATGGATTGAACTTAAATTTAGTGAGATCGTTGGTCTGGTCTGATTATTAAATTGAATAAGTTATTGAATATTCGATATTATAACTAGACGGAACCGATAAATATCGAAAAATCGATGGTTTAGAAAAACAAACATAATGAATACTTGTTTTTTTAAGAGACAAAATGACATCGTTTTTGATATTTTTTATAAAAAAAAATTAAAATTGAAATATAAACAGATTTTGTTCAAAATTCATTTAAAACGATTTTCTCTCTTTTAAATTAATTTTATTAGACATAACCAATTATTTTATTATTTAGTTTATGTTGCAATTGGATTTTATTTAAAATTTATTTGAATTTATATTTTATCGTATGTAATGACTATGTTTATAATTTGAATTTATAGAATGAATTTGTAAAATTATGATATTATAAAAAATTTAAATTTTATTGATGTGATTTTTTAGAGAGAATCATCAAATTTAATCGATTTAATAAATTTTGTTATAGAGACTGGTTTATTCAACCATATTATTTACTTTAATCCAATTTATTCATACGATTCGTGTAACGCCCCGAAAATCTAAATTTAATTATTTAATCATTTATTTAATTAATTTAGAAAAATTGGAGAGTATGGATTATTTTGAGAATTTTGGAGAAAATGAGTATTTTTATATAATAAGGATAAATAGTGTTTTATTATGCTATTTTATTATTATTAAAAATATATTAAAGAAAAGGGTAAGGTGGTCTTTTGTGAAATTATGAGGGTAAAGTGGGAAAAGGCTAAACTGGGATAATATATCCAAAGAAGAGAATACGATCAGTTTCTCATTTTTTTTTTGTTTTCCATCGTGTTTGGGGAAGTGCTCTGAAGAAAGGAGAAGCTCAGAGTCAGGAGGCTGTGGAGAACCCTAGAGAAGAGTGTAAAGCGTCGAAATTCTCTAAGGTATGAGGAGTTTTTATAATCTATGATAAATGTATAGGAATTGGAATATGAATGGATTAGGATGGTATGAGTTTTAGGGGTTTTTGGGGTTTTGAGTTAGGTTGAGTTTTATGAGAAATCTTGATGAATTAGAGCGATTGGAATGAGTTATAAATGTATATTTGTTTGTATAATTGTTGTCTGGAGGCTTTTGAGGTTTAATTGATGTTTTTGAATGGTTTTTGAGTGTTATGATGTGAAATCCGTAATGGGGTTTGGGGGTTTTTGGAATTGGAACAGTCTGTAATTGTATAGCAGAGAACTGCTGGAAAACGTGCGTTAACCGGTTAATGCTATGGGTTAACCGGTTAACCATTGTAAATTTTGGAAAATTCTGGGATTTCGTCGGCGTTAACCGGTTAACGCTATGGGTTAACCGGTTAACACTGTTGGGATGACAAATTTTAATTCTTTGAAAATTCATATCTTTTAAACCGTAAGTCCGATTCGCATTCCGTTTGAAGCGTCAGAAAGAGCACAAACTGAACTTTATTTTGATGAATAGAAACGAGAAAAATGCAGCAGTTTTTGATAAATGAATTTGTGAAATAACCTTATAATTACCTTATAAATTACCGGGTACGGGTTAATTCTTGATGTGTCAGAGTGGTTAGAAAACCAGTGTTCAGGGTGTAATGTCATGATGAGATATATATATATATATATATATATATATATATATATATATATATATATATATATATATATATATATATATATATGAATATTTGATGGTTGTTTTGCTGATTGAAATGAATGATGCGAATTGTTTTGATGAATTTTTCGATGTAGCGCATCATTGCATTTCATAACATTCACGATGGGGCTTCTGCCTATTTATTTGCTTCAATCCCATTGTGTGGATTGAAGTGTCTCGATGATTACGGTGTGCTCTCTTGTGGAGGATTGATGGTCATTGTCGCTCCCGACAAATGGGACTGGCCCAAATGAAGGTACAGACGCGAACGGTCGGCGAAAGGGACAATGAGAACACACAGCCGTGAACTCACTGGAGATGAATAGAGTCGCCAGCTAGGCATTTTTATCCCAGAGGAAAGGTAATGCTGCATAAACCTAGAAAAGATATGGATAAGACGGTTGCGAACCAGAGAGACTGAGAAAGGGGGTTGGTTACAACCTGGGAAGGTATTAGCACCCAGATTGTCCGTCGTACTCGACGGGATCCACGCTTAAAAGATTTGTGTTTTAAAGGGGTAGTGTCAGTGCAATTTGTGTATAAAAGAGCTGGAACAGGATGTACAGGTGTCAGTGTAAAAGAAGTGAAGTGTATAAGTGAAGTGTCAGTGTGAGAGAAAGAGTGAAATGCTCATGATAATGAGGCTAGAAGAATAATGCTAGAAGGAGGGGGAATATACAGAGACTTTTGTTCGATAACTGTTAAGTTATGCCTACGTATCCTCTCGTGCAATGAGGAAGTCAGAACACCGTAGTTCGACCCAAAGAGACTGAAAGATGAATTAACTTGTGAACTGCTTACTTGTCTATGCTCAAGTGTAAGACCTGTCTGGCCCAGGTGCAAACTGTCTTGCATTAGACGGAAGAAGCAAGTTCTCGTTTGTGAATGAAGGTGATGAGAAAAGAATCCCGAAGGAGACGATTATTGTTTGTTTTTGTGTTTTCAGTCTTTTATTGCTTTTGAAGGTTTGTCATAAGTTAATGAGCTTAAGCCTAAACCAATGGATTTGGTAAACTCATCACATCCTCCCTCTGATTAGGGGTAATGAGAATACCTTAAGTGTGAAGTCAGATTCTCACACTTAATCACCTTTGATGCAGAATTAAGATCATTAACCTACTTGTGATTATTTAGATGCTTTTGTTGTTTTTGTTTAGTGTTAAGTAATGAGGTTAAGCCATAATCAAGGATTAAACAGACTCATTACACCATCCTAATAGAAGGATAATAGATGAGGGTGTTTAAGCTGAGGAAAGCTCCTCAACTTAATCCATGATTAGGGATTAAACCCATGACAAAACAAGCCTTTGATTAAGTGGATTTTATTTAATGGTATGATGATGAAGTGATTTTTATGGTTTGTAAGACAACTTGAGGGGGACTTGTCCATTAACACTAGGGTTAGTCCTTCTTAACCAATTAAGGAAGAATTAGAACCCTAATGCAAGGCCCAAGTTACAAGCTTAATGTCTTGATGATTATTAAGTGGGTTTATTAAGAGATTTAAACACATTAAGGGTTTAACACTAAGGATTAAAGTTATACATTCCATCCTAATAGAAGGATGCAGGCATAAGCTTAATCACAAAGCCTTAAAGCCTTTAGGGTTTAGTCCCTGATTATGAGGTGAGAAGAGAAGACTCAAAAGAGACACAAAGGTGAAACTAAATGGGGGGGACTAATTAAAACCCTAATCATTGTCATGCTTGGTTGTTCCTAAGGTGTGTGAGGTTTAAGAAAGAAGTCTTCAAAAGAACCACCAGGAAGCAGATGAATGGAGCAAGGAGAAGCAAAGTAACTTGCTTCATTCAAGAAGTCAAGTCACCTGAGGAAAGAGAGTGAGAAGAAGAAGAAAGAGCAAGCTCAATCTCAAAACACAAACATAAATGCAGCAAGGATGCATAAAAAGAGATGAAGAGAAGTTATGAGAAGTGAAGGCAAATTCACTTCTCAAGATCACTTACCACCTGAAAAGTTAGAGAAGAAATGCAATGCAATACAAAAATGAGATGGAATGACATGATGCAAACCAAAACCAGAAGCATACATGAGATGATAATGATGCTATGAGATGCCACAAACATGAATCAAGACATGGGGATGATCATACAAGCATATGGATGCAAATGGAGCAAGGTAAGAATCATGAACATACATGAAAAGTTATGAGGTGCATATGACATACAACATGGCAAATGCAAGATGCAATGATCAAACATGCTTTCAATATGTCTTATGATGTTAAATGAATCAAATGGAGGCATGGAATGTCATGGCAAGTCATGTTATGCAATCAAATGCAAGATGGATGCATATGGAAGCCCAAATTAGGGTTTATGATCAAAGCATCAAACAAAAACCAAAATCAGAAGCAAACCATATTACAAAAAATTGAAAATGCACTCAAAGGACCCCTAATCCTATACTAACCCACTGCCCAAAGGAGAGGTCTCAACTCCTAACCAAATTCAAGTTATGATTTTCCTAAGTTTTCTAGGGTTTTTAGGGTTCCTTAACAAGAAAATTATCAAACAAATTGAAAATGAAAGATCAAATCATGGACATTTAATCTCACAAACTACATGCTAAACACAATGCAATGCAAGAAGAATCAATGTCCAACTCTTTAGGGTTAGGCAGAAATGATTTTTGGAAGTTTGGATCAAAATAATGCATAAAAATGATTTTAATTCAATGAACAATGCTCAAAATACATCAAGATCAAAAAATAAATTTGGTTTGAAAGTTGGACAATGTTTCTAAATGTCTTAGAACATTTCATGAATTTTTTGGTGATTTTTAAATACCCAAAAGTATTTTTAATAAATTAATTTTCATTAATCAATTAAAAATAAACTTTTAAATATTTAAAAATACTTTTTTAATACTAAAAATGAAAATAAAAATATTTTTGTGTTTTAATAATTAATGAAACTCTTGACAAAAAGTTTCATAATTTTTAAAACATTTTTGCTATTTTAAATAAATTGTACAAAACAAATGAATTAAATATGAAAATAAAATGAATTTAAATGGAAATGGAGAAAGTCAGCCAATCTAATGGCTGAGATTCAAACCCCAGGGCGCGGGAGCTGACCACGCGCGCAAACGGACGGACCAAATTCAAACTCAGCTAATCAATGCTCATGCCCTAATCCCACCGTTAATTACTTTCAGGTGACCGGAACAGTGTTCCGGTCATCTTCTCCGTTCACCTCAAAACCCAATCTCACTCTAAACGCTTCTAAAACGAAATCTAAAAACACAGGAATGATCCCCACTCACTCACGAACCAAAACCCTCAATCAAAACACATTTATCATCTCTGAAATGACTGAATCGAATCAAACAAAGTTTAGGGCAAAAAGTTTCAGAAGCATGTTAAACTCTCATCTCTCCACCATTTTCAAAACTAAAGACATATTCATGATCAGGGAGGCATATAGAACAGCTTGAGAACTTAAAAAATGATTTCTGGAAAAAATGTTCTTGAGCTACCTGAGTTTCGAAGCTTTCAGTTCGCAGCTTTCTGGGTGCTTTCCTGCTTGCAATCAACTCCACTTGACCTCCTGAGAAGCTTTCAATGCTTGGAAAGAGTTTGTGATGGCTGGTTTGAAGGTTTGAACAGGTTCTGTTCAATGGGGGAGAGAAATCGTATTTGGGATTCTGGAGGTTTTAGGCTATGGTGATGGATGCTTTGTGACCAGGAAAGTGAGTTGAGTTGATCTATGCAGTTTGTTTTTGTGTTTGTGAGCTGTGTGATCAGTTTCGAAGGGTTTTGCAAGTGAGGGTGAAAATGTGTATGTTCCCTATGGCTTGCTTCAGGCTTGCCTTCTATGTGAAATGGCTGGCATTAGATCCACATAAACAAAGCTTATTGGTCAGGTGATGTGACTTGGCCTGCTGTGATAGGTGAGTTAGCTTTTGCAAAAAGTCCACTCTTGTGTAAGAGAAGCATGGGTTGTGTTCTAGGCTAGTACAAGGGTGTGGGCTGGCGCAGCATGGCATGAGGGAAAGGCTAGTGTGATTCAGCAGGCTAGGCAGCAAGTGGATGGAAGTGTGATCATTGGTTTTGCAACTTGCTTGCTCTTGGTTCACATGGAAGGGTTTTGCCTCACAAGCCATGAAACATGTGATTCCTTTGGTTCAATCTGAACTTTAGGACTTGTATGGTGCTTGTGTATTGGTTTGATACCAATTAGAAGTCACAAATGCCTTTGGTGCAAGATTTTGCAAATTTCTCATTTGATGCATAACTTGAAAATTAGTGATTTTTGCCAACTTTAACACACCATAACTTTTGATCCAAAATGAATTAGGTCATGTTCTTGTACTTTTTGAAAAGGGAAAGATCTAATCTACAACTTTCATGACCAAAGTTTTTCCATTTGAAGCATTTTTGGATCAAAAAGTAAGGTTTGAAAAGTGGCATAAAATGACATATTCTTCAAAAGTCAAACTTGCCCTAAAAAGTCAACTTTGCAAAAACTTCAAATTCTTGAATTTTATGAACTTCAAACTTCTTCCATGATCAAATAAAGATCATATACACTCAAAATGATGAAGATCACCCCTTGGTTGGGTCATTGGGGGCCTCAGATGCCCTGATTTTACACTACCTTGTCTGAAAAGTCAACTCTTGATCAGATGACTTCCCCATGGAATTTCTTCATGAAAATTGATATGCATACTCCCTATACCATATAGAGACCAATAGAAACAAGAATGACCAAAAAATTTGAAGTTATGGCCTTTGAAACCAAAACCCTAATTTTAGGTCATCTGTGCAGTCAAACTTGGCTCTGCTTCCACACCAATCCCAGTTCTTGTGATTCTTTGGCATTTTTGACTTTGGGAAGATGTAATATGATATAAGAACATACATGGACCCCTTTGAAGTGATTGATGACCTTTGGAGTGGCTCAAGAAGCTCTTGGATTGCTCAGATCACAAACCCTAGATGCAGATGACTTTGAATCTATGCAGTGAAACAAAAATGTGGTATGAGATGTTATGATTGTATTTATGCATATGAGATGATCACAAGCCATGGTGTGAATGGGTGAGGGCAAATTTGGGGTGTTTACAGTCATGTATCCATCTCATGATGAAAATGGTACCACATGCATATTGCATATCAGGATGTTAGAATTGCATATTTTGGATGAATTTCATGACTGTGTTGGTGTTGATTGATTTCATGATAGTGTTATGGTTATTGCTGAATTTTGTAGTTGACGATGTCATGATTGTGTACTAATTTATTTATGATTCTATATTCTTGTAAGTTTATGATATATTATGATTACTCACCCTGCCTGCTTGGAAATGTTTTCTCTTTCGTGGGTAACTTGCAGATGTCGAAGAATAGTCCTGCAGTGCAATAGGAGTAATTCATGAGTCTCGGAGCGTGCTTTAGTGTTCCTTAGGAGTGGTTCAGGTTTATGTGTCCTGCTCTGTGTCATGTAACACTGGGATGGGTTTCTTTTGTTAAACTGTTTTCAGTATGTTGTTATCTGGATAATGTTTTCCATTTTATGATGTTAAATTCAGGATGGTGAAAATGATTTTTATGAAGTTTTGTATTATGAAGTTAACTTCCGCTGCAAAATGATTTATGGTATTTTGATGTTGATTAACCCGTGTTACGGGACAGGACACTGTTGTGTTGATTTATGATTAAAATGTGATACCCTTTTAGATGATTACTCTGATATTATTTAAATATTATGTTTTGGGGTAGAGGGTGTTACATTAGTGGTATCAGAGCAGGTCGGTCTGTCCGGCTAAGTCTTGTTGTTGTCAGTCAGTTGTCAAGTCGTTATTTATTTAACGATTATTCTCTTCTGATGTGGTAAGTGTTGTGCAGAATGGCTGGAAACAACTCGTGTGCTCTCATTGATGCTATTGCAGCTCTTGCTCAGACTGCTGCTCGAAACAATGCGCATGATGAGTTTTGTGCATTGGAGAAATTCCAGAGGAATAATCCACCTGTGTTTGAAGGAACTCATGACCCGGCGAGCGCACAGAAGTGGCTCAAGGCAATTGAGAAGATTTTCAGAGTGATGGCGTGTGCTGACGCGCAGAAAGTTCAATTCGGAACTCATATGTTGTCTGAGGAAGCTGAAGACTGGTGGGATAATACTCGTCAGTGTCTCGAGGATGAGGCTGTTGTGGTGACTTGGACTGTATTTAAGGCGGAGTTCCTTAAGAAGTATTTTCCGGAAGATGCTCGTGGTAAGTTGGAGATAGAATTCCTTGAGCTGAAGCAAGGAAACTTGACTGTGGCAGAGTATGCTGCCAAATTTGAAAGGCTGGTGAAGTTTTGTCCTCACTACAACAGGGCAGATGCTGAACTTTCCAAGTGCCTTAAGTTTGAGAATGGGCTGAGACCTGAAATTAAGCAGGGAATTGGATGCCAACAAATTCGAAAGTATGCAGAGTTGGTGGGTAAGAGCCGTATTTATGATGAGGACAACCGAGCTCGGTCAACTCACTATAAACAACTGAGCGAGAAGAAAGACAAGAGTCAGTATAGATGAAAACCTTATGTGACTACTGGTGATAGAGGGAATCAGAAGGCATCTGATGAGAAGAAGCAAAGTAGGGGAGCTGCCAATGTACCTGTTAAGTGTTACAAGTGTGGAGAGGCAGGTCATAAGGCCGATGTGTGTACCACTAGAGTTATGAAATGTTACCATTGTGGCAAGCTTGGGCATAAGATGAGTGATTGTCCTAATGAGGGCCCAACCTGTTACAATTGTGGTGAACAGGGGCATATCAGCGCCCAATGCCAGAAACCAAAGAAGAATGCTGCTACTGCTCAGAATGCTGGAAGAGTTTTTGCATTAGCTGGTTCAGAAGCTCCAAAGAAAGACAACTTGATCAGAGGTACCTGTTTTATTAATAATATTGAGTTGATTGCTATTATTGACACTGGAGCTACACATTCATTTATTTCTCTTGAGTGTGCTAATAGATTGGGTTTAAAGTTGTCTAATATGAATGGTAATATGATAATAGAGACTCATGCTAATGGTTTTGTGACTACCATGCTTGTCTGTTTGAAATGTCCTTTGACAATTTTCGAGAAGAATTTTGTGATGGATTTGGTGTGCCTACCATTACACCAAATCGATGTTATCCTTGGTATGAACTGGTTGGAATTCAATTATGTTCATATTAATTGTTATAGTAAGACGGTGCAGTTCCCTGATTTGAGCGGGAATGGCGAGTTGATCTTTTTATCTGCTAAAAAAGTGGATAAACTTATTTTAGATGAAGCTTTGATGTTTGTAGTGTCTACCTCATTGCAAGTTGATGATAAGACTGTCAGTGCAGAGTTGCCTGTGGTTTGTGAATTTCAAGATGTGTTTCCATGTGATATAAGTGATTTACCACCAGAACATGAGATTGATTTTTCTGTGGACTTAGTACAGGGTACGAGTCCTGTCTCGATGGCTCCTTATAGAATGTCGGCTTCAGAGTTGAGTGAGTTGAAGAAACAATTAGAAGAATTGTTAGAGAAGAGGTTCATTAGACCCAGTGTTTCTCCTTGGGGTGCTCCGGTGTTGCTTGTTAAGAATAAGGATGGTAGTATGAGATTGTGTGTCGATTACCGACAGTTGAATAAAGTGACTATCAAGAATAAGTACCCACTTCCGAGGATCGATGATTTGATGGATCAACTAGTAGGTGCTTGTGTCTTTAGTAAAATTGATCTGAGGTCTGGTTATCATCAGATTCGAGTTAAAGCTGATGATATTCCAAAGACAGCTTTCAGGACGAGATATGGGCATTATGAGTATATGGTGATGCCGTTTGGGGTTTCTAATGCGCCTGGTGTGTTTATGGAATATATGAATAGGATCTTTCATGAGTATCTGGATAAGTTCGTGGTGGTTTTCATAGATGATATCTTGGTATATTCTAAATCAGAAGAGGAACATGCTGAGCATTTGAGAGTTGTGTTGCAAGTGTTGAGAGAAAAGAAATTGTTTGCTAAATTATCTAAGTGTCAATTTTTGCTAAGGGAAGTGAGTTTCCTCGACCATGTAATTTCAAGTGGTGGAATTTCGGTGGATCCTTCAAAGATTGATGCGGTATTGCAGTGGGAGACTCCAAAGTCAGCTATAGAAATTCGTAGTTTTCTTGGGTTGGCTGGTTACTATCGTAAGTTCATTGAAGGTTTTTCAAAGATAGCTTTACCGTTGACGCAATTGACTAGGAAGGGTCAAGCGTATGTGTGGGATGTTGCTTGTGAAGAGAGTTTCATCGAACTGAAGAAAAGATTAACGACCGCGCCAGTGTTGGTCTTACCAAATCCAGATGAGTCCTTTGTAGTTTATTGTGATGCTTCCAAGATGGGTCTTGGTGGAGTTTTGATGTAGGATAATAAGGTGGTTGCTTATGTTTCTAGACAGTTAAGAGTTCATGAGAGGAACTATCCTACTCACGACTTAGAGTTAGCAGCTGTGGTGTTTGTGCTTAAGATTTGGAGGCACTACTTGTTGGTTCGAAATTTGAAGTATTCAGTGATCACAAAAGTTTAAGATACTTGTTTGATCAGAAAGAGTTAAATATGAGACAGAGGCGGTGGCTTGAATTATTGAAAGATTTTGATTTTGATTTGAATTACCATCCTGGTAAGGCAAACGTTGTGGCTGATGCTTTGAGTAGGAAGTTGTTACATATTTCAATGCTTATGGTGAAAGAATTAGAAATGATCGAGCAATTTAGAGATATGAGCTTATTGTGTGAAACTACTACTGATAGTGTAAAATTGGGAATGTTAAAGCTGACCAGTGAGATTTTGGAAGAGATTCGTAAGGGTCAGAAATCTGATTTGAAATTAGTTGACCAATTGATGTTGGTTGATCAAGGTAATGCAGGTGACTTTCGAGTTGATGAAGATGGAGTTTTAAGATTCCGAGATAGAGTATGTGTTCCGGATATTGCAGGAATTAAAAAGAGTATTTTATAAGAAGGGCACATGAGTCGACTGAGTATTCATCCTGGTGCTGCGAAGATGTATCAGGATTTACGCAGGTTGTTTTGGTGGCCGGGTATGAAAAGAGAAATTGCTGAATTTGTATATGCTTGTTTGACATGTCAGAAGTCAAAGATAGAACATCAGAGACCTTCAGGTATGATGCAACCATTGAATGTTCCTGAGTGGAAATGGGATAGTATTTCCATGGATTTTGTGACTGGGTTACCTAAGACTGCTAGAGGTAATGATTCGATTTGGGTAATTGTTGACCGGTTAACTAAGTCGGCACATTTCTTGCCGATGAGGATTAACCATTCTATGCAAAGGTTAGCTGAGATTTATATTGAGGAAATTGTGAAGTTGCATGGTGTACCTTCAAGTATTGTATCAGATAGAGATCCGCGGTTTACGTCGAGGTTTTGGAAGAGTTTGCAGGATGCCTTGGGTACTAAGTTGAGGATGAGTTCTGCTTATCACCCGCAAACAGATGGCCAGATGGAAAGAACAATCCAATCTTTAGAAGATTTGCTGAGAGCTTCTGTATTAGATCAAAGAGGGTCTTGGGATAGTCATTTGCCGTTGGTCGAGTTTACGTACAATAACAATTTTCATGCTAGTATCGGGATGATTCCATATGAGGCGTTGTATGGTAGACGTTGTCGTACTCCATTATGTTGGTATGAGTCAGGAGAAAGTTTAGTACTTGGGCCTGAGATTGTCCAAGAAACAACTGAAAAGATAAAAATGATTCAAGAAAGGATGAAAATGTCGCAGAGTCGTCAAAAGAGTTATCACGATAAGGGAAGGAAAGCACTTGAGTTCCAAGAGGGAGATCACATGTTCTTAAGAGTTACTCCTATGACTGGTGTGGGAAGAGCTTTGAAGTCTAGAAAGCTCACTCCACGTTTCGTCGGTCTGTATCAGATTATGCAGAGGATAGGGGAAATGGCCTATCAGGTGGCTTTACCTCCCTCTCTTGCGAATTTACATGATGTATTTCATGTATCACAGTTGAGGAAGTACATTCCGGACCCCTCGCATGTAATTCAGTTAGATGATGTTCAGGTGAGATATAATCTGACGATTGAAGCTTTACCAGTAAGGATTGATGGTAGGGAATTGAAGCAACTTTGAGGCAAGGAAATTGCTTTAGTAAAGGTATTGTGGGGAGGACCAGCTGGAGAAAGTTGGACTTGGGAGCGCGAAGATCAGATGAGGGAGTCGTATCCGACTCTATTTACTTCAGGTAATTTTCGAGGACGAAAATTCTTTAAGTAGGGGAGAGTTGTAACGCCCCGAAAATCTAAATTTAATTATTTAATCATTTATTTAATTAATTTAGAAAAATAGGAGAGTTTGGATTATTTTGAGAATTTTGGAGAAAATGAGTATTTTTATATAATAAGGATAAATAGTGTTTTATTATGCTATTTTATTATTATTATTAAAAATATATTAAATAAAAAGGTAAGGTGGTCTTTTTGTGAAATTATGAGGGTAAAGTGGGAAAAGGCTAAACTGGGATAATATATCCAAAGAAGAGAATACGATCAGTTTCTCATTTTTTTTTTTGTTTTCCATCGTGTTTGGGGAAGTGCTCTGAAGAAAGGAGAAGCTCAGAGTCAGAAGGCTGTGGAGAACCCCAGAGAAGAGTGTAAAGCGTCGAAATTCTCTAAGGTATGGAGAGTTTTTATAATCTATGATAAATGTATAGGAATTGGAATATGAATGAATTAGGATGGTATGGGTTTTAGGGGTTTTTGGGGTTTTGAGTTAGGTTGAGTTTTATGAGAAATCTTGATGAATTAGAGCGATTGGAATGAGTTATAAATGTATATTTGTTTGTATAATTGTTGTCTGGAGGTTGTTGAGGTTTAATTGATGTTTTTGAATGGATTTTGAGTGTTATGATATGAAATCCATAATGGAGTTTGGGGGTTTTTGGAATTGGAACAGTCTGCAATTGTATAGCAGAGAACTGCTGGAAAACGTGCGTTAACCGGTTAACGCTATGGGTTAACCGGTTAACCATTGTAAATTTTGGAAAATTCTGGGATTTCGTCGGCGTTAACCGGTTAATGCTATGGGTTATCCGGTTAACAATGTTGGGATGACAAATTTTAATTCTTTGAAAGTTCATATCTTTTAAACCGTAAGTCCGATTCGCATTCCGTTTGAAGTGCCGGAAAGAGCACAAACTGAACTTTATTTTGATGAATAGAAACGAGAAAAATGCAACAGTTTTTGATAAATGAATTTATGAAATAACCTTATAATTACCTTATAAATTACCGGGTATGGGTTAATTCTTGATGTGTCAGAGTGGTTAGAAAACCAGTGTTCAGGGTGTAATGTCATGATGATATATATATGGATATTTGATGGTTGTTTTGCTGATTGAAATGAATGATGCGAATTGTTTTGATGAATTTTTCGATGTAGCGCATCATTGCATTTCATAACATTCACGATGGGGCTTCAACCTATTTATTTACTTCAATCCCATTGTGTGGATTGAAGTGTCTCGATGATTACGGTGTGCTCCCTTGTGGAGGGTTGATGGCCATGTATCCATCTCATGATGAAAATGGTACCACATGCATATTGGATATCAGGATGTTAGAATTGCATATTTTGGATGAATTTCATGACTGTGTTGGTGTTGATTGATTTCATGATAGTGTTGTGGTTGTTGCTGAATTTTGTAGTTGACGATGTCATGATATGTGTACTAATTTATTTATGATTCTATATTCTTGTAAGTTTATGATATATTATGATTACTCACCCTGCTTGCTTGGAAATGTTTCCTCTTTCGTGTGTAACTTGCAGATGTCGAAGAATAGTCCTATAGTGCAATATGAGTAATTCATGAGTCTCGGAGCGTGCTTTAGTGTTCCTTAGGAGTGGTTCTGGTTTATGTGTCTTGCTCTGTGTCATGTAACACTGGGATGGGTTTCTTTTGTTAAACTGTTTTCAGTATGTTGTTATCTGGATAATGTTTTCCATTTTATGATGTTAAATTCAGGATGGTGAAAATGATTTTTATGAAGTTTTGTATTATGAAGTTAATTTCCGCTGCGAAATGATTTATGGTATTTTGATGTTGATTAACCCTTGTTATGGGACAGGACACTGTTGTGTTGATTTATGATGTAAATGTGATACCCTTTTAGATGATTACTCTGATATTATTTAAATATTATGTTTTGGGGTAGAGGGTGTTACAATTCGACTAATAATTCGGTGGTTTGACCAATAAACAATAATCGAAATTGTTTTCGATTTGATGATCAATCCAATTTTTAAAACAAAATGAGCGTTCTACTTTAGTTTGTGAATGCAAACAGGACATTGATACAAAGACCAAAGTACGGATCCGGATCATCTCCTCCTATTGTTTATCTCATGCATGCCTCTCATGTGCTTATATTGGCCATTAGATTGATCCAATAGGTAAGATATACAAAAAGTAAAATAAATAATAAAAAATATTACATTAAATGGAAAATAAGAATTAATTGAAGAAAGATAAGAAAAAACTCTTGACCGTGTTTCCCAAATTTCTTTGTGCTCATCATCTTCATCAAATCTCCCACCAATTTTCCACCCTTAAGCATACCTAAGCCCCTTCTTTGCTTGATCACACGACACACATGTGTAGATGTGTTTTTCGTTATGTTTTTTATTTCACTCAAAACTTCCATTAATTTTCAATGTCATTGCGAATCACTATTAATGCTCTACAGTTCGATTTATTGTTTATCCTATTAAGTTGTTTAAGGAAGGTAAATAGATGTCTCAAATTAACCATGCTTGCTAACTGAGTTTCAATAGTCTTTATGTTTCCATGATATTAGGGGCCTTTTCCAAGTTATTATTACTTCGCTCAAAAAAATCTTAATTGTTTGTAGTTTTCTTCTTTTTCTTCTTTTTTAGGTTAGAAATTGTGGGCATGAAATGAGATGGGATTTGTTAAAATGAGTGTTGTTTAATAGGTTGATGTTGATGTTTTTATTTTCTTAGGTTTAGAAACCTAATTGTTGTTTTAGTTTGGTGTTCTCGCAAAGATCTTACGACCTTTTGCCTACGTACCCCCAAAAAGAGAATTGAGGGATCAGAGCATCGTAGTTCCTCCTAAAAGGATAAGCAAGGAGGAAAGGTAAATTTGTATCCTGGTTAAAGCATAGGATGTTTGATGCTTAAATTGTTGATTTGTGTCTTGATTAAAGCCCAAGATTGAAGCTAAATGGTTTGTATTTTTGTGTCTTAATCAAAGCCCAAGATTGAAGCTAAATGGTTAGTTTCTTTCCTGATCAAAGCCCAGGATTGAAGCTAAAAGAAACAGGTTTTTGTAACTGGTTGGTTGGTTAGTTGGTTGCTTGAATTTCATAGCTCAAGGCATAAGCTGGATAGGTAACTGGTATCTTGATTTGCATAGCTCAAGAAAGGTTTTATTTGGATGGAAATTTGACTGGTGGAAAGTTATCATAGTTATAGTCCAAGTGTATGACTACTGAGGATTAGCTTAGTTAAAGTCCAAGACTTTGACTGTATTGTTGTTAGCTTAGTTAAAGTCCAAGACTATGACTATAATAAATGTGATTAGCTTAGTTAAAGTCCAAGACTATGATTGTTGGGAATTACCTTAGTTAAAGTCCAAGACTATGATTGTTGGGAATTACCTTAGTTAAAGTCCAAGACTATGACTATTTTTGAGATTAGCTTAGTTAAATTCCAAGACTATGACTGTATTAAGATTATCTTAGTTAAAGTTCAAGACTATGACTGTTGTTGTGAATGAATGTAAAGTGTTTGACTGTATATACCATGATTAAAGCCCAAGGTTGAAGCTAAAAAGGTGTTCATTAGAGAGAATTTGTCATCTCTAAAAAGGGACTGGTTTAATTTGTGCCTTGATTGAAGCCCAAGGTTGAACCTAAAAGATGAAAACTTACTCTACTGGAAAGTAATATTTGTATCCTGATTTTGAAGCCCATGTGTGAAGCTTATTTGTGAGAGACTGACTCTTGATTTTATATGTATCTTATATGAAGCCTAAGATTGAAGGCTGAAAATTTGTTGGTAGACTGACTCTTTAGGGAGAAGAAGAGTATTTTGTCTGCTTGGGGAATATTGGAGGTCATCAGAGATTCCTTTTTCTGGAGTGGATTCAATTTTATAAAGCCCAAGAGGAGGCTAGTTTGGTCATCCATCGAGGAGAGGGAGACCATTGTATTGCTTTTGATTCTAAGGCCTGTTCATATGCTTGTAGGAAGCCTGAGAGGGTCCTTGTGTTTAAGCCCAAGAGGAGGCTAGGTTACTTGTATGAGGCCCATGGGTCCTTGAATAAAGCCTAAGAGGAGGTTGGGGATGGTTTACAACGAAGCACTTCACTGACAAACTTCTTATCTTTGTAAACCCTTAGTAAGTTGTAAAGAAAATAAAATCTTAAGTGTTTTGAAAGGGTATATATAGATGAAATGCATGAAGACAAATAAAAGTGTCAGTGAATGTGTTTAACAACTTTTAGTATGTCTTTGTTATGGTTTGAGTATTCTTAATTTGTTTTATTAAAAATGATATTGGGAGTTACATTAGGAGGCATAGGGCTGGTACCTCGGGGGAGAAAGATTACAGATGTTTTTTACATTGTAGATCTTTGATGATTAAGAAGTATTTTATTATCTTTGCTTTAGTATGAGGTGAAGAAAGATAATTTTGGCAAACTGTTCTATTCTAAGCAAGCAACAACAGTTTAAGAAAATAGCGAGAAGTTAGAAAGAAGCAGATGACTCAGAAACCAATAACAGGGCTTAAACATAAGTATACCTATAAAGTTTATTTTGTTGATTAATTATCTGATGATTTCATACACGGAGTAGGAATTTGGTGCTGAAAAGATGCCTACAGCCTTGAAAGCAGTTCACCGGAGTGAAGATCAGTCTAGTTTCTGGTGTATTAGATATTTATTCATAAAGATGAAAAAAGAAAAGCAGATGAGATTTGTAAACAATTCTCATGATCTCAGTTTAGGAGATTGGAAATTTGTTTAAGAAAACAGTTGGATTCATGACTTATAGGGAAGTCTGGCGGAGTTTTGAAACAGACCCCAGAAAGTTTAAAATAGTAACGAATGTGTCCTAAATGTAACATTCCAAAATCTAAATTTGATTATTTATTTATTTAATTGAATTAGAAAGAATTTAGAGGTTTTGGTAAATGTGGAGAATTTTGGGGGAAAAGGATTATTTTTATATAATAAATAATTGGTGTATTATTATACTATTATTATTAAGAATATATTAAAGAAAAGGGAAAGGTGGTATTTATTAGAAAAGAGTAAGGATAAGTTGGTAAAATCATAAACTGGGATAGTTATTACCAAAGAAGGAGAATACGATCAGTTTCTCACATTGTCGTATTTTCTTTGGTGAAGAAGAGCTCTGAAGAAAGGAAAAGAAGGGGAGGAAGCTTAATGTCTTGAAGTTGATAGGAACCTTGGAGAAGAGAGTCAATCTACGTAATTCTCTAAGGTATGGGGAGTTTTCATAACTTATTATAGTTTTATAGGGTTTGGTTTGTGAATAGATTAGGTTTTGTGTAATTTTGGGTGATTGTTAGGTTTGATGACATTGATTGAGTTATAAGAGTATGAATTGATGAATTAGGATGGATAGAATGATTTAGAATGATGTATTTGATGTTTAATTTGATGCATTGTTTCTATATGTGATTAATGTTTAATTGGAAGAAGTTTTGGGTTGCAATGGGGTAAAATTCGTATGAATAATTTGGGTATTTTGGTGCAGAATTCGTAAAAATAGCATAAAACTGCTGATGTTCAGGCGTTAACCGGTTAACCATGTGCGTTAACCGGTTAACCAGTGAAAAATATGTATTTTTGGCAGAAAAATGAGGTGTTAACCTGTTAACCATATGCGTTAACTGGTTAACACTGTAACAAAGGAAATTTTTAACTTTGAAAAAAATCCATAACTTTTGATCCGTAACTCCGATTGAGGTCCCGTTTGAAGCGTTGGAAAGCTAACGAGATGAACTTTAATTTGATGAAATAAAATGAGTGATGTGAGATATTTTTAAGTGCTAAATTTTTAGAAAAATTTAAATTGGTTTATATGATTTTTTAATCGTAGTTGGATTATAAATTGATGGCATGATGTTGTTGATAAACAGAGTGTTGTAGGTGTGTTGTTATGAAATAAAATCTGATTGTATGATGATTATTTGTTGAACATGAAATGAATGATGCACATATTGATTTTTGGTGATTATGAGGAGTATAGCATCGTTGCATTCCATGGCATATTTTGTTGGGGCTTCGGCCTATTGGTAGCTTCAATCCCATTGTGAGGATTAAAGTGATTTGGTGATTATGTTGTGCTCCCTTGTGGATGGTTGATGGCCAGTGTCCATCGCATGGAGAAATTCGGCACCACATGCATATTTTTCATTTCATTATAGTTGACATCACATTTAAAAGATGTATTTATGATTGTGTTGTGCAAAATTTTGTTGATGTTGCTATGATGTTGTTGTGCTTAATTTATTGAATTACCATATCCTTATATTGCTATAATGAATTATGATTTCTCACCCTGCCTATTTGGAAATGTTTCCTCTTATGTGGGTAACTTGCATATGATAAAGAGTAGCTCCGCAACGCTAGAAGATTCAGAGTCTTGGAGTGTTGTCTTTTATTACTTTAGGAGTTGTTTTGGAGTTTTGTCCTGCTCTGTGTCATGTAACACCGGGTTGGGAATTAGTTGTTGAACTTGTTTTCTCTTTCATGTTATGTTTAAGGATCATTTAAACTATGATGATATTTTTGGTTGAATATTTTATTTCAAGAAGTGAAAAGTTAATTTGAATTATCAAGTATGATTCCGCTGCAAAAATGCATATTTGCTTATGTTGATTGTGTAACCCGTGTTACGGGACAGGACAATGAATTAACTGATGTTTTGAATAATGTGTGACACCTTTCTATTTGTTATAATCTGATAATATTTTATTTAAATTGTTTGTTGGTTAGAAGGGTGTTACATTAGTGGTATTTGAGCAGGCCGGTCTGTCTGGCCAAGTCTTGTTGTTGTTAGTCTGTTGTCGATCATTATTTGTTAATGATTAATATTTTCTGATGTGGTGAGTGTTATGCAGAATGGATGGAAATAACATGCGTGCTCTTGTTGACGCTATTGCAGCTCTTGCGCAAACTACTGCTCAAAATAATGCTCATGATGAGTTTCGTGCCATGGAGAAGTTTCAGAGGAATAACCCACCCATTTTTGAAGGAACTCATGATCCGACGAGCGTGAAGAAGTGGCTCAAAGTGATTGAGAAGATTTTCAGGGTGATGGCATGTGCTGATGCACAAAAGGTGCAATTTAGAACCCATATGTTGTCTGAGGAGGCTGAAGACTGGTGCGATAATACTCGTCAGCATTTGGAGGATGGTGGTATTTGTGGTGACTTGGATTGTGTTTAAGACAAAGTTCCTTAAGAAGTATTTTCCTGAAGATGCTCGTGGTAAGTTGGAAGTGGAGTTCCTTGAATTGAAGCAAGGGAATATGATGGTAGCAGAATGTGTTGCCAAACTTGAGAGGCTGGTGAAGTTTTGTCCTCACTACAACAGGGAAGATGCTAAAATTTCTAAGTGTTTTAAGTTTGAGAATGGACTGAGACCAGAGATTAAGCAGGGAATTGGATGCCAACATATTTGTAGATATGTGGAGTTGGTGGATAAGAGTAGCATTTATGATGAGGATAGTCGAGCTCGGTCTGCTCACTACAAACAGTTGAGTGAGAAGAAAGACAAGGGCCAGTTTAAAGGGAAACCTTATGTGACTACAGGTGATAAAGGGAAACATAAGATATCAAATGAGAAGAAGCCAAGTATGGGAGTTGCTATAGTACCTATTAAGTGCTACAAGTGTGGAGAGTCGGTTCCCAAGGCTGATGTGTGCACCAACAAGGTTCTGGAATGTTACCGTTGTGGTAAGCCTGGGCATAGAATTGGTGATTGTCCGAATGAGCGTCTGTCGTACCTCGAAAAATACGATCCTATAATAAACAACAGAGTTGCCACCTAATTCTATTTATTCTATTTAAAGAAAAGGGAGATATAGATACAACCTAATAAAGGATAAGAAATGGTTTACGAAACCAAATTCTAAGTTTGGGAGTCGGTTACGCAAGGGGAAGGTATTAGCACCTCTCACGTCCGTTGTACTCAATGAGAACCTCTTAGCTAATTATGTGATTAAATGTTTGATCTTAAGTCTTTGTCTTCTAAATTATTGTTAATATGTTTGTTCTTAAAGAAAAGTTTTAAATTAATATTAAGACGGAGAAAGGATTAAAGTTTTTTATTATTGTGCTCGCGAAGGATTAAAATCCTCGTGCCTACGTATTCCCTTGTGCAATGGGAAAGTCAGAGCTTCGTAGTTCGTGCTACTACGGTTTGTGGTTTTTAATCGAACGATTGTTTAAAATGCATTCTACTGCTAAACGCTGGCTTATACTCGTGGTGGAGGTTGAAGCGCTAGCTTGTTTGCGAGATAGAATGATTTAAACAATGTTCGTTTTAGAGAAAAGTGTTTGACTTTTGTTAAGGTGTTTTAAACGAAAAGGCGAATGAACCACGTCGCGTGGGGCTAGCCCAGGAGTGATTGCATTCCAAAATGTGCGGAGTGCTAGACTCCGGAGTTCCGTCTTTCGCTGATTGATTATGAAAGTGATTTAAATTGGTTGGTAAGTTTTAAGTTGTTTAAGTATGAAAGAGTGAATGAACCACATCGCGTGGAGCTAGCCCAGGAGCGGTTCACTCTAGAACGTGCGGAATGCTAGACTCCGGAGCTCTATTCTTTCGTATTTGAAATTATTAAATGATTGAGATATTTTGATATACGAACGTTGATTGAACCACGTCGCGTGGGGCTATCCCAGGAACGATCCAATCCAGAACGTGCGGAGTGCTAGACTCCGGAGCTCTGTTTTCGTAAGTTAATTTGTGCGATTAGATATTATTTTGTTTTTAGACATTTTAGAATTAACGTGTTTAATAACGAAGGAGTGAACGAAACACTACGCGTGGGGCTAGCCCAGGTGTGGTTCGTTCCAGAACGTGCGGAATGCTAGACTCCTGAGCTCCGTTCCTTGTTAAATTAATTAAGACGCGTAAAAGTCGTGCAGACGGCGATCACATAGTGGCCGACTTACGTGTGTGCAAAAATGCAAGCGTATGAATTGATTAAATGAAGTGGATTCGATTCCTAATTCCTAAAGGTATTCCTAGTGAAAACGAAACCGGTAAAATAAAGGCGGAAGAAATAAATTACGTACAAAAACGGGAGAGGGATACAATAATAATTTTACACGAGAATGCGATGAAATAAAGGGTCTCGTTGTAATTTTCCCAAGAGAAAGCGTGTGTATAGTGTACGAATTAATCGGAACCATTAGTATTAAATATTGTATAAAAGTGTGAGAAATAAATAAAATAAATAAATAGACTAAATAGAGTGAAATAAAAAATAGAATAAATTAAATAGAACGAAAATAAAAATAGAATACATTAAATAGAATGAAAATAAAAATAAACAAATTGCCTCATATCGGTCATGATTGATTTACCGTGGCTTTGTTATATCATCGGCCCAAATAAAAATCAAAACGGAATTGAAAAACAAAGACACATCTTTTTGAATTTTTAATTTATCAAAAACTAAACAAAATTACGACTATACTTAAAATCTAAATTTAAATAACTTACAACACAATAATATTTTTTATCTTTTTAAGTGTTAATCACATATATACTTTACTTCTAACATTAATAAATAAATTAAACAAAACTATATTTTGAAAGGAAGAAACTAAGTCAATCTAATAACTTAAACTAATAAGGAATTTTTTTAATAATTTAAATAGATAACAAACTAAAATATAAAAAGAAAATGATGAATGATACTCACAAACTTCAAGGCTAGCAAAGGTTGAACTTGTTGTGTAGAAGAAAGTGAATGTGTTTTTGATGGAGGTTGTTGTTATGGTGAAGATGGTGAATGTTTATGGGTATTGTGTAAGTAAAAAAAAGAATTTTGACTTTGAAAAATATGTAATGAATGTGTTAGATTTTGAGAATATAAGGGTGATCTTGTTAGTCTCAAATGAGAGAAAGATAGATCTTATTTATAGTGTGAATGAGATAGGAGTGTTGATGTGGCAATCCATGTGACTTTATGAGAATGATTTTTGGTCATTGATAAGTTCAAGTTGGCAATCCTTGTAAAGTGTGAGAATATTTATTGGTCATTGATAAGTTCAAGTTGACAATCCATGTGACTTTATGAGAATGATTCTTGGCCATTGATAATTCTAAGTTGGCAATCCATGTGAAGTGTTTGTACTACATTGTAGTGGATCCCACTTGCTATTTTTCCTTTTTTGAATATGAAGAAAAACAAAAGAAAAGTAGTAATAATAAAATAAATAATAATAATAAAACTAATAATAATAATAATATAAAAAAAGAAAAAGAAAATTGAAAAATGATTATCAATAAATAAATTATATTGAATTAAACAAATTGAAGTTAAACTAAATAAATCGAAACTGAAATTAAACTAAAATCTAAATTAACTTAAATAAAAAAATTCTAAATTAGAATTGAACCAAAATAAAATTTAAATTAAAACTAATTCTAAAATATCTAATATAATCTAAACTCCTATTCTTAAAGCGAAATAAGTAATTCTAAAAAAAATAAAATATGACATTAAAAGTAAAATAAATAGAACTTCATGATTGATGATTAATTGATTATAATGCAAAAATGACTGACTATCAAATAATTCGATAAAAATGCGCCAGAAGAGAAAAAATGATCAAAAAAAAAAAAACAAACGAACGGTCAAAATTTTGGATATGACAGTTGCCCCTATTTAATCATCTTGAACCTGAATGTGTGAATAAAAAAGTTTTTTTTGACATTCGAGGTAGAAGAGGATTAAATATTAAAATACCTAAAATTTTGACCGAATGCAGATGAAATGCAATGAATGATTGAGTTATGCGGGGAATGATGGTATATGAGACAAGCTAATAAGAGAGAATCCCACTGGGGAAAAGACTTCAGAATACTGAGGATGAAGAAACAGAGACGAGAAGTATTCGAAGTGATGAATCAACAGGTTCATGTGTAACTGCTGACACTAAGAATAACAAAAGACGGAAACAAAAGCAAATTCAAAGCGTTGGTTCAACTAGCATAGGTAACGTCTAGTTGACACTTAGGATGACAAGAGAATGTTCAAAGCGAATGTGCAGTGGCACGATGTGACCGAATGACACTAAGAATGATAACAAAGAAGAAGTAACGTCCGTGGATTGTATTGGTTAAATATCACTATTCAGGGATGATACTAAGGGTAAATTCACATCACTATATTCAGGAATGGCATTGAAGTTAAAGGCAAATCATTGTATCCAGGAATGACATTGGATGAAGAGTATATCCAGGATTGGCATTGGAGTGGAAGAATATATCCAGGAATGGCACTGGAGTGGAAGAATATATCCAGGAATGGAACTGGAGTGGAAGAATATATCCAGGAATGGCACTGGAGTGGAAGAATATATCCAGGAATGACACTGGAGTGGCAGAATATATCCAGGAATGACACTGGATATACAGATAAAAATTTCAGGAATGGCACTGAAGAAACAAAATATAGACCCAGGAATAGCACTGGAGGAACAAAAATATTCATGAATGGCACTGGAGTGAATAAAATATCCAAAAATGGCACTGGAGTGAAAGAAATGTAAGTTTTTGGTAGGTGCCAAGAAGTTGGATTTTCAAAGTGAGGTAAATGTTTGACCACAACATGACCCACGGTAAATGCAAATGAGGATAAAATACTCTTGTTATGCATATTATATGAACTTGTTATGACGCATGATCAAATACATGTAATGCAGATGATGACAACAGGGCCTGACTCTTTTGGAGATGACAAGATGGGAAGTCGGATTTTTCAACACTGCGAGATCAATGTTATTCCTCTCGGGGACTAAAGATGTTGATGTTGAACAGACCTTTGCCACACTAATAAATTGTAACAAGTTAACGATCCTTGGAGATGAAAAAATTCTTTTAGGGATTCTTCCAATGAATTTCCCCCGATAAGCTGATTGTTGTAGATGAGCTGATCGTTGCTTCAGCTTGACTGACTCTGAAAATGATTGCCTTATGATGCGCTTGGAAGCCTGCTTCAGTATAAGTTTTGTAAATTATTTTGTATAAACCAATTCTGAGATGGACTTCCCCCGAACAACAACCTTGCCCTGATTCTAAACATGGCCTGGAAGGAACTTGCCCCTGATAGGATCACTAGACCAGTTCTTAACTGTTTGAAAATTCCTTGCTAGAAAAGATAGTTTGCAAACAAAAACATTTATACAACCAGGGTAATTAAAAGCAAATGCAAATTTTGAAATCAAAATTATTGTTGGAAGAAAAGAAAATGAATCACTAGTCAAAACACGATGGTTTATAACGTTCAAGGTGAAAGGTAAAGTGAAAATATGTACAAAACAAAATGACTTGCAAAGATCTTTTTGGAGTCAGTTTACACAACCTTACTGTAGTAAGCTTTCAAAATAAATTCCGCCTCAATTAGGTCTTTTAAGGGTTGTATTATGGCCTGGTTCACGGTTTATGAAACAAAGGATAAAGGCTCAAAATTGTGTTTGTACCCAACCTTCTTCGTGATGAATCTCCAATCCTACATTCAATTAAATCTACACACATTTATTTTGACAACGTAAGGGTAAAAATGATGATTTGAGGTTTACTGCAAATGGCAATCATTTTGTTTGGCTTTGATGGATGTTTGTAGTGACCAAACGATTTTGGACATGGTGGTCACTAAATCTTACTTGTTTGATGTCGAGGGTTTGAGGACCTCTTTTACTTGAATTTCTTTTTGAACTGATCCCTAACTTTTGCCTAAGTCCTTTTTTTACTTAGCGGGATTTATATTTTTTGTACTTTTGAAATTCTGAAAGTTATGATTACCAAACCATTGGTCATAATGGATCCATCTTATAATTTGAATGTGTAATCGAAATATTTGAACAACTACCCTGCCCCAGGTTAAACATAAGGGTTTAAATCCGAAAGAAACTCCTACTTCTAGGCTCGAAGTGGTGAACTAGGGATTAACTCCTTATCTCTCCATTGTTTGGGAATTGAAACAATGCCTGTATATCATCGACAAGATTTTATCCGAAAGCAAACCACAATAACTATGGGTATTTTTTCATCATCCTCCCTTAAACATTTGCATAATCAAAAGTTTTGAACAAAAGGTATATATGTATTTTTTGAAATAGAAAGTGTAAGGACATAAATAAACAGATGAACTAAATTCAAAAGATTGCAAATGCTCTTTTCATTAATCAAAGAAGTACAAACATAATTGATAGGCAAACAGTTGATACAATTAAAGGAAAATGCAAACAAAAAAGAAACAAGGCCTAGTGACTAATCAGTTACAAGGATGAGCTGTTCTGTCTTTAGACACTGGCTTTTAGGGAGAACTGGTTGAAGTTGATTGAAGCTTCAAGTGGCATGCCTTGGCAAAGGATTGTCCTTGACACTTGGATTAGGATCACTGAAGGAGAGGACCTTGTCTCTGATCAACTCTTTCACTCTTGTCTTCAAAGCAAAATAATGTTCCAAATCATGGCCCGCTCCACCCTGATGAAATTCGCAACGAAGATCTGCCCTATATTTTGGTGGGAGAGGATCTGGAGGAGGAGGCATAGGTCTAGTGGTTATCAAACCTTTCTGAACCAAACCAGGATATAACTTAGTGTACGTCATGGGAATAGGGTCAAAGTGAACCCTTTCACGATTCTGAATTTGTCCAAAGGTCGGACGTTGAGGAGCTCTAGTTGGTTGAGCAACAATCAGAGGAGCAACAGCAGCAACATAAGCTTGATTATCATGTTGGGCCCTGTATTAAGGTCTTCTACCCACATCGAAAATAGAATTGATCTGATCTTCCCTCCTCCTTTGGAAATTCCCAAAAGGTTTCTTAGCAACATTGGAAAACTCAATAACTTTGGACACTTTTCCATTCTTAATTCCTTCTTCAAGCCTCTGTCCAATGGTAACCAGATCAGTGAAACTGGAAGAGGCACTTCCGATAATTTTTTCCCATTAGAAAGGAGCCAAAGTATCCATGAACATACTAGTCATTTCTTTCTCAGCTAGGGGAGGTTCAACCTGAGATGCCAACTCTCTCCAGCGTTGAGCATATTCCTTGAAGGATTCCCTCTCTTTCTGAGACATATTCTGCAGTTGACGGCGATCAGGTGCCATGTCCAAGTTGTACTTGTATTGTTTCACGAAAGCATCACCCAAATCCGCCCAGCTATGTATACGATCTTTCTCAAGCCCCATGTACCACTTCATAGAGGCACCGCTCAAACTATCTTGAAACCAATGAATAAGTATCTTGTTGTTCTTGGCGTAAGCAGCCATCTTGCGACAGTACATCGTTAAGTGGAGCTTTGGACATGTGTGCCCCTTGTACTTCTCAAATTATGGAATCTTGAACTTGGAAGGCACGATGAGATCGGACACCAAACACATATCACTTGCATCAACATTGAAGAAGTCATTACCCTCTACAGCCCTTAATCGTTTGTCAATAGCTCGATACTGCTCACGACCAACTTCAGGTTCAACATAATCTTCAAGATCATCACCCTGAGCGCTAGCAGCATGGTGTTCATAGGGAATTTGGCCAGTATGAATCACAGGTCTAGATTCAGTGAAAATATGAACTTGAAAAGCAGGTCTAGACGCCTGACCGATCATAGAAGTAGTAACATGAGGTGGAGAGTAGTTGTGTGGCAAACCAAACACCGGCCAAGTTGAAGGTGGAAACTGGGTAGACTGAGGTTCGACAATAGCGTTTTCAACCTCTTGGATCACTATCCTCTGAGGTGGCTCTCCTCTGGCAATCAAAACTTGAAGCATTTCAGTGAGCTTCGTCACACTCGTCTTCAACTCCTCAATTTCCATTCGGACCTCAGCATTATGAACCTCTTGTTCTGACATCTTGCGTCTGCGGTAAGCTCGGGTTCTGTATTGGCTACGAAGCTTCAGTTTGACGGTTGACAGATAACTGGAATACAGAGACAACTTGTATGAATTGACGAAGAACCCGGGTGTGTTCAAAAAATGCAAATGATGCAAATGGTATGCGACACCATGCAATGCAAATATGTTTAGGGTCACAGGCACAAACAGACTTGGAAGCTGGAAAAGCTCAAAACTTCCTAAATGGTAGGCTGTAAGAGATTAGTTCTACAGTCTGTACCCATAAATCCAACTCACAAGATGTTTTCTACGGTGACGGTTTAAGGAAACTCAAAGTCACGGACGTTTATCGTACTAACGCCCTGCCGCAGGCTAGCTGCATTGTGACGATAATAACGATAAGGTCTACCTTGAGTGGAGTTCTCATGCTAGGCTGATAAAGGGGCGAGCCCTCGGAGCCTAAAATTACACAACTACCAAAATTGAAACAGGTCCTAGGGGGTCCCAGAATCACAGCCCTTTCGTGAATCAGGTCACGCGACAGGCTAGCTGCGTTGCGACAAGATCTACGAAAAGTCTAACTATCTGGGGGAGCTTTCATGCTAGGCGTGCAAGGAGTGAGTCCTTGGAGACTAACACTAATAACATCCAACTCTAAACTTAGGTGTTCCCTCTTCTTTTTCCACCACTCAAATTTTACTTGCAAAGTGACCCCAATATCCCACAGACAAGTAATATAATGAGCAATAAAGGGAAAACGGTAAAAGAATAAACAAACATAAATAACATACATAGAGAAGACAAGAAAAGATAAGATCCAACAAATAATCACACAAAGCTAAGTTAGGCTCGACTCTCTCTAGCATGGAGCTATGTCCCCAGCAGAGTCGCCAACTGTCGTACCTCGAAAAATACGATCCTAGAATAAAAACAGAGTCACCACCTAATTCTATTTATTCTATTTAAAGAAAAGGGAGATATAGATACAACCTAATAAAGGATAAGAAATGGTTTACGAAACCAAATTCTAAGTTCGGGAGTCGGTTACGCAAGGGGAAGGTATTAGCACCCCTCACGTCCGTTTTACTCAACGGGAACCTCTTAGTTAATTATGTGATTAAATGTTTGATCTTAAGTCTTTGTCTTCTAAATGATTGTTAATATGTTTGTTCTTAAAGAAAAGTTTTAAATTAATATTAAGACGGAGAAAAGATTAAAGTTTTTTATTATTGTGCTCGCGAAGGATTAAAATCCTCGTGCCTACGTATTCCCTTATGCAATGGTAAAGTCAGAGCTTCGTAGTTCGTGCTACTACGGTTTGTGGTTTTTAATCGAACGATTGTTCAAAACGCATTCTACTGCTAAGCTTTGGCTTATACTCGCGGTGGAGGTTGAAGCGCTAGCTTGTTTGCGAGATAGAATGATTTAAACAATGTTCGTTTTAGAGAAAAGTGTTTGACTTTTGTTATGGTGTTTTAAACGAAAAGGCGAATGAACAATGTCGCGTGGGGCTAGCCCAGGAGTGATTGCATTCCAAAACGTGCGGAGTGCTAGACTCCGGAGTTCCGTCTTTCGCTGATTGATTATGAAAGTGATTTAAATTGGTTGGTAAGTTTTAAGTTGTTTAAGTATGAAAGAGTGAATGAACCACGTCACGTGGGGCTAACCCAGGAGCGGTTCACTCTAGAACGTGCAGAATGCTAAACTCCGGAGCTCTATTCTTTCGTATTTGAAATTATAAAATGATTGAGATATTTTGATATACGAACGATGATTGAACCACGTCGCGTGGGGCTATCCCAGGAACGATCCAATCCAGAACGTGCGGAGTGCTAGACTCCGGAGCTCTGTTTTCGTAAGTTAATTTGTGCGATTAGATATTATTTTGTTTTTAGACGTTTTAGAATTAACGTATTTAATAACGAAGGAGTGAACGAAACACTACGCGTGGGGCTAGCCCAGGTGTGGTTCGTTCCAGAACGTGCGGAATGCTAGACTCCGGAGCTCCGTTCCTTGTTAAATTAATTAAGACGCGTAAAAGTCGTGCAGACGGCGATCACATAGTGGCCGACTTACGTGTGTGCAAAAATGTAGGCGTATGAATTGATTAAATGAAGTGGATTCGATTCCTAATTTCTAAAGGTATTCCTAGTGAAAACGAAACCGGTAAAATAAAGGCGGAAGAAATAAATTACGTACAAAAACGGGAGAGGGATACAATAATAATTTTATACGAGAATGCGATGAAATAAAGGGTCTCGTTGTAATTTGCCCAAGAGAAAGCGTGTGTGTAGTGTACGAATTAATCGAAACCGTTAGTATTAAATATTGTATAAAAGTGTGAGAAATAAATAAAATAAATAAATAGACTAAATAGAGTGAAATAAAAAATAGAATAAATTAAATAGAACGAAAATAAAAATAGAATAAATTAAATAGAATGAAAATAAAAATAAAAATAAACAAATGGCCTCATATCGGTCATGATTGATTTATCGTGGCTTTGTTATATCATCGGCCCAAATAAAAATCAAAACGGAATTGAAAAGCAAAGACACATCTTTTTGAATTTTTAGTTTATCAACAACTAAACAAAATTACGACTAAACTTAAAAACTAAATTTAAATAACTTACTACACAATAATATTTTTTATATTTTTAAGTGTTAATCACATATATACTTTACTTCTAACATTAATAAATAAATTAAACAAAACTATATTTTGAAAGGAAGAAACTAAGTCAATCTAATAACTTAAACTAATAAGGAATTTTTTTAATAATTTAAATAGATAACAAACTAAAATATAAAAAGAAAATGATGAATGATACTCACAAACTTCAAGGCTAGCAAAGGTTGAGCTTGTTGTGTAGAAGAAAGTGAATGTGTTTTGATGGAGGTTGTTGTTGTGGTGAAGATGGTGAATGTTTATGAGTATTGTGTAAGTAAAAAAAAAGAATTTTGACTTTGAAAAATATGTAATGAATGTGCTAGATTTTGAGAATATAAGGGTGATCTTGTTAGTCTCAAATGAGAGAAAGATAGATCTTATTTATAGTGTGAATGAGATAGGAGTGTTGATGTGGTAATCCATGTGACTTTATGAGAATGATTTTTGGTCATTGATAAGTCCAAGTTGGCAATCCATGTAAAGTGTGAGAATGATTATTGGTCATTGATAAGTCCAAGTTGACAATCCATGTGACTTTCTGAGAATGATTCTTGGCCATTGATAATTCCAAGTTGGCAATCCATGTGAAGTGTTTTTACTACATTGTAGTGGATTCCACTTGCTATTTTTCCTTTTTTTAATATGAAGAAAAACAAAAGAAATGTAGTAATAATAAAATAAATAATAATAATAAAACTAATAATAATAATAATAATAATAATAATAATAATAAAAAAGAAAAAGAAAATTGAAAAATGATTATCAAAAAATAAATTATATTGAATTAAATAAATTGAAGTTAAACTAAATAAATTGAAATTGAAATTAAACTAAAATCTAAATTAACTTAAATAAAAAAATTCTAAATTAGAATTGAACCAAAATAAAATTTAAATTAAAACTAATTCTAAAATATCTAATATAATCTAAACTCCTATTCTTGTAGCGAAATAAGTAATTCTAAAAAAATAAAATATGACATTAAAAGTAAAATAAATAGAACTGCATGATTGATGATTAATTGATTATAATGCAAAAATGACTGACTATCAAATAATTCGATAAAAATGCGCCAAAAGAGAAAAAATGATCTAAAAAAAAACAAACGAACGGTCAAAATTTTGGGTATGACAGGGTCCAACATGCTTCAATTATGGTGAACATGGGCATATCATTACTCAATGCAAGAAACCAAAGAAGACTGCTACTGCTGCCCAGAATACTGGAAGAGTGTTTGCTTTAGCTGGTTCGGAGGTTCTGAAGAAGGACAACTTGATTAGAGGTACTTTTTTTATTAATAATGTTGAGTTTATTACTATTATTGATATTGGATCTGCGCATTCATTTATCTCTCTTGAGTGTGCTACTAGATTGGGTTTGAAATTATATGATATGAATGGTAGTATGATAATAGAGACTCCTGCTAATGGATTTGTGACTACCATGCTTGTTTGTTTGAAGTGTCCTTTGATAATTTTTTAGAATAATTTTGTGATGGATTTGGTGTGCCTACCTTTGCACCAAATCGATGTTATCCTTGGTATGAACTGGTTGGAATTCAATTATGTTCATATTAATTGTTATAGTAAAACTGCGAGGTTTCTTGAACTAAGTGAGAATTGCGAGATGATGTTCCTATCTGCTAAGCAAGTGGATGAACTTTATCAGACGAAGCTTTGATGTTTGCGGTGTTTGCATTAATGCAAGTTGATGATAAAGCCGTCAGTGCTGAGTTACCCGTGGTTTGTGAATTTAAAGATGTGTTTCCTGATGATATAAGTTATTTACCTTCGGAACGTGAAATTGATTTTTCTGTGGACTTAGTACATGGTACGAGTCCGGTCTCGATGGCTCCTTATAGAATGTCTGATTTAGAGTTGAGTTAGTTGAAGAAATAATCAGAAGAATTATTAGAGAAGAAGTTCATTAGACCCACTGTTTTTCCGTGGGGGTGCTCCGGTGTTGCTTGTTAAGAAGAAAGATGGTAACATGAGGTTGTGTGTCGATTATCGGCAGTTGAATAAGGTGACTATCAAGAATAAGTACCCACTTCCAAGGATTGATGAATTGATGGATCAACTGGTAGGTGCTTATGTGTTCAGTAAGATTGATCTGAGGTATGGTTATCATCAAATTCGAGTTAAAGCTGATGATATTCCGAAGACATCTTTAAGGACGAGGTATGGTCATTATGAGTATAATGTGATGCCATTTATGGTTTCTAATGCGCCTGTTGTGTTCATGGAATATACGAACATGATCTTTCATGATTATCTTGATAAATTCCTGGTGGTTTTCATAGATGATATCTTGGTATATTCTAAATCAGAAGAAGAGCATGTTGAGCATTTGAAGATTGTGTTGCAAGTATTGAGGGAAAAGAAATTGTATGCTAAGTTGTCCAAGTGCGAGTTCCGGTTGAAAGAAGTGAGTTTTCTAGGCCATGTAATATCAAGTGTTGGAATTTTTATGGATCCTTCGAAGATTGATGGGGTATTGCAGTGGGAGACTCCGAAGTCTACTACTGAGATTCGTAGTTTCCTTGGATTGGTTGGTTACTATCGTAAGTTCATTGAGGGTTTTTCTAAATTAGCTTTATCGTTGACGCAGTTGACTAGAAAGGATCAAGCGTATGTGTGGGATGTTGCTTGTGAAGAGAGTTTTGTAGAACTAAAGAAGAAGTTGACGAATGCACCGGTGTTGGTTTTGCCGAATCCAAATGAGTCCTTCATGGTTTATTGTGATGCTTCCAAGATGGGTCCTGGCGTAGTTTTGATGCAAAATGATAAGGTGGTTGCTTATGCTTCTAGAAATTTAAGAGTTCATGAGAGAAATTACCCTACTCACGACTTAGAGTTGGCTGCTGTGGTATTTGTGCTTAAGATTTGGAGACACTATTTGTTTGGATCGAAATTTGAAGTATTCAGTGATCATAAAAGTTTAAAGTACTTGTTTGATCAAAAAGAGTTAAATATGAGACATAGGAGGTGGCTTGAATTATTAAAAGACTTTGAGTTCAATTTGAATTACCATCCTAGTAAGGAAAACGTAGTGGCTTATGCTTTGAGTAGGAAGTCGTTGCATATTTCTAAGCTTATTGTGAGAGAACTTGAAATGATTGAGTAATTCATAGGCATGAGTTTGTTGTGTGAGATGACTACGGATAGTGTGAAATTGGGTATGTTAAATCCTACTAGTGGAATTTTGGAAGAAATTCACGAAGGTTAGAAATCTTATTTAAAATTAGTTGATCAGTTGATGCTGGTTGATCAAGGTAATGCAGGTGAATTCTGAATTGATGAAGATGGAGTTTTTAGATTCCAGGATAGAGTATGTGTTCCAGATATTCCAGGAATTAAAAAGAGTATTTTAGAGGAGGGACATAAAAGTCGACTGAGTATTCATCCTGGTGCTACGAAGATGTATCAAGATTTGTGTAGATTGTTTTGGTGGCCAGGCATGAAAAGAGATATTGTTGAATTTGTATGTGCTTGTTTGACATGCTAGAAGTCAAAGATTGAACATTAGAAACCTTCAGGTATGATGCAGTCGTTGAATGTTCCTGAGTGGAAATGGGATAACATTTCCATGGATTTTGTGACTGGGTTACCAAAGACTATAAGAGGTAATGATTCGATTTGGGTAATTATGGATCAGTTAACTAAGTCGGCACATTTCTTGTTGATGAAGATTAATCATTCTATGAAAAGGTTAGTTGTGATTTATTTTGATGAGATTGTGAATTTGCATGGTGTACGTTCGAGTATTGTGTCAGATAGAGATCCGCGGTTTACGTCAAGGTTTTGGAAAAGTTTACAGGATGCTTTGGGTACTAAGTTGAGGATGACTTCTACTTATCATCCACAGACAAATGGTCAGACAGAAAGAACAATCCAATCTTTGGAAGATTTGCTGAGAGCTTTTGTGTTGGGCCAAGGAGGATCTTTGGATAGTCACTTGTTGTTGGTTGAGTTTACATACAACAACAATTTTCATGCTAGTATTGGAATGGCTCCATATGAAGCATTGTATGATAGACGTTGTCGAACTCCATTGTGTTGGTATGAGTCAGGAGAGAGTTTGGTGCTTGGACCTAAGATTGTTCAAGAAACAACTGAGAAGATAAAGATGATTCAAGAAAGGATGAAGATGTCCCAGAGTCGTCAGAAGAGTTACCATGATAAGAGGAGAAAAGCACTTGAGTTTCAAGAGGGAGATCATGTTTTCTTAAGAGTTATTCCTATGATTGGTGTGGGACAAGCTTTGAAGTCTAGAAAGCTCACTTTGTGTTTTGTTGTTCTATATCAGATTATGCAGAGGATATGAGAAGTTTCCTATTGCGTGGCTCTATCACCGTCACTTGAGAATTTACATGATGTGTTCCATGTATCACATATGAGGAAGTATATTCCGGATTCGTCGCATGTAATTCAAGTGGATGACGTTCAGGTGAGGGATAATCTGTAAATTGAAGCTTTACCTGTAAGGATTGATGGTAGAGAATTGAAGCAACTGTGAGGTAAAGTAATTGCCTTAGTGAAGGTATTGTGGGGTGGACCAGGTGGAGAGTGTTGGACCTGGGAACAAGAAGATCAGATGAAGGAGTCGTATATGACTCTGTTTACTTCAGGTAATTTTCGAAGACGGAAATTCTTAAAGTAGGGGAGAGTTGTAACACCCCGAAAATCTAAATTTGATTATTTATTTATTTAATTGATTTAGAAAGAATTTAGAGGTTTTGGTAAATGTGGAGAATTTTGGGGGAAAAAGAGTATTTTTATATAATATAACTAATTGGTGTATTATTATATTATTATTATTATTATTATTATTAATAAGAATTTATTGAAGAAAAGGACAAGGTGGTCTTTATTAGAAAAGAGTAAGGATAAGTTGGGAAAATCATAAACTGGGATTTTTTTTACCAAAGAAGGAAAATACAATAAGTTTTTCACATTGTCGTATTTTCTTTGGTGAAGAAGAGCTCTGAAGAAATGAAAAGAAAGATAGGAAGCTTAAGGTCTTGAAGTTGCTAGGAACCTTGGAGAAGAGTGTCAATCTACGAAATTCTCTAAGGTATGGGTAGTTTTCATAACTTATTATAATTTTATATGGTTTAGTTTGTGAATAGATTAGGTTTTGTGTAATTTTGGGTGATTGTTAGGTTTGATGACATATATTGAGTTATAAGAGTATGAATTGATGAATTAGGATGGGTAAAATGATTTAGAATGATGTATTTGATGTTTAATTTGATGTATTGTGGTTGTATTTGATTAATGTTTGATTGGAAGAAGTTTTGGATTGCGATGGGGTAAAATTCGTATGAAGAATTTGGGTATTTTAGTGCAAAATTCGTAAAAATAGCAGAAAATTGTTGATGTTCAGGTGTTAACCGGTTGACCATATGCGTTAACCGGTTAACATGTGAAAAATACGTGTTTTTGGCAGAAAAATGAGGTGTTAACCTGTTAACCATATGCATTAACTAGTTAACACTGTAACAGAGGAAAGTTTTAATTTTAAGAAAAAATCCATAACTTTTGATCCGTAACTCCGATTGAGGTCCAGTTCGAAGCGTTTGAAAGCTAACGATATGAACTTTAATTTAATGAAATAAAATGAGTGATGTGAGATATTTTTTAGTTTTTAATTTTTAGAAAAAGTTAAATTGGTTTATATGATTTTTTAATCGTAGTTTGATTATAAATTGATGTCATGATGTTGTTGATAAACGAAGTGTTGTAGGTGTGTCGTTATGATATAAAACCTGATTGTATGATGATTATTTGTTGAACATGAAATGAATGATGCACATGTTGATTTTGGGTGATTATGAGGAGTATAGCATCGTTGCATTTCATGGCATATTTTGTTGGGGGCTTCGACCTATTGGTAGCTTCAATCCCATTGTGAGGATTAAAGTGATTTGGTGATTATGTTGTGCTCCCTTGTGGAGGGTTGATGGCCAGTGTCCATCGCATGGAGAAAATCAGTACCACATGCATATTTTGCATTTCATTATAGTTGACATCACATTTAAAAGATGTATTTTTGATTGTGTTGTGCAAAATTTTGTTGATGTTGCTATGACGTTATTGTGCTTAATTTATTTAATTTCTATATCCTTATATTGCTATAATGAATTATGATTTCTGACCCTGCCTGCTTGGAAATGTTGCCTTTTATGTGGATAACTTGCAGATGATAAAGAGTAGCTCCGCAATGCTAGAAGATTCAGAGTCTTGGAGCGTTTTCTTTTATTACTTTAGGAGTTGTTTTGGAGTTTTGTCCTGCTCTGTGTCATGTAACACTGGGTTGGGAATTAGTTGTTGAACTTCTTTTCTCTTTCATGTTATGTTGAAGGATCTTTTAAACTATGATGCTATTTTTGGTTGAATAATTTATTTCAAGAAGTGAAAAGTTAATTTGAATTATCAAGTATGATTCCGTGTTACGGAACATGACAATGAATTAACTCATGTTTTGAATAATGTGTGACACCTTTCTATTTGTTGTACTCTGATAATATTTTATATAAATTGTTTGTGGGGTAGAAAGGTGTTACACTAAACACAAAGGATTCCTCATGACACATTTTGATAATTAATTTTAGAAAATAAAGAGTTATGTGTAAAGATATTCACAGAAAAAAGATTCACAGATGAAAACTTAATGCGGTGAAAAAGGTGAGTGATCACACCGAGTTTTTAAAAATGGATCAGATTAACCCTAATGGTTCATTTTTCAAAAAGGGATGGATATTACACTCTAATAGAGGCCCAAGAGTGTGACAAAAGTCAATTTGAGGGTGTGAAAGTCAAAACCCTAATTTGGAAATATTTTGAATATTTATTTGAATATAAATATTAAAATATATGATAATTTTCAAACACTAATGAAAAACAAGTTGAAATCTTGGATCAAGGTTTGAGAAATTGTGTTTTATCCATGAGATGACTTGAATATCATTTATGTTTGAAAAATTCAAGTGAAAGATCATTTTAAAATTGTTTAGAAACAAATTAAAATTAATTCTTTGGAGAAATATTAAGTATATAAATTAATAATATTTTTGGATTTTTTCAATGAATAAAATATTTAAATATTTTAGAAAATTACTGCAAAAAGAATCACTTAAAAAATCCAAATATTCAGAGAGAAATTAATTTTTGAATCAATTAACAAAAATGAAAGAAATTCAAATATTTGAATTTAAGAAAAGGGCACCAAGAAAACCCAGAAGAACACGCGTGAAGGGTGTTCTTGCCCAGTTTTGCAAACTTTATGCTATCTCATGAAATATGCATCAAATTGAATGATTCAAACCCCATATTAGTTAGAAATTAACTCACGAACATAATGGTGATGTTTAATTTCATTTATATTGTGTTTGGAGTGAAAAATCAGTGAGAAATGCTCAAGAACCCTAATTTGGCCTGAGCCTCGTGAAATTCTACATGATGATGATTTTGTGAAATTGATTGATGGGAAATGTTTTAAATGCAATTACGCATACATGGTTAAAATATAGTGCGAGGAAATATGCATGGATTATGATTTAGCCAAGTTTGAGGCTTACCTGAACTCGAGCTTGTAGCTGGAGATGTGATTCTGAGTAGGAGGTATTACAGAGGCCTGGTGATGATCTGGACAACTTCCTTAGATGATATGGAGTGTGTTTGTACACTTGGAATTGATGGGAAGTGGCTTGATCAAGTTATGGCTCTCAAGTTGCAGAAACAAGGTTTCTTTGAGAATTTAATGAGTGGTTCTGGGTTGGAAGTGTTCTAGAGGTGATCTATGTGTTTGAACACCTTATAAACATCATATGTGATGTGTTGGAACAATTAGAGTGAGCTGGTGCTAGTTCAAACTCAAAACCCGAAGGAGGTTGCTCAAAATATTTAGTTTTGAGTCTTAGAAGAGAAAGCGTGAAGATCAGAGGATTTGGTGTAATATTTATGATGTAATGAGGCCTTTATTTATAGGTAAATATGTGGAACAAACTTGACCTCTAAGATTTGAATTGATGAGATCACAATGGTGAGTCATGCTTATCAAAGATTTTTCTTACAAGTGAGATGATGAAATTGTGAAATAGCTCAGGTATGCAGCAACAAATTTCACATTCCTCAGAAATTTGAAGGTTGGATTGTGTCCACCTGTTTCTTGTTGAACAAGAGGTCCAAGAATATGCCTTTTGGAAACTTTATGGCCTTTGGATCAAAATGGCTTAATGTTGAAATCAAGGAGGTCTTTTTGGTGAATTCCATGGTGTAATCATTGTTTTGTAGGTTTGATCATGTTTTGCAAAGATTAACAAGATGCTTAAATCCACTTGACAATGTACTTTGATTCAAAAAATCATATTTCACAAAGTTGTGAAAAATCTGTTTTTGAAAATCAGCTTGTGAAGGTTACTTTGATCCATGATTTTTTCATGTACAAGCAAGATCTTTTCATGTCAATTGGTTCTTTGAATTGTTGGCATCATTTTAAACAACATTGGTTTTCAAAGATTAATCTGAATCAGCTTGGAACTTGGTGTAAAAAGCCTCCATGTTTTTGTTTTTTGCTGATTTCACACTTAGACAGATTTTTCTAAAGGTGTTGAAAATCAGAATTTTCTTTGATTTTGATCCATCTTCAATTTTATATCCATGAGGAATTGGAGTTTCTTGTAGTTGAGTCATTTGTAATTTGTAGCAAGATCTTTCATTTGAGCTTTGTTTCACCAAAATGTAATGTCTGTATCACAAGTTATGATGCTTGGAAGTATGGTACTTGAACATTTTTTCTTTATAACTTAGAAAAATTTCTATGTTTCAAAGGTTGCCCCTTTTACAAGTTATCTTCAAATTCTGATTTTTTTTGTGATCAAATGCCTTCATGGACCATGTATTCTTAAAATATAGGTCATGAGGATCATTTTAGGTGAGAAAGTCAAACTTTGACTTTTTGGTCCAGATGGAAATTACATTGGATACCCCTAAATTCATGATTTTTCAACTGGACATCCTCTGAGGTATTTTGTCCTTATGAATGGACTTATATGATGTATATGAGCTATTTAGACCATTACCTATGGTATAGGCTCTTGTCCATATGAAAAACTTGACTTTTAGTCCCCCGATTAGTCAGAAACCCTAATTTGGGCACTAAAAACCCAAATCATGCAATCTTGATCTCTGCAACTTTTATACTTGCAAATGGCTTGTCAAAGTCATGTTAATCATTATTGATGATATATTGAGGTCTTGGATCCTTTCTTTATGAAAAATTTCATCTGGAGGGCATCAGTTGACTGAAACCCTAATTGGTGATTGTGATGGCTCGGGGCATAGATCACTGAAATTATTGTACATTCCTTGAAAGATTCCCTTCATTTGAGGTTCCTTAATCCTTTGATAGTGATTGAAATGTTGAAAATATTATGTATTAATGATTGATCCTTTTCCTGAATCCTCTGAGGGACTCAATAATCTTGATACATTACGGGGATACTGTTCAAACCAATCTGGCACAGTCTTTTGTCCAGTGGATTTTGTCTGATAATATACCTATATTGAGGTTAAAATTAAGGGTATGACAGATTCCCCTATTTAATCTTCTTGGACCCGAATATTTGAATGGTGAAAGCATTGGGATTCCGGGTACAATAGGATTAAATACCTTAGAATACCCGAAATTTTGATCATAAGATGCCAGGTTGTCCAACCTGTCAGCGATCTTGAGGTTACAAAGGCTTGGTTACAATGTTGTTGTAGAGGTTCAAGTTATCCAAACTTGAAGACTGATGCTCTATCCAAGAAAGAACTGGAGAGAAGACTCTTTATCACGTGGGATAAATGCTAATGATTATGAAAATGTAAATGCAAACATAATTATGAATGTATGAATGAATGTGTATACTGACAAAACAGACACAACTCATGCAGGGGATAAAATGGAGCAAGATGTTGAGTATTGGGCCGATCCGGAGATGGAGTATCATCGCTTCTTGACTATATTGCTCATTGTATAGGAGAGCTCCTGCTGCTTTTGATATATGGAGACATGGCTTTGCAGGGAGACACAAGTTCATCCTCGTGGGGACATTCTAGAAGTTCAGTTACTTTTGAAGTAACTAAAAGATTTCATTTTGCGTTCACAGACCAAGGAGAATTGTAAATTTTTATTTTTAAAAACAATAGTGAAGTAAATTCATTTGAATTTTCAAGAAAAGTTAAATCATTTTTGAAATTATCATTTTGTAAAGTAGATAAGAAAATAAGAGGTGCAAACAAATGGGTAAAGGCTCAAATTTTCATATATATATATATATATATATATATATATATATATATATATATATATATATATATATATATATATATATATATGTAGGGTGGTAATCAGCCGAAAGCATAATTCCACAGAGTATTTACAAGGTAGTAAATGGTTATTTATTGGGGAAAAGGGCTACATTGACACATCATGATCCTTATCCTTTTACCAATTCTGATTTCGAAGTCTTCAGAGGTTCTGCTGATGATAACTTCGATGAGTGACTTTCTTCTGATAATCCAATCTGGTTGGATGCAGTTACTTGCCATGAATCCCTAACATTTTTCCTAGATTTCTGTAGAGGGATGTATATTTTTCTTTTGAAATGTCTTTAGTTTTTGTCTGGATCGCCCTTTTGGGTTTTCTTTACCACATAGGGGCCGTCATAATTCGGAGTCCATTTGCCTCGAGAATCAGTGAGAAAAGATTGGATTTTCTTGAGGATGATATCTCCTTCTTTGAAGACACGAGGTCAAAATTTCTTGTTGAATTCTCTTTTCATCTATCGCTGATATAACTGGACATGACAGAGGGCAGTCATTCTCCTTTCTTCTATCAGATTGAGCTTGTCGAATCTTCTTTGGCACCACTTAGCTTCTATGAGTTTGGCCTCCATTAATATTATTAAGGATGGTATCACAACTTATATGGGGAGCACTGCTTCCATGCCATATACTAGTGAGAAAGGGGTTGCCCCTGTTGTCGTGTTTCCCATTCTCCTTTGATCTAATTGATCACTAAGGAAAAATCTCCGTACACGTGTAAATTGTTGATCCTGAGATCAATTGCTTCCTAGAGACCCATGATGCAAGCTTCATACTCGGCCTCATTATTTGTACATTTGGATGTCAATATTGAAGTGAATGGAATGTGGGTTCCACTTGGGGTGACAATGATTGCCCCAATCCCGTTTCCATAACAATTAACTGCTTTGTCGAAGATTAGTCCCCAAAGGGATCCTGGTTCAGGTTCTTCGCTTGGCAGTGGTTCGTCACAATCTTTCATCTTAAGATACATGACGTCTTCGTTTAGGAAGTCAAATGTGACTGGATCCTGATTACTGATGGGCTGATGAGCCAAATGGTCAGCTAGGATACTTCCTTTGACAGATTTTTGTGCTTGATATTCAATGTTGTATCCTGATAACAACATTTGCCAACGAGCAATTTTCCCCGTTAATGCAAGCTTTTCAAACATTTCTAAAATGAGCCAAGTAGTATGAAAAATCATATACTGGCGAAGTCATTTAGCTGCCAAAGCTAGAGTGCAACAAGTTTTCTCGATCATTGTGTACATAGTTTCACTATCAGTGAATTTCTTGCTCAGATAATAAATAGAATATTTTTTTTTGTTTCGTTTTGCTGGCCAAGTTCACATCCCATGGATTCTTCTAAAACTGTGAGGTACATGATTAATGGTCTGCCTTCAACTGAAGGAGACAAAATTGGTGGCTTCAACAAGTATTCTTTGATCTTTTCAAAGACTTTCTGACAGTCTTGTGTCTAGTCATAACTTTGATTCTCCTGGAGAAGTTTTAATATTGGCGTGTATGCGCGGTCAGGAGGAAAATAAACTTTGAGATGTAATCGAGACGTCCCAGGAATCCTCGAATTTGTTTCTCTGTTTTCGGAGCTGCCATTTCTTGAATAGCCTTGACTTTGTCAGGATCAACTTTGATTCCTTTCTGAATGGCGATGAATCCCAAGTGCTTTCCTAATCAGACACCAAATGTGCACTTGTTCGGATTCAGTCGTAGTTGATATTTTCTCAGACGTTAGAACAATTTTTGCATATGTTCAACGTGTTCCTTTTTGTTCTTTGACTTGGCGATAATGTCGTCGACGTATACTTCGATCTCTTTATGCATTATGTCATGAAAGAGAGTTGTCATTTCCCTTTGATAGGTAGCACCAGCGTTCTTTAATCCGAACGACATTACTTTGTAACAGAAGGTGCCCCTGGGTGTGATGAAATATGTTTTTTTCATGTCTTCGGGTGCCATTTTTATCTGGTTGTATCCCAAAAATCCATCCATTAAGGAAAATATTTTGTATTTTGTTGCGCTGTCTATCAGCATGTCGATATGTGGTAAGGGAAATTCGTCCTTTGGATTGGCCTTGTTGAGATCCCTGTAGTCTATACACATTCTAACTTTTCCACCATTCTTTGGTACTAGCACAATGTTTTCCAACCATTGAGGATTATTTGAAGTGGAGAGAAATCTTGTGTCGATTTGCTTTTGTACCTCTTCCTTGATTTTAATTTCCATGTCTGGATGAGTTTTTCTCAATATCTGCTTGACTGGCGAGCATTCTGATTTCAACGGTAAATGATGTTCCACGATGTTGGTATCCAACCCTGGCATGTCCTGATAGGACCAAACAAATACATTAGGAAATTCTTTGAGTAGTAAGATCAGGCTTTTCCTTTCAGACGAACTGAGTAATGTGTCGATCTTGACTTCCTTTCTTTCCTGTTCTGAACCCAAATCAACTGTTTCCAATGGTTCATTGTAAGTTTGAATGGAATTCTCCTCGTGTATGAGTAATCTGGAGTCTCTTCTGGAATTTCAATGTCATCATCCTCTTCAGCTTCGAATATCGGGAACTCAAAGTTGGGAGAAGGAATTGGATCATGTGTTTCAATGGGGTTTAAAACAGTTAATTTGCACGATGATGATATCTAGAAAGTACATTTAGAGCATGCAAAATAAAGTTTATGCAGATTAATTTTGAAAAATGTTTGTTTTCATTTTTGGTTGTTTTTAGGGATTACCATTTTCTGAAAAAGCGAAAAGAAAAAACAACAAAAAGTGTGGAAATACATAATGACATTTTTATTTATGATTTATTGATTCTTAAAACACACAGTCCTATAAAACAAAACTCTGTCACTTTGGGCTAAGTGAAGAGGATAATTTACAACAAGTAGGCCCTATAAAATATTCCTTTTCATTCAGGCGAGATGAAAGGTCAAAATAAAACTAAGAAATTACTTTGGAATGTGAAGGATGTTTGGGACGTCCTCAGAGACCCAATCGCAACTATAACACCCTAAAATTTGACCACTTATTTATAACCCTAATTGGCTTATGTTCGAATTCATCCGCATTTCCCATTAGGTCGTAACATTCAATCATGCATTGCATTGGCTCCTAAGGCATCGGATCAATTCCATAAGAAATTAGGGTTTCATACTTTATCCATATCTATTAGATAAACTCAAGGTTTTGGTTATGTGACTAATAACATCTGCTTGTACTCCTGCTTCCTGATTAGGGTTTATTTCCATAATTAAGTGATTTTTGAGGATTTCACTCACAAATACTATTCACTAGTGCATCCGGCCCATCATATGGTTTTCAATTTAGATTTGTTAGCATTTGGTTTCAGTGCGCTCTGTAGATTCAGTTCAAGATTAACTCATGATGAGCCATATTTCTCAAGGAGTGATCCAATATGGTTTCAACTGTGACTTTGTGGGTTCGATCCCATAATCTTCGTTCAAATAGTCAAAGGATTTCATAATGATCTATTTCAAAGGTTATTTGGATTGAAATATTATTCGGATATAAGTTAGTCCCATCGGGTTTCTTGATTCATCGTCATTACAAAGGAAATTATAATTCAAATTCAAATCTATGTCTGAAAGTTCCAAATTCTAAGACTCCAAATCAAATTCACACTCATAGTTTCAATCCAATGTCCAATTATTCTCTAATTAATTCCAATATCCATTATACATCATTTTATTCATTTACCAATAATCGTTCAATTCATGTTTTAAGTGCAGTCCACAGTTCAATTTCGTCCTATTTTCACATAGTTCTTGTTACAAAACCATTTGTAAATTCATCTTCCATATTTTAATCCTATAATCCTATAAGCCATCAAAAGTCAAATACTATCAAAATTCACATGCCAATCTCTGCACACTTCACACTATCCGAGTTAACATATTAACTCTAACTAGCTCCTAAAAAATGGAAACGACAAGTCCTCCATGATACGTAATAAAACAAAATGCGGAAGAAAAAGAAAGGTGCAAGGGACATGATAATTACACTAGGACATAATTAGTTTCAATAGGATTAATATAACAGAAAAAGAGAAAATTAGTTGGATATAGTTACAAAAAGCAACAAAAATCAGTTGCAGAAGCTGATTAAAACAGTTACTGAATAATGATATCAGGAGGATTATAGCAGAAAATAAATAAAAAGAGAAACTCAGAAACAGTTAGAAAAATTCACAGAAAAAAAACAGAAACTTTTAACTTAAATCTCTTCAATCTTTCTTCAACCTTCACTCTCAAAAATTGAGTATCTTCATCCATCTTCTAGCTTAACCACCATTCTCCATCTTCAATGAACTCCACCATCAATCTTCAATCCTGTTACAAAAAAATCAGTGAAAACTCTAAACAAATTTCTAACAGAATCAGTAACAAACCACAACTAACCTCTAACTGAAATCTCACCTGAAAGCCCAAAAACATCATTTTGATCTTCATCTATAAAAGGAAACGTTTCTGCAATTTTAGAGTTCTCTCATTCTCCCTCATTCATTCCACACTCTTCAATCTTATTCATTCATCCCCTCTCTCATTCTCCCACCATTGCTGCCATTTCATAACCTCTCTATCATAACTCTTTCTCATTCTATGCGTCTCTCTTATCCACCCTCTCTTCAATACATCTTCATCTTTAACCTGGATCCATAACTTCTTCCTCTACTGTATCTTCACTCTCCCTTCAACTCTCAGCAATCTTCATCACCTTCCTTCATCTTCATTGCATAAGCATTAACAACAACCCGCAAAATTGTTTCAAAGCACTATGTGATCAACCAAATCACATCAAATATTAATTAACAAGAAAAATAAAATAACTGAACAAGAATCAACAAACCAAACATGGATGCAACTTCTTCGATTGTCATCTTCATCGAGAAGTTGCAACCAATCACGACAACACTGCGAGATCAAAGACAATAGAATTAGTCAAATCGCAATAAGCCCGGATTGCAACAAGAAGAAAAACAACAAACTGAATGTGAATACTCATCTTTTGTGCGAGCGTCGTCATCATCTTCATCCAACTTCGGGTGCAGGTACATCAATCTTGATCAAATCTTGTTTTTTTTGCTTTTGAAATCTGAGTGTTACGATCCGGTAGTTAGGCTCGTTTTTTGAGAAAATCGTATTCGAATTTAGGGTTTGTGAAGAGAATTTAGAATTTGGTAGTGGTCCGTCGGTGTCGACGGCGGCCTCCGCCGGGATCGTCTTCTCTGACGGACTAAGTAGGTTTCGGTGTCGTGAGGTTAGAGAAGTGAAAGGCGTATTGCTTTGAGAGAAAAGGATTTTCTAAATGTTTGATTCTTTAATTTGTGGATGAAAATTATAAAGGATCAATTCAATGCACCTTCATATAGATAATTGGATATTGTAACACGGTGGGAGAACTGACTCGAGTGTTTTTGTTTGACAAAAACATGTGCGGATAGCAAGAGTCGCCATCGAATTTTATTTTATCCAATTTAGGAAAGGGTATAAAAGAACAGGAAAGACCTTAAAAATATTTTGAGTTCGAGGGGTAGGTTATTCAAAGGGAAGGTGTTAGCACCCTTTGTATCCATGGTTATCCATGAGCTCTTAGTTACTTAGCTCACTTTAACTTGTTTGAAAAATGTGTAGTGTGTGTTTAGAAATTTTTTATAAGTCTTTGTAATGATCCTCGTATGGATGTATACAAAGCATTAAGTTTGAAAATGTTTTAAAACTGGGGTGTGAAAAGAATTTTGAAAGAGTGAGCAAGTAATTAAGTGCTACCTACCCTAAGTTGGTCTTTCATATGTTTCTATTTCCTTTCAAGGGTAAGACTATCCTTACTATTAAGGAGTAAGTAGTCATTAGCTTGGATGTGTAAAGGGACGAGCGTAGGGTCATCATATGGTCATAGAAGGCAATCTTGTAGGGGTATCTTAGTAATTCGAAGGGGCAATCATCATTTTTCTGTAGGGTCATCGAGGGACGAGATCATTTATTCGTAGGCAACTCGAAGGGACTATGATATTTTATTTTGAAGGGACTTGATGATTTTTGTTCGTAGACAGCTTTTACTAAGATACTCCCCGTTTGAGGGACTTGACCACTTTGTTTTAAGGCAACTGAGAGGGGTAACCCTAAGAGGTGCAGATGGCGATCGTGAAACGATCGACTTACGTGTGTGAATTATTGTTTTCAAATATTTATCTTGAATTTAATTTTCTAAGTCCTTTTTAATCAAGTATTTTTTTTCACTCCCTAATTACTAACATGCAGTTATATTTGCAGAAATTAAAAGCGAAAATTAAAGATCATACGCTATTACATCAGGGGAAGGGTACATTAGTCATTTAAAGGGGATTGCAGAAAAATTAAAATACAAAAAATTAAACTTAATTAACTATTACATAGGAGGAACAGTTACATAATCGAAAAATAAAAGCGAATATATAAATTATTCATACTAAATAAAATCAAACTTAAGAAAAATAATATTTAATCGTTTTAGAAAATCAGGGTTTATTAGAGAATTAGGGTTTTTTAAGAAAATTAGAGTTTTTTAGAAAATTAGGGTTTATTAGAAAAATCTTAACCTAATTACTAATTAATTTACAATCTAATTAAAAATGAAAATTAATTTATCTACAAAGAAAAAACTATTATTATTTATAAGAAAAATGGTTAAGAATTTATTAGTTAGTTTATTAAAATAAAATGGGATTATTGAGTTAATTAATTTACAAATAAAAATTAAAAAAAACTAAATTAATTATGAAAATATTATATAAGAAAAGTATTTAAAAAATTAATTAAAATAAAGATTGTTTTTTAGGAAGAAAATATGTGATTAGTTTAATAAAATTATAATTAGTGGTGATTAGTTAACTAATTAATTAATAAAATAATTGAAAGAATTTAAAAATATGAAAAATAAAGAGAAAAAGTCAGGTCATTAAAAAGAATGGGGGACCTTGGAATCAAACCCAGGCCCTTTGCTTCACAGGCGCAACCCTTTGCCACCAGACCTCCTGCACAATTTGTAAAGTAAACGCAAATAATAATTAATAAAATAAGACACAATTTTAAAATTCAGATTTCGCGCCCAGGGTCGTCTTCCTCTTTGGTCTGTCCAGTTAGCTTTTAGTGACAGGCATTCATCACTAAAGGCTATAGTGACATATCTTCTTCGTCACTATAAGTCATGTACATCACAAAACGTTAGATAAGCAACATAAATTAATTCCAGTAATATCAATCGGCTGCAAATGATCTCGTGAGTTTAATGGGCTCCTCAATTTATGCTAAAATTACCCCTAAATTAAGTTCCCAAGTTTGAAGATCCAAACCCTAACAATGGCATATGATTGCTCATGCATCGAAAACCAAATTAAAGCATCTAGAATCGTTCTAAACCTTCAAATAAACACGATTATACAAACAAAATCAATTGATTATGCATAAATAAGCAGAATCGAAAAATTAAAAAAAAAAGGAATATGAGTTTGGTTTATGCGATTGGAGATGTTATGAACGATGGTGATGATGGCAATATACTCAAAATCCCTCAAGGATGCGAATGCAACCTTTGGAAAGCTTTGAAAGGGGCTGGAAGGCCAAAACTGAATCTTGAATTTTCTTGGAAAATTTTGAAAGTGACAATGGCTTTTTTATTTCTGAATTTCATGTTCTTTGCTTGTGTTGTGATCAAGACTTTATAGTGAAGCATTCTAGGTCAAAACATTGGGTGTTTCACAATGGATTTGTATTACTTGATGATGAAGAAATATCCTTACTATTTTTGTCCAAAAATCAAATATCCTCCTTCTAAATTGATCTTGCATGAATTTGGATGATTGAAATCATCTTAAATATCATATATTTGATCCCAAAATAAGTTATGAGATCAAATATTTGATTTTCATATTTTATTTCTATTAAAATTGAATTTTAACAATTAAAATCCAAAATAATATAAAATAAATTATAAAAATCAGAATGAATGGTCATTGGGTCGTGCATGACTTCATCTTCTAGTTTGGGTTGCAACTTTATGGGCCCATTTGGAAAAATTGAAATTATGGCCTTTTTTGCTTCATACACCCCTTAAAATCATCCAACTTTGACAATGCATAACTTCCTCAATTTTGATGCTATGAAGGTGTTCTAGGTCTTTTTAGAAAGCTTAGAGTGTCATCTAACCAACCCTTTTGGTACCATGTCCATATCATTTACCATTTTTAAATTATCAGTTTTGGAAAAAGTTGACTTTTTGTTGACTTTCAAAAGGACCTATAATGTTTTAGCTCATACCTTCCAAATGAAGCATTTTTAGACTTGGATTGTGAGACACAAAGTTGTAGAAAACTGAATTTTCTTTAAAATGAGCTTTGGATGGGAAATTTTTGAAGAAGTATGTGAAAGTTATGGCTGGTTAAAGTTTAGTTGACTTTTACTATGAAAATCTTTATTTAGAAACTTCTTGATTCTTGATGATCTGAGGTTTCCTTGATGAATCATGATCAACCCTTGATCAAATGATGAATTTCACCTCATAATATTGACGTTGACCAAAAATATTGAAGTTTGACTTTATGTTGACCACAATTGACTTTTTATCCAAGTTAATTGATTTTCAGGTATCTGAGCATCTGGCTGACCAAACTTGTTGGGAAAGCTTTGAAAATTGACATGAGGATTCTTTAATATGTATGGGATGTCATGAAGTCCATTTGAAGCCTTGGAAGTCCAATTTTCTTGAGGAACTCAAAACCCTAGTCCTAGATTCATTGTTCAGGAGGTAGTTTTGTCTGATGAAAACATTCAATCCTTTTGACCAATTGAGAATCTTGTGACTATTAAGAGACCTTTTGAAGTATATGATTTTGAATGTGGGAGGAAAAGTTTTGGGGTACAACAGATATGTTTTGTGATTTCGGTCCAGTACGGCGGTGACACGTGTCACCATCCGGTAGGACCTTTTCGTTAGTCACGTGCGTGTTATGCCACCATAATGACTATGTACTCCTCATGATAAGTTGTATGATTCATAATAATCCTCATCATCGTGAAATAACAGATCAAATTCAGTCAAACTAGTTGATTGGAATATACCATGGACCCCCAAGCTTGCGCACCATTGGGCCTAAGCCAATTTCCTATTCGTACCCCTCCGTCCAAAGCCCATGCTGGATTTTTAACTGAATTTCACTTCCAATTCCCCCCTGATTTCTTTCTAATTTCTTTAATTTTTCTTTTTTATTTCTTTTCAAAATCAGTTTTAAAAATAGTTATTTCCTTATTAAAAAATTCCAGAAAATTAAAAATAATAGTTTAGCATATTAAAAAATTTATGACAAATTTTAATTCTCGTTTTTCGACTTTTTGAATTTAATTTTGATTTTTTGCTTTATATTCCTTTAAATATTTTGCACTTTTACATATTAATTCATTTGCTCATAATTTTGCATGCTCATATTATATTCCGCTTACTAACGAGTTCTTTTGTGTATGAGGTATTATTCGAGGACTATGCTTACGAATTCATATTTTCTTTATGCTTTGATGTACCTTATTTTTATGCTTATTATGCATTCATGATGTAATAGTTTAGGGTACCTTTTATGTTTGTATGGTATATGTAAATAGGGTAGAAAAAGAAAAAAAATGAAGCATTTAGAAATCCCAAATTCAAAAAAGGAAGAAAAGAAATATTTGATCCAACGTCGAATTAATTTCAAAAAAATAATAAATAAACTGCATATACTCTTAGAACCTCCCTCGATTACACCTTTGTTCCATTCCAATAAACCAAAGCAAAACCTTGTATGTTACGAACCATAAGTCGCATATGCACAATCGATCCACCTGATCCATCATTCCATTCCTTTCACGATTCATCATACGTTTCAGCAACCATAATGTAGGAGGACCATGTTCATTAATTTTTATATACTCACATTTCATGTTTAGTATCCAATTAGGTAGGCTTCTCCCTTTCAAACCTCACTAACCATAGGATCCCCGTTGCATAATAACATAGGGTGAGTCTTAGTTTCCCTTAGTATTTTCCCTTTCTCAACTTGAGTCCCTCTTCTCATTTTTAAGGAAAATTAAAAAAAAAACATTTAATAGTGAAAGTATGTACAATACGCCACGAGCCTTAAGCTAGATAGGAAATGATTAGTGGAGGTCTCCTCCACTCTTCTAGAATGCTTTACAAACGTTCCATTGGGGGCAACCTTGGAAAGTATTCGCTCATGTATTAGTCTTTAGCGTTGTACATACGATAAACAAAAAATCAAAACATTTCTTCTAAAAAACAATAAACAAAGACACCACATCTTGTCTTCTCATTTCCCACTCTTTGCAGAAGATTATGATTTGTCTCAACAGTTCGATAACAAGACGGTAATGCACTCGATTCAGCGAGCCAAAAACACCTGCGTTAGAGCTATGGCAACGTCACCCTAAAAAACACAAATAAATACCATCCCTAGTTAGGAGAACTACGTCGACTCTGATCTCATTTTCCCGATGAGGTACGTAGGCAGTGGGGTAGGGCCCATTCGAGCACACACTCTTTATTTTCCCTACATTTTCCCGTACCTTTTGTCGCTCCCTGGATTTCCATCCTGGTACAAATCCGAAAGTGGCGCGGAAGAGGTAGAGTCGCCAGGCAGGCATTTTTATCCCGAAGGAACGGGAATGGTAATGATGCACAAACCGAAGAAAAGAGAGGAAGGACAAAGGTCATGCGACCCAAAGAGACTGGGTTCGGGAGTCGGTTACGACCTGGGAAGGTATTAGCACCCCAGATCGTCCGCCGTACCCGACGGGATCCACGCTTGCAAAGGAATTGCTTCAAAGGGTGAAAGAAATGAGAGCTGCTAAAAAACTGAAACGAAAATTGGATAAAAAGGAAAGAAGGGGGAACATGTAAGGAAAATAAAAGAGTGTGCTTGAACGGGCCCTACCACACTGCCTACGTACCTCATTTGGACAATGAGGATAAGAGACGCCGTAGTTCCCCTAACTAGGGGTGGAAAATATTGCTTGTGTCTTAAGGCTTGAACTTCCTATGTCAATGCTCAAGTGTTGCAGGCTCGGACGACGAGTGCGTTACCGTCTTGCAAAATGACAAGTAGTGACAAGTTCGCGTACGGAGCGAAAGAGATGAGAAAAGAAGTCCCGAAGGAAAGACGCTTATTGTTTGTTTGTGGTTTTTAGAAGTCTTTTATTGGTGTGGCACAAGAGAATGAACTCAAACTCTTTTCCATGGAATGTGTACTTGCTACTACATTCCAAGATGGAATAATAGAACAAGCACAACAAGTAAGGAGAATTTATCCAAGACTTGTTTCCAAGGGAAAGGGCCTAAATTCATTGACTAGTTGAATTTATTAAGTGTTTTAGTGATTAAAAATGAAGAAGTATTTTTTAGGGTTTTTCTTGATGAAGATGACCTCATGATCCGACTTGTGCATCATGCTAGAAAAATGCACTATTCCAAGATGGAATGAATACATATGCCCCATGGGATAAGGCTATTACACAAGAAGTCATTTCTATCTTTATTAATGTTTTTTAGGTTTTGTTTTGAGGTGAGAAGAGAAAGAACCAAAAGAGCAAAAGGCAAAAGTCTAATGGGGAAAGACTAAACCTAAATTTATCATGCAAAAAGTGGTCCTAAGGTTAGTGAGGTTTCAACTATCCTAAGAGAAAAGAAGAACCAAAGAGAAGCAAAAGAAGAGGAGAAGCTAGAGAGCAACTTACACCTCTAAAGGAGATAAGTTGCTTCTAGAGGGGAATATAAGAGTGAATCACATGATGGCATAAGGCACATCAAAACACAAAGTAGAAAGCCACTTAAAAAGAAAAGGTGAAGAGTTGAAATGTGGATAAACATACACATTTCTCTTACCATAAGCCCTTGCAATGTTAGCAAAAAATCCAGCATATGTTCATCAACACAATCATGGAATTAGCATGCTCCAAGTTCAAATCTATAAAGATCAAACAAACATGCCAAACTTTGCACATACATGACTTATACGTCGAGAACATGGAAGCATACATCAACCAGCAAGCAAATCACCTTAAATTAGCATATTCAATGATCATACAATGATCCATGACAATTAAAGCAACTAAGGTGATCAAACAAGCTCAAAACAGCTCCAATATGACATTCTGCATCAGTGTTAACCGGTTAACCAAAGCGTTAACCGGTTAACCTGTTCAAACCTGCAGCAAATTACGCAGAAAAAGGGTGCGTTAATCGGTTAACCAAAGTGTTAACCGATTAACACTGTCAAAACAACAACAAATCCTGCATGAAAATCAGCTCAAACCAGCTTATTCAAATAATTCCACACCAGACCAGCAATCAATTAAGCATGAAATAAATGGATCAATTCAAATTAATTAACATCGTTAAGCCCATGAACATTAGCATATGGATCCGGTTACGAAGCAACCAATCAATTCAAGCAACACAAGCAAATACACAAGCACATGGTGGATCTAAAGCACAAGCATGCAAATAAGCTAAAACATAGCTAGATCTGAATTTAACCAACCTACAAAGTTGAGGTATGCTTTGGCAGTTGTTGTTTGATATGGGAATGAGATATTTCGCGAAAAACATTGAAGATTCGGTGCTAAGCTTCACACTCCATGCAAAATAAATGCAAGCAAAGGGTCTTAATGCAGAATTTTGGCTCCAAAAGCACTTCTAATTTCCAAACCAGATCTGAACCACTAAGTAAACCAGAAAAATGATGCAAAGAAGCTATGGATGGAGGTCTAGTTCCAAGATCTACACACTTTAAGGCAAAGTTATGTGATCTTCAAAGAGGAACTTTGAGTGATTTGGAAAATTGAGAGAAAAAAGTGAGTGAATGGTTAGAGAGATCAAAATTCAGAAAAAATAAAGGGGAGTGAATTATGAGAGAGAGTTCTTTTTTTGGTTTGGAGGGAAATGGATTAAATATGGTTTAGGTTTGGGGCCCAAAATTTTGGTTTGGGATCCAAAAATATGGTTTGGAATTGGCTTAGAAAGTGATTAGGACCTAGCATTGGAATTAGGCTTGGATAAATGCTCTAGATCCTTCTCCTTAATTCAAAATGAATAAAAAATCAGAAAATTGGAAATTGGAGCCAAAAATACATGTTGAATTTGCTGCTGGAATTCAAAATTCGCAGCCGTTAACCAAAGCGTTAACCGGTTAACGCCAGTGAATTTTGAATTTTCCCTCCAATTGGTGGGAAACGTCAATAATAACCCGGTGCCAACCGTTCTGATCTGATTTTGATCCTCAATCCTTTTTTAGGGGTCTTGACCATAATGCCAAGCTTGTATAACATGCCTGGTAAGCTTCTTGCCAGGTCACCATGCTCTTGATTTTGACTTGCAGTGCTTCAAATCTCCCGGATGGTTGATCATATGCCTTATGCCAGAACATGCAAATGCTATGCTTCATCTTTCTATGCAAGGTGCTAAGGATATGACATGCTGATGATGATTATGATATGATGATAATGCTAAACAGAAGAGGGAAAATTTGGGGTGTTACAGCTGCCCATATTCAAGCAACTGTTAATCTGAAGAAGGACGATAGCACGGCTATCGATCGTTCAAGATAAACTGTGATTGAATACCAAGAAGACCTGAAATTTGAACTCTGCTGGAGAATGCAGGCTATGGGAAATAAACCCAACCAAATGACGCTTTGGCGACTGAAGCGGGGACAAAGCGGACGAGCTCCTTCCAAATTGAATTATTACTTCGGATAGAAAAACTTAGACAAACGAGTCTTCTTTGAGCAAACCTGTTACGCCAGGAATTAGACATACGAGCCCTCTTCGAGCAAACCTGTTACGCCAGGGAATGGACATACGAGCCATCTTCATACATTTTGCAATATATGACCTGAGACAAAGGAATCGCCTTCGAATAAACCTGTCACGACAGGACCGGTGATGCACTTAAGTCTGTGGGATAGACATGCATAATCAGGATAGATGAACCCTCTTCATATATTATCCGTGGATATATGGCCTAAGACAAAAGAGTCTTCTTCGAGCAAACCTATTACGCCAGGTGCAACAATAGGATTTTACGAACCCTTTTCACAAATCTTGCGTAGACAAGTGGTGCTTGAGACAGAAGAACCTCCTTCAGATATACCTGTTACGCCAGGACCGGTAGCCATTTTGACGTTTAATCCCATCGTCAGGACTTCAAACCTCTTCAACACAGACGAGCATTGAATGATCATCAAGAGAACACAGACGGATGCCATAAGTTAATGATACAAACGAATATCAGACGATGATCTAAGAAACGCAGACGAGCGCTTTAGGCGATGATACAGATGAATATCACCCACAGATACAGACGAGTACCAGAAATCCAACATAGACAAGCATTTGGTGTAGCAATACAAATGAGTACAAGAGTGATTATCAAATCAGTATATATGGATATGAGCTAACATAGACGAGTGTGAGGGATGATACAGACGAGTATCCCAACAATGCGAACGAGCTTCGAACAGATAACAAGCACAAACGAGTGTCAAGGAATGCGGACAAGCATCAAACATCGGACGAGTGTTGAGGAATGCCTATGAGCAACAAACAGATATCAAATATAGCCGGGTGCTGAGGAGTGCATACGAGCATCAAATGATCATCAAACACAGATGAGTGCCAAGAATTGCAGACGAGCATTAAACAAGTTTCAAACACAGACGAGTGTTGGGGAGTACGGACGAGCATCATCATCTACCACCCATAGGCGACTGTTGGGGAAAGCATACGAGCATCCAATGAGTATCAAACAAGGACAAATACTGGGGAAACGCAAACGAGTGTCAAGTAGATGCTAAACACGGACGAATGCTGGGGGGTGCAGACGAGCAACGACAAAGTGTGAACACAGACGAGTGTTGGGGTGATGCAGACGAGCAATAAACAGATATCAAACACGGACGAGTGCTGGAGAGTGCAGACGAGCAATAAACAGATATCAAACACGGACGGGTGTTGAGAATTGCAGACGAGCAATCAACAGATATCTAACACGGATGGGTGTTGAGAATTGCAAACGAGCAATCAACAGATACCAAACACAGACGAGTGTTGAGAATTGCAGATGAGCAATCAACAAATATCAAACACAAACGGGTGTTGAGAATTGCAGACGAGCAATCAACAAATATCAAACACGGACGGGTGTTGAGAATTGCAGACGAGCAATCAATAGATATCAAACACGGACAGGTGTTGAAAATTGTAGACGAGCAATCAACAAATATCAAACACGGACGGGTGTTGAGAATTGCAGACGAGCAATCAACAGATATCAAACATGGACAAGTGTTGAGAAAGCATACGAGCATCAAATGCCTGGTAAGAAACACAACTCTGCCGGGGAGAATCAAACGAAGAAAAACTCACAAACGAGCGAGTGCTAGGAATGCAGACGAACATCCAGCAGATATCAAACATCAAACACAGACGAGTGTTGGGGATGCAGACGAGCAAAATACGAGCACAGAAGCATGCTGGGGAGTGCAGAAGAGCATCAAATGAAGTGCCCTGATTGGCAACAATAATCCCGATTTTGCAGGGGAGAACTAGGTTACGAGGCTTTGACAAGCTTGACGCTGGTTGAGGATATGAATAACGGTTTATATCATCACATGGCCAAAATAAATTGGTGAATTCTCTGGGGAATACTCCAATGATGGGAGCAAGTCCCGATCATGAACTCTGCGGAGGATAACCGTCTTCAGACTTGGTTGGGGAATGATGCTTGGTCAGACCCTAGTTGGGGAGGGAATTCTGAAAATTCTGACTCTGTGGGGAAACCAGGCGCACAACTACTCGTTGTGGATAATTTCGCTTGTGGAAAAATAATCTGCTTGGGGATGGAAGCTCTTCGATTAGCCTTGGAATTCCGCTGGGGGAAATAATCAAGATATCCCAGCAATACTTGGTTGAGGAATGGAATGTAAACAAATGTCTGCATTATTCTATCACATCGGCCAAAATAAATTGGCGGACTTGCTGGTGATACTTCAATGATGGTTGCATACTGATCATGAACTGCGAGGAAAAAACGATCTTCCGGCCCGACTGGGGAAACACTTGGTCAAATCACCTTCGTTAGGGAAAGAGTTATGACGGTTACAAC